>VDFB02105785.1:231019424-231267340 GCA_007258455.2 Sequoia sempervirens
GCCTAGAAGAATGTGCTTATGGCTCAACCCTGCTAGAAGATGGAAATGACTCCTCCTCTACCATATTAATGCCATCCAATCCAATCTCCCCTGCTTCTACTACAGCCACATCCTACATAGCTTACCTCTCAAAATCAGCAATCTCATCCTCTATAAAAACAAGGAGTGTTCATCATCCTGCACGGTCCAATCACTGTAGGAATCAATCTCATCCAAATCAATAAGCTCCTCACGTTGGTCCTCCACCTTTCTTGTGTGAAGCCAAAGGTTGTATTGCACAAAAACAAGATCATCAAGGCATTGTTGAGTCAACTTATTACACGTCTTCGTGTGAATGGCATCAAACAAACTCCAATTGTGCTCACAGCCAAAAGCACTACAAGGTTAAGACAAAATTTGGAGGGCTAGCCTTTGAAAATTTGGTCCCACCAAGAACCTGCAAATAAGATATTCGAGATTTCGTAAATAAATAATATTCTATTAATAATTGTACTTTATAACTTACAAGATGTAAGACTTCACTTTTTCTTTCTTGGTGTTTGGATGGTTCTTCCTCGTATAGCTAATGGCAAATAAAACAACCTCCCCCTAGTTGCCTCATACTTTTGCAACTCAAAAATGATGAAATCTCTCACCTCAAGCTAAGATGTCACCCTCACAATGCATGTGGATAGGCCCTCTGTAACCTCCCCACTAACATTTGTGAAGCTATCGGAGAAGAAAAACTTGAGGTTGAGGTAGTGTCCTACTTCATGAATGGGTTGGTGGAGTTGATTGTTCCACCTCCAATCAATGATCTCCCAAACAGGGGCAAATCTATTTGCATCTCCCCTAAAGTAGTTTTGGACGACTTCTTTGGCTCTATCCACAGCCTCATAAATATATCCCATTGAATTTTTCTCCCCATCCACCAAGTGCAAAACCCTCACCAGCGGCTCTATTACCTACAAAGTACAAAGTAGAAGCACATTCAAGTTACAGCTTACAATGAAATGAAATACTTTTTAAGTTTAAAAATGAAGGAATCAATTTAAAAATTAAAGTAAGTTTGAAGTTACCTTAATAACCTCTATAGCTCTAGTCACAAAAACATCATCGAAAACTATCTTTGAATAAGTTGAGTCTAACCATGCTTGACTTACAAACATTTGCTTCAATGGAGTCAATAAACTAGAAATACTTTGCAACGTTAAAAAATTAGTTGAAACGTCGTAGCACCCAATTGCACAAGCTCTTTCCCCTTGGTGTGATCTCTCATCAAGTGAAGAACCCATAGGTGATTATAAATATATTTTATTATATCTCTTGCTTCTATCAGTCTCACCCAATCAATTTTGCCTATGTCTAAAGGGTCAAGGCAATGAGATGCACAAGGGGTCTTAAAAAGTGTTGGATGCCTCTCTTGAAGCAATCTTCCAACTGCCACATATGTCGTTGCATTGTCAATAACAACTTGGACAACATTTTATATGCCCACCTAAAACAACCTCCTCCAACATCAAGCTCAAATTTTTTGCATTCTTTATTTTGTTAGAGGCGTCAGTTGACTTCAAAAACACTAACTCACCATTTGAAGCCACTAAAAAATTGAGGGCGTGATTCCTTCCATCTATCCACCCATTTGAAAGAACTGTGCATCCAAACTTGCACCATTGCTTCTTTTGATCTTCAACAATTTGTTGTGCATCTCTAATAGCATCTTGGAGCAACCTACCACTTAAATCTCTTGGAAAGGGCTCCTTGTACCCTTTCCCTGCAACTATCAATATTGTCACCAAACACTCCCAATATGGACTCCTTGCCACGTTGAAGGGAACACTGTTGCAATACCAAAAATTTGCACAAGCTTTATCTGCTTCTTTATGCACCTCCCTGTTCCACCCTATAGCTTCCAATGATGCTCCCGGTACATTTCTAGGCACAAAAAACCCCTACAACTAAATTCTACTCAAGTAGGATGAGGAGGATGGGCCATGTGTACGTGAACCACGAGTAGAGCCCACAATGCCTTGCGTATCCACATCAACTTCTCTTGACAGATTAGGAGCAATTGCTTCTTGTATGGCTACTTGTGCCTTTGCCCTCTCCAATTTCTTTCCATCTAGAGAAGCCCCACCATCTCTCATTTCACCTCTTCTAGGGCTGCTTCACATGGCTTTTCATCGTGGCAAGTAATCCCTACAAGATGGTATTTGAGGCAATTAATGCCTCCAATAAGTTTTTCCTTGCACCAAGTACAAATCATGGACCCTTGTACCAATCCCATTATGCCATATTTCCAACTAGGGTCACAACTTCAAGGGGGTGTCCTTCCAATGGACTCCCACTTGCAGAGTCCAAACCAAACGTAGAGCCGGACGCCATTGTAATTTGTGATTATATAATAACCTACAATATCAATAAGAACAAAAAATAGTGATAAAAAAAATAGCAATTTGAAGTTAAACATGATTTTTTTTAAATACCTTTAAAAAAAAATTAATTGTAACATGCTAAATGGTAATTGAATTAACGATTTGATAAAAATATGATAATACCATCTGTTAACCCTACAATGTAAACCCTATATTAAATAATAATAATAATAATAATAATAGAAAAAAATTGACTCAAATCAGCGTAAATCATTTAAATTTTAATCAATCCACAAATTTAGACAAATTGAATTGATTCAATTCAATCATTTAACATGCTCAAAAAATTTGAAATCATTTACAAATTTAAATGCTTAGAAAAAAAAAATTAAAAATGGAAATAACCTATTTGAAATCTGAAATTCTGGAAATCTCTTCTTCAAATCGCCTAAAAAATCTTTCCAATATGCTCTTAAATTCATGCTTGCTTTTGTGTGTGTTGAGGAGGGGAAAATCAGGGGTTTTATAGACTCAAAAATCATATTTCTACCATGTTTTTTCTGTTCGTACATCATCAAACCTGTGTTTTACACCTATAGAGGCTGTGCTCAATTTTTTACCTTGGACTCGCCAAGAAACTATGCAAGTTTTCACTGCAAAATTGTCCCCTGGCTTGGTGAGTAAACTCGAGAAAAACTCACAGTTCAAAAAAACCCGCAACTCGGCAAGTACTCATCAGATTTGTAAAACTATGGTACCAATTGTGGCAATATGAAGAGAATTCACCATCTTAGAACAGGCATGATTAGTTTATGCTCAAGTGAGAGCTCTTGAGTGGATTCTTACCATGACTTATGAGTTCTAGAGTATCTTGACATTGCCATTATTCCACATCAAATAGTTTGAAACAATCCAGCCAGATAAGGGAGAGCCTACATGATCCATATTTTCATCAATGCTACGCTCGTAGAAATTAAGAACCAGCAAATTAAATGGATTATACAACTTATCATAAAACAAATGACAGTCAAAGAGGAAGTAATGTTATGAAATGAAAGTGAAGTCATGGACTTTATCCTAGAAAACCCCTGATTTGAAGTAGTGTCAATTGAACTTCTACCAATTCTTATTAATAGTTGGGCAAGTAAAATGAATTGCAAAAGGATACGGATAGCAATCTGCCCTGTGCTTCCATTGGAACAAGCCACTAGGAATCCAATGGCTTCCTATTACATTGGAATCCCCCTTTCAACGTCTACAATGCTCAATTCTACTTCTTGTGCCCTCAATTTTCCTTCTACAAATGTCTAAAAGATGTTAGAGAGTCCTACATGTGCACTGAAAGGTGGCCAAGCCAAGAATCCAAAGAGACAGGTGTCTGGATGTTCCATATTCTTGCACAAACGCATCAGGTGGAATTGTCATTTTTTGCAATTGAACCACCACATTTTGCAAATTGGTGACTTCAAGACTGTTGAGGCATTTTCAATTCTAACAAGGCTGATTCCGATTCATACTTGTGATATAATTGGTTCCTTTATCATGCACCTACTGACTTACATCAGTGCCATTCAAGACTAATCTATTGACTTAGACATGCAGGCTATCAGCATGCGATACAATAAGTCCACATGTGTGCAAAAGAAGCTTCCACAATGCATTCATTTCTAGAGAACAAGCCAAATCTTGCATCCACATGTGAAATAACTAAGTACAGAAACTGAACAACCATGTACAGACAAAATCAAAAAAGGAATTAGTATTCAGTTTTATGCACTAGGGAATTTCCATAGTAAGGGTAACAAGGTGGACTGAAATGTTTGAAGCTTCTTGTTCCATTGTTTGCCATAACAGATTACAACTTTTAAGTTCATTACTTTTTTATTGCTAAATCATTAACTTCAGAAAGTATTCAGGGCAAACTCTATAGGTTGGGGTGAAGCATAAAGATCAAAATCACAGTTCTTAGAGAAAATAATGCTCAAATATGGAATCTCACCAGGACCCAGAACCATCACCACTGCTTTCTGCTAGGTTTGCACTTGTATCCCACACCTTTAATGTTAAGTCATCACTGCAATATATATTCCAAAAATTTCTTTTAGTGTTAGTAAAATGTTGCTCCCTGATAGTGAAAATCATAAAGCTGGATCCAAAAATGGGAGGTTGAAGACATGTACCTGCATGATACCATTCTGTCTCCAGAAGAATTAAAGGATACTCCCCACACCGTTGATGTATGACCACTGAAAAATTCACAATGCAAATAATTTCAATCTTTAATGATTTAGTGAATAATGATGTCCAAAGCATTAATTTGATGTTAGCAAGGCAAACACATCAATGGATATTGAACTTGACAATACTATAGTAAGACCACTAAGAACATAATTTGGGTACAAAGTGTTTTTGAAAGCAAAAGAGAGAATTCAGCTATGCACATAACATTATGACAGAAAATACAAGTATATAAATAATCCAAAGGTTTAAGCTTGAATACCATATCAAGAGAAGTTGGAATACGGCAGAGTGAGAATATGCCCTGGAATGGAAGATGAACCGTCATCCTCCATTGTTCTCCGTCTTGCTTTTCTTCGCTACTCTTTGTGGTCTTTGTGTTTAGTTCCTTTTGCACTTAATTGTTTAGCTTTTAGCTTGGTTGTGGTCTTTTCATTCTTGTTGTGTGTTGTCTTGTTTCTTTTTGTCTTTTAGGTTGGTTGGGTTGGGCAAATTTGAGTGCCCCATTCAATTATATGCAGTACATCCACTTGAAAGTCAAGTGTGGCTCAAACAGTGGTGATATGGTGAAGGAAGGGCGGAGATAAGATTTGACCGAATGGCAAGGCTGCAGACATCATGGCTGAAAATTTGAAAAATCAACAGAAAGCAAGGAAATCAGAGGTACAAAATCCTTAAAGGAAGCTCTCATAAATAATGAAAGAGTAGAGGTTGTTGAAGGAGTTTGTTTTGAAAATGCAGGTAAGACAGAAGGACCATCCAAAGGCCTGGTGAAGAAGTTAACAAACTGATCCATATGGATCATAAGACTGTAATACAAAAATAATAAAGACTTGTGAATTTGTGAACAGCAAAATTGAATTCCAAATAACAGACAGAATTGGTCAGAAAATGGAGAAAAAGGATGGTACCAGAACCATGGTAATCTCCAGGACAGAACTGCAACTACAGCAGTGTCCCTGGATTGCGGACTGTGAAGTTCGGATTTTGAATCAAATAGATACCATTTCAACTTCCAAGATCCATGGGAATTCTTCTAAGGCCTGGGAGAATGTTTCAGCATCAGTAGTTGTATAAATAGAGGTGATGGGAGGTGTTTGACATGCATGCAAGGATCAACAAAGTTGTAATGAGTTAAGGCAGAAAGATTCAGCTCTTCATAGTGTTTTGGAAGGGCTATGACAAAATAAATTGCCATTAAAGGAGCCAAGAGCAGCTTGCATCCAAGAAACTTACTGTACTTGGTAAATTACAACATTTAATATAGGCAATATGGTATTTGCCACTACCACAAGGCTGGTTTTTCCCTCTTAGGAGGGTTTCTAAGATAAAACTTTGAGTTCTTGTGTGGAATTCTTTTATTGCAGCATATTTTCTTCTTAATTTGATCAACATCTCTCTCTTTCTAAACTTGTCATTCGAATTTACAAGTAGTGCACTATGTTGGCATAAACTTGAATTCTTGAATTCTACTTAATTTAGAGAGTTTACCTATGTTATAAGGAGACACATTCCCACTCCCTGGCTAGTGTTACTGAGACATTGGAATAGCTAGGTACATCCTCTAGCCATCCCCTATCTCCGAGGAAACCAGGGACACATCCCCAAAACATGTCCCTGAGCCATCCACATGTTCCTAGGATGGCTCAAGATGTATAAGATTCAACCATCTTGAGGATGGCCAAGCATCCCCAAAGTCAATTTTTAAAAAAAAATGTATGATTTGTTTAAAAAATATGAAAGAGCTTTGGGGACCCAGACCCCTTTTGCAACCCTAAAAGCATAAAAAACTAAACCCACTGCTCTCAACAAATACTACCAATTTCTGATTTTTGCAACTGAGAAGCAGAAAAGAGGAAAGAAACGGAAAGGCAAAAGAAGATTCTTAGTCACTTTCAGCATCTAGGATCATTGAAAGATAAGCCACACTCACTTCTTAGTTTGTTTTCATTTTTTTTTGGTTTTTTCAAACATCTTATGGGTTTTTTTCTGCTGTTATTTTTTTCCAGTTTGCTGTTTCAAAATTCAGTTTCTTTAAATTTAACCACTCAATTTGTAGTCGGCCAAAAGTCAAGAGAACATATTGTAGTCGGCTAGGTAATGAATAAATAAATAAATAAATAATTGTGTTTTGTAATCACGTGTTAGTCCCCCATGGTTGTTATAGTTGGTTAGTAGTTACCGAGAGTTGGTAGTCTTAACCAACAACTCTCGGTAGTCTTAACCAACATCAGTCTACTAGTTATATGTACTTGTTGTTCATAGTTGGGGACCGCTGTTATGATTTTCATGTACTTGTTGCATATCCGTGAATGAATGAGAATAAAGCTATATCTTCCGAAACATGGTTGTTATTAATTTATGTTCTGTAAGTCTGTTATTTCCATTTACTCTGTAAATCCTTCAAAGTAGAATAAGGGAGTAAACACAATCAAGAGTGGCAATCCCACTCAGCTTAAAAACTGGAGGTCAAGTGCTCTGCTTAATGTGTCAACAAATTTGTTAAAACTTTGGCTTTGAGGGTTCAGAAAATTTTACCTTCTGTTATCTCCCCTTCTTAACCAAGTTTTGTGAAAGTCAGATATATTCTTGATAATTTGATTACTAGCTGGGAAGGGATGCGATAGGTGTTTATAATCAGAATGTTGCTTTTGATTTCTTAGAGTTTGAGAAAGCCTATGATAGGATGGAATGGTCATTTTTTGTTTTGATGCTTAGTGCTTTGGAGTACAGTGAATTTTGTTTTAGAATGGTTAGTGTTCTTTTCAAGGATGCCACTACTCAAACTAGTACCAATGGTGAGCTTTCTGATTCCTTCCCCCTTCATAAATCTATTAAACAAAGGTGTTCATTGTCCCTTGTCTGTTTGTTGTTGTTACTGAAACTATTCACTATTTGTTAAGAGATGGTTCTTTAGGGCCCTTTGTTAAGTGATTGACCTTGCCTTCTAGGGATTACATTAATGAGTTGAAATTTGTGAATGATACTTCTATTTTTGTCAAGATGAATGAGATTAGTTTTAGTCATTTGGATAAAAAAATTGAGCATTTATTGTGCTGCTGATAGTTCTAAAATTGATGTGCATAAGTCTAGCATTTGGAGTTGGGATGTTAATTTTCCTAAGTGGCTTATGGATAGAAGTTGGAATTGCTTAGGTCCTAATGAGATAATTCAATATCTGGGGATCCCTTTCTCCCTCAAACCTTCTTTAAAATGCATGTGGAATTGGGTCATGGATAAAGTCAATAGTAAAATTATTAAGTGATAGGGTAATAATCTGTTGCCTTTTGGCTGGAAGATTTAAAATTTGTTAGAAAGTATTTTCTTCTAATACAATCTGTTTCTCATCTTGTTGGTTTGCTGCATCCTTGCATGTTAATGATCAATCAAGTAAACAAGTTGATTAGATGTTTATTCTGATCTAATGGTAAAGGTAATAACAAGAGGCATGAAGCTTCTTAGGCTCAATGCACTTCTCCAAGCAAAGTGTGGGGGATGGGGTTGAAAGATATTTTCAAACATGGCATTTCCCTTCCTGTGAAGTGGATTGTTAATGTGGTTTATGGCAATATTGAATTCTAATTGGAAGGGGCTGCACTTGTGGGATGTTTTTTTTGGCAACATTGAAATCAAACTTTTTTGGTCTGTCATTTTCTACTCTATCTAAAAGGCTTGATTGCATGTTAAAGGCTTAACTAAAGGTCATAGTGTTTCCTCCGTTAACAGAGATAAAGTTTTAGGCTTTAGATGTATTTGGTAGGCTTTGGATATAAAAAGGATTTTCTTGCCTCTACAAGGAGCTGTTCTGCAAATTTTGGCATAGTAAAAGGGATTGATTCCATTGACAAAATTCTTTTTGATGGGAGGTTGATGAGTTGGGAACTAGTTTAAAACAAGTATGATATTCTAGAACAGCCAAAGAAGACTTTCATGATGTTTAAGAGGACCAATTTAGATGGTAATTCTAAAGCTATTAATTGGGATGACAATCCATGTTTAGATGGTAATTTTGATGCTGTTCATTGCGATGGCAATTTAAAAGATATTCAATGGGTCGGGGGAAAAAAATTTGCAAGTTATTCCCAAGTATTTATATGCTTTGTTTGTTTTTTACTGAGCACTGATTTAAAAGATTAAATTTGAATTGGGGCTTTCATGACCTGGACAATGTTTGGTCAAAATAATCAAAAGAGGATATGGTCTAGCTACATTGAGTATAAAATATGTTTTTTTTAAATGGTTGATGTTGTTTGATAGATTAGCTGTTGGTGATGTCATGCTGAGTCCTAGGTCTAAACCTTGTCTTGTTTGTGGGGGTGTTGAATCTGTTGTGCATTTGATTTATGATTGTCCTTATGCTAAGAAAGTCGGGCATTGTTTTCTTCCTTGTTGGTTTGCTATTTCTGGTAAATCTGGTATTGGCTGGCATGATATTTTATTTGGCAATATTTTATATTCTCCTCTTTCGAAATCATTGGATAGGTTGTGGTTTTATACTCTCCTCTTTCGAAGTCATTGGATAGGTTGTAGTTGGTAATGTCATCTGAAGTTTTGCGGTTTATCTGGCTTGCCAGAAACAAAGAGGTCTTTCAGGATAGTAAATGTATGCATACTAGCTTTTCTCAAAAACTCACAGTTTCTATTGTTTCCAACAATGTTGCCCTGCAAGTGAATAGGTAAAGTGAGGATATTAAGCAGGTTATTTTGGAGGGTAAGGCCATCCCTGAGCCTCAATCTCAACAGTGGGGTGTGATTGAAAATGATGTAATTTGTGATCAAGACAATTGGTCAGTACAAAAAGACATTATGGTTTGTTGTTAATCCTTCTGTTCATCTTGTGGTGGAATCTACTCCTGGTGGTGGTGATGCTATTCGCAGTGCCGATGTTATTCCTGCTGCTGTGGAAGGTTGATCTCTTGTTGATGTTTCTGGTGTTGGTCCAGCCTGTTAGTGAGATGTTTCCTACTACTTTACATAACATAGGTGACAGGAAATGTGTTGCTGAGGCTGATTCTGGGCAGGTTAATTTTCATATCTCTTCTAGTAGTTCTGGTAGTGAAAGTGATGATGCTGCCACCCCTTATTGGTTTGTGCCGGTCAGTATGTATCCAGAATCCTAGTTACAAGATTGTGTGGACTTCAGAATGCGATCATTTGAGAAAAATGTTGAGGCCTTTATTGCCAAATTGGACAAGGAGGAGGATGGTAAAAGTTGTTTGTTAATGGCTGTTTGGATTGGTCTCATGGTAAGTTCTTGAGGTGATCAAATTTGCAAATTCAAACAAGCCATGTTTGAGAGAAAATTATGAAGAAGCGGAATCTATGTGTGAAAGAATTAAGAAATAACAGATGTTAGGGATCTTTCACTATATTCTTTGATAAAAGAAAAGGTACATGGAAGATGAACAAACTTAAAACACACCTTCATTGTGCTTCCTATGCCTTAAATCCCTCCAAAAAGATACAAAAGTGATAAAGGGGTATGATACAAAAGTGACCAAGAAGATACCTCCATATCAGGATAGATAGGTGATAAAGGGGTTTTGCGCTGCAGTAAAGAAGATTTATGGCCAAGGTGAAGATGCTTCAATTATTAGGAATTTGTGGAATAAGTTTTCATGTGGGCAGCGTGTTTTTTCCTCTATGGAAACCTTATATGATATGTATGCAAAAGAAACCTATAGAGTGGTGGTGAAACCATGGAGGTGAAATCCCCAAATTACAATCATTGGCAATAAGATTGCTCTCACAAGAAACAAGTTCTTCATCTTGTAAGAAGAATTGGAGTACTTATGATTTTATTCATTCACTAAAGAGAAACCAATTAGGGTTGACAAAAGCAAAGAACATAGTCTACATTCATAGCTCACTTTGCCTTCTCTTGTGTACATCCCAAGTACAAGGAGGGTCCTTCAACAAAATAAAACCAAATTCTACCTGATGGAGCAGCTGCACTCTTTGGAATAGGCTACAAGAGGACAAGCAATGAAGCCTCAAAGTTATTTGATTTTAGCCTTCAAGACAGTCTTGTCTTTGCCATCCTTAAGGACTTTTTCGTTAATGCTTTTTGTGACTACCTTGAACATACTAATATTACCATGATGTGTACTAGCTTCCAAACCAGTGTCTGCTATTTGGAAGTCTGTTGGCTCAACAGTCTATGCAGTTTTCTCCCTAGAGGAATAGCAATCTATAATTCTCTTCACCCTAGACTATTTGGGCTTTTGGGGCTCTGATTTTGAAATGATGGATGAAAATGTAGCAAAATTAATTTGATAAAAGTATTATTCTTGTTAATCACAGAGCTTACCCATTCTAGTGCTTCTTTTCCTTTATCTTGCATCCTCGGGGAATTTATAATGGGAGAAGGGATTTCAAGGATGAAGTGGAGATGGAATGGGAGGAGGACTAGGAGATTCCTGTTGTATGGATGTTAAGGAAACATTTATACTTATAGGTATGTGAGTTGGGCATGGTCTAATTGGTGATGGAGAAGGGGACCTTGAAGGAGGAGAAGAAGGAGAAAGAGTAGAAGAAAACATAGGAGCAAAGGATACAATTAGCGATCCATGACTTTGTTGAACAACTAGAAAGATTCCTACACTCTTCTTACAAATTAACTCCAATTGTCCAATCTTTTGGGCTGCATCTACATCATCTATCACCTTTCTTTCCCTTTATTTTCCCTTATTTATTTCTCTTATTATATGCAATCATAGTACCTGTTATTGTTCTTGAAGAGGAAGAAGAAGGTGCCACATTTACTTGGGGAAGCTCTGAAATCTGATTCATATCCCTTGCTGCCCTTGAAGCTTTCTTGACCAGTTTTTTAGCAAGAAAAATCTATAATTATTTATGATCACCTTGTCTCTTCCTTGATTTGAAGTATTTTGTTTTTTGGCCCAATTAACTAAAAGTGAAGACTGTTGATCTATGTTGGTTGTCACAAGACAAGAAGATAAAAATTTGGATTCAGAATCCAAAAGATCTTCAAGCACATCCTCCATAGTTAGATCAGCAAACTGTCTAATAGTCATTCGACTGTAATCTCTTCTTTTCACTTTAAATTCATCTACACAGTTAGCCCAATAGTCCTCAACTTTTGACAAATGTCTGTATTTACTTCTTATGCTATCAACCATAACACTCTTTGGATCATATGTGTGTTTCTCATAGAAAGGTTTGAAGTTGAATCTAACCATCTCACCGCTGATATATTTGGAGTCTATGGCGGTTTTACACTATATATGCAAGTCGGATTGGAAAACCAACCACCAACTTATTCCACCCTCTGAAAAGAAAATGAACCTCTAAAATTTGCTTCATGTACTCTCTGATAATGATATCATCACTTAAATATCTCAGCAACATAAATTGATTGGAATCAAAGCTGAATGCACTGATATAGTTGAAAGTAGGAAATTGAATATACCAATTGGCCAGAACAAAAACCACAGCCCTGGCATGCTCTAAAATGCATACATGCGTGTGTTCATCTATCTTTCTCACTGAGTGTATCAAGAAGGCATCATTTACTATCCTGTAGTGCTTCAAGGACTCAGATTCCAACTATGGCAAGTGTCTAAAGATGCAGTCAATATGACAATGTCCAGCTGTGTTCAATTGTGAAAATGCTCCCGTTTGTGCCATGGGCTAGACTTTATAAGAAGTCATGTGAAACTCACAGGTCTGCTCCAACTCTGCTAACTGCTTATGTATACATTTGCTAATCAGGATGCTCCAATCAAAAGACTTCTCCCTTGCATATCGTGTTCGTGACATAGAACATCCAAGGCCTAAAATTCCTTGCCTTGACTTGCCCTATAAACTGATTAGGCAAGGTCGTGATAGAAAATTTGTACTTGAATTCACCCGTCTTCAATGTCTTAGGTACTCATGGTTTCTTTTCTTTTATACAATGCTTGCTTATATGTTTTTGACAATCAAGTATGCTACTATCCCACACCTTTTCACATTCCTCAATATCAACTTCTTTGGTTTCCTCATAAAGTGGCAAAGCAAATGTAGTTTTTCTTGAATCCAAATCAAGTTTGCAAATGTAGTTTTTCTTTGGTTTCCTCATTGATCTGATTTCTCACTTTTTGGGATCCTTATATTTTACACATGCAAGAATGAATCCCTAACTTTGGATAGAAACCGGAAAAGAATCCACTTCAATAAGACCACTATTCCACAACCTCTTCACCTTTTTATTGCCATTTCTAATCTTCTCATCTGTTGATGTTATAGTGTCGGTCTTAATCCTTCTATCGAATTAATAAAGCAAATAAATATAGCCGTGGCTATATATTTATTTGAAGCTGACTTTGTGAAGAGGTGCTTCATTTAATAACAAATCATATTTTATTTAGTTATTATGGCCGACTAAATAAATAATCGGCACCCTTTGTAAAAGGTCATATCTCTTGAGTGAAGCCGAACTCTCTGATGAAGAGTCACGTCCTCATGTATATAAGCAAGGTGCCTACCGTTCATTCTACATAAAATTAATTGACAAAAGAGTTCGCATCTTCAGCAGATTGATATATACAAGGAGTTTGACATTATAGATAAGACATTGCTGTTTGTATATTGGCATCTAGAGAGGTGCCTTCATATTCTCATCAGATTTGGCCTTGTGATTGGGCCTCATTGTAAAAAGCGAGTTGCTGCTATTATTCAATATATAAGTGATATATTTTGGCTGGGTTTTTCTCCCTCGAGAAGGAGGGTTTTCCCAGGATATATGCTGTGTTCTTTGTACACTGTGATGTCAATTATTCTGTGCTTTTCTGCTTATTCATTTCTGATCCTAAAATTAACATCATCTAAGTTCAATTCTTTGACATTCAAATGACACAAAATCAGTTTCTTTGATTTTGGAAAATTCATTGACTAAAACTGATGAACATCCACCATTTATAAGCAGAACTGTATTTGAAGACCTAAAGTTTTATAACAAGTTGTTGCTTTTGCCTTTTGATTGATGAAATTATTGAACAAAACCCTCACAATGCTGTTGTAAAACCGATATAACGATAAAAGCTACCAAATCTTTGAAAATTAGTCATGAAAACAAAGAAAAATACCTCTCCAAACACCAATGTCATCACTATTATACTGCTGATATCTTGCTTGTAGATAACTAAAAACACACCAAAATGGTGACAAAACCCAAGACAGCTTTGAAGAGGCAGAACAGCATTATGTATGGAAATGTCTCAAAATGTCCATAAAGCCTGGGCATTTTAGGAGCAATACTTGAAAATTTGACTAGAAACACTGCTGAATATGTGAAAAACCCTTCAAAGTCAGACACCCCCTACTGGAAAACAATTGGAACTGCTGAATCAACGAGACCTGCTGAAATTCAATTAAGACTGCTGTAACAATGAAATCCTTAAGCTGAAACCCACTGCCAATCCAAAGCTCAGCCAATGTTTGGAAGAATGAGATTTTCTATTTATGAATAAAAATAAGCTATTTTTATTCTTCTTTTTTCTTGAATTGCAAAAGTAAAGAGCTTTTTGATTTTTTCACCAAAACCTGTTTTTCCCTATATGGAGCACACCTATATATGGCGATCCATTCTTTTTGATTTAATAATCTGCCACTTCTTATTGCAGCACGTGCTAATATATATACCTTGCAAACTTTCTGTTATTGAAACCCTGTTAGCCAGTTAAGTAGCACATTGCCAGTCAAAACAGAAATAATTTTTGTTTTTGCAAAATGATGCTGGTCTTCAGGTAGGCATGTGCTACACTACACCGTTGCATTCTTTCAATTTGAAAAACTCATTTGCCTTTCAACAGTATGCACCTGTCTACTGCTTTACATACTTTGTTAGTCTTTTGATTTGAAACACTCGTTTGCCTTTCAACAGTGCATGCCTGTCTACAGCGTTTCATACTTTGTTAACCTTAAAACTTGTGGATCACACATACCTATAGTCTTACAATTTTTGAACTTTGAAATACTTGTCTATCTTCTACGTGGTGTGTAACAATTTTTAAATTTTATAAAAATTTGTCCTCCTTAACGATAATGTGTACTTATATATGTAGGTTGCAATTTTTTGACTATGAAATATTTTATGTTCCTCTTATAAGGGCATGTACTCATCCATTGAACAACACTTTTATGATGTGAAGTTTGTCATTGTTCAAACAGGTGTACTCCATTAAACTGCTTATGACTTGCTGAGTTTTTGCCTTTTCTCCTAATCCAGACTTCGAACTTTCCTTCACCAGATGTTTTGGAAAACTTATTTCACTGGTCCAGAAAAAACCACTGACTAGAGATGACACAAACAACATAGATGACTGTACAACAAAGTTTGAAGCATGACTCATAATTGGGGAAATGACAAGGTTTTAGCTTGAAATGTCATATGATCCACAAAAAAATTGTATGGGTACAGCATCGTTGTACTGAAGAAAGAGAGGATGACATGAAGAGGGAGATAGGAGACATTGAATATTGGTTTGATAGAACAAAAGTCAAGCCAGGCAGGCCAGGCTAAGTAGTAGTTGAAAGACAATATAAAGGAATTGTTTCCTCATTTATTGAATTCCTAAGCTTTTGAAGACCAAAAGCCTCCCAATTGGAGAGGTATGATCCAAAATGTATTAGACAAATTAGTGAATTGAAATTCGGCTAATACTGCCACTAAATCAATATGCCTGAAGACTCTCCAATACCAAGACATCCCTAAGACATGTTTTTGAAGAAAAACATCAAAAATAAAGCTACAAGGGAAATTGAAAGGACAAAACAAAGACAAAAATCATCTTAGTTATAGTTATTTGAACACTCAGTAGCGTGATGTTATGATAAAAAATAAGCATGGAAGACATATTTGATCCCAACTGAAACAGCCAAACCAGTTCAACTATTGCAGAATATATCAGCATACAGCAAGAGTCCGCAGAAAAAAATTGTCTACAACCAAAATTATCCCATATAAGACAAAATGAAAGAGCCTACCAGAACAAAGGAAGCCTAGCATTTGGAATTCCATTGTTGCGATTTCTAGAGACTCCTGGGCTGCTCACCAAAGCCCTCTGGTAACTCTTGCTTGCATGCTAACCCCAAGTGAACATTGTAAGGGAATTTTTTTCTTTAGCTTGTAATTGAATTGTACTTGTGTTGTTTAAAACTAGGGGTCTTAGAGGAGTTGGTGTGTAATTGGGAAGTGTTGAGAGCATTAGCAAAGTTGTATAAGTGTTTGAACATGTTGTGTATGCAAAAGATGTTCATTAAGGCCTCAAAAAGGTAGTAAACCTTTGTAAGAGCTCAAGGAGATAGTGGCATGAGAAGGAGATCCCTCACTTTTCCAGAGTTTTTCACTTTAGGTTTCTCTAAGTCAATTGCTGTGTGTGCTCTATTTTATGTGTGTCCTTGCTTTCATTTTTGTTGATATAATCTTCCTTTATGTTTAAGTGTACTTAACAACATCATTCTTAAGACACAGGAATTATTTTTCCTGAATTTTCCATTGGAAACAGCAACTGTTTCAACCAATGCATATTGTACAAAAGTAAGATTCATGTTGGTGAGTTAAGTAGTTGAATATCCACACTAATTATGGATTTGGATGTGATCTCGTCCTTGGCTACTTTATTTAAAAACCTCTTTTCACTATCAATTTTGAAATTATCTAGAGGAGTGTGATTGGCACTTCCCCAAAATAATTTCAAATATAGAAGATTTCAACATTTATCATTTAATAAATTCTTGACCCTATTTTGTCATATATTCATGGAAAACAGAAAAATGAATTCCATCAATATCCACAAATTAGTAATGTACAACCTACACAAATAAAAGTAAAAATGGTGCCTAGATCATATCCCAAGTAGTATAGCAACAAAAGAGAATTTACAATGCTATTCAAAACCTCAAATAAAGAGATTCAACAGGGTGCTTCCTCTAGTTTCACAACTTACATAGAAGTGCCATAAATTTTATCTAGCTTGAAATGTGGCATTTGTGAGAGAGCACCTAGAAATCTAGAGCAAAGCACATGGGTAACAAACTCTAGCAAAGATTTCCCAGAATACATTACTTTCACTATCATCATGGAGACAACAAATCTACATGGCATATGCATACAAGATATATGTGCTTTAGTAAAAGTGACATAATATTATCCGAAGATGAGGAACCATAATGAATTGCATATTGAACTAATAACTCATGATCTCTTAAAACATGGACATAATTGCGAGAGGGTTATAACTCTAATAATGTCCTGTAATTTTTTGTCATTGCAAATTATCCAATGCCAATTACATGCATCAAACCTCTGGTGAATAATTTCTTATGTTTCCTCATCTATTTCCTTATACTAGACCTTGAATAGTGTTTGATGCCATACACTTGATTTTCAAATTTCTCCTCCCTATTGGCTACAAGCTATGCAAAACATCAACATGTATTTGCTGCAACATCCCACTATTGAGATTCTTCATGGATACATGACATCTAATCTCCACTCCCTGTATATACAAAAAACCATTGGACTTGTCAATGGCACCAAAAATGTCTAGTGGTTTTCTAATAGAATTTCCATGATGTGGTAAGGAGAATGTACTTGCAATGGCCATTATTTACTATGAGAGAATAATGCATGAGGATCCCTACATGTGCATGACTCTAATGTTTACACACCATATGAGAATTTCAAAATGTCCCATATGACATTGTCATGCCACTCTAACCATATGAACAAAAAAGAAACGAGGAACTAAATCAAGTAGCAAGATAAACCATACACAGAGGTGAAGGAAAACCATTTGCACCATCTATTACATCAGTGAATAATCTAATAAAACATTAGAATGCTTTAAGGTACACATTTACATTAGAACATGCTTCCATAAGCCCAAATCCATATAATTATATCATTGAATAATCTAATAAGACATTGCAATGCTGTAAGGTACATGTTTACACCATGACATGCTTCCACAAAGCCACATGAACACCTGCAAACAACTATATCTTGAACAAAATAACGATAGCTACATGTTTTATTTAGTTAATTAAAAATATTTAAGTAAAATATGTATAAGGGACTCTTTTTGGGCTAACAGGAGAGAAGGTTAATCCTCTCTCAATCATTTAATACATACAGGACAGCGACCTTTATATTCAAGCCATGTTGTTGGATTCATCCAAGTAGCCCCCTGTACCCAGACTGAATAGATCTAGGCTCATGTATCTAGGGGATTCAAACAAAGCACAGCCTAGGCGCCCCAAGTATAGCCCACCTACACTATGTGTGCACCTAGGACACTCAAGCAATGCCCTAATACATTAATAAATGTTTTTCTTAAAAGCATGCTTTAAATGCAAAAACCCTAAAATGTTAATGTAAATCCTAAATGCAACAAAAAACACAAATATGGAAATGCATTTCCAACTTCTCTATCACTTCAAACTTCCAAACCTTTTTGTTTGTCATTGTTCAAAGCTGCTGGTGTTTTAAAGTGTTGATGGATTGCAAAGACATTCATCATTTGAAGTAACTTTTTTTCACTTTTTTGTAAGCTTTTTAAATTTGATTTCCAAGCTTCCAAGTTTATTTCAAGTTTTCCAGATTGTTATTCAATTTTTAATGTGTTGTTTTTTTCATTGTTATTTTTTTATTTTATTTCTAAGTTTATGTAGCATAGGGTTCCATTCTTTTTTATTTTCCTAATATGAATTTATTTTAAAACATGTAGGTGCAGGTATCCATATATTTTACAATAAGTACAGTTTTATTTTAGGGGGCCAAGGAACAGAAAACTTTCAAATTTGACCAAGGATCGCCTCTTTGGCAACATCTTACCATAATTGAGCAAATTCTTAGAGATGGGGACTATCTCTAGTGTTGTATCCAATGCCATAACGAGTATAAGAACTTGTACAGTCAAGTGAAAACTCACTTGTGTGCAATGACCAGCCAAGATATCAGTATTTGTCTAGGGCTAAACAATCAAGGGTTATCAAAAGAGCAAATTCTCTCCAATATCAAAAAGCAAGAAGTAGCAGAAAGTGCAAACAAAGGAGCCAAATCAGATCCTTTAACCAAGAAATGATCGTGCATGCCACCTTCAAGGTCATCTTCCGCTACTCTAATAGTGGCTGCCATGCATTCTTCCATTGCAACACCATCTTCAAGAAGATGATAGCCCCTTTGTTTCCCACAAAAGTGGCCCATTAGAGAGGGCATTTTAGAATGAGTCAAGTGGCAATGTTGATGAGCACATTATGCATTGCATTTACACAAATGTGCTTCCTTTCAACCTTGTGAGATCACCATATCAGCAAGAACTGGTGACGGCTATTAGTCAAACACCTACAAGTTATACATGTCCTGGGTATGAAAAGATGTGCACCACCTTATTGGCAGAAGGAAAAAATTGTAAAGACATCTTTATAGCCAATCAAGGATTCATAGGCCGAAACAAGTGTCCATCATTTTAGATGGATGGAAAGATTACAAATATAAGCTCTTAAATAATGTCATTGTAGTGCACCCTAAAGGGAAATTGTTTTTTAAGGTAATTGATTGTGAGTGACAAGTGAAGGATTCAAATGTCATTGTCAACATCCACATAGAGGCAAAGAAGTTGGTAGATGCTCAAAATGTTGTCCAAGTCATAACAAACAATACTAAAAAATAGTGGCAATTTTATTGATGGATATAAGATGTAGGCACATTTTTTGGAAATCATCTACCATACACTCACTCAACTTGGTGATTCAAAGGATTGGCACACAAATTGAGTGGATCAAAGAAATATACACTAGAGCTAAGGAGATTCGGATGTTAACAACAAGCCATCACATGTCGTTTAGGTCCTCCAAATTGGAGTTGTTGAACATAAGTTAATGAAATTTCAATAATTAGTTTTCTGGTTTACTTTGAGTTAGCTATACAATTTTAATTATATCATCTACTTTCTTTAATTTGTTTTAATATTTTACACTATATTAAGTCATTAAGACTCAATTTGCATCGCACACAATCATCTTGAGATGACTTGTGAAGGTGGCAAAGGCATTGAACACCATTATCATCAACAACCTTTGAAGTGTATGGAGTAGTCAAATTCAAAGGGCTAAAAAGGTCAACACCTTAGTCCTAAATGATTATTGGTGGGTCCATGTTGATAATCTTTTGAGTTTCACTAAGCCAATCATTAGTATGATCAAGTTTGCCAGTACAAATCAACAATGGTTGGGCAAAATATGACAGCATGGACTCCATGATAGAAAAAATAAAGGTCATAATAGTTGCTAAAGAGAATGACCCTGCAAAAGCATTTTTCAAATAGTCTAAAGAATCATTGATCACTGCAAAAAGATGACCACACCCTTGCATCTCCTAGAATTTGCTTTTTCACCCAAATATTTCAACACATAGATGCTTTCCTTGCCCAAGAAAACAGTACCAAATAGAGATGCTAATGTTAGGGTAGAGTACAAGGCTGCAATTACTAGCTTCTTCCTAGATCCAGATTTAGAGGACATTGTCGTGCTAGAGTTTGGGAATCCTGTAACTTCAACGAATCGTAGTCTTAGTGCCCTTCGAGACAAATACAAGGACACTCACACATTGTGATTCCTCCATGGCCAAGGCATTGTTTATCTGCAGCCTCTTGTAATCAAAGTTCTACCACAAGTACGCATTTTTTATTATAAATCATATTTCCTACTTTTCTTTGGCAGCTATTTATTATATTCTAATTTTACAATTGCAAATGTTGTATTGACTTTGCCTCCAACAATCTCAACAAAAGGTGAGTTCCTCTTCAGTTGAGTGGAACTAGAGTACACACTCTTTTATCCACTTAGTTTAGCACAACTGATTGGCTGCAAAAAAGGCAGAGATGTTAGTCTATGTGCATTTCAACTTGCACCCTTTGTCACATAAGCATGTCAAGTACATGAAGGGGGTGATGAGGAGTTGGAATGTAACCTCTAAGTGTGCCAATTTGGATGCTTTTGTTGCATGGATTGCCATGGTTTCCTTAGAGGATGAGGTGGCTCCTACACATGATGCAGCTAGTGGGAGTGGCACCGCAGCTGTTTGTAGTTCAAACAAACCAAGTGGTGGTATTGATGGTCTCAATGAAGAGCAAGATAAAGATTATTGATTTGCCATTTTACATTGATATCATTATCATTCTCACCTACACTTTCAATTATGTGATTTTTTTTTGCAATTTATGGGTAATTTTACATATTTTATACATTGGAATGTAGCCTCTAAGTGTGCCAACTTGGATGCTTCTCTTGCATGGCTTTCCATAGCTTCCTTAGAGGATGAGGAGGCTCCTACACATGATGCAACTAGTAGGAGTGGTGCTCCAGCTGTTTGTGGTTCAAACAAACCAAGTGGTGGTATTGATGGTCTCAATAAAGAGCAAGACAAAGATTATTTATTGTAATTTGGAATTGATTTGACCTTTGAAACTGAATTATCAAATATCTTCATCACTATCACCTATGTTTTCAATTACGTACATCTTTTTTGCAAACTATATATGTACTGTATGGCCATACCAAACTTGAAAAACAAAGTCGTCATACAGGCAAACCGAAACCCCAAACCCATACCCAAACTGGCAACATAGTATTTTAGTAATGGCAGAAAAATATGCGTACTTTGCAAACTTCTCACCCTCAACATAAGGATGTTCACCCTACAGCTGAACCAACTCCTCTAGATGAAGTCAGTAGCTTATATAGAGTCCTGAAACCAAATCATTAAGATCTTGGATGAAATATCAAATCTAAAATCTTAGTGGTTCAGTCCAAAAACAATGTCTTGGTGAGTTATGAGGTGAGTAAATGAGCATTAAAATTTTCTCATACCATTGCTCCATGTTGAATCCATCAACCAAACAAGGGAGGCCCTTATATGAGCATATTGCATGTTAGGGACTTTGTGATAGGTGAAAGTTATCTTGTGAGTGGACTCTCATAGGAGTTTCTTCAACAGAAGCCTTAATCTTCTCAAGGCCTTCTATTAATTATTATTTATTTATTCCAATATCTCATATTGAAGCAAGTAAAAAGCATGAAAATTGAGTTAGAATCGAGAATATGAAAATCTTTCATAAGAGAACAGAAAATTATGCAGTTCAATAAGCAAAACAGATAATAGGTTTCTTAAACCTGCATCTACACCATAGCAAACAGATTATATATGTGTGTATATAAGAAAATATATAAAGAGTCTCTAGGTTTTACCTCATATTTATAAGTTGTTAGTTGATTCACACTCATAGAAACATATTGAAAATCATCTTTACCTGCTGGAATCGCCTAAGGTTTGCACACACATCCAATCATCACTGTCTCCATCCTCTACCCAAACCTGACAATAAGAACCTAACATTTGCAGTGATTGATTGTAATTTGTCCAATGAGCACACTACATTATTGACAGCAAATATGCAACTGATGCTGTGAAAACAAAACATTAGTGTTCATATTTCTCAAAGCTATGGTATCAGTTACAGAAAACTCCATAAACCTTTATAGAATTATCATAGCTTGCAGAAATCAAAATCTCATGCAAAGGGTGCCATTGCACCATCTTCACATCTTGAGTATGGCCTTGTAGTACAGAGACACACTCAAACTCATTCCCAGGTTGAACTTCCCAGATCCAAACAGACTTGTCACGACCACATGTAGCAAGTAACGAACCAGATGCACTCCAAGAAACACTTTTGACTTCATTCTCATGGCCCTGTAATGAAACTATCAGAAACTCTACCAAATTCCAAATAATAAAGATTGCCGAATCTGCAAACCTCACCTCTAAGGATGCAACACATTCAAATTCACCACCAACATTTTCCCAGATTGCAGTTGTTGCATCAAAACTTGCTGTTGCAAGTAACTTCCCATTAGGTGACCATGCACATGACCTAACAGTTCTTGTATGTGTCTCTTCCAAAACAGCCTAGTAAGCAAGATATATATCAGAGTAAGAAAAATACAACCCATGTCAACAAGCACGTAGATGAATAAAGTAAATAACCCATGACCTTTACCACATTTCAGTAGCACGAATATCAACAGAAAAGGGGAAACAAATCAATTTTGTTAAAAGATCACTATTAACATGAAAAAAAAGCTTATCATTTCATTTGATCAATATGTCATGCAAGTCCCTGTTGAGATTAAGATATAAAGATCAACTCCATTTTATTTCATTTAGGCAAATGCAACTTTAAAGCATTGTAAAGATTCACACCCTGATTGGATTATAAACGGAAATGGCATGCCACCAGCCATAATTGATACATCATCTAGTGCCTGCTTTCTTTTTACTAAAGTATGTCTATAACAAGTTGCACAATCAAGGTTAAGCTTGATTGTGAAAGGAAATCCTAGAGTTCCTGAATAAGCACTATTTGCTGTTTTATACTGTCAATAGAACCTTTCATCAAAATAGTATTTAAAGTTCTGCTTTTAGATGGACTTCTAAAGTCAAGTGTGCATTTCCCAGATAACTGTGAACACTTGTTACTGTATCATTTATGTCTAGTCACAAAAACCTTATCACGCTCTAACTTTGCTCCTTCAAGCATTGCAAGTACTTATTAGCAGAATTTATTTAAGTTATTCAAAATTGTTAGTGCTATAAGAAGCCTATTAATAAAGGTTATCAATTAATTGTGTGGCAATTGTCAGGTGAATCTACTTTTGTTTGTCATAATTCCAGCATTTAAAATTCCATGAGCAATAAACTGAACTCCTTGTCAGATGCATGGTAAAACACCATATGATAATCTTGAGCAGTAAAAAGTCCAACATATAAGACCATACAAGGCCTTATTTGCCACTTATCTGAGATAACCATCTCAATGTCAGAACTTGTCGAACAAGCAGACCATAAGGTTATTTAATACCAACATGTCTCCCACAAACAAGGATGTTTACAACAATCTTAAGACACCCAAGCCACCTCAGATCTAAAATCACCACGATACAGCAATTTTGAATTTTGCAAAACTTAAATTGCCAACATCCAGCATTACATGATGAATAAGCAACAAAGTTTGTAGAAAATGACAAGATCTGTATGTAGCCTATTGTTGTAATATATTTTGAATTAGGCATAAACATGTACCGTGTTTCCAACAAGTGGAGCTTTTCAAGCAGACCTCATATTACTTTACCTCATTATTACATAAATAAACTGAAAAGAGTATTGATTTACCACATGCTATAACTGATTAACAAGTATGACTGCGGTTACTTTAAAACAGACCTCTATAAATCAAAGCTTAAAGAGTTCAATAATACAGAGCAAGCTTCAAAACAATAAGCTCTGCAACTTAAATACAAAGCAAAGCTCCGGTGCATCAAGATGGTCACAAGGCTAATTTCTATAATTTTCATGACATGCCCAGACATAGCACAGAGGTGCATGGCACAATGACAAGCATGCCATTAATGAGTTACATTTGGTGAAGCGAGTGGTGGATGCCAAGTGTTCAATTCAATGGGTTTAAGATCGTCCATTAAAAAGTGGCATGAACATGGCATCGGTGAATATAGTAGTTGATAGTGAAACGTATCTCCTTGTGTTAATGAAGATTGGGGTTCCGCTTCTTAAATGGAATGAGTTAATTTCATGTTGTTGTTCATCACAGGGACTGTTATGGCTAATGCTATGAATTCTGTAATTTTATTGTGGTTATTTATTTTTGTTTGGTTTATACTTCATAGAAAAACCCCTTTATCGCTTTTTCTAAGAGAAGATTCCTTAAGTATGTTAACCTTATATGGCTAATCTTGATTCTACAAGAACTTAAATATTCTAACTGGCAACTGAAAATTTGACCAGTGGATCAAATATCCAATACACAAATATGCAGGATTGGTGAAACCGGTGGTTTTATTTCAAGCTACTTTCTAGACCAGAGGAATTTGATTTCATCTTTTATGTAAATATTTTATTCACTGCTTACCGTATAAATATCATCTTCAAAAATACCAACTCTACTCGTTAGTTAGCATCCTTTAAATTGCTTCGTTCAAAATGCCCAATGGGTATGATAAACCCTTTATCCCATACATGGAGGTAAGACTATTGGGCATTTACCAATTGAATTGCTGGGACGATTCCTCCTACGAGCAGATGTAATATCCAGATCATCATTAAGAAATAACAACTGCACTGGCTACTTAGCATTCTGAGCTAACAGAAAATCGAAGTGGCACAAAAAAAATCTCATCAAATCTTTGCAAGTGAAGGACTACAATATTATTTCCCTTTTGGCATAAACATAGCATGATTTTAAAATTGACTCAAGAGGTCTAGCATTTGAAAAGGATTCGCTAAAACTCAAAAAGATGCAGAATGTCTTTTCCCAAAATTTAACGCTTCCCCTGGTGTTCTTGAAATTAAGAATTCGGTCCTACCAAATTCTTGTCAACTTTCTTTCAAATAAATTTGATCTTCCTTAAGTTTCATGATTTTCTTCTAACCAGTTTGCAGATTAAGTTTGCCACGTGATTGGTGAAGAGAAATTGATCTTGTACTTTGCATACCACGGATTTTAGATATTCAGGTCAAGTAAGAGATTGCAGCTGACAATCATTGACAGCAGAAATTATACAATACCTATAAACTAAGGCTAATCTACTAGCACAATTCATAGATCATAGAAAAACATTGTTGAAAGAAATTATAAGATAGTATGGCAGGGCACTGACCTTACAAACCCAAGAAGAAGACGCAGTGGAGGGGGCTGGAGTGTTTTCCCAAATTCTGACAGTTTTATCGCCACTGCAAGAGGCGAGTAAAGAGGGAGCTCCCTCACTTCCACTGACAGGATTCCATGCTACACCCCACACTCTGTCTGTGTGCCCTTCCAGCACCTCAACCTCCCTTAACTGCACCGCCTCGATAACCTCTGATCTCATATCTACGTTCAGATTTCACCAATACAGGTGTGTGCTAAATCCCTTCCTCGTTCGACTACAGTTGCTCCGAGTCTTGTCAGTCAATGACAACAAAGAAAGGAATTAATCCATGGGCTTATTGTGTTAGAGAGGAAAGAACATGAGACTGCAAGACGCATAGACCAACTAGCTCATTGGCTTGTGGGCACCATTAACAAAATTTTAACACAAACTAAAGAAAAAATTGATAGGTCAGAAATAAAATAAAATAGAGTTGCAATCTACGAGCTTCCGAAGGAGAAGTCAGAGCTACTTTAGTTCTCGGGGGATGAATGTGTGACAACATAAAGTAATGATTAGTAATACAATATCCAAAGGAGTTATTAAATGGTGGATAGATAAATATATTTATGTTAATTTTCTTTGATTTATTTTTTTGAGTAAGATTTTATTAAGGGGTAACGTTCATTATATTAAATTGAAAAGGGTGTGAATACATCAGATCTTTTATATAAAGGATTTACTTGCTAGTTATATTTGTTTCTTTAAGATTGTTGTATTTGTTTATTTTAAGGTTGTTGTGAATAAGAAAATGAAGATCATAGAGAGCTTAAAAGTTTGTTCATCTTGAGGTGATGACAGTAAGGAATTGGAATGCTTAATGTACTTAATTTTTAGTTGTAATTAGTTTTTAAGAATTTTAGAGTATAATTTTTTAAGAAATTTTAATTTTATAAGAAAGAAATAATTTTTAAAATATTTTAATTTATTAATATTGATGATGATTTTAAAAAAGATTACTGATACAATTGTTGGAAATTCAAGGTGAAACTTGCAGCAATAGAACTTAATAATGTGTTTGCAAATCTGAAATTATGTATCCAAGATTAGCATAAAGTGATTATGTGATTAACAATTCCAACTATGAAAGAAAAATTAATAATACCACAAGTTGAGAAACATAAGTGACACAAGATATGCGTGGAGAAACCCCTACAAGAAAAAACTCCACATCCAAAGAGATCCAATGTGTGTATTAATCTTCAAATGAGACACACCAATGCAACACTCCTCTTTGAATTCCAACAGCACTTTGTTACTCTAACAACCTGCAAACAAACTCTACAAACCACCATCTCAATGCTCTAATATATAGAATTTTGTGGGAGAGAATACCACAAATGGTATCCCAAAACAACAAGCAAAACCACCTAGAAAAACTCATGTCCCCCTTAGTGGATAGCCCATAAGCATGGTGAAAATTATTAAATAATCACATGGTCTTCACATGGGTGCCTAACCCATAGCCAATCAAAATTGGTTAATATCGAGTGCTTCATAATTCTCCAACGGCTCTGAAAGCTTCATGCAAGAACATTCACCAACATGCAAACTTGGGTGCCTCACCATACAAAACATGCAAGGACATGCATTGCAAAGTAGTCCCCACCTAGAAGTTGGGCGCCCAAAGGAAATATGCTCTCAGAATGCTTTGTAACTATCACCGCAGTGGGTCCACCTCTTTCAATGCAACTACAATTTGTTATAGAAAAATAAATAATAAATATTTTGTCTGCCATGTCCTCTAGAACACTTTCCAGAGAACATTGAGACACATAATATCAACTTAGGCACTTTCCAGAGAACATTGAGACACATAATATCAACTTAGGATAACAATTATAATGTCACCTATCCTAACATTCTCCCACTTGACATTATACATTGCAATTACATCCATGAGATACAAATAAAACATATAGTCAAGTATAGTGATCAAGGCCCATGGCCTTCCTGCACCAAGAGAAATTATTTGTGGTCATTGGCTTCATGAGAAAATCTGCAACATTAACCAAAGTGTCAACCTTCTCAATCCATACCTTACCATTTTCAACTATTTTTCGCACAAAGTGATACTGAAAATCAACATGCTTAGTACAAGCATGATACATAGGATTTTTGGCTAAACATATGGCACTCTGACTATTATATCCAATCCTCATTGTCTTGCAATCAAAACCAATACCTTTACCAAGTCTTTACGACCAAATTGCCTCCTTAGAGGCATGTGTAGCAACCATATACTCTACTTTGGTGGTGGACAATGCAACTATAGGCTACCTCTTACTCATCCAACTTACTGCACCTCCAAACAAAGTAAAAACATAGCCACTAGTGGACCTTTGACTATCTAAGTCACTTGCTCAATCTACATCAACAAAACCTTACATGTCCAATGACAACCACATCATCAATACCATGATAAACCAAATAGTAATTTGAAGTACCACGCAAATATCTAAACACCAGGTCTTAACAAAAGTCCAATGCTCTTTACTAGGGTTAGACATAAACCTGCTCAAAACTCCCACTCTTTGGGTTATATCTGGTCTAGTACAAATCATTGCATACATTAAACTACTAACGACACGAGCATAAGGAACATTAGACATATCTTCAAAATCATCATCCGATTTAGGACACATATCTAAACTCAACTTAGTACCAACCAAAAATGGAATATTTATTGGTTTATAGTCATGCATACTAAACCTCTGCAAAATGGTATCAACATTGTTAGAGTAAAGGTTTTAACTTAATTATGTTAATTAAGTTACCTTTATTCCTCTCTTAAGATCTCACTTTAGTTTGCATATTGTGACATTTAATAATTATATTAATTATTAAGTATCTACCTATTAGGGTTACTTTTAGATTTTGCATGATCTCCTTTTAAGGATTGATCTTTGTAATTATTTTAATTCAGCTAATGCAATCTCTCTTGAAGCTTGCAAAGAACCCTTGCTTTTTTGTCTCCATCTTTTCCTTTTTGTGACAGGTTATTTGCATGCAGGTGATCTTCGGGGTCTGTGAAGTCTCAACTTCTACAAACATACTTACTTTGACTTAACCAAAGCTTTTTGTGAGCCTGATCCCTATTGATCTCTATCCCAAGGATATATTTTGCAGCCTCAAAATCCTTCATATCAGATGTGTCAAAAAGTTGAGTCTTAAGCTCCTTAATCATGTCACCTTGTTGTTACCCATAAATAACATGTCATCAACATATGACAATGATTAGTATTTGATCATCAATAACCTTAAAGTAAACACAATGATCCTCTTCATTCCTAACAAAACTCAACTTCAATGCAAATGCATCAAACTTCTGGTACCACATCTTGGGTGACTATTTCAAACCATATAAAGATCTCTTAACTTGCAAACCAAGTGTTCTTTTCCCTTCAAAACAAAACTATTATGTTGTCACATTCAAATCTCCTCCTCAAGATCCTTATACAAGAAAGTAGTTATAACATCCATTTGCTCTATTTCAAAATTATAAGCAGTAGTAATAGATAATAGGAATCTAATAGAGGTTAACTAAGCAATAGGAGAGAAAATTTCACTGAAAATCAGCTCCCTCTCTTTGGGAGTAGCCCTTGGCCACCAATCTAGCCTTGTACCATTTTAATCGACCATGTGCACCAAATTTATTTTTAAATACCTACTTGCAACCAATGGGCTTCCTTTCGTTGGGCAAACTAAAAAGATCCCACATATCACAACTATCCAAAGCCATCATCTCCTCATGCATGGCCTGCATCCAAGACTCACTTTCTTCTAAAGAAAGGGCCTCCTTGTAGGATCTAGGTTCATTGTCAATACTCAAAAAAGTAAATACACAATGGTAAAATTAGATGGGCTATACTTGTCAACTAGATTTTGTTGCCTTGTGGACCTTCTCAAGGTAGGAGTAATGGGCTTTGTCTGTTCTTCCTCTATTATGTGCTCATCCTACACATCCTTTGAACTATATGAACACTCTTCTTCTTCTTCATCCCCAAATCCATCTAATTGTTCTTCCACATGTGCATCTTACTGCATCTCAATCTTTGTCTTAAAGTGCATTGTTTTTGTCTTATCTTTCTCCTTTGGTTGTTTTTCACCTGAGTAAGCTCTAAACTCCCTAAAAAATCACCTCTAGAGAAAACCATTTTACAGGTTAGTGGATCCCAAAGCTTATAACCTTTTACATTTTCATTGTAACCAACAAAGATGCATTTTTGTGCTTTTGGATCCAATTTAGAACACTTCTCTTGAGGCACATGAACAAAATCCTCACAACCAAAGACCCTTAAATGTGAAACAAAAGGCTTTCTACCTATTATGCCTTGCATAACCACCCCATTTTATTTTGGAACAAAATGGGTCCTCCTTTTTCTCTTGCTTTTGTTGCCTTTGGTTATTCATTTTGACCTTTGGAATCCTGTTGTTTTCCTCCTAATTTTATCTTTTGTTCTATTTAATGTTGGTCATGTCTTAGCTCGAGTTGGTTTTCTTCTTGCTAAGAATTGAATGAAATAACCATAAGCAATCTTGTATTTTATTATAATATGTCTTATTTGCTTCTAAGGACTAATGCAGACCTTTCTTTTGTAGGATTAAATCACACGCATGATGATATTGGCCAAGGGAGCTTAGTGGGAATGCATTCCTCAATCCAGTTGGTCATAATTTTCCTCTAAGAAGAAAGTTGGCAAGACCTTGTGGATGTCTTGCCGACTGGCAGTGCATTTTGTTAAATATGCGTCTGTGTTGCCTATCGGCAAGACCTCGAGGATGTCACAGCGAATGGAATTCACATGCAAGCTCTTGTCGGCAAGATATCAATCATCATCTCGGTGATAGGGAGAAAGCATATCAGCGAGAGATTTTTCCTTCAGGGTGAAGTCTCTGCAAATTCTTCATGTCTCACCGACTACCGCAGAGTGAGCAAACACTTCGGTGGGAGTTATCTTCTTCGGTGGGTGGTCTTGTTGAGCGCCTTAAGTCTTGCCAACCACCGATAAGGATATGCATCTCAGTGAGAAACTTTTGTGGTGGAGAGATGTCTTGGCGAGTACATTTGGTCTCACCGACAAAGCACAAAAGTAGGTCTATCGGTATGAGGTCTTGCAGTCTTGCCGACCCCTTTTGTCACACCGACATATTACTTCATCGGGGAGAGAAAGAGATTGTCACGATGACAAAAGGTGAACTTATGGGGATTCCTCGGCGAAACATAAGGTGTCTATGGGATGTCTCCCCGACGAGGGAATATTACAGCGACACATGTGAAACGAAAGAAAACATATCGGTATGACTACATAAAGGTCTCAGTGACAACAAGCATCGGCAAAAGGGTTCTCCCTTCACTAAAATGTCTCGGTGAAGGGAGCTGGTCTCGCCGACACGACATGAGTTCGCTATGATGTCTCCCTGACTTCGGGATGTCCTGCCGACTAGTGAGCAACTCGGTGTAAGGTCTTGGTGAAAAAAAGGAAGTCTCACCGACATGAAGGGGGCTCGCCAAAGGATAAGGGGATTCGATGTGATGTCATGCTGAGAAGACAAAGTCTCCTCGAAATGAAATGGACTCGGTGAGAAGTCTCACTGATGAGTGATTGTCTTGCCGAAGGGATTGTACCCTCGATGTAGTATTTTGAATTCAGTGGAAAGTCTGGCCAAGGAGATAGGGTCTTGCTGACCTGACAGAGTCACATTCAAAAATGAAGGCTTCGATGAGAAGTCTTGCCAACCAATGAAGGGTCCCACTGAAGTGTTGGGCATCGCTGAAAGAAAGAAAGGCTCGCCGGGACGTCTTGGCGAGGAGGCTTGTCTCCTCAAAATGAAATTGGATCTCCAAAAGATGATTCCCTTGGTGTAGTGTCTCACCGACAGAAGGAGGTCCCACTGAAGTGCTCTCAGCTTGGCGATAATTTTGCCTTCCACAGGAGGTCTGGGTGATTAACATGTGTCTCGCCGAGGGGTCAGCCTTCGGTGTAACATAGTGGGATCAGGAAGAATTAAGGGGGTTCGTTGTAAGATCTCCCCGAAACGAAGAGGTCTCCCCAACATAAAGAAATGAGCTCGCTAAGGAATCCTAAGCCTCGTCGTGACATCCCACTGATTTGAAGAAGTCTCTCTAAAGTGGAAGAAGAGGGAGCTCAGGGAGAAAAGAGGAAGTCGCCATGAAGTCTCACTGACCCGATAGGGTCTTACCGATATGGAATATGCTCGCCGAGGGAAGAGGGGCTTCACCATGAGGTCATGTCGACTAGCGACTGTCTTGTCGATAGTCTTTGTGGGCTCGATATGACTTCTACAGCTCGCCGAAACATCTCGCCGACTGTCATGTGTTATGCCGATGGCTGTTAGGAGGCAAAATCGCATGGGGGAGACACGATTAGTGTCTCACCGACATGCAATTTAAGATGGACCACTTTTGACTACCCGAGAATCCTGCGTGGCCTATGTTCTGCCAATCAGAAGAAGCTAAAGGAATGGCCTAATCGCCATTGACTGATTGACTACCACCTTGAGGAAGACCAACAGGGTGCGAACGACATGGACTCATTCTGAGATCAAGAGGCGATGGATCGGCTTGGGTGGTGATGTTCAGATCTAAAGGGAGGCCCGATGATGCTTCCAGAAGATGGTCAACGTGTAGAAAGGCCTAGAACATGAAAGAGGCCGAAGGAAGGAAACAACCATGACTCACAGGGACAGCTGTGGTGACCGCTGGCCGAGATAGATCAGTATTAATGGAAAAATGCTTTAGAGCATTCAAGGCAGTCCTTCGAAGGAGTTGAAAGATAGACACAGTTATCAGGAGTAAGTGTTGCAGCTACAAAAGATTTGAAGGCCTCTCCTGAGGTCAATCTGTCATCAACATGGACAGCAGGGCTTCACATTGAATGCAACATTGACTCTCTTTAGAAAAATCTAAGAGTCGACCCTCCTGAAAGTAGATATTTTGTAAACCCTAATGTAGGGGACAACGCATTCTTTTGGGTACATTTTGTATATATGGCATTCTTGCCTCTTTGTAAAGCTTGGAACAAGTAGCTAAGAAAATAGGAACAAAGTTAGAAAATTGATAGTTAGAAGCAGGAGTAGTTTTTGGAGTTAGATACATAGAGGTTAGCAGAAATAGAGGAGACAGAGTTGCATCCTGATTCTTTGTAATGGGAGCTCCTTTTGTCTTCTTGATTAGGAGTTAGATTCATAATAGACTAATGTATCTTTTTAGCTTTTCTTAATATAAATGGAAACAATTTGGAGTCTTAGATTTTCTGTACACTGGTGATTGTGCCAGCTTTGTAAGTGTTGTTTATCTGTTTCACTAACAGTAGAAACAACCAGATCTTAATCTACTTCAGATTGTGTTTTAGATCTACTTCAGATTGTGTTTTAGAATGGTGTTTTTCTTAAGTTAATCATTTGATTTGTGAAGCCTTCAAGGAATGGAATGTTATTTTGGTGTTTTATTTAAAATGGTAACTAGTACTCTGTTGTAGAAATCAACACTATGAATGAATGCAACTGTGTGTTAATCACAAGTTAATTTTGTTCTTCAGTTTTAGTTTACAATTCCTTTAAGGATAGCAAGTCTAGATAAGGAGGTTAAGTATCATTCTTTTCTGTTCCAAAGCTATGATCCATCTTTTTCTATTTCTTTAAAAACCCTGGTTAGAATAGGTTTAAGTTTATGTTTGATCCTAGAACAATCCACAAGCTCAACACCAGAAGGCCCCTTGAATATTACTGTTACATTGACCAATTGAGCAACATCAGCACAGTTGAGAACCAACTACAAAGACCTTGGGAGCTAAGATATCCATGTGTTGTCTTTCTCTTTCAGGAGAAACATAATAGCAATATTCTGTTTGCATGTTGTTGTGCCATTTGGACCACCAACACTACCTATCCACACTTCATAAGGAGTTTTATCAACAAGAGTTGAACAAGGAGATCTATTAACCAAATAACATGCAGTACTTATAGCTTCTGCCTAAAAGCATCTATCAAGCTTGGCACCACTCAACATGCTCCTAGCTCTTTCCATCAAGGTTTGATTCATTCTTTGTGCCACCCCATTTTGTTGGAGTGTATATGGAGTAGTCTTTTGCTAAACAATACATACATGCTTACATAACTCATAAAATTCCCTAGAACAATATTCACCCCCATTATCAGATCTCAACACCTTTATCTTATAATCAGTTTGCTTCTCAACTGAGGCTTTGAATTCCTTAAACTTAGTGAAAACCTCATATTTTGTATGCATAAAATAAATCCAAGTGTATCTTGGGACATCATCAATGAAAGTAACATAATAACAATATTTTCCAAAATAGTCAACATCCACTAATCCAAACACATCTAAATGAATTATCTTTAATAAATTCTTAGCTTTATTAGTTCCATTAGGAAATGATGATCTTTTCTATTACCAAACACACAATGCTCACAAAAATCATTTTTGCTAACAGAATAATCAAAAATATTGTCAACTAGCTTTTTATTCAAAATGTTCTTAAGACCCTTTTCACTTATGTGACCCAATCTATGGTGCCACAACATACATGCATTTTCAATGCCAGTTACATTAGTAGAGTTACAAAAAGTGGAGGTATTAAGCCTAAAAAAATTCCCTGTCTGAGATCCTTTAGCACTCACCAAACTCCATCTTACCAATTACCTACAACCAAACTTGTCAAATGTCACATGCATTCCAGAATCATTCAACTTGGACGCTAAAAGTAAATTTCTCAGTCCTGGAATATGTAAAACATGATAAAGGGTTTTAACCCTTCCATCATTGAAACACAACTTCACCTTTCCCTTACCAACAATCTTCTTTGTGATGTTATCACCAAGGAAAACCTCTCCCCCATCATAAGTTGAATATGAAGTGAACCACTCCTTATGAGGATTCATATGGTAGGAGCAACCTGAATCAATAAGCCAAGCATCATTACTAATAATTATAGCAAAAATAAACAAAGCATCATAATCACCATCTTCTAAGGACTTTTCTATGGAGGTATCTAAACTCTTTTTCTTGTTTTTTCACTCCTTCTTCACATGTCCTCTCTTACCACAATTCCAACACTTTACTTTGCTCTTCCCAAGGGTTTTAGAACTCCCTTTAGACTTGTCTCTTTTTTTGTCCCCTTTAAGCCCCTCCTTTTTCTTTGGACCTTCCTCGCGCATGCAAGGCATCTTGGGCGCTTGCATTCATGGACTTTCTTCTCATCTCTTCTGAAAGAAGTATAATAATGAGACTATCCATCTTCAGTTTTGTACCAGCACCACTTATAGCAACAATTATATTTTCCCTAGATTTGAGTAACAAACAAAGCAACAAAATACATCTATCTTCTTCTTCTATCTTAAGATCTACAAATGCAAGATGACTTATAATCATATTAAAAGCATTTAAATGTTCTGCAATAGAATCACCATCCTTCATTTTCAAAGAATACAAATGTCTTTTGAGATAGAATTTATTTGTTAGACTTTTAGTTTGATAAATTTCACCTATCCTCCTCCACAACTTGAATGTTGTAGATTCTTCTAAAACATTCAGAAGGACAAAATCTGCAAGACACAATCGAATGGTTCCCTGTGCCTTCTTGTCCATTTTGTTCCAATCTTCATCAGACATTGATTCTAGTTTCTTTTCACTTGAAACTGCCAACCACTAATCTCTCTCTTCAAGGAGATGCTTCGTCTTCAACTTCCACATCTCATAACTAGTTCCATTGAACTTCTCAATATCTAGACAAGAGGTAGAAATCATGGTTTTCAATCTTCTTCACAAATTTGCAAAACCCACAATGTACAAGCTCCCACTACAACCAAAAAACCTTCAACTCTTAAAAGAATTGTTAGTTCTAATACCAAATGTTGGAAATTCAAGGTGAAACTTGTAGCAACAGAACTTAATAATGTGTTTGCAAATATGAAATTATGTATCCAAGATTACCATAAAGTGATTATGTGATTAGCAATTCCAAACATGAAAGAAAAATTAGCAATACCACAAGTTAAGAAACATAAGTGAGAAAAGATATATGTGGAGAAACCCAAGTGCAAGAAAAAACTCCACACTAAAGAGATCCAATGTTTGTATTAATCTTCAAATGAGATACACCAATACAAAACTCATGTTTAAATTTTGGTAGCACTTTATTACTTTGACAACCTACAAACAAACTCTACAAACCACCATCTCAATGCTCCAATATATAGAAGTTTGTGGGAGAAAATACCATAAATGGTATCCCAAAACAACAAACAAAACCACTTGGAAAAAATCATGCCCCCCTTAGTGGACAACTCATAAGCATGGTGAAAATTATTAATGATCACATGGCCTTCACATGGGTGCCTAACCCATAGCCAATCAAAATTGGTCGATACCGAGTGCTCCATAATTCTTCGACGGCTCTGAAAGCTTCATACAAGAACATGCATCGGCATACAAACTTGGGGGCTCCACCATGCAAAACATGCGAATAACATGCAAGGACATGCATTACAAAGTGGTCCCCACCCAAACGTTGGACACCCAAAGGGAATATGCTCTTGGGATGCTCTATAACCATCACAGTAGTGGGTCCACCTCTTTGAATGCAACTACAATTTGTCATACAAAAATAAGTAATAAATATTTTGTCCCTCATGTCCTCTAGAAAACTTTCCAACGAATGTGGAGACACAATTATCAACTCAAGATAGCAATTATATTGTCACCTATCCTAACAAAAATAAATATTAATTTTAAGGCTATTAATTTATAAAAAAATCAAAAATATATTTTTTCACAATTATATTATGAAGGTGATAGTTAAGTTTAACCATTTATACATATATAGTGTGTGAATCTTAAGTTAGGGTAATTATTACTAAAATTATTTCCTTGATTAGTCATTTAAAAAGGTCATTTTTTTTATGTTTTTCACTCTAATTTTAATATGTGATATATGTTTAGCTGTGTTCATGGATCTTATTTGACCTCAATTAATGCAATATAAATTTAAAGTAGATTAAATTTTACATTACAAAATATAACAATTAAATTTATGAAATTTCCACAATCCATAATGATAGCTTGTAGATTTCTAGATTAAATTGTGTGAGATTTTTTTCACTAATGTGTTGAATTACACAAGATGATAAGCAAGAGAAGAGAACAAATAATTGTGTAGCATACTAGCTATCTAAATAGATGAGAGGAGGGGTAACTCAAGAACAAAGGCAATTAAATGGTAGGTTCAACTAGATTTTGAGTTTCAAAAAAGGAGAAGAAAGGAGAATTGAGAATAGGGGAGGAAAACTAGCAATAGATAGAGCTAGTTAGAAAAGTAACTCAAAAATTATAAGGAACACCAAAGAGAAAAGATGAAAGATAAAACTACTAGGACTTGATAAAGTTTTTGGAGGAATTGGAGTTGTTGTTCTAGGCCCCAAGGATATTTCTTTTCTTTTGGTAGCTCTTAGGCCTCGGGACCCAACACAAACCTAGAACCTTTTGGTTCCAATTCCCACTCCCATATTCCAACTCTCTTATTGGGCAGGTTAGACCTCCTTCTTGACTTGGAACCTCAATGTTCCAATTCTGCTTTCCCCTTTGTTCACCATCTCTTTTCTTGAATTCAAACCTCCCATTACCCATTGGATATCAAAACCTAACAAGAATTTGGAACCTTTAGGTTCCAATTCATTGTTTTCCCTTGAGTTCCATTTCTTGTAGCCTTCTCATCCCTTTTACTTTGTCAGACCCTAGGACTCGAGTGGAAGTTGGAACCTAGAATCATTTGGTTCCAAGTTCTAATTTCTTCCTAGGTTTTGAACCTTTTCAGTTTCTCATCTTTGAACCTTTCAAACTTCAAGTCCCAAAAGGGACTTGGAATCCAAAACCTTTGGTTCTAGTTCCAAGTCCTCTTCTACCTCTAACCTCCAACTCACCCTTTGCCCTGAACCCCAAACTCCTAGTTGAACTCAAAACTTTATATTCCATTTCCAACACTTTTCCCAAGCTCAATTCTCATGTCCCACCTTGTTGCTAGATGGCCTAGATTCCAATTTCCCCTTTGGGCCCAAAAATTATCAATCTCTTCATTGTTCCAAGTTCCTCTCAAACTCCAAACCCTATCATTATAGTGTGCTAACTTTTAGGTGCTCATTTTTCAGGTTCCTCCCAAAGCTCAATACCTACGTGGCACCTTTGTTGTTCCTATTTCTAGGTTCCACCTGACTCCCACCACCTACCAAGGATAGTTTATAAAGTGTAATTTTTCAAATTGAGTTTGAGCACCAAAAGATACACTTAGGGTTTGCTCCCAACTACTTGTCATTAATGCAAGAGGTCACCCCACTACCAACCTTTAATGCCAAACCCATATTTAGATCTAAGACACACATTTTGGGAGGGATTCATTCCCAATTGTGAATTTGGCACTACTACAATGCCATGGGCTATAGTTTCAACCACTAGGGTATATTTTAATGTTTGTGACTCCTTTTAGGGGTTTGTTAGTAGGCTATTCTCAATATAAAAGAGGTTTCAACACTATCTATGGTTCCAATCATTGAAAAATAGTTACAAGAAGGTAATGAAGGGTTTTGAAGCACTTACAGATACCATGGTAGAGTATATTGGAGATTTAATGTCTCTAGAATCATAATCACATATCCAAGGATATTTCTAAATACATTAGAGTCTTCTTCCAACACATTTTCTATTGTCAATGTAAGTCTTCTTTGAAAATATGGAAAATTTCTAAAATAGCTATAGTTAATGTAGTATCATCAACATTTACATATATGGATTTGTGTAGTTTTATTGTGGATAACTGAGTATGTTTAGTTTGCAATATTCTAAATTTGATACATCTCATTGTTTTGATCAAATATATAGTATTTTATCCTTGACTGTATTTTATTCTTGTCATCTTGACTTTGTAACCCATAAATGGGCACTGATCTAAAAATAATCTAACTCAATTGCTCATTAAATGAACAAATCAATGAACAATCTTTTTTTAGTTTGCTTTAGTTTATGTAATTCATGACATCATTGTATACATCCATAATAGTATTTATCATTTATGTGAATCATGTAAATTTCCCCACCTTGCACTCATTGCAATGGTGTTGAATTAGCTATATAGAGGTAATAAGGTAACTAGTTGTTGACGTTATTTAGAGTTGCATCAAAAATTTGGGTTTAGTTACCATTGTTTTGAACTATTTTTTTTATCTTTATAAACCTCTAGGAATACCCTTATGAGCCTAAGTTGAGCTCAAAGTACAATAGAGAAAAATTAATCTCATGGAGTTGACCTTAAACCCTCCATTATTATGTTGATGAACCGATTCCGCTTGTTTGATGACAATCCTAGCCTTGTGAGAGAAAATTCACTCTAGGAAGTGGAGCTATAATTTTGGGACCCATTAGAATTGAATCATTACTAGGGACAACTAATAAACATTTGAAGATAATTATGAAATAATTAAGACTATGTGTGTTTGCAGCTATTGTTTTAGTTTGCAACAGTAATTTTATCAAGAAAATTTATCATCTTTCAATCCTAGGAAGTGACAACTTTGTTGGGACCAACCTAGATTTTTTTCCACCATCAAAGTCCAATCATAGATAGAAGAAGACAAAGTCTAAATCAGCCTACACAAGGAGGTAATTCACGTCATGTAATAAATCAACATGCTAAGTGGGAGACAAATAATGGAGCTAGTTCTTCAAGATGAAATAAACAAGTGCAAGTAAGCACCTCAAGTAGAGGTAATACCTTTATTGATCTAATGGATCTTGATACCAATATACTTTTGATGATTCAGTTGATCAACTACTAAGAAGAAGAATTAACATTGATGAGTATGATGTAAGAAGAAATAATGTTGTAATTGGTAGGACAAGTAGGGGTTAGCAACCAAATTTAGTGGTCTATAGGTGCTACTAATACTTTGGATATTTATTGCTAATAGTGACAATCTTATAAATAACTACTTTAGCCAACTTACCAAGTTAAAGAAAATGTGTATGGTCAAGGATTATATCTGTCAATTCCAATTTTTTATCTTTAAAAGTGGAGAATGTCATAGAGAAAAAATTAAAATAATTATTCCTAAGGGGTTTAAAGGACAATCTCAAATATAACACACATGTTCCATCCATATTCTATTACAATCAATTATTATGGTAAGGTGAATAGAAGAAAATTGTGTGGCTAATAAAAAGCAAATTTGGTAAACATAAGAGAGAAAAGTTCTCATACAAAGTTACTTCCTCTACCTACTAGGCTAACTCCACAACAAATTAAGGAGAAGAGAGCAAAAGGTTTATCTTTAACTATGATAGAAAATGATGTCAATGGCATAAATGTACTAAAACTAAATTGTAAATTGAAGATTCAGATGAGAAAGAAGGGGAGGGACCAATATTAAAGGGGACACTGAGTTATATGAGGAATCAGGGGATACTCAACCAACCTTTTCTTATCACACACTTGTTGGACTTAGTGCCTCACAAAATCTCATGGTGGGTTTCCTAAAGAAAGAGAAGGTAACAATATTGACAGATTTGAGAAGCACTCACATCATTAATAAGAATGCAGGAATGCTTCCCATTTTGGATAGGAATTGGTAGGAAGAATAATCCATATGTATGAAGATTATGTCTCTGAAATATAATAATGGGTTACCAAGTTCTTGGTAGATGATGATGATGCCACAATCTAATCAGGTACATGCCCAATCACAACAAAAGGTGACAAGCTAGGACAAATGGAAATTGATATTGAACTAACTCCAAAGACAAAGATGAAGTGACAAAAGTTATCCCATGAATTTGATCAAATAGGAGAGATAAACCCTTAAATTGGTCCTCCAAATATGAAATGTGATACTCCACAAACAAAGATACAATGTCTGATAGATAGGAATCCCAATCAGGAAGACAATTAGATAAATATTGCAATGAATCATTGGAAGTTCTCAATGAATCACCAAAAGAAGATGAATTTGTGATCTCAACTGGAGAAGTATGAGTTGCAAAAGAATTCTTTGGATCATCAAGATGCTCAAGTTATACATCATATTCAAGATCCTCTATGTGTGTTTAGTTTGTGTCTATTTGCAGATCTTTGTTCTGGAATTCTTAATTGCATTCATTTAGGCATCTTTCATATAGCTCAAAAAGTGAAAAAGTGAAAAAAATTAAATTATTTTGCTACATCAAAATCATCATTTTCAGATTTAGGCATCTTGCAATCAATCAATTTTTGCATTTTAGATAAAAAAAAATTGCATTTATTGTTCACATATTGTTACACACTTGCATTGGTATAAATTGAGCAAATTCTAGAAACATATTTACTATCAAACCTATTTACAACCAAACCTAGAATCCTTGAGCATAATCACACACAGTTAAACTTTGAATTTTTGGAAAAATTACCCTGTAAATAGACACCCTTGGGCTCCTCTATCCTCCTACTTTTGGCTCAACCAACTTTCACACAAATATTCCTTTCTATATTCTTTATCTACTTTTGTTGTCTAAATTCTATTTTTGAGTATTTTGTTGTGGTTATTTGACGGTTTAGTGTTCATCTTGGGTACACTTAGTGTCTTGAAACTCACATGAGCTTCACAACCTAGTGTCATATTGCCAATACTTCAGTGAGACGTAGTTGTAGACTTATGGCATCTCTCATTGTTGTTATATCTGTTGTGGATCCCGAGTCTTCCAACTCTTTCATGTAAAGTGTTGTCAATACTTAACCCATTTTGGAATCTATTCTTAATGCTACCATACTAATGATAACCTCACAATCACCCATTTTTATGTATTTGATGACTGTTGTTGCCCATGTTCCTGAAGACAAACTGAAACAATTGGATAAATATCTAGAAGGACTTCAAGACTATGTGAGTACTAAATATTGAGCAGGCATAGTGGTCCCTATAATAGATAGCATGAGAAAATTGATTAGTGGTTCTCAAGGATTAGAGATTCTGCATAGCCTAGCCCATATAGTTTATGCTAATGTACCTACAATGGCTAGTTGCGCTCAAGATTTGGGATACACTTAAACTCAAGGAAGCAATCAAGTCTCCATCCCTGCAACTATAGCCTCTATTCCCACATACACAAACCCAACTATCACTTCAATGATACAAAAAAGCATTGGCATAACTCCAACATTAGGCCTTTCCATAAAAAATTCTTATGGTTTTGGGACATCACATGTAATACCTCAAGTTTCATCCTCTCTCATAAATTTGCAACATAGTAGTCTATCGAGCACATACACAATCCCACCATATTCACCACATTCCCAAAACATTTCAACCAATGATTTAGTCATTAACCAACTTTTACAAAACATAACCTCACTTCAACAACAAATCTCAACGTTGAACCAAAACTAAAATGGATAACCATTGCAATATGTAAAAAGAAGCCCATTGTCACTTGAAATCTTAAAAACATTGATGCCACAAAACATAGAGATACCTTGATTTGACAAGTACAATTTACCCTAGCAACCATATATCGACATATATAACCCTTCGTAGTGACTTCATTTTTGAAGATAAACTCCTAGCTAAACTCTTTCCTAGGTCATTGAAAGACATGGCATTAGAATGGTTTTTTTCATTGTCGAATAACTCAATCCACTCTTTCAATGAACTTGTTGAGGCCTTCCTCCAACATTTCCAAGTAAATATTAGACCTAAAATTACACTAACTAGTTTAGTGTGATGCAAATAAAGGAAAAATGAAAAGGTCATAGAATTTATAAGGTGCTATCAGTTTCTTTACTCAAAAATCAATCTTACTCTTCCTAATGCGGATGTTCAGAGTGTTCATTGAAAATTTGCAACCTAGAATAAGGGATAATTTTTTTTTGATGAAATATTTGTTCTTTATGCATTTATCTATGGCCCTTCGTGATTATCAGAATTTGATTAGTCAGTATGAAGAGACAAATTCATTGAATCCTACTGGTAAATCTGAATCCTTACCTCAAAACAACTATCAATCATTCAAGAAGAAAAACAAGAACTTTATCAAGTTACATACACCTCAAACAACCAACCATATTGAACCTCAAGTCATTGCCATAAGTTCAACCTTGTACCAATTTAGATCACAAGATAGAAAATTTATCTAGTTACATGACACCCTCCAATCGATCATGTTACAAATGTTGAATCAGAACTTAATCCATTTGCCTTCAATTATACTTGTGGACACAACCAAACCTCTACCTCCAAGTTACAATCCAAATGCCTTTTGTCAATATCATCGCACAAGTGGACATGATACAAAGCAATGCATGCATCTTAAACATCAAGTGAAAGACCTCATCTATTCTAATCACATCTAGTTGGGTGGTGTTAATGGTCAAGGAAATAAATCTATTGCCCCACCTAATCAAAACTTGCAATTTTTTACCAATCCAATGCCACCATTCATCCAACTTTGTGCAATATTTTGATGTTAAGAATGAAGAGATGAATGTTGATAAAATTGATGACATGAATAATGATAACGATGATGATGAGGATGGCTTACAAGATATGGTCACTCTCATAGATTTTCAACCTCATAAGGGATAAACCACTTTGCTACCCGGTATTACTTTCACCCATGTTGACACATCCATACATACACCCAATGGTCCTCTTTACATCATCAGACATATTAATGACAAGCCTACAACTGGGATACTCATTGATCCTTTGTGCATAGAGAATGTGATCACTAAGGGATTCTTGTTTATGTATGAAATTTATCAAGATTCTTATGTACAATCAAAAGAATGGTTGGAAAATCATGACGGTTTTGCTTGCCCTACAATAGGTTTGATCACTCTTCCTCTTAAGGTTGGACCAAAACAATTAGATGCATCATTCTCCATCATCTCGACATCAGACCAATTACGTTTGAAGTTAGGCTACCCATAGCTATGCTCCATGAATTTCATCTCGTCGGTTATTCATAAGTGCATAAAGTTTCCATTTGAAAATGAAATAAATTTACAATGCATCACAATGGGTTTAATCCTTTGTCTTCCCATGGGAATTTTTCATTAGATTTATTTTTTCCTCAACCTATGGAACCTATTAAGCCTTGTGAGGATTTATTTTTTAGATCATACCAAAAGTTTAAGGTAAAGCACATAACAGAGTTATCTCTTACCAATCTGAAAATGATAAGACTTCACTTGTTCCTACTCCTTCACTAGTTATGGATGAACCCATGCCTGAAGCAAAGACCCTTCCAAGTAACCAAGGTAAATATGTCGTAGTTCCTCCACCCATATCGTATAAAAGACCAATAGATAATCAAATGATTCTTTCGTTTCTCCAAAGGTAAAACAATTGTATAGACCTAAAGAAACAGTGGTTTCCCAAACCTGGTGGTTCCTTCAATTCCTCCCTTAAGGGAAGAAAAGAGACCAATGGTCAAAAAACCCACTCCTACCCCATTACAAATTGAGAATCCTGCAAGAATAAATAAAAATACTAAAGAGTGTAGGCGTAGGTGTTGTGCTATTGCTCATTAGTTGGAAGAAAAGAATAAAATAGTGTATGAAAATAAAATACCTATGCAAGCCACTTAAGAAGAATTAAAGCTTTCACCAAAATAAGACTTGGAACTAAAATAAGAAGTGAAAAAATAAGATACAACAACCATTGTTATAAAACTTCGTATTGTGATTAACTTGGATGATGAAGATGAAATTGCTAAAATTGATGAACAAGTGAATAATGAGCTTAATGTTTTGTTTTCAAAGTCTATGAATTTAGATGGGGACAATCATGATGATCCTCCTGATGAGAGTGGTGCACCATGTGTTAAACATGGAGATTCTCCTAGTATGATACTTGTTGTACTCCCTTTAGCTAGTTTTCTACCTTCCCTATATGATGAGAAAGATTGGGATACAGACGACTTGCTTTAGGTCATATCGCAGGTGTGGTACTCCTTTATGTTTGTTTCATGTATTCTTTGTTTTTGCTTGCACGTGATGTGATCTCTCATGTTGTGTTGCTTGGCATGTCTTTGTGAACTTGTGATTTTTCTTCGAATGATCCTTGTTGCTCCCTTGGCACAAGGATACAAAGGAAACAAACCTGTCATGAAATTCTTCTATTTTTTCTCCATTATTCTATGTCATAAGCTTTATCTTTTATTTTTGTCTTGTGTTTTCCTTTTAGGGACATGAAAGGCATCAAGACATTTAGGTCTCTTTCATGTTGACCCAAAAGTTTGTTTGCTCTCTCTCTCTCTCTATGCGTTATTCCTCCACTATGTTCATTGTTCCATGAGTATTTAGGGAATGCTATCAATTTCGAGCTCTATTATATCACTGTAGCAAAGATGTATGTTGACCCCAAATCTGTGGATCCCTTATGTGTTCATATTCTATGTTATTTATTGCATTACATTTGGGGGGAACCTCGCATCACAATGTAGCTTTATTGGAAACATATCACTGGCATAGGGCTTTCCAAATAAGCTCTAGTCACCTCTTATCATATGATATTTCTCATTTTCTACCTTAAATAAATTGCTTGCAAATGGTGTTTAGCAATTCCTCTAAGGTGGGGGCATACATTAGCATTATTTATTTCACTTTGTTCACATGCGTTGGACTTAGTGGTGCATTGACATTGAAATTTTTTGCTTCACTTTGTTCACAGGGATCAAACTTAGTGTTGTGTCAATATAACATCTCGATCTTTTTTGTAGTACCTTATCAGAGTTATTAGGGAGTATAACTCTTGGTATGGTTGACATGGGTGCACACCTAGTGAATATCAGACTTCACTAGACCTAGCATGTTTCTCATTTTACTACTTTATCATGGGTACACACCTAGTGAATATCGAACTTCACTAGACCTGGTGTGTTTCTCAGTTGTCTCGGGGGCTCACCTAGGGAATATCAGACTTCGCTAGCCCGTGTTGCCTTCTGGTTTGTGATTCACCTAGCAAATATCAAACTTTTCTATTGTGTGAGTTATGAACCCTTTTGGTGTGGATCCTAGCATAACACAACTTCCTAGCCCATGATTATCCATACCCTCCTTTTTGTATTTTGTTTTAACATCATGTATGTTTGTGCATGTTGTCTTGATGCATTTTATACATGTATGTGGTACTTTGTGCTTATGTTGGTTTTCCATGGGATCTTGGATCTCGAGGGCTTGTACACTCTCCCTTGATCTTTATTCATCCCATCTCTTCAATATTTGGACAATCGAACCCCTCTTGACATATATTTTCTTCTTTAGTGGGAGTCTAAGTGTAAGTTCATACTCTCACTAAAGTGGAAGCTAAATGTAGCATCGTAAATTATCACCCTTGACAATTTTACACTATGTTTTTCTCCCCTTTAATTATTGGACCTAATCGACCCTCTAACTTCCTAAATTATGCATTCTATAGCCTATTTTTACTGTTTTCTAAGAATTTTTTTTTTTTATTCAAGGGGTAAATGCTTTTGAACTGGAGCTATGAACCGGAATACAACCACTCAATAATACCACCCCAATGGGGTTTGAACCTTGGTGGCAAGAACAACAATGCCACCTTTAAACCATCACACCATGCCAATATCGACACTATTTTCTAAGAAATTGCAAGCATTGAACAAATACATTTATTTAATGTTTTTCCCCCAACACCTAAAATATTGGAAAATAGGACCAAGACTGGGATGCCCTTGGGCGTCTGAGTCCCCCTATTTTGTTGGGATCCAAATTTGAATATGTTGGTGTCAGTATTTTTTTAACATTTGAAATTCAAGTTGCAAATGTCGGCTATTGGGATTTAATTTAGAGGAAATTAGAATAAATTCCTATAAATACCTAGTTATTGCATCATTTTAAAAACTAACAAGAAAGATCTAGCATTAGCTAACAACAAGTGAATAGTGAGAGCAAGTCAAGAGCAGTATTTCAGTGATTTATTATATCAATTCAAGATCCAAACATCATGTCACATCCTATGTGAGTTTATGCATGTTTATGTTATCATTGTTTGTGAAGACTAACCCTTGTTGTATGTCTCTAAGTAACTCAAGCAATCAAGCAAGCAAGATCCAAGACCTTGAAGTGATGTGCATGACTTTATTCCTTGAAGGAAACCATTGAAGGGTGGTGAGATGCAACACTTTTTTGATTCACCATTTCTTATCATTTATCTTTCTTATCATTAACATTGCCATTGCGGAAGTGAAAACATTAACACAGGGTTTGACTAAGGCAAGCCCCTAAATGGCACAACATTTCTTCTCTTTTTGAATGTGTAGATTTCAGGTTAGAAGAGGATTGAAGGAAGCTTGAAGATCATTTATTCGTTGTTTCATTCAAAGCCCTGCAGTTTGTCGACTCATGAAAACTCACCTACAAAATTATCTGGCAGTGATCCGACAAGTTTGTAAGCAGAAACATGGATCTCATATTTGACATCAAAGGACTAAAAAAATAGAACAAGACACCCCTATAAGGACTCAGACACCCTTGGGTGACTCTGTCTTCATATTCAAGCTTACATCAAACTTTTAGGACAGGTACACATCACTTTGCCCTTCCTAGATCTGCTTGCAAATCTTTGTTTTAGTATGTTAATTGTTGGAATCTTGCATTTTCATATTAGGGCACATAGTCTAATTGGGTTAACCAAGGAAAATCAATTCCAATTCATTCCAAGACCCTAAAAGATGCAGATCCAATTCTGATTGGCTCACCTTCATGGTTGAAAGTCAATCTAATTAAACACCTTGTTGATCTCCATCTTAATGAAATGTTAGAAAAGGAACAACACCCAACACCAACAAAATTTGAATCCTAGGTTTAAACATTAGACCTAGGGTTCTCTTTTTCTTTGTTTCACCAAGATATTATAATGAGGTTTTGGTGGGTATGGATTGGATGGACCTAGGATAGTGATTCAACCACATCTAGTGGTCACAACACATTGGGGCAATTTAATTTTCACCTTGACCAAAGCCACATGTGGGTCAAATTGTGTAATACAACCACCTACATTGTCATAATTTAAGGGGACCCTATTGTAGTTAACATTGTTGGTTCAATTATTTTGATTATTGTTTTGGGGATTAGTTGAACCAAGAGTAGAATTGGAGGTGTTAGGGCCTTGATAATGTTTCATAAATACATTCTGATAGACTTGGAGCCGAGTATTAGATGAAGAGGATTGAATCCTCTCCAAGGTTATGTCACGTCTATCAATAAGGTCTTGGACATAATTCTTGAGCTTCATACACTTATTTGTAGAGTATCCCTTAATCCTATGATATTCACAATACTCATTATCCTTGAACCAATTAGGCTTAGGTTTAGTATCATCGAATGGTTGAGTAATCGGCTACATGACCACATTGGCTTGCACCAACTTAGGAAACACAATGTCAAGTGGTTCTCCCAAAGTAGTGAATTTATGTTTAGCATTTATTTGATTATTGGGTTGATTTGCACCTTGAGGAAAAGATATGGAATTCGTGGTAGGATGAGTAGGTGCAATTTGATTGGAATTAGATGTATTGGCAACTTTTATTATTTAGTATCTATGATACCATCATTAACGGTATTTTTGTCCTTATTCCAAAAGTGAAGTTTTTCATTAGATGGTTTATCATTGTTTTCTTTACAAATCTTAAACAAATCCTTAGCTATCAGCTCCTTTTCAATGGTGACACCTTTCTCTATAATTTTATCAAAAGATGTTTCACAATGAATTTATAAGTGGAAATTTATCTCTTGATTCATGTTTTGAACAGAGATATTAACCAATTACTTTTTAGATAGAGGCCAAAAAAGACAACTAGCAAGAGTTCTCCACCTCTACAAGTAGATCACAAAAAATTTTCCACTACTTTGTTTGTTGTTACAAATATTGAGCATGGTTACTTCATGAAACATAGAAAAATAGGGTAGGTTCAAAACACTTAGGGTTTTATACTAAATTTGGAATGTTTCACTAAATTTTCTATAAATAGAAAGGGAAAAAATAGGTGTAATGAACCTACCTATTTTCTATTTAATTCGAGAAATGAGATCCTCCAAGATAGAATTAACTTTCAACCCTTAGGTGAGTCAATTCTATGGAAGATCTGACAATTTCTTGTATGTGTGTGGACGGGGTAAATATGACTAAAATACACTCTTGGGAGACAAATGAAAAATACCTAATGATCCCAATTATGTAATGTAACACTTGAATCTGCAATTTAAAACATGACACTAAGATAATCCACAACTTCCCTTCAAATTTGTGAAGTCTAAATTATTACAAACAGGTCATCAAAAATGTTGTAAGGTGTCCTTCTGACAAAAGTAGTAACAAAAATGACTGAACAGGGGTTTTGGGAGAAAGATTAAAAATACCAAATGTAGATCTAACAAAATAAGTAAAATTTCTAGCAGATCTAGAGAAGCAAAATGTTGTGCACCTGTCACAAAACACTATTTTTTGGAAGTTGTCTTGTGACTCATTCGCCTATAGGCTAATGAGTCCTTTTTACAGGAATTAAAATATTATTTTAGGATCCTTGGGCCTTGAGTCTGCACTTTTGATTCCCCCAGGTCCCATTGTTGGAAAGCTGAAAATGAATTGAGGATCTGAGTTTCTTTGGGATGACAACAAATGCAACTTTTTTGAAACTTTACAACTTTGAGATCTTCAACTTTTCTTCAACCTAGAATCTGCAACACAAACACAAGAGGGAAAAATTGTTTGTTTTTGGTGAATGGGGTTTTGCCTTGGTCAAACCCCATTTTGGTAATCAAACCTTGAAATGAAATAAAGCATGAAAGAGGGAATGAATAATGAACAATGTTATGTTACCACTCAAAAAACCCTTGAAATGAACATTTGAATGTATATATTAGAAGGTTTGCAACTTACATGAAATGGCTGAATTGGATGTGGATCTTGATACTTTGAATGCTTGAACTTGATCTTGAAACCTGCATCACATTGTTAGCTCCAAAAACATGCATGATGCAAGAAGACTTTGACATGATGAATAGATCCTGAATGCTGCAATACATCTCTAATATATCTACTCTTGAATTCCTTGATAATAGTATTTTCTCTTGTGAAATTTCTCTTGAAAATATCTAGTTGATTTGATAAAATAACCTTGTATTTATAGATATCTATCCTTAATTTCTCAAAAAATAAACATTAGAAGCTAACATTTGAACTTTGAATTTGGGATGATAAAACACCACCAAAACATGTTTTAAAAATGGGTTCCAAGGCCTAGGGAGGACCCATTCACCCATGGGAAAATGGGTCCCAAGTCCCTATTCCTGGAACACACATTGCTCAAGGTGTTTAATTATGTGTTGGCATTATTTTTTGTCAGTTTCTCCCTTTGGAAAATGTAATTTATTAGGATTGTAGATGTAAAATAAGGCTTATTAAGGCATAATTAAGTCCAATTTTATTAGGAGGGCCCAAACATATTGTGAAAATGTAAAGGGATACATTTTTCTACACTACATTTAGCCCCCACTTTAGTGAGAGGATGACCTTGCATCAAACTCACACTAAAGTAGACAAGTATGTGTCAAGAGGGATCCAGGTGCACCAATGTTGATGGGATAGGATGAAAAAGATCAAGGAGGTTGCACAAGCCCCTAGGATCCAAGTTCCCATGTCAAACCAACATAAGCACAAGGAGACACACAAGATGTATGATATGCAGTAGCAAGACAAGATACACAAACATACAATGTCAAAGACTAAAGAAAGAAAAACAAAAATAAAAAGGGATGGATCAAGCCTTGACTATTTGTCCAACTCGATGTGGATCAAGCCTTAGTTGTTTATCCAAAAAAAATTGCAAGTGAAACCCCCTGTCCACTATGCAAACAACAATGTGCTCACATGGGCTAGTGAAATCTATTGTCCACTAGGTGAGCCCCCAGAAGTGGCCAATGAGAGAATCTTATTAGTCTCCCTTAACCATACCAAAGTTATACCTCCTAATAACTTTGATAAGGAACCACACAATATAAACTTTGAGCTTCATAAGGCTTAGAAAGTTGCTTTATGCTAAGCACTTATGAACAAAATACAAATAGGATAAGACATGTTCAAAGGGGTTTTTCTTAGTTCGTGTAAGGTCTCTTCTTAGGGAAAATTGTGCTTAATGTCTCCAAGAGAGGACAAGTCTAGGATAAAAGATTCACAACTCAAGGAATGCAATGCATAGCATCACCACTAAGAGGAATTTCATATGCTCAGAAAGGTCATGCTCTTGAAGGATATCAAGCATAATATCACCACAAGGAATACACGTCACATGAATTTAGAAGACCACATTTTGAATAAAATAATTTATACTTCCTAGGAGATGTATGTTATCATCACTAAGAAGGGGACATGCAAACAATGAATGGGGGACAATATGCCCCCGACTTAAAATGTCAACATACTTGCTATGTTGGTATTTTAAGTAGAGAGAGAGGAAGAGGTGATCCTTGAAAAGAATGCATACCTTGAAGAATTAGTTATCCTTGCCCCCCAATCATAGAGACAAAGAAGACAGCCACCAAGAACTATCATGTTACTCCCAAGAGAGATATGGTTGCACATAATATTGTACCACCATGAATGGAAATGAACAAGACACACAAAGCTACTAATGCCACATAGTGATGAGAAACAAGATAGGATGAAAATCAGTATCAATTAGAGGAAATAGGTGCATCAACACAAGGAAGAGCACCACAATCCTTAAGATGTTGAATTTTATTATTCAAAGCATTACATTCATTCTAGTAGAATGACCATGAACTCTATGATATGCACAAAATGAACTTTTGTTGTAAAAAAAATTTCATGTTCTTGGAGGGAGAGATATCAAGTGATCTTGGAGAAGTCTCGACAAGATACTCTCTTGATCAATAGTAGAAGATGTTCCTTTTTTTTGTGATAAATATATCTCTTTCTTAGTACAAGGAATATTTTGTGTGATGACATTGATATTAAGTGCAGATTTATTTGATTCTTTCATTTCTTTCGAGGGACAATAACCAAGACCACTAGTTGTTTCTATCAATTCAGGATGCACCAAGGTTAAAGTTGGCTTAGAAGAATCTTTTGTAATAGTGTTGGTATTGAGTGAAGGATTTTTTGATGCTTTTGTTTTGTTCAAGGGACATTAACCAAGACCACTGGTTGTTTCTTATTTGTTAGGATCAATAGGGACACAAATACCTTGTTCTCTAGCACCACATCCTTTTCCACTATAACCAAGTTGTTTTAAAAGTTTGTAACCTCTTCCATAAATTTTTTCCATTTCTTTTGGATTTGGTAGTTGTTCATAATCAACTTTATCAAAGCTCGTTGTGTAATTTGTTTCTTCTTCTAAAGTGGTTGAAGTGGATGCTTTCAAAGGTTTTTTTGAATTTTGTGTTGACATTATTGTTTATTCTTTTCTCTTTTCAAACTCTTTTGTTATGATCTTGTATTCTTCCATGAATGTAGGTGTGAAATCTAAGGAACCCCAATCATCCTCCAATAACTTTGCAGGCTTTTCAATATTGTTCTCTTTTTATTCCTCTTGCATAGATTCCACTTGTGTAGTTGGTGCCAATGAACTTTCAAAGGACTTTCGTGTCTTTCTCAGTGTGCAAGCAACTTTCTGGTTCATGGTCGGCCTTGATTGTATAAACCTTGTTATTATAGACATATTTCATTATATGATGAAGAGTAGAAGGCATTGCATGCATTTCATGAATCCATGGTCTACCCAAGAGAAGATTATATGAAATATTATCGGGCATGACATGAATATAAGTTTTTAATGGGGCTTTCCAATTATAATAGGTAATATGATCACTCCAAGCGATTGTTTTCTTACATTATCAAATCCTTGAATTGATAAAGAATTTGGTTGTATTTGGCTTTTGTCTATTCCAATATTATCCAAAAGGTTTATGCTACACACGTTAATGGTTGAGCCATTGTCAACAAGGGTTTTCTTTATCCTAGTCCTATTAAAGATAGCTACTGTCATGAAAGCTTCATTTTGTTTTTGCACTTCCAAAGGAGGTAGCTCACTTTGGTGAAAAATAATTTCTAAACTCATTACTTGAATTAGGGATGCTATATCATTTAATTGCACATTAGGAGGGATAGGAACGTGTTCTAAAGAACTTTGAAGCATGTTGTGATAATTAGGGGAGGCTTGAATAAGATCCCATAAGGATATCTTAGCAAGAGTATTTTTAAGTTGTTCAACAAGATCATACTCCTTTCCACTATGTAAAGGAGAACGAGGAGCACTAAGCAAGATAGGTTGAGGTAATGGTAATGAAGTAGGTATGGTTTGTGATTGCCTATTGTTCCTTGTATTATATGTGTGAGCAACGGTATTATAACTCAGCTGCTGCGAAACATTGTTACTAGAAATTTGCCTTGTAAAATTCAAGATAGCTTCTAGAGGTAATGGTTGCTTTTTAGGTGGTTCAAGGATGAGCACGGGTTTGTTTTGAACTTGGTGTTGATGTGAGGGTGGGTAAATGGTGTGAAGTGGCTCAGGAGATGACTTAGGAGGTCCAATAATTAAAGGACTTGTAGGAGGTCTAAGAATTAGAGGAATCAAGGGAGATTTAATGTTCATAACCTCAAAAGACTTATCCTTATTTTGATTATATTTAGCAAAGGAGAGTCTAATATTACCTCATCATATTTATCTAATGAAGCCACATTACTATTGTTTGAAAGACATGTATCAATTCTATCATTCTCTTGCACCATGATATCTACCCTATTAGGATGGTTTTTAAGAGAGGAGAAAACAAGATGTTGATCACATTCCATGGTTAGATTTTTTAAGGTAACTTCATCACAAATATGGGAAGCATCAAGAGAAAAACAACTATCATTTTCTTGCTTACCAATGATTGAATCCTTTTGTTCAATTAGATCTTCCCAAATGGGAGAATCATTAGGAGAGGGAGAAACAAGACTCTCATGACTCTCAATGAATGTATCTTCTAACACAAAACTATCTTATTCACAACTAGGAGAGATATTAGGAGAAGAACAAATGTGATTGTCATGATTTTCCATGATTTCATCCTTTTGCAGTAAAGCATTCTCACAAGTGGGAGATGAATGGATACTAGGCAAAGTGATGTTAAGAAATGTGTCAATGATCGCATTCTCTTGTGCCATAATATCTTTCCAAGTAGGAGATTTTTTAGGAGAGGAGTTTTCAAGATTGTCTTGACTCTCAATGGGTGTATCTTCTAACACCAAAATACCTTTGTCACAAGTAGAAGAGGTATCGGGAGAAGAAAAATTATGGTTTTCATGATTGTCTATGCTTGCATCATCTTCTATCATATCATTCCCACAAATAGGAGAGATATTAGGGGATGTAGAATTAAGGAATGTGTCAACATTTTCACTCTCTTGCACTAAGAGACTCTCATAACTAGGAAAGATAATGGAAGAATGACTATCATGCTTGTTAATGATCTTTTTTTTAGCATACTTGGAAAGGAAAGATACTAATATTGTGTGCTCGAAAATGAAAAGTACTTTTATCCAACTTATGCAATGCTTTAGGAGTATAAAGTACTCAAAAATGAAAAAGTACTTTTATCCATCTTATGCAATGCTTCAAGAATGTAAACATTGTGTACCCAAAAATTAAAAGTACTTGTATCCATCTTATGCAATGCTTCAGGAATGTAAACATTGTGTACCCAAAAGTGAAAAGTACTTTTCTCCAAATTATGCAAAGCTTCAAGAATGTAAACATCGTGTACCCAAAAGTGAAAAGCACTTTTATCCAAATTATGCAAAGCTACAGGAATGTAAACATTGTGTACCCAAAAGTGAAAAGTACTTTTATCCAAATTATGCAAAGCTTCAAGAATGTAAACATTTTCCCTACATATCTGGTGATTTTCACTACTAAAATAATTTTGGAATGATTGAAAATGGCTACACGAAATGGATGATTTAAACCCAATGCAAAAAAAATAAATTCCTAAAAAATGCCAGATTGAAACAATGGGTTACCAACAGATCTGGGAAGTGCATAAAACCACAAAAAAGCTCAAAAAAGTTGGTTTTTATGGGCCCTGAAAGGCTCATTCGCCCATGGGAGAATGGGTCTCTGTTGAAGGTTTTTAAAAATGAAAAATGTAATTTCTGAGTTGTTTTGTGTGTTCTTTGTTCCAAGTTGCAAACTGGTACTAACAGTTTCAGAAATCTGGAAAATCAGAGTTGAACGCAAGTGTAAAATGGTGCTAAATGACAACCAAAATGACCTATTTTTAAATGTAATTTCAATCCAATTTTCTGATTTAAGTGATTGAAAGTATGCTATTATGTAAATACTATGTAAAATCAATCTAACATTATGCAATTTTTATTGAATTTTTAGATTTAAAATAAATGTAAAATACAAGTTTACTCCTAAAATGTAATGCAACTTTATGCCAAATTTAGAAACCCTAAATGCAATGAATTAATTCAAATCCTATATCTAGGGTTCGAATGGACTCCAAATAAAAAATTAGAATGTTCAAATACTCAGGTTCACCATAATAAAACATAGAAAAATAGGTTGGGGGTTCAAAACTTAGGGTTTTATAATAAATTTGGAATGTTTCAATAAACTTACTATAAATAGAAAGGGTAAAAAGGGGTGTAATGAACCTACCTATTTTCTATTTCATTCAAGAAATGAGATCCTCTAAGATAGAATTAATTTTCAGCCCTTAGGTGAGTCAATTCTATGGAAGATCTGACAATTTCCTTTATGTTTGTGGACAGGGTAAATATGACTGAAATACTCTTGGGAGACAAATGAAAAATACCTAATGATCCTAGTTATGCAATGTAGCACTTGAATCTGCAATTTGAAACATGACACTAAGAGAATCCACAACTTTCCTTCATATTTGTGAAGTCTAAATTATTACAAACATGTCATCAAAAATGTTGCAAGTTGTCCTTCTGACAGAAATAGTAACAAAAATGATTGAACAAGGGTTTTGGGATAAAGATTAAAAATACCAAATGCATTCACTTAGGACATGTGAATGGTGGATTTTATAGATGAAAAATAATACTAACAAAAATAGTAAAACTTCTAGCTGAACTCGAGAAAGAAAATGTTGTGCACCTGTCACAAAACATTGTTTCTTGAAGTTGTCCTCAGACTCATTCACCTATAGGCTAATGAGTCCTTTTTACAAGAATTAAAATAAGATTTTAGGATCCTCGAGCCTTGAGTCTACACTTCTGATTCCCCCAGGTCCCACTGTCAAAAAACTAAAAATGAATTTTGGATCTGAGTTTCCATGGGATGACAAAAAATGCAACTTTTTGCAACTTTGCAACTTTGAGATCTTCAACTTTTCTTCAATCTAGAATTTGCAACACAAACACAATATGAAAAATTATTTATTTATTGGTGAATAGGGGTTTGCCTTGGTCAAACCCCATTTTGGTAATCAAACCTTGAAATGAAATAAAGCATGAAAGAGAGAATGAACAATGAGCAATGCTATGTTACCACTCAACAAACCCTTAAAATGAACCTTTGAATGTAGATCTTAGAAGGTCTACAACTTGCATGAAATGGCTGAATTGGATGTGGATCTTGGTACTTTGAATCCTTGAACTTGATCTTGAAACCTACATCATAATGTTAGCTCTAAAAACATGCATGATGCAAGAAGACTTTGGCATGATGAATAGATCTTGAATGCTGCAATAATCTCTGATATATCTACTCTTGAATGCCTTGATAATAGTATTTACTCTTGCGAGAGTTCTCTTGAAAATCTCTAGTTGATTTTACAAAATAACCTTGTATTTATAGATATCTATCCTTAATTTCTCAAAAATTAAACACTACAAGCCGACATTTGAAATTTGAATTTGGGATGATAAAAATACTGCCAAAACATGCTTTAAAAATGGGTTCCAAGGCCTAGTGAGGACCCATTAGCCCATGGGAAAATGGGTCCCAGGTCCCTATTCCTAGAACACACATTGCTCAAGGTGTTTAATTATGTGTTGGCATTAATTATTGTTGGGTTTCCCCTTTGGAAAATGTAATTTATTAGGTTGGTAGATGTAAAATAGGGCTTATGAAGGCATAATTAAGTCCAATTTAATTAGGAGGGCCCAAAAATAGTGTGAAAATGTAAAGGGATACAATTTTCAACACTAAATTAAGGCATTATTAAGTCCATTTAAACAAGTGTGAAAATGTAAAGGGACACATTTTTCTACACTACACTTCATGCTCAAGATTATAGGAGAAGTGATGTACACAATTTTTCTAATAATTCTATAAAGGTAGTAATGAAGCCATGGCGAATGTGGAGAAACCATTCCAAAGCTTGACCTCCAAACTATGAGGAAAAAAGTGAGGAAGATAGTTATCATCATAATCCACCTCTTTGTAAGCCATGAAGAACTCTTTGACATGGTCCCAAGGGTCACCTTTACCTTTGTAGTTATCAAATTTGGTTATTTCAAGGTGCTTGGAGAAAGGTGTCATTACAATGGTATAGTTGAAGGGATATGGACATAGTTCTTCGAATTTAAATGAATTCTTGGTGTTTCTGGCTTGCAAATCCTTAAGTGTAGATTTCATATCCTTCCATTCTTCATTAGGAGTCGGTGATGGGGGAGGAACCATTATATTGGAATTTGGAAAGTTGATGTATTGGTTTTGTGGAGGTGGAGGAGGGTAAGTTTGATTTTGAGGGGGATTAGGATATGATTATGACGGTGGTTGAGGATTGAAGTACATGATGGTTGCAAAGATTGAGGTGGGTATGATTCATGTTGAGGAGGAATGGTGTATGATTGTTGAGGAGGTGATTGAGATGGGTAAGATGGATTTTGAAGAGGGTTGTTGTATTATTATGAAGGAGGTTGATATAGGTGAGGTTGTTGGTGTTGTGGGGTAAATGATGATGGTTGTTGAGGTGGTGGAGGTGGATAATATTGATGCTATGGTGGATTATTATATGGTTGTTGAGGTGGCTAAGGTGGAGAATATTGTGATGGATATTGGAGGGGATTGGTGTATGAGGGTTGAGGATTAGTGTATTGTTGCAAAGGTGGTTGAGATTAATGCAATGGATTTTAGGTGGTGGAGGTGGATGTGATTGATGTGTTATATTTTGTGGAATATATGTATGTTGGGTGAGATGTGAAGAAATTGGATGTTGATTAGGATATTTTCCTTGCAAAACGGTTGGATTAGGCAGAGGTACCAAACTGGGAGGTTGATTTTAAGGTGGAGAAAAATATGATTGTTGAGGAGGATTATGATATGATTGTTAAGGTGGATTAGGATAGGATTGTGGAATGTGAGTGGAAGACGAGATATAAGAAGAAGATGGTAATGGGGTGTGAGAAGTATGATATGTTAGTTAAGTCAAACATGACTAAACCAAGATAAGAGGAACATGATAAAGTAACAATGATGGGATGGTAGATGTGAGAATCACTACACTACCTTGAGTTGCAGTGGATCAATGTTTGCAAAGTGAATGGTTAGATTTCTTGTGGGATGGAACTCAGAAGTTGAGAAGAGAATACATGATCATTCCCATGGATAGGACTAAGCCCTGATCTGGATCCCAATATAGGGATTCTATACCTAAATCACTACATCATTCCCAAAGGCCAAGATAGGATCCCATGGATTCTCAAGGGGAACCTGAGGGGTAGATGGTTTCACAGTTTCTAAGTATTGTGATACATCAAATCATAGTGGAAATTTGACACCTTGCATGAGAATTTTAGCAAGGATGGTTTCTCTATGTGTGTTTATGAGGTGATCCATCATGCACACATTGGTAGGATTGTCATAGTACTCCTAAAGATTGGGTGTAATCTCAAGTTGAGAGACCATATCATCCTCGATAGATACAAGATCATGAGGATAAGTGATATTCGATGGTCCCTCTTGCATGTTGGGGTGTTGGGATTCTCCACTATTGGGAAAACTAGTATTGTAGGGAGAGAATTGGTGTTGTTGTTGCTCTATGATTTTTCCAAGTTGTAACCATGTGGTGACGGGAATGAAAGATTAGATGATGGATTGATTGAAATGTGATGAATCTAAGCCTAGGGATAAGACTAAACAAAAGTGACTTGGTGAAATATTTGATGTTTGACTTAGCACTCAGACTATGATTGAGAACCTAGGTTGATTGTGATTGTTTGGATTGATACTTGAGATAGGAAAAGTTCTCAAACATAAATGATGTTAATGATGGGATTATACTTGAGATAGGAAAAGTTCTTGAGCACAAATAATTTTGATGCAAACTATACCTATTGCTTGAGGTGAAACAGTTTGAACAAGTGAGATTACTAAATTAGGATAGGCAAAGTTCCTAAGAAAGTGTTGTGATGATGGTTTGATTGATGATTCAAGTTCTCAAACAAGTGATAAGATGCTAGATTTTTATTTAGGATAATGGGGATGATTATAGGATATTTTTAGGTATGTCCTTATATTGGGAAGATGTGATTTTGATTGAGTTTGGATGGGGTGATATGACAAAAAATGATTGGTATGAGTTAAAAAAAAATTGATTACAACATTAGTATTAGAACAACACTGGCTATCTATGGTTGAAAGGATTTTCTCTCTAGATTTTCTATGGATAATAGATCCAACCAAGAACAACATGAAATCACCCAATGATAAAGAAATTTGTCCAAGAGCGAAATCGCCCAACAATAGTGTGGATTTGCTTGAGTAAGAGCAGAATTTCCTGACAAGGATTAGCAATAAGACTCTAGGTAATACCTAGGAAAAATTACCCAATAATAGTGTGGATCTACTTCATTAAAATTGTAATCACCCAACAAAGATTATTAATAGGACTCTAAGTAATACCCAAGAGGAATTTCCCAACTAGACACGGGATCACCCAAGAGCGAAATCACTTAAGAACAAAATGGATCTACCCAAGAGGACATGCAATCACCCAAGTATGATAGATGGAATAAACAATAGCATCGAAAAATTCATCCAATTAGAAACAAAATTACCCAAGTATAGAGCACATCCACCCAAGTAGGAAAGACTGGGCCAAGAATTGAAACATAAGTAAAATGGCCCAAGTATAGAGCAAATTCACCCAAGGATGACAACTAACTTAAGGATGGAAAAAGGAATCAAAACTATAATTACAAGACAAGGATAGAAACTGACTAGATGGACTGAAGCTACATAGGGTAATCACAAGAATACATGCCAAGTTGCACAAACCTAGATTAGTCAAGTAGGATTGAAAATTAGTGTAGGCTCACAATGCAAGTGCTAATACTATCTACTTGCATCTAGATAGCTAGAGATCACAACTCATAAGGGTGAAGGGTCTCTTGCTAATGGAAATCTAAAGATGATGCCTTAGTAACATCTATCTCAGTGTATAGAAGTACATCGTGAGTAACTTCAGGATATGATATGCATCCCCTGCACCACATTGACTAATGGTTGAATGGTCTTAAACTAAGCTAAAAAATATAATTTAGTGATTCCTCTATATACCAAGAGGGTATGTGAGGAATATACATGAACGCTAGCCCATCACAAGCATGGGTCAGGAATGTCAGCTAAGTCATTTGGACCAACCCTACAATCTTAGTTCGATATAACCCAAGTATTAGAGCTTCACTAAACATGATGTGACTAGATTGGGGTATAACTTTAGTTCTCCCAACTTTATATACCCCATCGATTCATGTGGTTGAGATCATCACTTGGGGAGATGATATCCGTAATAAGTCCTCCTAAAATGATAGATATGATAGGTATTTATAATCACTAAGCTCGCACAAAGTGCAAGGAGAGAACATACATGCAAGCTAGCACTCCTAGGAGTACATTGCAATACTTGGATTGATTTGTGATTTTTGATCCCCAGGCTCACTGAATAGTGTAAGGGGAGAGAATATGTCAACAAACAATCCCAAACACATTAAGCAAGATTAATTAACCCTTTAGCAAAATTGAAGTGTTCCTAGATTAGTGGTAGAACAAAAATTATTTGGCCATGTCCTACAAGAAATTATGTTAAATGTTGAATTTGATTGTCTTCAACTATTTAGAGCTACAAACAAACGTTAGTGTGATCATAGGCTCAAGATGAATTAGCGGATTACTATGAGAAACCTATGAAATCTAATCAAAAAGTTGGAAAAAGTAAAATTTGTACCTTCAAAATTTCCCAAGAACATATTAGGTTTTTCCAAGAGTTAGCTTATCCACCCAAGTTTTCATGCATCCTCCTTTGTGTGAATAGGTTTTCAAGACTGCTCAAAAAGTAAAAGTCACCCAAAATATCACATATCCACCCAATAGTTCATAGGATCAGCCTTGTGTGAAGAGGTCTATAGAATAGCCCAAACAATATCAAGATTACCCAACATTTTGTGTATCCACCCAATAGTTTGTAGGATCGCCCTTGTGCAAAGTATGACAAGGCCAACTATAGAGTCGTCAAAGAGATCATGTAATTGTCCAAACTAGAGAAGATATGCTTGCTTGAATAACACATTCGCCCAAGTACCTGCTGATGGGCCTGGTTAATAGCTAGTTTTCTTCCATTTAGTTCATATCTTTTAACATTTCAAGCTGCTTATTTCACATACATTTGTGAAACTTATATATCTTTTATGCAACCTAAACCAAACTTTGATATGTGGAAATGTAATTATGATATGATGATGTTTGTATGGATAAATGTGTGAATATGTATGAAATTCAATATGATTTTATGATTAATTCATGTTTGTTAATAATATGTATACTTTAGATGAAACTAATCTCTTACAGCTAGAAGAATTGTAACCCATAGTAACTGAAGAGCTCAGCCCACAACCAAAGGATTTCAAGCAGATTGTACGAGAGAGTCCAGAATGCTAAGAACGTGATGGTTACAAGAAATGATGCAATCATTGAAGTGGTTAATCATGAGTCACTAAATCATCCAATAAGACAACAAAAGGAAGAAGAAGTCTATATTGATTAGGAATCCAACGTGAAAGTTTTCACATAGCACATCTCTATCAAACTATTAGGGCATAATTTCAATTCTATTTGTCTTCTTCTGTATTTTTCAATTATGGTTTCAGTTGAAAAGATAAGTCCTCTCCCTATTTTGAAGGAGTGTGGACATCTACATTTAGTTTTCTATTTTTAGTTCTTATCCAAATAAAAATCCTCCCAAGCCTATATATTTGGATGAATGGTTGAGGAGCAGATCTAGTTAGAGGATATATGTTTTGATAGTTCCAATTTTTGTTTCATAGACAATACTTCACTGTTAGTTTTTTTTTATTTAGTTGTAATGGATATGCACTCATGAATGAGAGATTTGTGAATATTCTTGTCATATTGTGAGAGTTCAATTATATGCAATAAATATATCCTTGTTTACTATTATTATTAGTTGATTCAAGTAGCACATATTTGATTTCCCCTAGGGGCACAACAACTCAAGCAAGGTCCACTCGAGGTACTGTTCACCCACCTTAATTTTTGTTATTAGATTAGAAGATTACACTGTTGCATTCATTTCAAGTAGATTCTCAATTATGTGCACATGAATGATATCTTGTGTGACCAATGACATAGTATAGGTTAACTATACCTTATCCATATGAATTTGAGGCATATTTAATCCACTATATATCAGTCTCAATAAGATCATCCAATATAAACTAAACTAAGGATCCATTAAAACTAACATATTAAATCATGAAAGCTTCAAAAACACCTATTCTAATCCATTGAAACTTATCCTATCGGGGGAGTGGTGTCGCATTGATGTGGAATGGTGACCCTTTCCCAATCCCTTGGATAATGAGCTTGTTTCGATCTATTCTATTGAAGAGAATCAATGAAATTGATGAAATATGTATGATAAAACATGATTTAAATGCTAAATTAACATGATGAATGCTAAGATGATCGATATGGGTGTATAAAAATCTACTCTAAATGTATGCAAGCTTCAAAAGATTAAAACCCTAATTACAAAATATGCTAAATGTATTCACCTATGTTATCATAGAAGCCATTAATGGATGCCTTAAGCTAATGATGCAAGTAAATTAAGCTAAAAGGATGTTAAATATGAGTGCAAGTGAAAGTGATTTTAACAACATAAGTTTGCTCTTAAAAGATGGATCCATTTGTCTCCAAATAGTGCTTTATTTATAGGAAAGCAAATGAGAAATGGAGGACTAAGATTGAAAAAGCTAATCAATGGTAAAATTTGGAGGAAAGATGAAACATGGATCAAGGATGAGAATCAATGATCACATGGATCAAGAAAAGAATCAAGGGTTCATATTCTTCCAAACAAACACACTTTCAAAACTTGCACAAGAAGTCTTGTTGAAAGTTTGTTGTAAGGAGGAATATTCCTTTTTTTAAATGAGTGAAGAAAGAGAATATTCTCAAATCATATTCTCATGGGTGAGGAAAATTAGATGTTTAGTTAATTAAAACCAAATTAAATTGTTCAAAGGGGAAGGAATATTTCATGGGAATATTCTTTTTGGAGGAATGTGCAAAGGAGGAATATTCCCAAGGAAGTGGGAGAATTAGATTTAATTAGTAATTTGATAATTAAAACAAAGTTTCAATTATGCAAATTAGGGGAATTATATGATACTCATTAAATAAATGATTTAATGGAGATCAAATGAAAAAACAATGGATGAGATTGATTTGATCTATCAATGGTCACAAATGAAAGGAAGATGAAACATGGATCGAGGATTCTCAATCAAAGATCACATGGATCAAGAAAACATTAAGGGCTCACAATCATTCAAACAAACACACTTTGCAACAACTTTAAAAAGTTGTTTCAAAATTTGTTTGGAATAATCATTACCTTTTCTTGGAGGAAAATAGGAGAATATTCCCTATGCAAGTGGATGAGAGGGAAATTAACAATTTAGTTAATTAAAACTAAATTTGAATGTGCAAGATGAGGAATGTGAGGATATTCATTAAATTATTTATTTATTTAATGAAATGGGGATGCAAATATGATATTTAATTAAATAGTTTAGGTTATTTAATTAAATAAGAGGACTTAAGGTTAAAATTAAATAATTTGCATTATTTAATTAAACTAGATGAAATGTCAATGTGAGAGGGGGTGAATTAACCCAATTAGGTCAATTAGATTAATAGGTGAAAATGAGGGATTTAATTAAATAATTAGGCTTATTTAATTAAACAAGTGTAAAGAAGATGGATTTTAGGATGAAGAGATGTTAATATATCAGATTCAAGTGTATATATCATTCAGGATATTTTTAAGTGTCTACATTTTTCCCCTCTTTGAAGCTAGGTACCTTTTACATTGGTTCAAAGACTGACGCTTTTTTGGATTAAACTACTACTCAGATCAAAAAATAAAAAAATTCTAATTTTTGGATGCCCCACTGTTGCCCCAGCGGAAGGAATAAGCTAGTTCCCTACCCCCTTGAGAAATCGAGCAGAAATTTTGAATTTTGGGTTGATTTCTCGACAAAGGTAAAATATAGGTTTAGGATCAGTTCAACTCAAAGAGGACTAGAAAGCAAAAATGTCTAATGTAGATAGATTTGATGATGTATAAAAAATCATCGACCATGGGTAGCCTCATGTACATTTTGATATATCACACAAATTTGATACTTGGATAGAAATTTTAGTAAAGATAAAAGAATAAGAAGAATGGATTTGACCATTGATTTTGAGATTGATTCAAAATTTCAACAAGTCCATGATGCATCAAGACTTTATTAGATATGGTGATGAGAGATGATGATGATTTTTTCATATCTTGGGATTGGGATTTCCCTTCATTCCTTATGTTTGATATAACACATAGACATGATGCATCATGGTATTGAAAACCAAGATGGCTTTGTATTTAGTGTAATGGAATTTGACTCTACAAAAATATAGGATAGCTCTTGATCACACCTTGACATACAAAAACCTCATCAGAATGTAGTTTAGTAGTTCATAATATATCAGACCAAAGCATACGCAATAGTCAACAATCTACTCCAAGCAACTTCCCTACACACAACTAAGCAAGTATGCATCAAGATTATTTTATAGGAATACCCACAAGCACAACAAATGAAAGATAATGATTGATGCCCCATTACTTTCTCTCTAAATAATTTTGATAGACATTATCGAGAGGTCCTTAGAATAGGTCATTGAGATAAATCAGAAGAAAAGATCAAAGACAAACAATCAATGTTATCTATATCTCTTTCCAATTTAACTTAACTAAGGTGATTTTTGATGTTGATGTCCATCGTAGGAAGGATGCATCCTAGGACATGTTATCAAATATTTTGAATAGGATGAGGTGTGTGATAGGCCATTGATACAAACTCCACTGACTCGTTTACCTATGACCTAGACTTTAGATTTCGACACTTAAATTCTCACTTTACGACTTGCCATACTTTCTTTCTATTTGTCTTACCAAAGGTTGAAGATGACGATTAATTTATTATGGGTGAAGGTTTATTGCAGATGAAAGCGAATATTTCAATGCTTTTGGTATTTTAAAAATATTTTTGAGGTTGTTTTTGATCTTTTTGAAAGTTTATGTGGATTTTGGTTTTCAATTATTTTGGGGTTGTTTAGGGTTTTCCAATGTTTTTGTGTTTTTCTGATTTTCAAATGTTTTGGGATTTTTTGAGTTTTCCAAATGTTTTGGGGTTTTCCTAAGTTTTCAAATGTTTTTGTGTTTTTGTAAGTTTTCCAAATGTTTTGGGGTTTTATGAGGTTTTTGTTGTTGGTGGGCCACTAGGGCTACTTGTTGTGCTGCTAAGGTTGCTTGGTGTGCTTGTTGTTGTTGTTGGGATGCTAGGGCTTGTTGTTGGGCTTGCTATTGTTATTGTGATACTAAGGCTGCTTGTTGTTGTTGTTGTGCTGCTAAGGTTGCTTGTTTGGCTTGTTGTTGGTGTTGTGTTGTTAGGGCTGCTTGTTGGGCTTCTTGTTGTTGTTGTGTTGCTAGGGCTACTTGTTGAGCTTGTTGTTGTTGTTGTTGTATGACTAAGGCTTATTGTTGAGATTGTTGTTGTTGTTGTGCGACTAAGGCTTGCACTTGAGCTTGTTGTTGTACTACTTGTTGGTAGGCATCTTGTGCTTGTTGAAAAGCTAGAGTGTGAGTTTTTTGTTGTTGCAAGGCTTGCTAATAGGCTTCTTGTTATTGTTGCAAAGCTTGATCTTGAGCTTGTTGTGCTTGCAACGCTTGTTGATAAGATTGTTGTGTTTGTTGTAAAGCTAGAGCATGTGCTTACAATGTAGAAGCATTTTGTTGTTAGGATATTTGTGATGGGTTTCAGGTATTCATGGTTTGAGTGGATTGTGGGTTGATGACGAGAGGTTGGGGGTTGCCTTGGTTTAACATTCCTTGTAAAATGGTGGATTGGTATGGAGGAATGTAAGTTTGAGGTCCCATTTGATTTGGTACGATGTGAGCTACCAATGGTAAGGATGATGATGGTTCCATTTGGTATTGTGATGTCAATGGCACATTAAGACCTTGAGTCAATTGATTGAAAGGGTTCTCTTGATCTATGTGTTGAGGATTCCCTTGTTGTATTTGAGGTGGGATCAAGGTATTACCTTGGTTGATGGGATTCGTAACCAAGGTGTTGTTTTGATTCAGGTTGATGATGGATGAGTTTGATGTGGATGGTGGACTGACTTGAGTAGCTTCAGTAACCACTTGTTTTGATGTGTTGATGGGGTTGTTGGAGCCACTTGTTAAGGGTTTCACTTGCACAAGGGTGTTAACTTGCCCTTGTTGTCCTATTTGAGGTACTTGGATCACATTACATTGCATAACATTAGGTACACAGGGTATTTGTGGTGATGGATGAAGATGGTTGTGCTCGAAATGTCAAGGTTGTTGTGGCATCATGGAATGTAAGTGTTTTTCCAAATGTTGATGTCCAACTTGTGTTTTGGGGAAGGTTGGTGTTTAATGGAATGGTCATGTTGTGAATACCCACAGTTGCATTTGTTTCTAGACATGAAGTGAGACCAAGGTTGGTTCCTAGCCTAGTTGCAAGACTAGATGTTAAAGGTTGACTTGGCACAAGGGATGGGGTTGGTTGAATTGTAGGTTGGGTTAACCCTAATGTCAAATTTTGCATGAGAAAAGTTGGATGATTTTGTTTATACTCAAGGAGTTTTTCTTTAGTAAATTAAATTGGGTTGTTTGTAACATCTTCTATTGCATAAGGTCCCACCGAATTTTGGATTTGTTGTGCAGGGGTGGAATGACCTAGTGGATCGAATTATTGAGGGTTGGTATCACTGATGGTAGATGAGATTTTGGTTTTCCCATGATTCTCTTGTGTTGTGATCTTGTTGTTACCATAAATTGTGGGTCACCTATGGGAGAGTTGTGTTTGGATTTGTAATGTTTAAACTCTCTAGTTGACTCAAATTTAGGTAAAAGGGACATTTTAAGTCATTTTTTGGAGCAATGATGTGAGTGGGAGATGAAAAGATGAATGATATGGAAAGTGTTCTTTTGCAAACATTTTGGGACAACACTTTTGACTATAGGTTTGATGTTTGATGTTTGGATAAAGGATGTTAATGAACTTTGTGAATCTTTAAGGTAGACTTGTGACCTTCAATATAAACTAGTCCAAAAGTGATAACTAAACTAAATGCATGGAAAAGGATTCATTTCACATACAAAGTAACTAAGTTAGGGTTTGGGTTGATAGATGTCTAAGTCCAAAGTGTTGGTGTGTTCAAAAGTTTGTAAAGTTTGGTGAATTGAAGGATGAAATATGATGAAGGATGGATGAAATGTTTAACCCAATATTGACCTAGAGTGAACCTTTGTTTTGCAAGACCAAGGTAGTGAGAAACATGCTAGACCTCTAAAGTTTTCAAACCCTAAAGACTCAATGATTAAGGAGAAGTTATTGTGAAATGTCTAGATCAGGTTCATCCATGAAATAGCATAAAAAATGTCTCCTTAGTGATTTATCTCGGTTGTGGTAATTCCTTAAGATACTTCTTCTAATATACTTTGAACTATGATGTCTAAGTTTGAAATAGTGGCATGTAGACCTTCTCATGGAGATTTTGATTTTGTGTGAGATCATTTAGAGAAGCACAAGATTGTGAAAAAGAGGATATTTATTACCATGCGGGAGGTGGTAATATGGGTCGTTCAGCCACAATATTAGCTTGTTCCTCTTGTTCGTCTAAGATGTATGTTGTGTTTCTCCACTAGATGGGTATTTCCTTTGTTTCAAAAGTGAAGCTTCTCAAACTACTAATTATATCCGTTTGTTCTCCTTCAATTAGTTCAAAGTTTGGTTGAATGATAGCAAGTGTAAGGTTTGGTTGTTCAAACAAAGTGATTAGACGCCAAATGGTTATGTGGGGTTAAATTTGTCAATTTATCTTACTTAAATGAGTTTCTTTTTACCACAAACACTTGTCTTGCTTAAGTTTCAAACTAAATGTCTATGTCAAAAACATCATTCATTTCATAAAGTCCATTTTGTGAAAAGGATGAAGTTAGGGGCATAGTTACCTAGGTTAACTTTGGGAAGTATGGATTGAGATGGAAACCAAAATATTTAGAAGTCTCTAAGAATAAATCCTTAGGACAAGCATCAATATCAAGGTTTTTTCAAAGGGTTTCCATACTTAGACCAAAGGGTTTGAAATTTTGAAAATACTTGTTGATGTTTGTTTGTAAGTATTTTGGAACCAAGCAAGTGTTAAACTGACTCACAAGCATTTACAATCCTAGGTAGAGTGGGTACGTATTTCTTTGTAGGCTTACCATCATCGGAAGATATGACTAATCTATGGAGATGAAATGGACAAATAGGCTATGTCAAGGAAATGTAACATCTTGACATGCCAAGCAAAGGAGTCCCTTCCCCATTTGCTTTATTTCCTCAATCAAAAACTAGACATGGTAAGTAACTTCTTGGAGCGGTGTACTCCAATGCACTACCTTAAAATATGTTTTGGAATTTGACTTGGTTAGCCACTAAAAACAAGGATTTTAATGACCATATTCAGGATAAACTGGTGCTAGACACGTGGTGATTCACTCAATTAAGAGGCCTCCCAGCCCATAGAAATATCTAAGAGTTTTAACACATCACAAGGATACTAAGGGAGACATTCATCGGTATGGGACAACCACAACCATCCGGTTAATGAATTTAATCACAATCAATTATTTATATACTGGATTGAAATGAAAACACCACTTGGGCCATTCCCTCTCACAAGTTGGGAGGTAGGCACTCTAAAGGTAACACATGTTTGAAGTGTAAAATACTTTTCATCACCCAAGATTGCCAATAAGTGCAAGGGGAGAGGATACGCGCTTCCAAGAAGAAAAGGTATACTTGTGTGTTTCTCTTCACCCAAGATCACACGAAGCACAAGGGGATTGGATACACAAAATAATCATACTTAAGCAATTCAAATACATGTTCATTTTAATCCATCATAGCAAAATGAGTTCGTTTTAAGCACCAATTTGAAGTGTGGAAGTTGTGTTGTTCAATTTTAAAACAACAAGCATAATGATGTGAAGGTTCAATTTTAACCAATTTGAACGTTCAATTTAAAGCCCAAAAAGAAATCTAGTTTGGTCCTAAAACGTGAAATAAAAGCATCATAAATGGGTTACAATTTCCCATAAGTGTCAAAACACTTGTTAAAATTATATTCAAATGGTAATATGCTCCTTCACTTTAAATTTTATTGCCCAAATCTACAAAACTCGTTAGCCTCCAAAAGCCTCATTGTATATACAAACACAAGGAAAACAAAAATCTAAAGAGAAATTTATCTGATTGATTAGTTCAAGCCCTCCTTCTAGTGCCAAAATGTGAACAATGACATAGTACAGGTTAACTACACCCGATCCATACGAATTCAAGGCATATTTAATCTACTATATATCAGTCTCAATAAGATCATCCAATATAAACTAAACTAAGAATTCATTAAAACTAACATATTAAATCATGAAAGCTTCAAAAACACATATTCTAATCCATTTAAACTTATCCTATTGGGGGAGTGGTGTCGCATTGATGTGGAATGGTGACCCTTTCCTAATCCCTTGGATAATGAGCTTGTTTCGATTGATTCTACTGAAGAGAATCGACGAAACCAATGAAAGATGTGTGATAAAACATGATTTAGATGCTAAATTAACATGATGAATGCTAAGATGATCGATATGGGTGTATGCAAATCTACTCTAAATGTATGCAAGCTTCAAAAGATTAAAACCCTAATTACAAAATATGTTAAATGTATGCATCTATGTTATCATGGAAGCCATTAATTGATGTTTTAAGCTAATGATGTAAGTAAATTAAGCTAAAAGGATGCTAAATATGAGTGCAAGTGAAAGTGATTTTAACAACATAAGTTTTCTCTTAAAAGATGGATCCATTTTTCTTCAAATAGTGCTTTATTTATAAGAAAGAAAATGAGAAATGAAGGGCTAAGATTGAAAAATCTAATCAATGGTCAAAATTGGAGGAAAGATGAAACATGGATCAAGGATTCTCATCAATAGATGAGAATCAATGATCATATGGATCAAGAAAAGAATCAAGGGTTCATATTCTTCCAAACAAACACACTTTCAAAACTTGCACAAGAAGTCTTGTTGAAAGTTTGTTGTAAGGAGGAATACTCCTTTTTTTAAATGAGTGAAGAAAGAGAATATTCTTGAAGAATATTATCATGGGTGAGGAAAATTAGATATTTAGTTAATTAAAACCAAATTAAATTGTGCAAAGGGGAATGAATATTCCATGGGAATATTTTTTTGGAGGAATGTACAAAGGAGGAATATTCCCAAGGATTATTCCCTTGCAAGTGGGAGAATTAGATTTAATTAGTAATTTGATAATTAAAACAAAGTTTCAATTATGCAAATTAGGGGAGTTATATGATAGTCATTAAATAAATGATTTAATGGAGATCAAATGAAAAAGCAATGGATGAGATTGATTTGATCTATCAATGGTCACAAATGAAAGGAGGATGAAACATGGATCAAGGATTCTCATCAATGGATGAGAATCAAAGATCACATGGATCAAGAAAACATTAAAGGCTCACAATCATGCAAACAAACACACTTTGCAACAACTTTAAATTTGGAATAATCAATTACTTTTTTTGGAGGAAAATAGGAGAATATTCCTTTGGAATATTCCCTATGCAAGTGGATGAGAGGGAAATTAACAATTTAGTTAATTAAAACTAAATTTGAATGTGCTAGATGAGGAATGTGAGGATATTCATTAAATGGTTGATTTATTTAATGAAAAGGGGATGCAAATATGATATTTAATTAAATAGTTTAGGTTATTTAATTAAATAAGAGGACTTTGGGTTAAAATTAAATAATTTGCATTATTTAATTAAACCGAATGAAATATTAGTGTGAGAGGGGGTGAATTAACCCAATTAGGTCAATTAGATTAATAGGTGAAAATGAGGCATTTAATTAAATAATTAGGATTATTTAATTAAACAAGTGAAAAGAAGATGGATTTTAGGATGAAGCAATGTTAATATATCAATTCAAGTGTGTATATCATTTAGGACATTTTTAAGTGTCTACATATTGTATCATGAATTATTCTCTGTAATGTGTCTTTGAGTCATTCTCCGGAGAGGTCAAGTTTAGTAGATTGCAAAATTCAGGTTTAGTAGTTAATAGTTATAGTGTTAAGCTGAAGGTACCCGTAGCATCAGTAGCAGATTAAGTTATTTCCCTTGTTTTGCAAGTTAACAATTTATTTAATTTTCCAATCTTTATTGTTTCCCTATACATTTGTAAACCACATATACTCACTGATATAGGTCATGTAGAGTCTGTGAATGCACATACATTTCCAACATCATCAAAAGCTTACGGAGCCCTAGTTGATAATTAAATGAAGTCTTTATGAGGGTTTAGTGAATTGTTCAACTAGGAACTCCTTTGAATTATGTGTCTAACACCAAGTTGACTGAGCATTAGAAAGGCCTTACATTTTTGGCGTTGTTGTCAGGGATGGTACTACATTCAGGATTCTATTGTGTAATTTCAAGCTTTCGTAGTTTAAATGTTTTGATTTTAGCATTAGGATAATTATGTTTTAATCCATCAACAAAAAAAAAATTACTAACAATGTGCAAGAGCATATGATCCAAAGAGTTACAACTATTGTATGTGGAAGAGGTGAGACACTCTAGGAAAATTTCTCCCCTTAGTACATGAAGCTTTAGAGGATACTGGTGATTAAAGTGAATAGAGTGAGGGAATTCCTGAAGAAGAATCATCCCTAACACCAATATCCACATCAAATGCAGAGGAAAATTCCCACACACAAATCATCACCATGGGTGATGTTTTGGTGGAAGACCCACTAGAGCATGTGACTTTTAAGTTCCCCATTGCCAACCAGGAGAGACAAATTTCCTTGAAGAACATACCACCTTCAACATTACCTATCTTCTATGGGTTGGTCATGAAGGATCCAAATACCTTCCTTTTTGAGTTTGATGTGTTATGTAGAAGTTATGATTTTACTACAAATGCACATAGACTCAAACTGTTTCCAACAACATTGAAGGATGTTGCTTTGAGATGGTTTATGGGTTTAGGAAGAGATGTTGTTCCAAATTGGAATTCCTTAAAGACAAAGTTCCTGAAAAAGTACCAAGATTACTGTAGAGGCATAGACAGAAAGAGGGATAACATATTTAGAATTTCACAAAAGGAAGATGAATATTTGGAAGAATATATGAAAAGGTTTTAGCTTTACCTTAAGAAATCCCACCAAAATAGACTCTCTCATGAGTGTTTAAAATTGATATTCTTGAGGGCGATTAATGAGGATTGCATGGATGCACTTAACCTCATTGGGGAAATAGATATTTCTCAAGCACCATTTGAGGAAATCTTCAAAGCATGTAGGAACTACTCAAGGTATTTCACTAAGAATGTTAGAGGAGACATAAAATCTTCCATCAATAAACCATCCAATGGAGTCTCTAGAGTTGAATTGAGTAATATTTTTGTCAAATATGGAGGATATTATCATCCATATTGTGATACAATTAGACACCCTCCATATCAAAAAGAAGTAAAAAGAGGTAGAAGGAGCTATTACATAATACTGCCCACATTGTAGACACAAAAGGACCAACAACAAATGCAAGAAGGTGGCAAGTATCTCTGAAGATAAGCAAGGGACATCAAACTTTCATACATTGGAAGGTGAAGATGGACAAGTATTCTGCATAGCTCAAACGAAACCATGGCAACCAAGACAAGGTATGCCTCAAGATCCTTTCGATTACAACATGTCATTTCTTAGTAACAATATAAATCTTCCTAGTTGGAACCCTTAGTCTTAGGCCAATATGCAAAACCAACAATGGTCAATGCCTCAAACCAATTGGAATCAATAGCAGCAAAACATGTGGCTATCACAAAACTTTCAAGGATCTAACTATAGTTTCCAATGCCCACCCTAATAAAGCCAATGGAAACCTCATTGGAAAAGAGGTCAGCAATGGCAAAACCAAAACATAAATTATCAGTAGCCCTTGTAGCCACAACAACAAGCCATTATGCCAAACCCAATAAATCCAACACCATAGCCACCTAAAGCACCTCAGCTTCCAACCCAACTTGCACCTAACTTCAATAAAAAGCATGTTCAGTAGGCTTTTACTAATGAATTTGCTCAATACCCTACTTATGGGGTAGAGGTGAGTGATGTCCACCTTAGATTAGGGAAAATATTGGTTGGGATTTCGTCTCCTCAAATCACTAAATTGGTTGATGAGGAACCCCCAGCAGAGACCTTGGACAACCATCCTAAGGAGCCTGAGTCAAATCAGGTTAACCAAACCAATCAAAGTCCAAAGCATCCATTTCTTGAAATATTAGTAGTTCACATGCATCAAAAACAAGCTAAAAATGACTTGTTGGGACAACTTAATGATGTTTTCATCAAGATACCCCTTATATAGGCCATTAAGGAGGTTCCTATCTATTCTAAAATAGTGAGAGAACTATGCCTTAAAATCTAGGCAAGATGTGAAAAGGTCCTCAGACTGTACATGTCCTAGGACAACATACAAACACTATGTTATCCCCAAGTATGTAAGCCCTGGGAGTCCTGTAGTGGATTTAAAGATAAATGGCACTTTCATTAAGAAAACCTTAATTGACTTGGGAGAAGCTATTAATGTAATGACCAAAGAGACCAAGAAGTTGTTACAACTAATAGAACTTAGACCTACACCTATTGTTCTACAATCGGTAGATAGGTCCACATTTAAACTTGAGGGTATCATTGAAGACTTGGTATATCAATGGATTTGTGGGAGTACCCTACTGACTTTATGGTATTGCACCCTAAAGCTAATCTCGTAGGATACCCTCTCATTTTAGGAAGGCCTTGGTTGGCAACAATAGATGCCTTCATAGGTCTAGGAATATGATTATCTCTAATGAAAATGTGACTATGAAATTGTTCCTTTATCCACCAATCTAGCCACATGAAAACCTAAAAAAAACCATTTGGTGTACCCTATATGAGGAGGAGGATCAATACTCCTTGCAAACCCTTATGGCTATTGAACACAATCGTTTGTTAGAAAACTAAGATGACCTACAACATTAGGACTGTCTAACATGCTTGTAGGATCCTCTGCAAAATGTGATTCTTGCCAGTTCGTCTAATTCAATTTCCCAAATATTCCATACCTTGTTACCACACTAATGTGTTCCAAACATAGCAGCACTTGACATCTCATCAATTCAAACAACATCCAATACTTTAGAGATAATGTCGGGTAAATCATTGAATGTTAATAGTCAATTAACTGGTATACAACAAACCTCACTGATGAACGTGCTACAAGCACACACAATAGCCTTTGCATGGGATTATCATGACATGAAGTAGACATACCCTGACTTGTGCATGCATAGGATTTATATCAATGATGGTTTTAAGCCCATAAGGCAACCCCAAAGGAAAATGAACCCTATGATTAGAGACATAATTAAATCATAATTTCAAAAATTGCTTGATGTAAGCTTTATCTATCCCATCTATGATAGTCAATGGGTGTCACCTCTAGTAATTGTCCCAAATAAAGGAGGAAAGTGGCGAGTGTGTGTAGAATACCGAGAAATGAATGTTGCAACTAGGAAGTATTGGAGTAAAGAAGTCATTATCTGATAATAAATTAGTCATCAATTAATTATTAGAGGCTTTTTTACTTTAGTTCACTTAAGCTAAACTTAGGAGTTGCTTCTTAATATTTAGTTTAATTCTTATTATTAAATTGGATTGAATTTAGGACAAGTTGTCTCATTGCATGAGATTAAAACACTTGTCACTATCTTGCCAAATCTGCATGTAGGGTTTGCTTGTGCAATGCTAAAAGCTTGCACGCTCATTTGTAATATTGATCCAGGTTATTTGCATCAATACAATTCTCAGGTTATTAAGCACAATCTCGCTTTTGATCTCACTATTGTGATAGGTAATTGCTTGCAAGTGTTTCATGGGAGCTGTGGTTGAAACATTAAATTCTAACATGGCATAAGAGCCCAAATCCGTAGCCCCCTATTAATTTCTAGAGGAATCTGACCTTGAGCAATTTTTTGGTGCATTCTGGAGCAAAATGAGCCTCGCCATTGCATCTTGAGTGGTTGAAAACCTAAGGAATGCCTATCATTTCATCGATTTTGGTGAAGTTGAAAAAAAAGCAAAAAAAATTATCAACCCAGAGGTCAATGCATAGGAATCCATACAGTTGTACGACCCTACATGCACCCTAGGCCGCCATTGATTTCCATGCGCAGGTTTCCAATCAGATTTTAAAAAAAAAAATATTACCTACAATAAAAAAAATATTATCAAAAATCTTGTGCAATTTTTTTTTGTTTTGAATTTTTTTTTAAAAAAAGAAAAGGGAAAATATCAAAAAAATTGTAAAAAAATCAAATTACAAATTAAAAGGGACGCAGGAAATTAATTGCTCTATGCAGTCCTTGGTACAGAGGTCATTATCAGGCGTTCAAAGACTGCAGAGGCGGGCCCCATCAGGCCCATCGGTGGCCTAATAAAAGTCATCATCCTTTCATATCTGATAGACTTTTCCAGACCCCCGATGGTGATTGAAAAATACAACAGTCAACCTAAAACTTGGTAGCGAAAACAAGGATGAAATCTTTAAAGATTCTAAATGAATATTCTAGCAACCACAACATTTAATCGACAATCACAACAAAATTTCCGACAGAAGGCATTTTTTTTGTTGATGGCCAGTAGGCCATCAAATTTAAGCTCATGGAATGCTGATGTCAGCATGATGCCATGCTGATGTCATCCATATGGTTAGCCCTCTTTGCCCCTCCAAACCCTAGTTTTCCATAAAGGAGCACTTTTTTTTCTTTTTGGTATAACTTGGGCATAAGGTGTCAAAATCGAGCAAACGAGATATCGTCAGAAAGTTGGTTTCATGACATTTCTAGTGGTGCAAGTCTCATCATTAGATTTTTCTAGTGGTTTCTGTTATTCTCAGTCAAAGTCAGATCTTCATTTTGCACTTTCAGGCTCATAATTTTTTTCCTGTATCTCTAATTTTCGCGATTCAAGTGGCATTGGAAAGGTATTTTAGAGCTCTTCAGATATATTCATGCATTTTTTCTAGAATCTTCCCTAAGTACATTTTATTCAGTATTTTTTTTTCACACTTTGATTAATCAATTGGACGTCTTGGAACTTGGAGAGGATCTATTTGCGTGAGATGACATATTTTGATCTATTTTATTAGTACTGAGGGTTTTTAGTCTTTGATTTTTTCATTTGAGTATCATGGGTTTTTTTGTTCATCCTTCTGTGATCAACTTGGATAAGGATAACTATGAGTCTTGGTGAAATGGGATCCTAACACATCTTAGGTGGCCTGATATTTTTCCTTATTTGTATGGGTTCATACCTACACCAAACACACCAGGGATTTTATCAGTATGGGGCATCATCAAAGATCATATTGTAGGGGTTATATGTTATAGAGTTGATGTTGACACTATGTATGCTATATCAGACGTTAAATGTCCCCACATACTTTGGACATGACATTGGGAGATCCATGGAGACCCTCATATCTCTCCATACCCAGAGGATCCTGCTCCAAATTGTCTCATCCCTCTTGTAGATGCAAATTCCACACCCTTTGACGATGATACTTTAGAGGAGCTTGAGTATATCATAGGTATTGCATGTTCCGATGCTTCAAAGACTTGTCTTCATGTTCCCACTCTTTTGATTGAGATTAGATCATCTTCTATTGTTCCTAATCAACTTGGCATCGCCACATCTTTGGCCCCTATTAGTTCAGTACAATAGCACATCATACATATTCCAGACACAACTACTTGGCATTCATAGCTTGCAGACATATCATAATTGTTTGTAGAGTCTTAGATTGCAGATTTGGAGGATTTCTTTGAGGACATTCATATCCTCTTTATTGACAGCCACATCACTATTTTTGGCCCACCATCTTCATCACCTTTCTAGCTTGTTCTATATTAGTCTTCACAGGATTCTAGATCAACATCGTTGCTTTTCGACAAGTGGACACGTGAGCACTTTTTAGAGGCACACATCATTTGGATTTGGATTCCAATATCACCCATATTTTTGGATTGACTTCTCTAATCACCAGTGGATCCTTTTCTTCCTAAGGGGAGAAATGTTGTTTACAGGCAGTGGATCATATTCTATCTTCAGGCGTTCATCATTGGCACAAGAGCTCTTTCTTTCTGGGGGGATTCTTATCATCATTTTCTCTCTCCTATCAAGGGTACATCTATTGTACTTGCATGACATAAGTAGTCCTTGGGGGGTCACATTGAGTCCTCCTTCTCTCCTTCTTTCATAGTTAGTGTAGTCATTTATTTTTCTCTCTTTTGGAGAGGAGATTTTCCCATGTGGTTTTCTCCTTTTCTCCAATTATGAGAGATTTTAGTTGCTTGTTCATGGGTACCTCATCAGGCCTTGTAGTTGAGACCCATTATGCATTCATTTAGCTTCCTTTATTAGTATTTTAGCTTCTCCCTAAGTTAATCTTAAGGGGGGTGTTGGAGTAAACAAGTCATTATCTAATAATTAATTAATCATCAATTAATTATTAGAGGCTTTTTTACTTCAATTCACTTAACCTAAACTTAGGAGTTGCTTCTTAATATTTAATTTAATTCTTACTATTAGATTGGACTAAATTTAGGACAAGTTGTTAAACAAGCACAGGACAATGGAGAGGGGGGGGTGAATTAGTTGTCACACAATTCAAACTTAAAACTCAACACTTATTAACTCCACAACCACACTGTTCTATTAGTAAGTAAGAGCATGAAACAAAAATAACAGAAAGCAAATCAATACAATGAACATCATATTTTTACGTGGAAAACCCAATGAGGGAAAAACCATGGTGAGGGTTAACTCAAAATATAAAGATTATAAAACAAAGGCTCACTACAAAGGCCTCACTGCCCAGAAGAGGACTCACTATCCAAGTACAAAGGCTCACTGCCTACAAAAAGAGACTCATTGTCCACAAAAAGGACTCACTTCCAATAGGGAGGCTTGCTACCTACAAATACAAAAGAGAACAAAAAGATCCACGAAAGTAATTAATGCACATCTGCAGGATTGTAGAAACCTTCAGCTCACTGCCTTAAACACAATGAAGAATTGCTATCTCAACTCACTCACACACACTTCTGCTCTTATGATTTGTGGCTCACTTTCATCACTTTGCATCACACTATCATGCAACTCTTCACAATTCGACTTGTTTTTATACCATCCTCAACCTTAGAAACTTTCTCCAAGGTCGGCCACAAAAACCTCATTTCATAAATTCAAATTAGGTTGGCAACTCAAACTTCTTGTGGTGGAAAGGAATAAGAGTGGACCAATAAAAAAAAAATTCAAGATCAAAAATAATATCTTGAAACAACCACACATTTCCTTAAATAAATTTTATTCTTCAAATGAAGTGTAAACACCAGATCGGCCAAACCTAATGAAAACACAAATAATCATTGATGTGCATGATTCCCAACAAGAAGATGACACACAGACGCCATGACATGCTTCCTTATGCACGAGGATACACTTTAGAATCTTCTAGATACATCCGCAACAAAAATAACAAATTTCAATTATTGAACATATTTCACCAGTCCAACCGGACTGTATAAACTCATACTGGAATACTGAAACATGACTTCTGGATCTCCAATCTTCAAGCCACTTTGCGAGAGCATAGAAAATACCTTCATAAGACATATTCTAGATCTGCAAGATCTGAAACAAAATAGAGAAAAACTGTAGTGCAACAATATTTCTCCCAATCCACAGAAGACCAACTTTACCAGAACAATTCACATACTGGTGAACGTAACTTTCACATACCATCAAACCAAAAGCTAAAAATTAGGAGGTATCACCACTAAATCACCATTATCAAACCTTCATATCCACACAATCATAGGATCAACACAAGAGAAATGTAGAGCACATATCAGAGCACACTCTGAACACTTTCACCATTCTGACTTCTCTTCTTTATTTAATTTTCTCAAAATCACTTGGAAACTCATCAAACCAACACATCTGCAACACTAAAAAGATAGATCCATGTACTCACAACATCTCAGCAATGTCTCGGCTATACATGTACAATTTGCAACATACTGAACTATGTTGACATCAATGAAAACATTAATGACAACACCAACAAACTTTCTCATACTTGCAACAATCTCCCCCTTTGTCATTGATGGCAACACATGATGTGAAAAACCATCAAAGACAAAAAATTTACACACTATCCCAGGAGAAAACCTTCTCTTCTTTTTCACCTATTTTTCACATGACTTTCTCTCCCCCTTTGAAATCAATGGAAAAGATCAACAACACTGATTACTCCCCCTTAGGAGTACACCCATAGTGCAACAATGAAAACCTTTTCTACTCCCCCTGAGAAGTAGACCCATTTATTAGTCCAGATAAATGAAGAATATGTGAATTCACTGGACTGATGCACTTCATGTGCACCTAGTTAAGAGGTCCAATGACCCTCGACATCTCCCTAAGATGCTCAAAAGTATCCTTTGGAGGATCATTAGTAAATATGTCTACAATTTGTTCCTTTGTTGTCACATACTCCAATCTAACTTCATTCTCCAACACTTATTCTCTCAGGAAATGATACTTGATAGATATATGTTTTGTTCTTGAATGCATAACCGGGTTCTTTGAATTGTTTATTGCACTTGTGTTGTCACATAAAATAGAAATAGGCTCATCACATACCTCACCAATGTCCTTTAATGTCTGCTTCATCCATAAAACCTGTGTGCAGTAGAATGTTGCAGCAATATATTTTGCCTTTGTTGTGGATAAAGAAACCAAGTCTTGTTTTTTGCTCAACCATGAAACTAATCTTCCACCAAGAAAGAAGCCACCACCACTAGTACTCTTTTGGTCATCTACACATCCGTCCCAATCAACATTTGTATAAGCACTTAGGGTGAAATCATTACTTTTAGGATACCATAGTCCATAATCCGGTGTACCTTTAAGATATCTAAATATCCTCTTTACAGTTGTGACATGTGCTTCTCTAGGATCTGCTTGGAATCTGGAAACTAAACATACTGCATGCATAATGTTCGGTCTAGTAGTAGTAAGGTATAACAGTCTTCCAATCATAGATCTATATTTGCTCTGATCATACTTAGCAGATTCATCATCTTTGCTCAATTTACATCCAGTTATGATAGGAGTACAGACCAGTTTGGAATCATCCATCCCAAACTTTTTCAATAGTTCTTTTGCATACTTATATTGTGAAATGGATATCCCTTTATCAGTTTGATTCACTTGTAGAACAAGGAAGAAATTCAATTCACTGATCATAGACATCTCAAATTCTTTTTGCATCTCTTCAACAAACTTTTTACACATGCCTTCATTTCCACCAAAAATGATATCATCAACATAAACAACTACTATCAACATTTTGTTACCTTGCACTTTGAAGTAAAGATTGTTGTCAGTAGAACCTTTTTTGAATCCTTGCTTTGTCAGATATTTGTCCAGTCTTGCATACCTAGCTCTGGGAGCTTGCTTTAGTCCATACAATGCTTTCTTCAACTTACAAACTATGTCTGGTTTGTCAGATAGCTAAAACCCTTCAGGTTGCTCCATGTACCATTCTTCCTCCAACTCACATTCAGAAATGTTGAATTAACATCCATCTAATACACTTTGAAGTCCTTGTGAGTAGAAAAAGGAAAAAACATCCTAATAGCTTCCATTTTGGCCATAGGGGCAAATGTTTCTTCAAAATCTATACCTTCAACTTGTGAATATCCTTTGCATACCAGTCTTTCCTTATTCCTTATGACTTCTCCACTTTCATTTAGCTTATTTTGAAACACCCATTTTGAACCAATCACATTTTTATTCACAAGCCTAGGGACTAGTTCCCATGTTTGATTCTTTTCTATTTGCTGAAATTCTTCTTTCATAGCTCTCATCTAACTCTCATCTTCACATGCTTCACTTATAGATTTGGGTTCAATTTTAGATAATAGACACAAATTTACCTCTATTGCAACTTTGCTTCTTGTCTTCACACCTTCACTTTTATCTCCAATTATCTGATCCTCTGAATGATTCTTTTGAACATACATAGGAGTTCTGACAGCAGGTTCTGGTTCATTTTCTTCTTCTCCTTCTTCTTCCACTTGTTCTTCTTTCTCTTCATCTTCCTTCTCCTTTTTTTCTCCAGGTACATGTCCATAGATAGGATCATTAGGTTCAACTTCACTTATTCGATAGGTCTACATATGTCTTCATTAATTTTCACATTAACACTTTCAATGATCTTTCTCAGCCTTTTGTTAAAGCATCTATATGCTTTGCTAGTAGTAGAGTATCCAAGAAAGATTCCTTCATCACATCGAGCATCAAAATTTCCAAGATTTTCATCATCTCTTTTAATATAGCATCTACTTCCAAATACCTTAAAATACTTCACAGTAGGTGTCTTACCAGTCCATAACTCAAAAGGTGTCTTAGTGTTGTTGTATCTAATCTGGACTCTGTTAAGAACATAAACAACAGTGTGTATTGCTTCTCTCCAGTACACATCCGATACATTTGACTCTTTCATCATGGTTCTAGTAGCTTCCTGTACAGTTCTATTTTTCCTTTCAACTACACCATTATGCTAAGGGGTTCTCAAAGCAGAAAATTGTCTTCTTATGCTATGCTATTCATAGAATGCATTAAATTCACCAAAAATGAATTCACCACCTCTATTGGATCTCAAACACTTGATTTTCAAATTTACTTCATTTTCCACTCTTGCTTTGAATACCTTAAACCTATCCAGAGCCTGAATCTTTTCTTTGAGAAAAGAAACCCATGTCATTCGAGTATAATCATCAATAAGCAACATGAAATATCTATCACCATTCAGGCTTCCAGTTCTAGTCAGACCATAGAGATCAGTATGAACTAACTCCAACATTTCGGCAGTAGAGTGCTCTTTTCCCTTAAAGTTGCATCTTGTCTGTTTCCCTAATTGACAACTTCTGCAAATAGCATTACCAGGTTTTGTGATTCTAGATAGCCCTCAAACAATCTCCTTTGCACTGATCTTGACCAGGTTATCAAAATTTACATGTCCCATTCTCTGGTGCCATAACCAACTTTCACTGATTTGAGATACAAGACAATGACCATCAACTCCTTTCAACTGATAAATGTTTCCATGAGTTCTTCTTCCAACAACAATCATATCTCCACTTTCGGATCCTTTTCTGATTTCATAGGTATTGTTCTGAAACACAAGTTTGAAACCATTGCTACACATCTAACCAACACTCAGAAGATTATGCATCAAACCCTTCACATAATATACATCATCAGTACTATGCACTCCATCAAAACTAATTGAACCTTTCCCACAAATCTTAGCTCCTGAATCATCACCAAACATAACTAAACCACCATAATATTTCTAAAGTTTAGTGAACTTACTCTTATCTCCGGTTATGTGATTAGAACATCCACTATCAATTACCTAGTAATCTTCATCCTATCTTGCATGAAAAGCGGTAACCAAAGTACCTTCCATCTTATTTCTCTTATTCTCTGGAGCCTTCTTGCTTACACATCTTCCAGGGTTAGTGGATACAAATTTACTTTCCGAAGCTAAGGATAAGCATTCACTATCATCAACCTCATTCTCAGACTCATCATAAAAAATTCTTGCTTATTCTTTAACATAGTAGAGCTTCTTATATTCCTTATCCTTCCTATCCTTATCCTTATAATCCTTGTTCTTCTTATGCACAACTCTATTCGGACATCTCGAAGCATAATGACCAATATTACCACAACAAAAACATTTAAAGGGCAACATACCTTTATACTTTCTAGTGCCTTTCTTCAACTTCTTGGTGAAGTTTGCTTCCAACTCATCAACACCATCATTATCCGATTCTTCTTCAATCTTCAATGCTTTAAATGTCATTTTTGTCTTTTCTTTTATCTTGTCTTCTTTCTGGAACTTCCTCAACTCAAATGCTTGCAAGGTGCCAAACAAATGTTCCAAATTGTAAGTCTTAGGATTATATACTTCTTCAATAACTGAGATCTTATCACTGTAGCACTCTGGTAGGGTTATCAAGATCTTCTCAATTATATCTTCATCTGATAGTTTTCCTCCTTGATTTCTAACTACATTTGCAATTAGTTCAACTCTCTGAAAGAAACTTGTAAACTCTTCACCTTCTTCCATCTTCAGATGCACAAATTTGTGCTTCGCCGCTAGCTTCTTTGTCAATTTCACTCTTTCATTTCCTTCATATGTATCTTCCAATTTCTTCTAGACTTCATATGAAGTTTCCAAAGAATAAACCTTCGCTCGCTCATTTTTAGATAAACCACTGCAAATAGCATACTTCGCCTTCTCATTTTCTTCATAAACAGAGATCTCATCTATAGTAGTAAGACCACTAGATGGGCGTGTATACTTTGTCTCAACAGCCTTCCAGGTCTTGAAACCAAAGGAGATAATATATCCTTTCATCTGTGCCTCCCAATCATTGTAGTTAGTTCCATCAAACATAGGGATTGCCAACTTGTGCGCCATCGGATCTTCCTTAAGCGGTTAATCTCAACAAGCAACCAAAGCTTTGATACCAATTATTAAACAAGCGCATGACAACTAAGAGGGGGGGTGAATCAGTTGTCACACAATTCAAACTTAAAAATCAACACTTATTAACTCCACAACCACACTATTTTGTTATTAAGTAAGAGCATGAAACACAAATAACATAAAGAAAATCAACATAATGAACACCGGATTTTTATGTGGAAAATCCAATGAGGGAAAAACCACGATCAAGGTTAACTCACAATATAAAGATTATAAAACAAAGGCTCACTGCCTGGAAGAGGACTCGCTGTCCAAGTACAAAGGCTCACTGCCTACAAAAAGGGACTCATTGTCCACAGAAAGGACTCACTATCCAACAATGAGGCTCACTACTTATAGATACAAAAGAGAACAAAAAGATCCACCACAACAATGAATGCACATCCATAGGATTGCATAAACCTTCATCTCATTGCCTTCAACACAATGAAGAACTGTTATCTCAACTCACTCACACACACTTCTTCTCTTATGCTTTATGGCTCACTTTCATCACTTTGCATCACACTATCATACAAATCTTCACAATTCAACTTGTTTTTATACCATCCTCAACCTTAGAAACTTTCTCCAAGGTCGGCCACAAAAACCTCATTTCATAAATTCAAATTAGGTCAACAACTCAAAATTCCCACGACAAAAAGGAATGAGAGTGGACCAATAAAAAAACATTTTTCAAGTCAAAAATAATATCTCGAAACAACCACATGCTTCCTTAAATAAATTTTAGTTCTTTGAATGAAGTGTAAACACCAAGTCGGCCAAACCTAATGAAAACACAAATAATTATTGATGTACACACTTCCCAACAAGAAGATGACACGTGGATGCCACAACACACTTCCTTATGCAAAAGGATACACTTCAAAATCTTCCAGATACATCTGCAAAAACAACAAACTTCAATTACTGAACATCTTTCACCAGTCCAACCGGACTGTCTAAACTCACACTAAAATACTGAAACATGATTTCAGGATCACCAATCTTCAAACCACTTTGCCAGAGCACAAAAAAGATCATCACAAGACATATTCCAGATTTGCAAGATCTAAAATAAAATAGAGAAAAACTATAGAGCAACAATATTTATCCCAGTCCACAGAAGACCAAATTTACCAGAATAGTTCACATACCGTTGAACATAACTTTCACGTACCATCAAACCAAAAGCTAAAAATCAAGAGGTATCACCACTAAATCACCATTATCAAACCTTCAGATCCGCACAAGCATAGGATCAACATAAGATAAATGAAGAGCACATACCAAAGCACACTCTGAACACTTTCATCATTCTAACTTCTCTTCTTATTTAATTTTCTCAAAAGCACTTGGAAACTCATCAAACCAACACATCTGCAACATTGAAAAGATAGCTCCATGTACTCACAACATCTCAGCAACGTCTCAGCTATACATGTACAATCTACAGCATATTGAACTATGTTGACATCAATGAAAATATTAATGACAACACCACCAAACTTGCTCATACTTGCAACAGTTGTGTCATTGCATGAGATTAAAACACTTGTCACTATCTTGTCAAATACACATGTAGGGTTTGCATGTGCAATACTTTTATAAAGCTTGTACGTTCATTTGTAATATTGATCCAGGTTATTTGCATCAATACAATTCTTAGGTTATTGAGCACAATCTCGCTTTTGATCTTCTCTATTGTGATAGGTAATTGCTTGTAGGTGTTTCATGGCATATGTGGATTGAATCAATCAATTCTAATGAGAAGGACCACTTTCCACTCCCCTTAATTAACTAAGTACTTGATTCATTAGTAGGCAATAAGTACTTTTTATTTTTGGATGGATTTAGTGGATACAACCAAACTAAGATTGCCTTAGAAGACCGGGATAAGACAACTTCCACACACCCTTGGGGCACATATGCTTATTTTTTCCTATCATCTGGGTTGTGTAATGCACTAGCCACCTTCCAAAGGGCAGTGCTGAGTATATTCTTAGACTTTGCACATGATTCCATGGAGGTTTACATGGATGATTTCATGACTTATGGGAATACATATGATGAAACACTTGGCAATCTAGAGAAGGTGTTAAAAATGTGTCAAGAACATAACTTATCCCTGAGTAATGAAATGTACTTCATGATGATGACAAAAGGGATTGTATTAGGATATTTTTTGTCAAATGAAGGAATTCAAGTGGACTCCAACAAAATTGAAGTGATCTCAACACTCCCTATTCCTCAAAGACAAAAATATGTTAGAAGTTTCCTAGGACATGTTGGGTATTACTGGAGCTTCATTTAGGAATTAAGCAAACTTGCAGCTCCACTATTTGTTTTACTATCCAAAAATGTAGAATTTGAGTGGAAAACTACTTTTCAACACTCCTTTGAAGCACTCAAGGTAGCATTGACCAAAACTCCTATCTTGAGAGGATCAAATTGGACCTTACATTTCCATATCCATACAGATGCTTCTGATTTTGCTATAGGAGTTGTGCTTGGGCAGAAGGAAGGAAACAAAGAGTATGTCATAAAATACATCAGTAAAAATTTACAATGGGAAGAACTCAATTATATAGTGACAGAAAAGGAGATGTTGACAGTCGTATATGCAATAAACAAATTCAGGCATTTTATTACAAGATATCCAGTGTTCATACATACTAAACATACAACAATAAGGTATCTAATGAACAAACCAATGGTTGGTGGCAAGCTTGTCAGGTAGTTACTATTGCTTCAATAATTTGACATTACCATTATGGATAAGCTAGGCAAAGCAAATGTAGTGGCATATTTTCTATCCAAACTACCAACCAAATCAGAAGATTTTGTTGATGACTCTTTCCTAAATGAGCATTTATTTGCTCTATCTCTGCATACACCTTGGTATGCGGATATTGCCAACTATTTTAGAGTAGGATAGACACCACCCCATTTCTCACCAAGAGAAAAGAGGTAATTGGTTTATAAGAGTTTTACTTGCTCCTAGATAGCTAGATACTTATTATACACAGGCCCAAACAACATAATGGGGAGAGGTATTAAAGAAGATGAAGTATATGATATCCTCAAAGCATGCTATGATGAACCTTATGGAGGACACTTTACAATAAAGAGGACAACTCTTAAGATTCTCAATATTGGCTACTATTGGAAAACTCTTTATAAAGATGCAATGAAGTACACTAGGGGATGTTATAGGTGTCCAAGAATGGGAAGGCCAACCAAAACAGATGAAATGCCATTGCAACCATAATTAGCAATAACACCATTTGACAAATGAGGATTAGACTTTATTGGCCCCATATCACCAACATCAAACAACAAAGAGTACATACTAGTATGCACATATTACCTTACAAAGTGGGTGGAGGTTAAGGCTCTACAATTTGCAAGAGATGGTAATGTGGTAAAGTTTCTCTATGAGGACATATTCTAAGGGAGATTGTCACAGACCAAGGACCCTAGTTTACATCAAAGTTGATCACAACATTGGTTCTAGAGTATGAGAGATCAGACATAGGAAGTCAACACCTCACTACCCTCAAGCTAATGGACAAGTTGAAGTCACAAATAGGGAAATTGAAAACATCCTCACAAAGACAGTGCAAATTCATAGGAAGGATTGGGCAGCCAAGTTGCATGAGGCAGTTTGGGCCTATAAGACAACTTAGAAGACCACAACCAAATTTACACCATATGAATTGGTGTATGGGAAGAAAGTAGTACTTCCTATAGAATTTGAGTATAAAACATTGAGGACAATAGTTACATTGGGCATGGACTTGTCCACAACTCAACAAGAAAGATTACACAACCTAAATGCACTTGATGAAATAATAATGGAAGCCATACACCACACTGAAGTTGTCCAAAATCACAAACTGTGTTGGCATGATCAGTTCATAAAGACAAAGGAATTTAGTGTAGGTGATTGGGCTCTCCTTTACGACTCCAAATATAAAGACTACAGAGGGAAATTATAAACTAGATGGCTTGGTCCATTAAGTGTTTCCAAATGGAGCAGTACAACTACATACAATTGATGACATCAAGTTCTCATTACTAGTTAATGGACACAGATCAAAGCTTTACAAAAAGACATTGTAGAAGGATGACTTCCTTCTATCATTAATTCAATAGTTTGAACCTACAATTGATAATTCAGCAGCAAAGACTGCAAGTTCCATAAATGAATTATTCAATGAGTTACATAGCTCACCAACTGATGTTTCATAAGTATAATTCCACCACCTCTTTCAAATGCACACACTACACATGTGATAAAAGACAACATTCATTTTTTGGAGCAGTCAAAGAAGCAATAGGGACCTGTAGCATCATGCTTGAAGGCAACAAACTTTCAAAAGGGATCTATTACTACAAGCGTCTATAGCACTTGTCTGGCAGTCATTTCACATTACGACCCACATTCACTATATATCTATCATTTCATATCCTATTCCTCTGACATGCAGCCACACACATTTCATTTCATCACATGTTGCTTCTTATATCCATTCACACAAAATTTCCACCACCTTTCTTAATTACCACATACCATGCATTCATTTCATCTCACCTATTCCGTATACTCCACAACCTTTTCATTTCATCATTCACCGCACATCATGTACACAATATCATTCATTTCAAATTGCATCTGCATGAAATTCATTACAATTATGACAAGTCATTTCACATTCCACTACATGTAGGCATCAATCACTTTGATGAGTTAAGTTTCACTTCACCAACATTCTACAGGTACACACATTAACTTATCATAATTTACAAAGATGATAATTGAATTTTTGCATGTTTATACATTAGTTCGTGCATGCTTCATATCTTAATTAATATTCCACTATATTTCATTTAACCCTTTCACCAAAATTGTACCACTAAGTGAGGGCACTTAGTATCTTTAGTTGGGGGGAGGGGTATTCTTTATTTTCTTCATTTTCAAAAACCCCAAACTTTTTAGTAACCTTTTTTCCATTTTATTTTCCTCCAATTTGAAACAATACAAGATTAGAGAGAAAAAGATTTAAAGATAGCTAAATTGAGAGGTTACATCATACAAATATAATGGAATTGGTGTAGTTGGAGTGATAGATAAGAGATTGAACCAAAACAAAGAAAAATTAAGGAATTGTAGAATAGTGGCAATATCATGGGAGGTGACATTATTCATAGGGAACCAACAACAACACACCCAACTGTTAGAAGATAGGTTGGTATTACCCATTTTTCAACATGTTGGATGGTTGGAGTATTTATTGAAACTCACGAAGTTCAATGAGGTCATGACACAATGGTTTTCTATCACATTACAAAAAAATGAAGCAATTGTGAGAGGCTTAAGGGTAGATGCTTTGGAGGCCGCCATTGCTAAAGTATCAAGACTACCATGGAAAGGAGAAGAGTTTATAGTGAGATCAGACACTCTTGCTACCATAAATGAATTCAAATAGACAGGAGAAAACCTAGAATCATCTTCTCAAGGTACTAAAATATATCTTTACCTTGGGTATAGGCTTTAGTTTCTTCTTACATGGTCAAGTATTAACCTGTGATGGTAGAAAATCCTTGTTGTATATAGTTCATTTTGAACTGTTGAGTCATCTTCACCATGATAGGTATGTGAATGTCCCAAATTTCTTGTATAATTTTTAAAAAGAATGGAATCTGGGTATAAAAAGAAAAAGGAATAATTCAACACTATCTCATTTCTGCTTGGTCACATTACCGATAAAAAGGAGTTTAAGGACTTAATTTCCACATGTTTCTTGGGAAATTTTCCTCAATTGTAATAATATTAACAGTATTCTTAAAGAACCTGTTGTCCCATAAATAGTAGAGGAACCTGCTATATCAGAAAGGAAAGTGCTCTTTGACTCCCCTGTTGTATCACCTACTGTGAACCCGAATCTATTGTACCTACAAAACAAAGAGAATAAACACCCTAAGTTAGATATTGCAAGCATAAACAAGGATTCCCCATGAAATCCATTTACAATTCAAACTAGGAATGAAAATATGCAAAAAACACAATAAAATAATAAACCAAAAATGAAATCCTAATTTAAATAGCAAACTCTTGTTCCCATGGGGGAATTGGTGCCAATTTGATGTGGAAATTTGGCCCTTTCCCAATTCCTATGATTGCAAGCTTCGAATGTAGACTTGATGAAGAAATGTGATCCACTTTTGGTGATGAATGATGAAGACTCAAAGCCAAATCTGCAAAAGAACCTAGCTAAGAGCTCAATGGTATGAAACTTGATAGCTATTTGAGCATGGTAACTTTACTCAAATTGTAGATGATAAAATGAGGAGAGAAGCTCTTCATTTATAGGATTTCAAGATGGATGAAACTCCAAATTTTAGCAATGTGGGACTAACTTTCATCCAATGATATGGTGCCACTTGTCAAGCTATGAATAGATGATGGTTGTGCAAGATTTGGGGTTTGTGCCAATAAATGCCAATAATTGAAATTCAAATTTGTTGAAATGACATGTAAGAGGGAAAGGGAAAATGCAATAAATGCCACTTGGATCAAGGAAAAGGACATGTAAGAGATCTTAAATGCCTTGTTGGAAGGACTTATTCCCACTTGGATTTTGAATTCAAATTGGGGAATATTCAAAGATACATAGTGAGGGAAAATAGAGTTTAATAAATGAATTAAATCCCCTATTTTCTGTCTGTTTCCATTATCTAGAGGATGTGACATGAAGTTAGATTAAAATTAATCAAGATTGATTAATTTAATGAAGATAGATGATGTGACTTAATTGACTTAGATTTTATAGATTTATTTAAATTAGATGAGAGGAATATGATAGGAGGCTAATTAAATAAAGATTTTGATTTATTTAATTAAAAAGATGGTATTAGATTGAATCAAAATAAGGTTTTAATTTATTTATTTAATGATAGACTTTAGATATTTTAATCAAATAAAATTAATTATTTGAATTAAATGGGATAATTAGTCGGATGGATTGATTTAATTAACAAGAAAGTGACTTAATTAGACAAAATGATTTATTTAATTAAGAGGCAGAATATTGATGAATTTAATCGGATAGGGAATTTGATTAAGCAGTTAGGCAGAGGAATGATTTAGGAAGAAACAATGTCTAGTAAGTTGGGTCGAATTACATGAGTACCAATGTTATATTTTTGATGTCTACATTTTTGCCCCTCTTTGAAGCAATGCACTTTCGTTGCATTGGTTCTAAAACCTAATCTATCTCGATCAAAGCCAAAAGATTTTGATATTCTAAAACTTGCCTCACTGCTACATGGTGAGAGAAATATGCCATTATAATGCCCCTTCGAGAGATCAGACGAAAATTTTAATTTTTTGGGTGATCTCGCAAAAAAAGAAGGTAACAAAGTGCCCGACAGGTTCAAAAGGGGTTTGGGAGGCTAAAAACATGTCTAAACACAATAAAGCAGTAAACAAGCCTGTGGATGAAAAGCAGTTCGAGGTCCCAAAATTATGAAATGGGGCCGACTAGTGGGGCTAAAAAACTCTAATTTTAGGCTAAAAGGAACTTGAAGTCACTTTCCAATTCCATTTCACACACACCTCACTAGCCGAGACCTCAGTTTGTAATTTCACGACCTCCCATGATATGGTAGCAAGCCAACTCCCTATGTACATTAGAGTTGGACCAGTGTCACCGGGCAGCCAGTTACTTACGTGTGACCTTGAAGCTTCGTTTTTTTCATTTTAGTGCATTTATTACTATGTTTAGGGAGAGTTTGCCTCCAACAGTGCTATTATAGTGTCGCTCGGTGTTTGAAGTGCACCGCTTTTAGCCATTTAGCACCACAGCGGTGCAATTTGGAGTTTAAAAACTCCGCCGCTGGGATCGGGCTCAACTCAAACTTGATAGGCCAGTTTGGAAAATTGCGTCACGGTGGTGCCCTTTTCACAAAAACTGCGATGCTGGGGGCTAAAGTGCACCGCAGCAGTCCTGTTTGGCTAAATTCTGGGTCCAGCGTCAGAGTTTGAGAAAACTCAAACTACAATGCCTTCACAAACTCCACCACTGGATGCAAGTTTGGAGCGTTAGGTCAGGATTTTTCCAAAAAAATTTAACATGCTGACTTTGCGTGATGCAGGACGGACCCAGGGAGCTTTATTCGTGGGAGCACTAGTCACGCGATTTGGCGAGCATCCTACGGGACTTGAGCGACAGGGATCAGGACCGACTAGGAGTCACCAGCCTATGGCACATTGCATATGCAACACCTGTGCGCACACACCTCAGGATGTTGTCCACATTGGCCGAGAGGTGGCACAGTGAGACCTCTTCATTTCATCTTCCCACTAGTGAGGCGACTGTCACATTGGAGGATGTTTGGCGCATATTACGATTGCCTATTCATGGTAGATGGGTCCATGATGTATATGGAGGGCCTTGATTAACATCGAGTCCTAAGCCATGCAGATATCATTTATTAGAGGATAGATCCTGCATTTTGGAGAGGTGCAGAGTCATAGCACCTCCCTTCCGTTGGGCCATTGCGGCGATTATCTCAGGTTTGGTTGCCCCAGACTGACGAGGGCAGTACTTCATTATGGGTTGGGGATATTGCTGGTAGAGGATGATCCGGGATAGGCTGGTTCGATTTGCATGGGCACCCATACTTCTGGCCTCACTTTACAAGGATCTCCACGAGTATGCATACGTAGATGGCAGAGCGCTAGGAGCTGGAGTGACCTTACTGCATGTTTGGGCATGGAAGCACATTTCTGTGCTATGTCCACGAGTGGTTCCAGTTCCGATGGGGGCAGAGGATGCCCTGGTGGCACAATACAAAGGGGGTGTGTCATTCACACACATTGGAGAGCATGGGATCCCCTATTGGAGGCGGGTCATAGACGAGATGCTTGTATTCACTTAGAGACCATACCTCAGTCAGCCTGGATGGGCTGATGATGCAGACCGGCTCTTCTATTGTCACCAGAACTACTACATGCAGGGCCGAGAGCACACTGTGATAGAAAGATACTTGCCTAGGCATGTACAACATCAGTTTGGGGAGCCGTAGGATCGGCCAGATGACGGTTACGTGGCCGTCTTTACACGTAGCATGACACAAACATCATGGGGCCCTGGTAGTCCTACTGCAGAGGCAGTTGATAGTTTTTGATATTTGGTAGCCCGACCATGGGCCTACGATTAGGGTTTGGTAGATCCGGGCATGACACAGGCCTATAGAGACTGGTTTAGACCTCCTCTCCGATCGACTGTTCCAGGTGAGGATCTAGAGGCACACAGGGTCAGAGGTAGGGGCAGAGGACGAGGATGAGGATGAGGATGAGGATTGAAATTCGACAAGATCCCCCATTGATGCCCCTAGTTCCACTAGATCAGGGAGATGTCCCCATACAGGACCAGCAGCAAGATCCGCCAGTCCCACCACCACGAGCCGAGGGTGAGGGTCAGGTTCCTGTACAGCCACAGGTACAACTAGCAGGGTAGGTAGATGCATGGGATGCCTTGATTTTGCAGCTACAGGCACAGGTGCAAGTAGTGACGGTTGAGAGGGATGAGGCACGGGCTAAGAGAGAGTAGCTCAAAGTGGAGAGAGACCAGGCTGTACAGCAGCGACAAGTCACAGAGCTACAGGCAGCAACAAAGCTGGGTCATAGACAATAGATTGAGAGCATGACAGCTGCCTCGTCCTTGTAGGGTACAGTGCTGGTTCTATCCTATAGGGAAGCCATTCGAGAGATAGAGTACTACCACTGGGCCTACCAAGACCATGTACCTAGAGTAGACTGGGTTCTTGATTACTCAGAGCGGGCCAGCCAAAGACCACCAAAGGGTCACGGTGACAGGGGCGAGGGCAGCATTCACGGAGATCAGGCATGATCCAGATGATACACACTTTTGGTGCCTTATGGGCTCATTTTTTATAGCCCCGATGGGCATTTTTGTACTAATTGACATACTTGTACAGTGATCCGATTATTATTTTTGTACTATGACAGTGATACGGATGATATGATATATATATATATATATATGAGCTGATTTTGATGTGATGCCATGTGTACTCCTTTATTTATGCATGTATGATTCTTCTTTTATATGTTATGGATGCATTTATTTCGAATGACGTTTATGCATTTAATTATGACCTATGATATGATGTGCAATGATGTTTAACTATATGATGACTTATTTTATGCAAATGTGATATGTGAAATGATTTGATTTATGGTATATGCAATGATGTGTAGAAAATGCTTATATATGAGATGATTTATGGATGTATGTGATGCAGTGATATTGAATGCTTATATTCCTATTGTTTATGATTATAATGATTATGAGATACTTTCGTTCATGCTATGTGATGATTTATGAAATGTAAATGAATGCTTATGCAATGATCAATGTAATGTCATGAGATGCAATGTAATGGGTGAAATGCAATGATATGGATGCACCTATTTATGTGATGATGAAAATGCGATGTTTCCTATATGATACGTAATGCAATGTGCTAGTGATGTCCATATGATGTGCTTATGTAATATGCTAATGATGTATGGATGCAGGATTAGTGGTGATGATGATGATGATGAGCAACTGTCATAGTACCTTGTTAGCGTGGTTAGTGAGAAAAGAAGAAGTCATTTCAACAAGACGTAAGATGACACAAATGCAAATGATGATGATGATGATGATTACTTGCCGAGGAATTGGGATTTTCAAAGGGCCAAATTTTCTTATGTTTGATAACACACATGGTACGATGCATCAAGGTATAGGAAACCAGGATGGCGTTGTACTTAGTGTGATGGACTTTGAATCGACAATCAGATAGGAGTATTCTTGTTCACACCTAACATACAGAAACTTTGCTAGGATGTACTTTGGAAGTTTCAGGCGTCTCAGACCAAAACACGGAAAGGTAAACCTTTCTATGCAATATTCAACAAGTTGCCCTCGACCTCTTCCATATATGCCTAACAAAGCAAGTATTCGCCGAGGTTATATTGCAAGAACATCCAACAAGCACAACAGACAAAAGATAATGATTATTGTCCGATTCATATTTCTCCAAATCCGTTGTTTTGGGATATCATCGAGACGTCCTTGGAATGAGCACAAAATAAGATAAGTCAAAAAGATAAAGACCAAGCAAACAAACAAACTGATGCTCTTCAATACCGCTAATGGAAAAAGGATGTGTTTTCTAAGGATGATAAGCGAAACTTATTACCAAAATATAATGCCCATTGTAGGAAGGATGCATCCTAGGACATGTTAGTGGATGGTGGCATGTCATTTCATTTATAAGGGATGATTGATATGAGACAAATTCAGATGATGAGTTATCAATACGAAGAGGTGACAAATTTGTTTACACATTGACTTAGACTTAAGACTTTGACATTTTTGAGTTCTACTTTTAATCTGCTAGACTTGTTTCCAATTGTTTTACCAAAGGTTGAGGATGACGATTAGTTTATTATGAGTGGTGAAATTGCGGGCGCGAGCGAGATGAAGCGAATGGGTTTTTTCAAATATTTTGATGTTTTTGATGTTTTTACAATGTTTTGAGGCTGTTTTTGGTATTTTTTGAGGTTTTTACGAATGTTTTGATTTTCAATTTTCCAATGTTTTTAGGATTTTCTGAGATTTTGACCAAGAGACTAACCTAAAGACCTATCCTAGGGGCCTCGGGGGCTGATTGATAGATTAGCCTTGCCTATGTTATACACGCAGAGACCACATAGTTTGACTGACAACTTGACCAATTTACAGATGATGATATACATGATGAGATGTTAGTTTATTATGATGGACTCATATAGGACTAACCTAAATGTCTCGGGGGATGATCAAAGATCAACCTTTCCTACGTTCAAGCTCAGAGATGACGTAGTTTGATAAGACGATCTTGTTTTTGATCTTTTTGAATGACCTTTTGACCTGTCTTTGGATTTTGATATGTTTTGAATGTTTTTGGATTTTTGGATTTTTTGATGTTTTTGGATTTTCTGTTTTGAGGATTTTAAGACCATACACGAATCCGATCTGATGAGAACATGCCCCCAGTGTGGTGTAATAGACTACCCCAATAAAAGCATGACAAACTGACCTTGAGGATGGGCTGAGTAGTACTAAGAGGGATCATGACACGAACACATGACCAAGCTATGGTGCAGATGCGAGTGGATGAGTGATGGATGGAGATATGGATGCGATGGATGATGGAAGCAAAATGGATGGATGATGCAGATCGAGCCATAAAGATCCTAGTGGATGGATAGTGCTTATTTACACAAGGCGCCCGTTTGCTAGGTTTTCACCGAGGTACTTGCCCAAAGTGCCACTAAAGTGGTTTTCACTAGAGGACGATTTTTTTGATCCATTTTCTGATTTTTTTGGATTTTTTTCTTTTTTAATTTTTTTGTTGTTACCAAGACGCCTATTTGCCAGGTTTTCGCCAAAGTAACCATTTTTTCAGGACTTTTTGTGATTTTTTTTTTTAATTTTTGGTTTTATACCTTGAAAGAATTATGATAAAACTTTTTGAGATGGAGCTATTCATGGGCTCCTATAGAGGTTCGTTGATAATTGATATGCCCCCTCACATTTGTAACTGTTAAAGAGGATAAAAAAGTCCTAACCAAATTAGGTTCGAACTTGCCTTTATTGTTGGGATTCAGGACATTCTTCTGATTTTCTTTTAAGACCAATTCTCCGACTTGGAAAGTCCTACTTTTGATTTTCTTGTTATAGCTATGTTTGAGTCTATTCTAATAGACTTGCAGATGGTTCAGAGCATCTATGCATCTCTCATCTAGTAATTCCAACTCGTTCAATCTTGACACCCGGTAGTCCTCATCAGTGATGAGGTTTTGCAATGATATTCTGAGGGATGGGAGCTCGATCTCAATTGGGAGTACAACTTCTGATCCATAGACCAAGGAGAATGGGGTGGTGCCAATGGGTGTGCGGATGCTGGTTCGATAAGCCCAGAGGGCAGGATTAAGCTGCAAGTGCCAGTCACGATCTGCGTCATTGACTATTTTCTTAAAGATTTTGAGGATGGTTTTGTTCATAGCCTCTACTTGGCCATTGCCTTGGGGATAGTGATGAGCCAAGTCTTTGGCACATTTTGATCATACTTTTATAAATACTTTGTTGTTTTTATTATACTAAAACAAACATTCAGTTTGTTTATGGGATAGGATATAGACCTTTTTATGACTTAAATATGATGAGTATATTGTCATAAGAAGTCCCATGATTATTACCTTTAATGTTTTATTAGTCTGATAAATACTTTATGGATTTTTGTGATCATAAACCTTCCTGTAGCCTCCACTACCAAAACTTCCTGCAGCCATATCTGAAACAATGTTTGCCTTAGTTTAATACTTAATGAATGAATGAATAAAGTAATGGATTGTCTTAAAGGATGAATGTGTTGAGCTAACCTTCTTCCTCAGGAAAAGATGGCGAGATATTTTGCAGGTACCATGATTGAAGGAAGGGAATTCAATTTCCACTTGAAGAATTGAAGACCAAATCCATAAAGACTGGTTCAACAGCAAAAGATGAGGAGACAGTTTCAACTCATCCGCCATGCAGGGAGAGTGTTCTAGAAATCTAGGCTAGGCATCTTGGTGGTGCATAAATCCAGGATGATGGCGCTTTAAGACTGCTAAACCAATTTGACTTAGTTCTTGCATCGTCATTCACCTCTTTACTTAAGTTAGTTAAATGTAATAAATGCCTCATGTTTTATAAGGGAAGGTTAGTTAGTAGTTAGGATCAGTTTTCAATAAATAGCCCATTCTCCTTCAGAGAAGGGGCTAGCTAAGAAAATCACTATTATAACACACTTTCAGTCTTAGAAATTTAGCCAAGAGATTGTGCCATGTACTTGTTTACATTGAATCAATAAAGCTTATGAAGTTTTTCATCTAATCTGTTGTCTACTTTTGGCACTACCTAAAAGGGCTCACTTAGGGAATTGTCCATACTTTTATTCTGCAAGTTAGAATAGCTGCATTTTCCTTCATAGAAGTTAATGTGACTGTTCCTGTAGCTGGCAGAAACATAGAGCTGTCAACTGTTCCTGTAGCCACTAGGAGCAGAATAGGTTATCTTTCGAGTTTTTCATTTCCAAAGCAAAGTTAAAGAGTAAAGTTGTTTTCAGTACTTAAATTCTAGTATAAGGCATTTTAGGAATCATGCATGTCTGGAAGGGTGATTAGTGCATATCTTGTGCTACCCCATTTCAAGTTTACGTCCCTGGGTTGATAATTAAATAAGGTTCTTTAGTAGGTCATGACTGCCAGTTGTGATGTTCAATCCCTGAGTAGAGGAATTCATGTTCCTAGTTATTGAGCTGATTAAAGAACACTACATTTTTGGCGCCATTGCCGGGGATGGTGTCAAACTAAGAACCTATTACAGGAATACTAGTAAAGAGTTTAAGATTTCATTCTTAGTACTTTTAGTTTAGAATTCTGCATTCCAGCATCTCCATAGTTAGTTTACTTTTGTTGTATGCATAGAAGAAGAGACCAATTTGGAAGATTCCTTCCTGGGAGCATAGATATTGAAGAGATTGAATCGAACCTATTCCAAGATGACTCATATTTGGATGCTGGCCAAGACTTAGCTACTTCATCTTCTTCCTCTGATTCCTCTGAACTAAGCTTTAACCTATTCGAAGGAACAAAATCAAATAATTCACTTGCTCTTGTAGTTTATCAACCAGGAGCTCATCCAAGAATACAACCAAGAATGGCAAATCCTATTTTTCCATTTCCAATTGCTGACCTACATGACAATAATAACCTCAAGAACATCCCTACCTCCTTACTGCCAAAGTTCTATGGACTTATTACTGAGGATCCTCATACCTTCTTGTTTGAATTTGAAATCCTTTGTAGAAGCTATGACTATACAACCTCAGCACACAAGCTGAAATTGTTTCCCTCTACTCTAAAGGAGGCAACCTTGAGATGGTTCATGGGATTGGGAAGCAATGTAGCTAACAATTGGGATCAAATGAAGACTCTGTTCTTGGATAAATATAAAGAGTATTGTAGAAGAAATGATTTGAGAGGAGATGACATCTTCAAAATGTCACAAAAGGAGGATGAAACCTTGGAGGATTATGTGTCAAGATTCTTGTTTAGTGTGCAGAAGAATACTCATCATGCGTTGAATGAGGAATCTCAAAAACTTCTCTTCTTAAGGGGAGTCAATGATACTTGCATGGAGGACCTTGATCTCATGGCAGGAGGTGATGTCACCCAAAGTAATTGGGATGATATCAAGAAAATCTATCTTAATTACTCCAGAGCAGCTGTAAAGAAGGGAAGGGGGTTTAGACCTTCTTCTATAAAAGGAAGTGGCTTTGGAATATCTAAAGGGGAGATTACCAATCTCTTGTCCGACTTCAAGAAGGATATCATCAATGATGTAGCTACTCAACTAGATACTATGCAAGCTAGAAGGAAGAAAGAGGAAGCTGAGGCAATGTTAGCTTAATATTGCCCCCACTGTCGACAAAGAAAGAAAGACTGTCGATGCAAAGCAGTGGCCGATTTGGAGGTACAACATCTCCCTACTGAGTTCAAAAGCATTGAAGGAGAGGAGGAATTGTTCTTTGTTGCTCAGCGCAGGCCATGGGCCCCAAGACAAGGTATGCCTCAGGACCCTTTGCAAAATTTTGGTTCATATAATAGTCAATGGAAAAACTAGTACCCTCCAAACTATGGGCCATACTCCCAACCTCAGTGGAATAACCCTTGGCCAAATACCCAGCAAAACCATTGGCAATCCTCACAAGGAAATTGGCAATCACCACATCAAAATCAGTGGCAACCTCTGCAAGGGAATTGGCAGCAGTCTAACCAATGGAGAGGAGGCCAGCAATGGTCAAATCCACCCACTGGTTTCCTGCAGCAACCGCAATAGAAGAAATCCATTATGCCACCTCCTATAGCTAATCAAGGTCAGAATCCAAAGCCAACCCAACTACCTACTCAAGCAGCACCCAATCCAAATAACCAGCAACTGCAGCAGCAGCAGCAAGTCTATTTTGCTGATCCTAATCATTAGCCTACCTATGCTCTTAACCTGAATAATATCAATTTACGTTAAGGAACTGTGCTGCCCACACCATCTCCTCCCATAATCTCAGAACTGCCGTCTGAGGAGACTAACCAAGAAGAAGATACCAATGACCAAGCCCAACCAAATGAGCCAGTTCAGATTTCATCATTACCTAAGGCATCTGATAAAGTGTCCCCTCCTTTCCCACAAAGGTTGGAAGGTGAAAATATAAAAAAATAAGAGGAACCTACCTTTGACATCCTTGACCAGCTAAAGCATATATGTGTGAAAATTCCCTTGTTCCAAGCAATCAAAGAAGTACCTATCTATGGCAAGGCCATCAAGGAGGCATGTTTGAAGAAACCGTGGAGGAAAAATGACTCTCAAACTGTCCATGTCATAGGCCAACTCTCTGACTTAATGCTAGGGAAGCTTAGCATCCCAAAATATTTAGATCCAGGAAGCCTTATTGTGGAGATCAATGTTAATGGGTTGCAAATTAAGAATGATTTAGTAGATCTTGGTGCAGCTATCAATGTCATGACAAAGGACCTGGTTGTAAGACTTAATATTTTAGACCTAAGGGCTACACCTACAATATTACAGCTTGCTGATAGCTCAACTGTCAAACCTGATGGGGTAGTTGAAGACCTGGTAGTCACCTTGGATTCCTGGGAGTACCCTGCTGACTTTATAGTCTTATCTCTGAAGGCATCATTAGGAGGATACCCTGTCATACTAGGAAGGCCTTGGTTGGCTACTGTTGATGCTTACATTGGTTGTAGGTCGGGTAACATGACAATATCTGATGGATATAGCACAAAGAAGCTTACCCTCTATTCTCCAGCCCTGCCCCAACTTGAGTCTAGAGAGGTTGTCTGGCCAGATTTGGGAGAAGAGGAGGAAGTGAACTCCGTGGCCAATTTAATGATGATTACCAGAGAGTCTTTCATTGCACAACAAGACGAAGAAGGTATACTGTCCAATATCCTGCTGAATAACTATGGTACCGAATACTTTCATTGTGAAAAAAATCCATGTTCCTTGCAAACCATTCTTCCTTTGCCTACATCAGCTCATTATCCTACAGCAACTGACTGCTTTCACACCTTGTTACCCCACGAGGTAGAAATGTCATTTTTGTCTGAAGTATCTATGGTAGATTTAACCTCCCAAGTTGAGGTAGTCGCAAGAAAAACCTTGAGCGTCAATAAAAACCTCACAAGTGAGCAACATGAATCTAAGGTCAAAATGCTTACTAGTCATATGTCAGCTTTTGCTTGGGAATATGGTGACATGAAGGGTTTAGACCCAAAACTCTATACACATCGCATATACATTAACAGTGAGTTCAGACCTGTCAGGCAGCCTCAAAGAAGAATTAACCCAGCTTTGAGAGAAATTGTTAAAGAAGAATTGTAGAAACTGTTAATAGTTGACTTTATCTACCCAATCTCGGATAGTCAGTGGGTTTCCCCATTGGTTATTGTTCCTAAGAAAGGAGGAAAATAGAGGGTATGTGTAGATTACAGAGAGTTCAACTTGGCAACAAAGAAAGATTACTTTCCTCTTCCATTCATTGATCAAGTTCTAGATAATTTAGCTGGGAAAAAGTACTCATTCTTAGATGGCTTTAGTGGGTACAATCAAATCAAGATTGCTCCTGAGGATCAAGAAAAGACTACTTTTAAATGTCCTTGGGGAACGTTTTCCTATTCAGTTTTGCCTTTTGGTCTTTGCAATGCACCTGCAACTTTCCAGAGGGCAATCATAAGTATCTTCTCAGACATCTCATATGGTTGCATGGAAATATACATGGATGACTTTACTACTTATGGTACAACATTTGAGGAAGCTCAATCCAACTTGGAGAAAGTACTACAGAGATGTGAAGATCACAACCTATCACTGAATAGTCAAAAATGCTTTATGATGATGCATGAGGGAATAGTGCTTGGTCACTATATTTCTACTGCAGGAATATAGGTTGATCCTGCTAAGATTGAGGTCATCTCTAATCTACCATTTCCTACCAAGCAGAAAGAAGTAAGAAGCTTTCTAGGCCATGCTGGATACTACAGAAGATTCATCAAGGACTTCAGCCAAATAGCAGGCCCCTTATACACTCTGTTGAAGAAAGATGCAGATTTTTCTTGGACAGAGGAATGTGAAAAAGCATTTCTTGATTTAAAAGTCGTCCTTACATAGGCACCTATTCTGAAAGGACCTGATTGGTCACTTCCATTTCATATTCATACTGATGCATCGAATTATGCCATTGGAGCTGTGTTAGGGCAGAAGGGTGGTTCAACAGATCATGCACTCTACTACATAAGCAAAAATCTGCAAGGGGCTGAATTAAACTACACTATTACAAAAAAAGAAATGTTGGCAATCATCTATGCCCTCAATAAATTTAGGCATTATATCACCGATTATCAGATATTTGTCCACACTAATCATGCAACAATTCGATATCTCATGAACAAAAGCTCAATAGCCGGGAGACTGGCAAGATGGTTATTGTTGATGCAAGAATTTGACATTACAATTGTGGACAAGCTTTGTAAAGCCAACATGGTTGCTGATTTCTTTTCTAGAATTCAAAGGCAAGATGACTCTGCACTTATTGAAGACTCCTTTCCTGATGAGCACCTGTTTACAATCAAGGTTATTCACCCATGGTATACCGATATAGCAAATTATCTGGCTGCAGGAAGAACTCCTCCTCAATTCTCCCCTAAGGAAAAGAGATTATTGGTAGAGAAAAACTTTCACTTTTCTTGGATTGCAAATTGCATGTTTTATACAGGGCCAGATCAAGTTATGAGGAGATGTGTACAAGAGGAGGACACATGATATACTGCATGCAAGCCATGATGAGCCGTGTGGTGGACATTTTGCTATTAAAAGAACAACAATGGAAATTTTAAATACTAGCTACTATTGGCCATGTGATAGATGCCAAAGGATGGGAAGACCAACTCGATCTGATGAGATTCCTCTATTTCCACAAGTTATCGTTACACCCTTCAATAAATGGGGACTAGATTTTGTAGGACCAATTGATCTACCTTCCAATGGTAAGTCCTACATCCTTGTATGTACAGATTATGTGACAAAATGGGTAGAGGCTAAACCTATGAAGCATGCTAGGGATAATAAAGTAGCTGAATTCCTTTATGAGGAAATATTCACCAGGTTTGGTGTCCCTAGGGAAATAGTGACAGATCAAGGAGCACAATTCACTTCTACACTTATCACAGCCTTAGTAAATGAATACAATATACGACATAGGATATCAACTCCTTATCACCCCCAGGCCAATCACCAGGTTGAGGTCACCAATAGGGACATAGAGGCCATTTTGACTAAAACTGTAGATTTGCATAGGAAGGACTGGGCCGCAAGGTTACCAGAAGCTACATGGGCCTGTCGTACTACCTGGAAAACTACTACAGGATGTACACCTTTTGAAATGGTGTATGGTAAAATAGTTGTGATGCCAATAGAATTCGAACATAAGACTCTAAGAACAACATTAGAGATGGATATGGATTTAACAAAGGCACAAAAGGACAGAGTCATGCAGCTCAATGCTTTGGATGAGCTCCGAAAGAATGCCCTGCAGCACACTGAGATGATACAACATCAAAGAATAAGGTGGCATGATAAATACATCAAGGAAATGAAATTCAAAGCAGGAGATTGGGATTTGCTTTATGACTCACAATATAAGGACAGTCCAGGAAAACTACAAACAGATGGTTGGGTCCATATGAGATAGAGGAGGTATTCACCAATGGTGTTGTTCAATTAAGGACCATTGATGAGGTCCGATTCAAGCTACTAGTCAATGGGCATCGCCTAAAGCTCTATTCTAAACCCATTGATGGGGAAACATTTCTGAGAAAGTTCGAAATTGAGCAGGATGGCAGCGATCCTACAGCCAAAGGAATTGAGCCTAGGCTCAAATTCTCGAGCCATGCATAAAAGTGCATACCAAATCATAATAAAGGGGTTATCTACTAAGATCCCCATTCCATTCATTCATTTCATCCACAATCCGTACTCACTCTCTCTCTTCCACATCATCCACCTGTCATTTCCCATATCATCCATGTTTCTCTGTGTCACTTATTGCAATGAAGAAGGAAGTCACATCAAATAATTACGGTGATTCTCTCCAGGTACGCTCCACTTCATTTTAAGATTGCTTCAGTTACTTTATTTATTGTATTTAATTTAGTATTAATTAGCGTGAACAATTTTCTATATGGTTGCCATTTCCTTCGGCTCATTCGCACGATTGAGCATGTTCTTTTTTCTTTGCCACGCCCTTAATATCGCCACCATAAGCTTGTCCCGTCAATTGTCAAGAACCCTCAATATATGAAACTTGTACTTATTAATCAAACAGTCTTTCCTTCCTACAATAATGAACCTACATGTATTACGATTATCCATGATTACTCTCTCCCTAAAAATATTGCATGATCACATTGTTTTCCCTATTTTTCTGTCACTTTTAAAAAGAGGTTCAAAAGTTTCAGTTGAGGGGAGGGGCAGAGTGCTGTAGAATTGCAGAAGGGTTCATTAATTGGGTTACAGGAAGTTCAATTGGAAAAGCTAGGTGAACATTGCTTAACGCATTTAATTACAGAAAACCAAGGAAATGGGAGGTCAGCCAATTCGGCATGAGCCTACAGACCATAGCATTCTGTTGCAGGATGTGTTGCATGTGCCACTATTTAGACAATATGGGTGGCTCAATTACTTCCTGAAGCTCGAAACTTTTAATACAGACATTGCAAAGGAATTCACAAGGACATTTCATAATGGGGAAGCAAAAGTTAGAGGCATAACAGTCAATGCATCAATTGATAGTATTGTTGAGGTAACGGGATTACCTCAAGTCGGAGAACCATTTCCCAGAGGAAGAGATGCAAGAAGCGCCAGGGCTGAGTTCACTCGGCCAAATGACCCTCCTTTGCGGGTAGATAAGCAAGGAGTGCAAAGAATGAGTTTTCTGCAGGACTGGGTGTCACGGGTAGGGTATATCATCAAATACATAACCTGTGAAGGTAGGTTTTCAGTCCTAAATTCTCATCACTTCAAACTTTTATCTCATTTACACCATGGATTGTTGATGAATATCCCCGAATTTCTTTATAATTTTCTATCCAACAGTGCTACTGAATTTAAAAAGGGTAGGGTTAACTCTGTATCTCACCACTGCCTTATTAAATTAATTGTTGAAAAATCCATTCAAGACAGATCAGGAATGACCTAGGAGGAATTCACGGTCCCATTCAACCCTAAAATTTAAAATGTAGGACCTAGGGGTGAACCTCTTCCCTTTAAGCAATGAACCTCCCAGTCCGCAGGCCAAACCTCTGCTGCTATGTCCACTTCTCAGGAATCATCCGGTTCACAGGATGATGTTCCTATTTTTGAAAGAACTCCCAAGTAGCTGGCACAAGGTCCTATCAAAATTCATGAGCCGTCTCCCAAGGATATGAAAGGAAAGTCACCTGTTGTAGCAACCCCTGTGCCTATAAAAAGAAAGAAAAAGGGAAATTTCTCTGTTCCTACAGCAAAATCTTCCAAAAAGCATAAAACAGTTCCTACTTCCATGAGAAGGAGCTCTAGGCTCTAGAACCAGGCAACCCGCCAATCATTTAAAACTACTCTTGCCACACCACCTTTAGATCCTTCTAGTCCTGAACTGAGAGAAGAAGAACCTGTTATCGAGGAGATTGTGAGTATACCTGAAGGGGCTAGCCTAAATAAGTTGGCTACCATTGCAGAGAAACTACAGGAAGATATGGAATATGATGAGAAGGAAGAAGAGACAGTTGTGTTTCCATCAGAAGAAGAGCAAGTTAAGGTGAATGTGTTTGAAGAAGTACAGGAGACACCTGCGGTGTGCTATAATCATAGACCACCACTCCATGTCACAAACTTTGCTGCAGGAATGACATGTTTTCAAGAACTTCAGCAACAGCAGACTGCCTCTGCACTTGAAATTGAGAGACTACAAAGGATAATCCAGAACAAGAATCTGGAAATTGCTAATTTGAATGACACTCTCAACCAGTTGGTAGAGCTGGTTTCGCAACTGATGTAATGTCACGTACCTTCACCTATCTACGCAATGTATCTCAAGGAGCTATATTTGAACTTCCAACTAATTAGAGTCTGGAAAGGTAAGAATCCTTCTTTGGATACCCCTGAGGAATTTTATGAAGCATACAAGGATTCACCTCTGCACATCAGGAACCTCTTGTGTGAATTTTATCTGCACAATTTGGCTGTATCCCAGGATAAGGAATGGAATCCCTTATGTTATGTCGGTGATATTTATATCAATGCTCTAATCTCTTGGATCACCAATGAAATAAGCAGAGGAGAACAATTTAATAGCCATATGCATGATAAAGTATATATGCTATTGTCTGTAAGAAATGAACCTATAAATAGAATGGGTATTTACTTTGATTGGAAGAAATTGTGGAGAGATGAAAGAGCCAGGCCACTGATTGAGTCTCTAAGACAAGAGGTATTTTCTCAATACTTCCAAATTATAAACAGTGATTTTAATGTTGCAACATTGCACATTCAGAACAGATGGGAGCATCTTTCATTTCAATTAAAGAAAGTAGAACCACATATTCGCAATACCTTGTATGCAACAACCAGAAGGGTAGAGAGGTACATGAGGAATTCCAGAACAAAGGAGAATTGGTTGCCCTTGGTTATGCAACCGCCTATTCTCCTATGGCCATTATTGGCTATACAGGGGGATAATAGCACTTATAACAGAAGTTCTGAAGATAATAGATGGCAAAGGTTGGAGGCAATGCGAGCTCACTTTTGGAGTTTCTAGAATGGTGAATGTGGACAACAACTGAGTGCAGATCTAAGAGAGTTTGCCAGAAGAAGGAATGCTAGACTTGCTGAAGGGTCCAGCAAGTAGTTGGTTGAGGGGAGTGATGAGCCAAGTCTTTGGCACATTTTGATCGTACTTTTATAAATACTTTGCTATTTTTATTATACTAAAACAAACATTCAGTCTATTTATGGGATAGGATATAGACCTTTTTATGACTTAAATATGATGAGTATATTGTCATAAGAAGTCCCATGATTATTACCTTTAATGTTTTATTAGTCTGATAAATACTTTATGGCTTTTTGTGATCATAAACCTTCCTGCAGCCTCCACTACCAAAACTTCCTGCAGCCATATCTGAAGCAATGTTTGCCTTAGTTTAATACTTAATGAATGAATGAATAAAGTAATGGATTGTCTTAAAGGATGAACGTGTTGAGCTAACCTTCTTCCTCAGGAAAAGATGGTGAGATATTTTGCAGGTACCACGATTGAAGGAAGGGAATTCAATTTCCACTTGAAGGATTGAAGACCAAATCCATAAAGACTGGTTCAACAGCAAAGGATGAGGAGATAGTTTCAACTCATCCGCCATGCAGGAAGAGTGTTCCAGAAATCTAGGCCAGGCATCTTGGTGGTGCATGAATCCAGGATGATGGCGCTTTAAGACTGCTAAACCAATTTGACTTAGTTCTTGCATTGTCATTCACCTCTTTACTTAAGTTAGTTAAATGTAATAAATGCCTCCTGTTTTATAAGGGAAGGTTGCTAGTTTTCAATAAATAGCCCATTCTCCTTCAGAGAAGGGGCTGGCTAAGAAAATTGCTATTGTAACACACTTTCAGTCTTAGAAATTTAGCCAAAAGATTGTACCATGTACTTGTTTACATTGAATCAATAAAGCTTATGAAGTTTTTCATCTAATTTGTTGTCTACTTTTGGCACTACCTAAGGGGGCCCACTTAGGGAACTATCCATAGTTTTATTCTGCAAGTTAGAATAGCTGAATTTTCCTTCATAGAAGTTAATGTGACTGTTCCTGTAGCTGGCAGAAACACAGAGCTGTCAACTGTTCCTGCAGCCACTAGGAGTAGAATAGGTTATCTTTCGAGTTTTTCATTTCCAAAGCAAAGTTAAAGAGTAAAGTTGTTTTCAGTACTTAAATTCCAGTATAAGGCATTTTAGGAATCATGCATGTCTGGAAGGGTGATTAGTGCATATCTTGTGCTGTACCATTTCAAGTTTACGTCCCTGGGTTGATAATTAAATAAGGTTCTTTAGTAGGTCATGACTGCCAGTTGTGATGTTCAATCCCTGAGTAGAGGAATTCATGTTCCTAGTTATTGAGCTGATTAAAGAACACTACGATAAGACGGGGTGCTGCTAGATTTTAACCTCTTCGCCAAGACAAGTCGCTAACCTCCCCGTTCTTTATCGATGTCCCATTATCTAAGATTAATGGCTTGTACAACCAGAAACATAAGGGAGGATAGTTCGTGATGAATTTTGAGATTTGCTTCCCAAAGGATAAATGTCATGGGTATGGCTTCCCACCCACTTTGCAGCTACTCAACAATTATGATGAATTTATACCGGATGAGTGTGGGTGATTTTGTCATCGATGAGATCAAGTCCCACCGCCGAAAGGCCATGGTGATGATCGAATGGAGCTCTTGATTCCATACGGATGAGATCCCTCATGTTACCGGCATTGTAAAACACCTTTTGTAGCATAATCATGCTTTCTCTTTCCATTAGAGCGAGAATACTCCACTAGCTTTCATGTATGGTAATTTCTATCTGAGTGTGAGCCACAGATACCTGTTATGAACCTCGCTGGTTTCGCACGCCTCCTCAACATTTAGACAAATGAGTAAGGCACCCTCTATGCTTCTATGGTATAATATATCACTTAGATGACAACCTGATGCCTTTTAATAAAGGTTCATTTTGTGTTTAATGGTAAAGTTAGCGAAAAGTAAGACCTATCTTGATATGTATAAATGTCAAGGATATGAAGGATCAAGCAGACTACACGGGACAAGATTCTAATTCCTAATTTCTAACAAATTTATAGCCTACTAAAAATTCATGGATTTGGGATGTTGTTGGGATATCTAAATAGACCCAATTGTGGGCTGCGTCCGGCTTTTGTTATTGAATTGAATCTACTCAAATGTTATGTCAATGAAGGATTCCTTTAAAGTCTCCACCAGTTTCTTATATGGAGTTAGCTTGTCATCCTTAGTCTGATATTCATTATTCACCCGATTTATGATCAACCGAGAGTCTCCATACACCTTGAGAGCTATGATGTTCCATTGTACTGCTATCCTGATACCTATAGTCAAAGCCTCGTATTCCACTATGTTGTTGGTGCAAGGAAATGCCAATTTGTATGACTTTGGTATACAATCCCCTTATGGGGTGATGAAGAAGATGTTCCGAATTGCACAGTGTAGAAACTATCGTGCTATAGCCTCGTGCTGGTCCGCTACATTGATAAAAATGGATTCTCACTGGAAATACAAGAGGGTTCTCAGAATACATAGGTGCTTATGCTAGTATGATTTTGGTATGCAATCCCCTGGTGGGGTGATGAAGAAGATACCAGCTCCTGACCTGTGTTGTGTGTATGAACCATCAAAGTATAGCTTCCAGTGGTCCGCTAAATTGAGGTTAAAAATGGATTCGTCTGGAAATTCAAATATAAAGAGGGTTCTCGTATCAATATAGGTGCCTCTGCTAGTTGATCCGCAATGACTTGTCCCTTGATAGCTTTCCTCTCTACATACTCGATGTCATACTCTGATAATATCATTACCCACTTTGCCATTCTACCCGTGAGCATTGCCTTGGATAGGAGATACTTGAGGGGGTCAATTTTCGCAATGAGCTTTATCTTATGTGCCAGCATGTAATGTCTAAATTTTTGGGATGCAAACACTACTGCGAGGCAAGCTTCAATGAAGGAGACCAGCCCTGGACTGACCATTGTTTTGGTCAGATATAGTAAATGACCTCCGCTCTATTTTCATCATGTCAGCTAGAGAGCTCCAAGAGCTAACAAGGTTGGCCGCATACATATAAGATCATCAATGGCCTTTGGGATAGGTGGTATTAACACTGGAGGTGTCAATAGGTATTCCTCGATTTTGTTAAATGCTTCTTCACATTTTGCATCACATTTATACACGCTACCCCTTTGTGGAGTAGGTGAGACTATGGATTATGCTTGTCTGCCAGTTGTGCTATGAACTGTTAGATGGATTGAAGTCGGCCCTGGAGGCCTCTCAATTGTTTTAGTGTCTTTGGTGCTTCCATCTCAAGGACGAGCTTTTACCTTTCCGTGATCCACCCTCAGCTACCCTCATGGAGACTATGCGTATCCCAGCGCTAATTCGGGATTGTACACGCACTTCTGTGGTTAACCCACTTCCTTTGTATTCTTTCTAATCACAAAGATAACACTTACGACGCTATACATCCGTCTCCTTTCTTGATTTTAGCTGTAATATCATCTATAGTCTTCGATTGTTTTGTGAATCATGTCATGGAATATTAGTGTCATAGCCCTTTGATAGGTTGCTCCTACATTCTTTAGACCAAATGGCATCATGTTTCAGCAGTAGGTCCCCCATGGACAAGTAAAAGTCATCTTATGTTGATCTTCTTTTTGCTATCATGATCTCGATTATATCCTTAAAATCATTTCGCCATCGATAGCATCTCATGGTCCCCGTCAGCCACATCCACTATCATGTTGGGAAGCTGAAATCATCCTTGTATTACGCCTTTGTTCAAATCGAAGTCTGCATAAATTCCTCGATGGTCTGGCCTCGCTCTTTTGGATATAGGTACCAAATTGAATAATCTAATTCTGGATAATCGCATTGGTCTGATAAACCCCGTGATCTAACAACTTCGAAGTTCCATTTTGACCAATAGAGCCATTTGAGGATGCATTTTCTCAAGCTATTTGACTAGTTTCATCAGATATACTAAATGATGTCCATGCTTCGGATCTAGCCTCGCATAAGGTCAAAGATAAATCACAAGTTTATTTGTCTTTCTAGGAATGCTACCAGAGTTCTGTTCTTCCGATAATAGTGATTCCAAGATAGAATTTATGCTCCCCATTCCTATGTTGACCGGATTTGCACTTTTAATAAGATCACCGACTTCTCTTCGGGATGAATGGCTCTATGTAGCGATCGAACTTTCATCCCTCGAAAGCACCTCAGAGGTTTCAAATGCCATCGATACGTCCTTTCTTTTACTTATTTTCGTCGAGAGTGCCACCAGTTTCACCAAGGACTTGGATATGATTCTTAGTTTCACTTTTTTACCAAAGCGATCTTAATCATTCTCGCAATGCTTGGCTGTGTGTCCAACTCCATTATAAATCCTCGCCTTTATGATCTCCATCCTCGAATGTTATCCTCAATCCCATGAATTCCGAGATACCGTTTTGAATGTACGAACTGCGGTCCCTGGTCATGTAACATCGCTTGGGGTAGACTAGGCGGATCTCATGATTTGGATGATCGGTTTCGAAGGAGAGGGTGCTAATCATACACAAGGTGGTATCTTCGAATAACCTAGGGAGATTGGATATGGTATCTTCGTCATCGCTACTAATATAGGGCTCAGTTATGAAGTTATGTGTGTTGCTACCTGTGACTATTGGTGAGTGTACTTGTACTAGCACTGGCTGAGGAGAGACATTAGCAGCTCTAACTGGAGGACTTCGGCCATGTATGGTTATTCTCGGAGGGGTACATCCAAGACCAAGATTTTTAATGGGTCGCATCTCTGGCATGATAGGTATTATGAGCCCATTGTCATTTTGTCTTAGTCTTTGATTTCTTTTGTAGCCCATTACGAGCATCATTTGTGGTGGCCCTTTCTTTGTCTCATCCATCGGTAGTTCGTGTATGTCAATATTTCATCTCAAGACAACATGTGAGATGGATCTCGCCTATCAACCTCTCGACAAGGTCTCCCCAGCCTTTGTGAATTCGTGATATTCTGCAGACGCTCATGACGCGGAAGCTTGGTTTTCTTGTATGCCCCTCAAGGATCTAGGAGATTGTGTAACTCTCTATCACAAAAGTATTGTTAGAAGCCTATACCATTGGAATCGCTTTCCAATGATGAGCTTGATATCAGAGATGGTGGGAATGGCGGTGGATGGCGCGTGTGTCTCTATCTGAGAAGTGGATGAGTGAAGGTCGCATGTATGGTGTAGATGGCCCTCATCATTCTTTTGGTACTTGGGGATTTTTGTAATATTTTGGCCTCAAGATTTTGCAATATGAAAACGCCTCAGATCTCCGTGGAATAGTAACCTCTTGTCCATTATGTGTAATTTCACACATTGGTGGAAGGTTGATGCCACAATCCTCATCGCGATGGATCCATGGGCCACAAGAGGTTGTGCGGCAAGTCGAGGTCTAGGACCATTGTGGTTTTATGATCGCTGGTCTCTACTTGAATAGGGAGTTTAATCATGCCCTAAGACACTCTTTCTTGGTCATCATATGCTCTTATTGTGATGCCCTTTCCTTTGTCGATGGAATCTTTCGATATTTTCAACTGCTTGATTTAGGGTCGAGCAGATAAATTAACCTCGCGACCCCATCCAACGGATCTCTTTTGATTTTTTCTCTTGTTTAGTAATGGCTTCCTAAAATGAAGTGCTAGCTAGAGATGGTTGGGCTGTGGAAATTTTGGTCAAAGAATGTAAGGAGATTAGGTGTTATGATATTCCCAACCATGGCTTGGAATTGGTCTGCATCGAGATCTGCGAGGATGGTGGATGAGGCTAATGCTTCCTCAAGGATCTTTTTATGGGCTGATGATATTTTCAACAACTCCATGATGGAGATGTGTGTTGGTGTTCGCTTGAGTTGTTCCACGACATTGTAGCTATGCAAAACGGCTCTAGATGAAGGGACTCTATTAGGTTGGGATGATCCTGCAATGGTGACTTTGTCGCCTCTTACAGACTCCACACCGTACATGGGCACTTTGATGGTGATGACCATGTTTTCATTTAGGAGGCAACACCGATTCATAAATATGATTTGTTCACCCTTCCTACATCATTTGATTCCCTATTGATTCGCATCTGGATTCGCGGTAGATTTCTTTAGATCCCCGATTTTCAAAGAGGGTTGTCTTATGATTTTTTTGTCAATGAGATCTTGGATGATGTTTTTGAGTCTCATGCAGTTGTTTGTGGTGTGACCTTTGATCTTGTGAAATTTGCAAAGTTGATTTTCGTTGTACCAAGGGGGTTTGACGTCAGGTTCTTGGTAGTTTTCGAATGTAGGAGGTTTGATGAGTTTTTCGTCGATCAACTTTTTCATTATGTCCTCCAATGGTTCCCCCAAGATAGCATATTTGCATTTGGGATAAGTTTTGCACTGGGGTGGTCCTCTTTGATCATTGAGGTTATTGATGGTTGGATTATTATTGGGTTGATATGTTGTGTGATGAGTGTTTTGGTGTTGATTTTGGATTTGTGAGTGTATTTTGGCATGGGCCACTAATGACCACCTTGGCATCTACGACACCATCATTAGTAACCTTTTTGTTTCTTGCCCACGTACGAGGTTTGTCATTGTAATTGGACGATGGGTGGTTGTTTTGCAGTTCGTGATATGATGTTGATTCTGCAGATTGAGTCACAAGGGCTCTTTCGATGCTAAGCACCTTGGAAATCAGTTGATCCTATGTGGTGATTCCCTGAACCTTGAGATGAAATGACAAGCGACTTTCAAGGTTGGCTATGATTGTGCAGACTTGTTGTTCTTCTGGCATGGTCCACTTGCTTCGATTGGCCTTGGATCGCCATCATTGAAGGAATGAAGCAAAAAATTCATTCTTTCCTTGTTTTAGAGCATATAGTTCTTTGAGACTAACATCCATTGCGATATTACATGCGTAGTTTTTAATGAATGCATCTCTGATTTCTTGGAATGTTCTAATGCCTGAAGGTAAGCGAGAGAACCATTCTATAGCGTTGCCTACCAAGCTTCTAGGAAATAGCCACATCAGATAAGTATCATCATATGCGACCTCCATACAATGAACCTGGAATTCCCTGATGTGATCTTCAGGGTTTCCCATCCCTTGATATTTGTCAAATTTAGGGATTTCAAATCCCTTGGGGAATAGCAACCTGAGTTGTGTCGTTACATCGCTTTGCGGATTAGGGGGTGGGATGAATGTATTTTGAGGTGTTTCAATCGTTGGTTGGGTGGATGGGTTGGTCGGTGCATTGTTCAATGGTATCGGTATGTTGTGGCGAGTGAAGTAGGCTTCTACTTGCTTTTGGATGAACAATGCTTATTGTTGATCTTGTTGTTGTTGCGCTAGGATTTGTGCTTGTCATTGCGCTTGCTGTTGTTCCAACAATGCTTATTGTTCTTGTTGTTGTTCCCACAACGCTTGTTGTTGGGCTGCCAACTCTGCTGCTTCTTTCTGCTCTTGGTATTGCTTTAGTGCTTGTTGATATGCTTGCATTTGTGCTGCCTATGCAAGAAGTTGTTCTTGTGCTTGTGCTTAGTGTGCTTGATACTGAGCTTGTGCTTGAGCTTGTGTTGCTTGCGCTTGTGCGGCTTGTTGTTGCAATAATAATTGTGCTTGAGCGACCCTTTGTGCTTGTAATGCTTGTGCAGCTTGGGTGGCTTGAGTGGCTTGTTGTTGTTGTTGCAGTAAAGCTTGAGCTTGTTGAGCTTGTTACGCTTGTATTGTAGCTTTGGCAGCTTTGGCAGCTTGTGCGGCTTGAGCAGCTTGTTGCACAGCTTTTTGTTTTTGAACTTGTTGGTATCCTCTTTGGAAAGTGGCTTGCAATGCTGCATCGAATTGGTTTGATGTGGTGAACGTCGGTGGTGGTGGAGGTGGTGGTGGATTTGGAATGGTGGTGGATGATGATGTTGTGTTGATGTTTTGGGTGTTGGATAATGGTATTGATGTGGTTGGTCCTTGAGAGACCATGCTTTGTGATGTTAGGGGGATGTTCAATGATGTTGCCATTGCTTGTGTATTTGTCGTTTGTTGTTGCGATATCAACGACAAATTTTGTGTGTTAGGTGCAATGCTTTGATTGATGGCTGGGATATAGGTTTGATTGATAATTGGTAGGGGAGGGAGCCCTAAACCAAGGAGTGGTGTGGATGATAATGGCAATGGCGGAAGAGGTGGAAATGTCAGAGGTGTGAGTTGTTGTGAGAATGTCGTGGTGTCGAATAAGCCCCCTAGTTTGAATGTATCTCCCTCTTCTTGTGAATTTGTGAGAAGAGGTGTTTGTGGTGCTCCATGAAAAGATGTTGATAATGGGTCATAATATAAAGTGAGGAATATTTTTGTGTAATGGGTTGTTGAGTATGTTTTGTTTCATGGTGGTGTTTGCGTCCAAATTTTGATTGTTAACAAGGGGATGTGATTGAAGAGCATTAAGGAATGTGTTTCCCTTATTGACATTGGGTTGTGTTGGAGCAAATGATGTTGTGATTTGTGGAATGTTTTGTGTGATGTTTTGGGATGGAGGTGTAGATGAAATGGGAATGGTGGACGAGATCGGAGGAAGTGATGTATCCACTATAGTACTCACATCAAAATTTGAAGGCAACTTGGGTCCTTGTTTTGCTAGTTCAAGCATGTACAATGAAGGGTTAAGTCTCATCATGATGTTGATGATTCTATGGTTGTCTGGATTTTGGAGCATTTCCATGTCTCTTTCCCTCTTGAGACATTTCAAAGATGGAGTCTCCCTTGATTTTCTTCTTGTGGATTTTAAGGATGATGAGGGATCAATGGATTGCTTGATTCGGCGGGATTCATTTCTATGTTTGTTTGTCTAAGATCACTTGAAGCGGGAGTTTCTTTGTTGGCTTCCATACTCTTCTTGTATTGAGATCTCGTTTGAACCATAAAACAAGGATCAATCTTCGAGAATATGGGAGATGAATCTCTTGATTCTTTGGATTGATCTTTATCTTATGTTCCAAAGTGAAAAATTTTAGGATGCTTTGAGGATCAAGGGTGATGATATGATAATGATGTTTTAGGGATGGATGATATAGATGTTTTGGCTTTTGATAAATCTTGAATGAGACACTAGGCTTTCAGGACTTTGGATTCTGTGATTTGGATTTTGAGATTTTTGAGATTTTGAGATTTTGTCCTTGATTTTTTGGGTTGGATTTTGAACAAAGACCCTAAGATCTTGGATGATAGATCCCAAAGGAATTAACTTTGTTCAGAAAGGTTGATAATTGAATATGTGTGAGGAAGGATGCATCTACCCACCTATTCAATCTGAATGAATACTAAGCATGAAAGAGGATTCATCTACATACACAAAGGTGAATAGAGATGATTTTGATAATTTTGACTAAGTATATACCAAAGGATGCATCTACCTAGCCAAAGATGTTTTTGCTAATGTTCTCAAGGATTTTGTCTCAATGATTTTGATAATTTTGATTTTTGCCACAAAGCCTAGTATCAAGGATGATTTCAATATTTTTCAAAAGGTGATGATGAGATGAATTTTGTTTTGATGTTTTGGAGGATGGGTGAAAAATGATTTTGATATGTTTTGATCCTAAGATGAACCTAAAAAGATACACTTTTTTTGCCTAGACCTAGGTATTGAAGAGCATGCAAATGCTTCCTAATGACCTTTGTAACCAAGAAATGATTTGAACATTTAGATTTCCAATCAATGATTTGTGCTTTTGGGATTTTGGGGTCTTCAACACATATGAAAGTTCATTTTGCTTAACTTTGCTTAATGTCTTTATTTTACCAAAAACACTTTCTTCAATTAGGTTTTCAAACTAAGATGTGTCTTAATTTCTTTAAACCCACAATATGTTATGTAAGAGTTTGAACTCAAGGCAAGGGTTTCCTATTGTTTTACTTAAAGAGACAAATTGAGATATAATCAATGTTTAGAAACCTCCCTAAGGATGTAGAATCCCAAGGGTAAGCAATAACATATGGATTAGGTCAATTGTATTTGTCTTCAAAAGGGTATGAAATTTGGATGATGTTAAGTGTTTTTTTCCATGATGTTTTCGATCAAGCAATGCATTTTGTAACCCAAGAACAATTACAATCCTATGGATGTGTAGAACCAATGTTGTTGGATTCCATGACAAGTCTATATTTCAGCTTATCTCTGTGGATAGTTAGATGCTTGACCCCAAGCTCCCCTCCGACACTCATACTCTGGGCAGCCAAACATGTACCATGAAACTCCCATGGCATGCTTTCCTGTCTCTACTAAAAGACCATTAAAAGTGTGGGGTGGCTTGGAATGACAGTTCCTCCCATATGGAAATAGATAAAGGATTTTGGTCAAATTCTAACATGGGTTCTAGTAAGGACTTTTAATTAGAGTAGGAGTTGACTAGCGTGCTGCAAGAGTCCCCTTTTAGATCCATCTTGTCGAAGTCAACCGCGTGATATTGGCATTTCTTCCAATATCCACATTTATATCCCGGCTAGAAATACTCTCAGGTTCAGAGTGTTACCGGTTGAGCCATTCCCTTGGGTGATTACTTTTTCCCACAAGGCAGGCCCTCTAAGATAACAAAAGCAAATGAAGAACAAAATCCGTAACTCAATCAATCTTTGATAGCAACAAAGAAATATATCTGAAAATGCCCCTCACTTTCCTTTGTGTTTGTTCAATTTTAAGCCCAAATTGAAGTGTGGAGGTGATTGTTTTGTCTTAACCCAAAGTCATGGAAAAGACCTTTTGATTCTCAAGATCGCTATAAATCATGAGAGAAGTGCATACATCCTTTTCCAATGGATTTAGTCTAAGTAAGCCCTCATGAAAAACACTACACTTGTTCTTTTTAAACCTTCAAAGCAATATGTGAGTTCATTTTAGAGCACCAAATCACAAGTGAAAGACATTTGTTCAATTATTTAACCCATAAACGAAATCTAGTAGGTTGTAGATCCTAAGATTCTTTTTAAACTGTTTGTGAGCAATAAACAAAAGAGTCCTTTTTAAACTCAAATGAAAGCTAGTGTTCTAAAGAAAGATTAAAAATGACAAATTCCTTAAAGAGGTGTTAAATAAACACTTAAGTGTTTAAAAACACTTTGATTAGATAAGATATCATCACCATGCTCCTTCTTTCTTTGCTTTTGGCTTCCAACCTACAAAAAAGAAAAAACAATTAAGTGCAAAATACGAGAAACCAAAAATAGAAAGCAGAGGGAAAAGCAATCATAATTAAAACAAATTACTAAAATTAGAATTTCTCCTTTACATCTTCTAGTGTAGCAGCTTTCGTGAAGAAGTAGTCACTATTTTTCCTCTGTGATTGCTCTTTAGGTGCCACTTTACTGGTGCATATGTGTGAGACAAAAGCAGGTGTGTCATTGTCTTATATTGCTTGTGTGAGTTTTAGTGTTAGGTTAGAAAAAATTTGAAATTGAGGTAGATTAGTGAGAGTCCCATTGACGTGGTTTGAAATTTGAAATTTTTTGTTGGGATGAATCCCAGCAGCAAAGTTTGTAATGTAGCTGATGCTATATATATATGACTCTTGGCGAACTGTGTGGCACTAAAACAGTGACACTGACGAGCTTGCGGCGCTAAAAATAGTGACGTTGAGGAGCCCGCATTAGAATTTTCTGTGTGTCAAGAAAACGCAAAAATTTTGAGGAAATGTCAGAATTTATGATGTCTAGCCCTCCTTCTAGGCGTGAAAGTGGCAGACCCCAATCTATGCCACCACAAAACAAGAGAATAAACACCCTAAGTTGAATGTTGCAAGCATAAAAAAGGATTCCCCATGGAATCCATTTACAATTGAAACTAGGAATGAAAATATGCAAAAACACAATAAAATGATAAACCAAAGATGAAATCCTAATTTAAATAGCAAACTCTTGTTCCCATGGGGGAATTGGTGCCAATTTGATGTGAAAATTTGGCCCTTTCCCAATTCCTATGATTGCAAGCTTCGAATGTAGACTTGATGAAGAAATGTGATCCACTTTTGGTGATGAATGATGAAGACTCTAAGCCAAATCTGCAAAAGAACCTAGCTAAGAGTTCAATGGTATGAAACTTGATAGATATTTGAGCATGGTAACTTTACTCAAATTGTGGATGATAAAATGAAGAGAGGAGCTCTTCATTTATAGGATTTCAAGATGGATGAAACTCCAAATTTTAGCAATGTGGTACTAACTTTCATCCAATGATATGGTGCCACTTGTCAAGCTATGAATGGATGATGGTTGTGCAAGATTTGGGGTTTGTGCCAATAAATGCCAATATTTGAAATTCAAATTTGTTGAAATGACATATAAGAGGGAAAGGGAAAATGCAATAAATGCCACTTGGCTCAAGGAAAAGGACATGTAAGAGATCTTAAATGCCTTGTTGGAAGGACTTATTCCCACTTGGATTTTGAATTCAAATCAGGGGAATATTCCAAAAGATGTCATGTGAGGGAAAATAGGGATTTAATAAATGAATTAAATCTATTTTCATGTGCAACTTGCATTATCTAGAGGATGTGACATGAGATTAGATTAAATTAATCAAAGATTGATTAATTTAACAAGAGATTAGATGATGTGACTTATTTGACTTAGATTTATAGATTTATTTAAATCAGATAAGAGAGGAATATGATAAGAGGCTAATTAAATAAATATTTTGATTTATTTAATTAAAAGGGATGATATTAGATTAAATCAAATAAGGTTTTAATTTATTTAATTTAATAGATAGACTTTAGATATTTAATCAAATAAATTTATTATATAATTAAATAAGGATAATTAAATCAGATGGATTGATTTAATTAACAAGGAAAGTGACTTCATTAGACAAAATGATTTATTTAATTAAGAGACGAATATTGATGAATTTAATTAGATAGGGGAATTTGATTAAACGGTTAGATCGAGGGATGATTTAGGAAGAAATGATGTTAGTAAGTTAGGATCGAATGCACGATGCCAATCAGTATATTTTCGATGTCTACACCTACCCGCAACATGGAAGAGCCAGAGGAGCAAGGCTTGTAGGATACTTAGCATACAAACTTTGTTGAGCAACTTCAATAGAGGATAAGGAAAAAACCCTTGTTTCTAGAAAAAACATAAAGAGCCAAGAAAAGGAAAGGTGGATCTTCTTCTAATCTTGTGAGGGTGAAGAAGAGACCCACATAGCCTAAAAGGTGATCACACCATTGAAGAGAAAGGGGACCATGAGAGGGTCAATTAAAAAGTAAGAAGAGGAGGATGTTGTAATGGTTGAGACAAACTCATAATTGAAGGGGAATTCCCCTGGAAATATAAATACATTGATTAAACAAACATGGTATTATACAAGTACCTCTAACTCTTATTCAAAGGATTCATTTGTAGCAAGGAAAATGAGAAGAAGATCCCCAAAGATCCCTAATTCAAAGGGTTGTAAATGTACCAGCACAATGGGGGATGATGATTAGTTCCTGAAAAAATATGAAGAACTATTTATAGAAGAAAGAAGTAATGGTAAAGAATTGCAAGAGGCTATGGAGAGGATAAAGCAGTTGGAGGAATTGGTAAGATCACACCAGTAGAGGGACAGTGAAAGGGACACAAATATCAAAGAATTAGAGGACAAGCTATATAAATTTGAGCATGGTTCAAATTGGAGATCCTTGCACAACTTGCTATGGTTGAAGTAGGAAATAAAGAACCTATCTCTAGAACCAATTCCTAATGATATAACCCTCACTAGTCCTATCATAGTGTCCTTGGGTGTGGAATTATGGAAGAGAACCCAAGATTTCTCTCAATAGAAGAAATATTGGGAGAGAGACAAAGTTGAGCTAATATATAATGACACCTGGGCACTTGAACAACAAGAGACATAAGTAAAAATACTGAAAGTAAGAATTGGTGAGATAATAGATAAAGCTGCCCATATGCTAAAATACAAACCACTTGCAAGGGTGTATGCATTATTTTTGCAAAAAAAAATAAATTGTTTTTATTTTAGTTAACTAATTAGTGATTTACCAATTTCCATGAATAAGAAATTTGTGTTTTTATATACTTTCTTTAATTCTACACCTAATATGCAAGATCGGTTATGTGAGTTTTACTTACATAACTTTGTTCTCTCGGATGAAACAAAATGGAATCCACTAATATTTTTGGGAGACCTACAAATTAGAGCATTGGCCTCTTACATCAGGAATGAATAGAAAAGGGGTGAGATCTTACAAAAATACAGTGAGAAGGAAAATTCCATTTCTTAGCAACTTCAAAAAGAATCAAAGGATCCCAATGTAGTTATAGAACAGTGGTCAAATCTCCTGGATTATAAAGGTATAGTAAGAAAGATAATGATAATCATAGAAAATGTTTATATCAAAATGAAGCAACCAGCTACAAGACCCATCCATCAAGCCTTTAAGTTTATACAAAAAATATTGGAAGAGTTAACCCCTGAATTGAAGAAAAAGGAACCACACTCCCTGTATAATTTTGTAGCTATTATCAAAAGGTCTCCCAGATACATAGATATTTCTAGGGATAATGAACTTAAATGGTTTCCACTTACCTTTCATCCACCCATTCTCCTTTATCTAGTGCTACATTGGACAAGGATAGAGTGTGTGGAAGAGGAAGAGGCAGAGACTATCAGATTGACAAAACTTTCATGCTACCAAGGCTACTATCTAAGGTAGGCAAAGGGAGTTGATGTTGTAGCAGATTTTAGGGAGATAACTCTATAATATAACCTTTGTTCTTAAAAGTTGCTAGAGAATAAGAAAATACTCATGCTAGGGGGGATGATGGGCCTGGTTAATAGCTATTTTTCTTCCATTTAGTTCATATCTTTTAACATTTCAAGTTGCTTATTTCATAGACATTCCTAAAACTTATATATCTTTTATATCTTTTATGCAACCTAAACTGGACTTTGATATGTGGAAATGTAATTATGATATGATGATGTTTGCATGGATAAATGTGTGAATATGTATGAAATTTAATATGATTATGTGTTTAATTCATCGTTGTTAATAGTGTGTATACTTTAGATGAAACTAACCTCTTGCAGCAAGAAGAATTGTAACCCTTAGCAACTGAAGAGCTCAAAACCTAGCCAAAGGATTCCAGACAGATTGCAGGGGAGAGTCCAGAATGTTGAGAACGTGATAGTTACAAGAAATTATGAAAGTGATCATTGAAGTGGTCAATCGTGAGTCACCAAATCATCCAATAAGATGAGAGAAGGAAGAAGTATGCATTGATCAATAAGCCAATGTGACAGTTTTCACAGAGTACGTCTTTATCAAATCGTTAGGGAAAAAATTCAATTTTATTTGTCTTCTTCTGTATTTTTCAATTATGGTTTCAGTTGCAAAGACTAGTCCTCTCCCTATTTTGAAGGAGAGTGGACATCTAAATTTTTTTTTTAGTCCTTATGCAAATAAAACTCCTCCTGAGCCTATATATTTGGATCAGTGGTTGAGGAGCAGATATAGTTAGAGGATATATATTTTGATAGTTCTAATTTTTGTTTTATAGATAATACTTCATTGTTAGTTTTATTTTATTCAATTATAATGGATATGCACTCATGAATGAGAGATATGTGAAGACTCTTGTCATGTTGTGAGAGTTCAATTATATGCAATAAAGATATTCCAATTTACTGTTATGATTAGTTGATTCAAGTAGCACATATTTTATTTCCCTGTGGGAACAACTTGAGTAAGGGCCACTCAAGGTACTATTCACCTACCTTAATTTCTATTATTAGATTAGAAGATTGCATTGTTGCATTCATTTCAAGTAGATTCTCAATTACATGCACATGAATGATATCTAGTATCATGAATTATGCTCTATAATGTGTCTTTGAGTCATTCTCTAGAGAGGTCAATTAGTTAGTAGCAAGAGTCAGTAGTGTTATTAGATTGCATAATTTAGGTTTAGTAGTTAACAGTTACAGTGTTAAGCTGAACCTATACCTATAGCATCAGTAGCAGATTAAGTTATTTCCCCTGTTTTGCAAGTTAACACTTTATTTACTTTTCTAACCTTTATTGTTTCCTTGTACATATGTAAACCACCTATACTCACTGATATAGGTCATGTAGAGTCTGTGAATGCACATACAGTGCTAGCATCATCAAAATCTTACGAAGCCCTGGTTGATAATTAAATGAAGTCTTTATGAGGGTTTAGTGAACTATTTAGCTAGGAACTCCTCTGATTTGTTTGTCTAACACCAAGTTGACTGGGAATTAGAAAGGCCTTACACCTACAATGTAAAATATTAATGGAAAGCCAAAGTAGAATCATCTTTGTAGAGTTACACCCGCCTATTCACATAACACATCCACCCAAATAGTAACACATCTACCTCTGTAGAATATGCATTTACATAAAATTGCTCAAAAAAATCAAATTTGATTAAGTGACCTATGACATGGGTCCCACTAGGCATGCCAAAATATGTGCAAGGAAAAGTTCTTCAATAAAAGGAACAACATTATAATAAAAATTAACTGAAACATCAAAGCAAAAATCGAATTAGGCCTAAGAGAACTTGAACCTTCATGTCACATATGTTGAAGCCCTCATTGCATAGATTGGCCCATAATTATTGATTTTGATGTGTGCTCACTTGATTTTGGCATCATAACGACGCTATTTTGCTCAAGGTTGCATGATTGATGAAGAATGACTAAGGGTTGTTTATATGAGGAGAGGAGAGATGAATTGGATGGATAGGATTAGCTCTTATAAATTAAATAGGATCAACTTCTTTTCTCTTGACTCTACATTCAAACACAAACCAACTAGGGTTTGATTATTGGCTTGCTAGCACAAGGGAGAGCCAATATCCTAGGGTTTGGTTCTTTTGAATTTGTAAAGAGGAGAAATTTGATGTGTATTTTAACAAGTCTATTTGACATAAATCATAGATCTGAAAATGTAGTTTATCACATAGATGAAAATGGAAATTGATGAAACAAACACAGATTTGGAAAAGGGATACAAAGACTAACCTACAATTGAAAATTGGGCTTGACTTAGATGGTCAAGGGTGAGACTTCCCTAGACTAGAAAATAAGATTTTTAGGATTTGCAAACTTCGTATGGTAGGTTACAATCTAGTCTATTTTTCCTATGACTTGTTGCTGACGAAACTTCTAGATCTGACCTACACACATGAAAAGAGGGGGAAAGGTTGTGGTCTATAGGGGCTTGCCTAGGTAAAACCCTATTTTGGTGTTTCCACCTCCATGAACAAAAATGGTGATGATCAAGAGGCTTACCCTAGGTTGGGCAGAGACCAAATGAACAATAATCGACTGAAATAATAAATGATAAATGGTAATGTTACCTTGGTATGAAATCTCTATCGAAGTGATTTCCACACCATAATTTGCCACCAAAAGTTGTTTGATAGATGCTTGAATGGCTTGAAGACTTGCAATAGGTTAGTCCACAAAACACAATAGATTGTTATAGCTAGCATGTAGAGGATAACTTAATACATCTTCACAATAAGTGCATCATAATAACTTCTTGTTAATAATTATTAATGTTCAAATGAGAAGAAAACTTGTTTATATATGCATCCCAATTGGCATTTCTTTATTATAGGGTGACCTAGGGTCACTTTAACACACAAGATTGACCCCCATCCTTTATTAGGTGATTTTTCCCCAAATTTGTCAAGATGACATGGAATTTAATATGTTTTCATAATCTAGCCCCAAAATGAATAAATTATTATTATAATTAATGCTATAGGTAAAATAGGGTGTCAATATAGTGTTAAATTATTAAGGTTGACAACTTATGATACTACAGTCCTATTCATGGACAACATCATGTATCATCTTCTCATGTTTCTATTTAAATGCCCTACAACATCGAACCATCCATTCTCCAAACATTGATCCATATTGTCCCTCGGGATAATGCATTGATTAACATATATCACACCTCATCTTCTGCACCTTATCATATCCCTCTCATACTAGTTCAATCGCATTCAACTCAATTAGTCTATCATACTTCCCACACCTCCTGACCATATTCCACTTATATCCCAAAATCCACTCAAATTCCCCAATCTTCATACATTTTTCAATCCACCTACACAATGCCATCTCAAACTTCTCATGCTCTTGTACCCCCACACAATTTGATTATGTAGTAAGGCTAATATCCCACTCAACCCCAAAATTATTTATATCTTTTCCAACATACCTACATCCCACAAAATCCTTCATGTTCAAATCCACCATAAATCCATCTTATCTTAGCATCCCACAAAACTCTTCATACCTCACTCAACCTCCACAACAATCATACCCCAATCCTCCTCAAAATCAATCTCATCCTCCTCCACCTTCCCACAATCAATACACCAATCCTCCAATATCAAATCTAGTGGTTCCTCCATCATCATCAATCCTTAATAAAAAATGGGAAGACATAAATTCCACTCTCAAAGAATTACAAGCTGACAACACCAAGAAATCATTCAAGTTTGAAGAATTGTATCCATATCCTTTTGACTATTCTATTGTAATGGTACCTTTCTCTCAACATTTTGAAATTCCTAAATTTTATAAATATAAATGGAAAGGTGATCCACATGACCATGTAAGGATTTTTTCATGGATTTTCAAGAGGTGGCTTACAATTACAACTATCTCCTTTGATTATTGCCTCATCGTTTGGGGGGTCTGATGAACCTAATTGTTGGTCTAGTTTTGGGTAGAATCTATAGTTTATTTGCTCATAGATGTCATGGACTTTAATGCTTAAGTGTTGGTATTGGCATAATGTTTCCCTCAAACCATTGACATTTGACATTACCCTATCTCTGCAAGCTTTAATGATATTTGGCATAATATGTGGGTCATCTATATTGATTTTGCATGCAATTAATGAATGTTTCTTAGAGTGGTTATTGATGTGCAATTATTATGCGTACTAACCTTGGCCTGCAAACTTAATACACCAAGTTATGGAAGACATCGCCAGCTGGACATGCACCATAACGTCCAGTTGAGAAGTCACTCCAAGTCAAAGGAAGCTGACAACAAAGATTCTTCATGCAATTGAACGTAACTGCCTTGCAGTGGACCTTAATGATTGAGCATGCATGGGTGTTACTACTATGTTGGATCTGTGCTTGACTTGCATGTCTGGCCAGATTCCATGCATGCGCAACTATCATCGCTCCACTTTCCCTTGTTTTCCCTAAATGACATCCTCCTAGTCATGGAGTTGACTACCTTGTTTAGCTATAGTATAAGTAATAATTTGTCGCTCCTTCTTCAGGAGGTTGTGCAATTTTACATTGTACTCTCACTCTCAATTTTGCATTACTCTTTGTATGCACAATTTACAGTGAATAAAATAAAGTTTTGAGTTCGAGCATCTAAGTTCTTATTATTTTAAAGGATACTTATTCAAGGGTGACCACTTGGTGAGTAATCCATTCTCTTAGTTTATCATTAGCTTAATATTACTTGATGTTTGATACTTAGTTAGAAATCTGGCACCAACTGTTCCTGCAGACAGAGTAGTCCATGTTTGTCACACAAATTTTCATTCTTGCTATACATTTCAACTTAACCATAGTTGTTGGTTGATGTTCAACATTTGCTTTATTTCCTTTCGAGCAATTTACTTTCAACATTGTGTTTCTTAGCTATAGAATGCAATGACTACTTGAGCCCCTAGTACACATATAGTGCTGACCCATTTCAAGTTCACGTCCCTGGGCTGACAAGTTAAATGCACCTTCATGATGATTGAATGGATATTCAAGTTAGATGTCCAGTCCCTGAATCAAGGCTATAAAAGCTTAGTTATGAGATCATTGTAAGAGGCCAACATTTTTGGCGTCGTTTTCGGGGATGGTGTCAAGCTAGGAAGTTTTTGGAGCCATTGGTAGTTTTTGTTGTAGTGTTTTTGAAATTTTTTCTTAGCATATCCTCATTTATGAAGTAATGGCCCCCTTGATTCTTTACCAATTATTTGTGTGAGCTGACTGATAGTGAGTGATACTGCATGCATAGAGGAAGGAGAAGGGATGCTTATAGGAGATTCCTTCCTAATAATCCTCGTTCATTCTAGCTAGTTGAGTACTAGAACCTACCAAAGGAGGAAGAAGAAGAAGATCCACACCCCTTTGCAAACACATATCCTGACCTGACCAGTGCTAAAGTCTCCTCGAAAGATCAAAATCAGCTTGAGAACCCCTTTGTCTTAGGACCACATCAAGCAGAGATGGGTGATGCAAATAGGAACAGACAAAATCAACCAGCTTTTCCTTTCCCCATTGCTCATCAAAATGAAGTTGACAACATCAAGAACATTCCTGCCTCAACACTCCACAAGTTTTATGGACTTGTGACATAAGATCCTGATACCTTCTTATTTGAGTTTGACATACTCTGCAAAAGTTATGATTATACTACTGATGCCCATAGGCTTAAGTTATTTCCCACCACTTTGAAAGAGGCTGCATTAAGATGGTTCATGAGCCTAGGCAGAGATACTGTAGAAAATTGGGAAGACATGAAGACAAAATTCCTTGAGAAATATAAGGAATACTACAAGGGTAGTGACATGAGAAGAGGAGACATTTTCAGGATGCAGTAGAAGGAAGATGAGAGCTTGGAAGATTACATTGCAAGGTTTTTTTTTCTTGCAAAAATCTCCACACCATGCACTTAATGAGGACTCACAAAAGTTGTTTTTACTAAGAGGGATGAATGATAGCTGCACTAATGTTTTGGACCTCATGGCAGGAAGAGATATCTCCCAAGTTCCTTGGGAGGATATCAAGAAAATATCCTAGAATTACTCTAGGGCAGCTTCAAAGAAAGGGAGAGCTTATCAATCTTCCATGGGTAAGTCAACTACCGGTGGAGTTTCAAGAATGGAGATCACTCATTTGCTGGCAAACTTCAAGCAAGAAATTATCAACAATCTAGCTACTCAGCTAGATGCACTTCAGGCCAAAAGGAAGAAAGAGGAGGCAAAGATGATGTTGATAGAGTATTGTCCCCACTACAAACAAAAGAAGGACTACAGATGTAAGATGGTAGCTAACCTGGAAAGCAAGAAGATCCCACCTGAGTTCAAGCCAATTTAGATTGAAGAAGACTAAGTCCACTATGTTGCACAAAGGAAGCCTTGGGCTCCAAGACAAGGCATGCCACCAGATCCACTATCCTATGTTGGACCATATTTTAACTCTTATTCATCTAGTAACCAATGGCAGCCCCCATATCCACCAATTTATGGAGGATATGGTCCACCACAGCCTTGGATTAACCCTCCAAATGCTTGGCCTAGCCATCAGAGTCCTCCACCTCAGTGGCAACAACCTCAAGGGAATTTGTAGCAATTTCAAGGGCACTGGCAACCATCTCCAGGAAATTGGCAACAAACAAATCAATGGAGAGGAGGACAACAATGGCCTACTCAAAACACCAGTTACATGCAGCCACCTTTTCAGCCTCAACAACCTGCTATAATGCCTCCACCTACTAATCCAAGTTCTAATGCACCTAAACCAACTCAGCTACCAGTTCAGTCCACACCCAATCCTAATAACAAACCACAACAACAACTCACATATTTTGCTTATTCGAATCAATTCTATGTATATGTTGTGAGTGTAAGTGATATCCATTTGCGTTCAGGAACCAAACTACCAGTGCTTTCCAAGCCCATCATTACTGAGCTTCTTGTGGAAGAGGAGGAGGAGCCTCTGAATGATCCTATTCAACCAAATGCACCTAAAAATCTTGTACCAGTCCAAGCCAAGCGGACCGAGCAAGAACCACCATTTCCTCAAAAACTCAAAGTTGCCAAGAAGAAAGAAGAAAAAGAGGATACCACTTTTGACATCCTAGATCAGCTAAAGCATATATGTGTTTAAATACCCCTATTTCAGGCCATAAAAGATGTTCCAATCTATGACAAAGCTATTAAGGAAGCTTGTCTTAAGAAGCAAGGAAGGAAGAAGAAAGACCCAACTATAGTTCATCTGGTGGGCCAACTAGTTAATATCATGTTGGGAAAAGTGACTATTCCCAAGTATAATGACCCAGGTAGCCCTGTAGTAGCAGTTGTCATAAACGGGATTCAAGTGAAGAATGCTCTAATTGATTTAGAGGCACAAATCAATGTAATGACCAAAGACATCCTACAACAACTAAATATTGCAAGTATGAGATCTACTCCTACTGTCCTACAGCTTGCAGATTGCTATACTATTAAGCATGATGGTGTAGTGGAGGATCTTGTGGTAGTTCTAGACTCCTGGCAATATCTAGCAGATTTTATGATTCTTTCTCCTAAGGCTACACTAGGCAGGTATCCCATCATTCTTGGAAGGCCTTGGTTGGCAACTACAGATGCCTACATTGGATGTTGGTTAGGTGACATGACCATTTCAGATGGAAGGAGTACTAAAAATTTTGTTCTTTATCCACCTGCTCAGCCATCTCATGATGAAGAAGATTTTGTATGGCCACAAGTTGGTGAAGAGGTTGAGGAAGTCAATTCTATGGTGCAACTTATGATGCTAGGTAGAAGCTCTTTCATGCAACTCCAAGATGAGGATGAAGTGTTGACTAACATCATTCAAAACCATTATGAAGTGGGGGAAGCATCATCTTCTACTTCAGTCAGGACACTTTTTCCTACTCTTCCTACAACCACGGTTCCTGCAGACACTCTTCTTGTAGATGTTGTTCCTACAGACAGACTTCCTATAGCAACAAGTACATTCCATACATTTTTGCCATATGAACTAAAGGTACCATGTATTAATGAAGCAGTCATGATAAAGTTAAACTACACAAGTACAGGTGTCAGAGGGAAAATATATGAATGTTAATAGTAAATTGAATGAAGAGCAGCAACTGTTGTTGGCGAATCTATTATTGGATCCTAAAATTTGTACCCACATAATTTATATCAAATATGATTGCACTCCAATAAGACAACCACAAAGAAGGACTAACCCTACACTAAGAGAAATTGTGAAAAGAGAACTGCAGAAATCGCTAGATGCAGGATTTATCTACCCCATTTCAGATAGTTAGTGGGTGCCTCCATTAGTGATTGTACCCAAGAAAGGAGGGAAGTGGTGAGTTTGTGTCGATTATAGGGAACTTAATGCTGCCACCAAGAAGGATCACTTTCCTTTACCCTTCATTGATCAAGTTTTGGACACACTTGTAGGAAAGTAATACTTCTCTTTTCTAGATGGATTCAGCGGCTACAACTAGATTCAAATTGCACTAGAAGACCAGGAGAAGACCACATTTACCTATCTGTGGGGGACCTATGCCTATTCTATACTCCCATTTGGCTTGTGCAATGCACTTGCAACTTTCCAAAGGGTAGTCATTAGTATATTTTCATACATTTCTCATGATTGCATGAAGATTTATATGGATGACTTCACCACTTATGGTGTTGATTTTGATCAAGCATTGGAGAATCTCAAGAGAGTCCTACAAAGATGTGAGGATCAAAACTTGTCCTTAAATAGTGAAAAATGCTTCATGATTATGCAAGAGGGTGTAGTTCTTGGCCACTACATCTCCCACAAGGGAATTCAAGTAGATCCTACAAAAATTGAGGTATCACAAATCTACCTACACCTGCAAAACAAAAAGATGTTAGGAGTTTCTTGGGTCATGCAGGATATTATAGGTGATTTATCAAATATTTCAGCAAGGTAGCAGCACCATTATATACCCTTCTCACTAAGGATGCTAAATTTCAGTGGATTGATGCTTGTGACAAGGCATTTTCTGCCTTGAAGGCAACTTTGACAAATGCTCATGTACTTAAGGGACCCAATTGGGAGCTTCCTTTCCACATTCACACTGATGCATTATATTATGCCATAGGAGCAGTCTTAGGATAGAAAGAGGAGTTATTAAAAATGCTATTTACTTTGTCAGCAAAAATTTGCAAGGAGTTGAATTCAATTATTCAGTGACAGAGAAAGAGATGTTGGCAGTAGTCTATGCACTGAACAAATTCAGACATTACATAATGGGCTACCAAATATTTTTGCACACTGATCATGTAGCCATTAGATATCTCATGAATAAACCCTCGATCATAGGTAGATTGGCAAGATGGTTATTGTTGATGCAAGAGTTTGATATAACCATTGTAGATAAGCCATGGAAAGCTAATATTGTTGCAGATTTTCTTTCAAGGCTAACTACATCAGAAGACAGTCAGCCCATAGATGACTCTTTTCCTGATGAGCATCTATTCTCTCTCAGTATACAAATACCCTGGTATGCTGACATAGCCAATTACTTAGTTACAGGTAGAGTTCCTTCTCACTTCTCCCCAAAAGAGAAAAGGGCACTCATTGAAAAATCTTTTCCTTTCTCTTGGATTGTTGGATGTTTGTTTTATACTGGACCTAACCATGTCATGAGAAGATGTGTGAGAGAAGATGAGACATATGAAATTTTGCATGCGTGTCATAATGAACCATGTGGAGGACACTTTGCAGCCAAAAGGACAATAATGAAGATCTTGAACATAGGGTACTACTGGCCAACACTCCACAAGGATGCAGGAAGGTTTACTAGAAAATGTGATAGATGTCAAAGAATAGGCAGACCAACCAAATTTGATGAGATGCCAGTGTACCCTCAGATAGTAATCACTCCCTTTGACAAGTGGGGATTAGATTTTGTGGGACCAATTGACCCTCCATCAAATGGTAAGTCTTATATATTGGTATGCATTGATTATGTGACAAAATGGGTCAAAGTTAAGGCCATGAAGCATGCAAGGGATAACAAGGTTGCATAATTTCTTTATGAGATTTTCAAAAGATATGGAGTTCCAAGAGAAATAGTGACTGATCAAGGGCCACGATTCACATCAACTCTTGTTGCAACACTAGTGAGTGAGTACAATATAAGGCACCGAAAGTCTACACCTTATCACCCCCAGGCTAATGGCCAAGTTGAAGTGACAAACAGAGAAACTGAAGCCATTCTGACTAAAATAGTAGCTATCCATAGGAAATATTGGGCAAACAGATTACCCAAAGCTATTTGGGCCTATAAAACAACATGGAAAACAACTATAGGATTCACCCCATTTGAGTTGATGTACGGAAAGACAACTATGATGCCATTTGAGTTTGAACATAAAACTCTGCAAACTGTAGTGGATTTAGGGATGGACATTTCTAAAGCACAGAGAGAAAGAATCATGCATCTAAATGCTTTGGATGAAATAAGGAGAGAAACCCTGCAACATACAGAAGTAGTGTAGAATCAAAGAATTAAGTGGCATGATAGATTTATCAAGGACAAGAAGTTCAAACCAAGAGATTGGGCCTTGCTCTATGATTCAAGATACCAGGACAATGCAAGAAAATTGTAGAGAAGGTGGCTAGGACCATATGAAGTTGTTGAGGTCTTTCCCAATGGAGTCATTCAACTTACCACCATTGACCCTGTCAGGTTCAAATAATTTGTCAACGGTCATCACCTCAGATTATACCATAAACTAGCTTCTAAAGAAGAGTTCCTACAACAATTCACCCAACACTCAAAGCTTCCTGTAGCCAAAGGTGGTGGACCTAGTGTCCCTCCTTCAGCCTAATTGAGGTACATACTTTTCATAATAAAGACTTTCACTTATGTGGAAGTCCATTTCTTCGTCATCCACCCATCCACCCATCCATTACCACCTTTATCTATCTTCCATCACTTCATTCCACCTCACCTCATTCCACCTCATCTTCATTTATTGCTCAATTCATTTTCCAACAAAGCGAGCATTACTTTATTCGTGATCTTTGCAGTAAATCTTCCATACATTCAGGTATGTGTTTCTTAATTGCTATCTTTAATCATCTTTTAAGTACATTCATTTAATCATTGTAAGTTAGTATAGGTATTCACATAAATGCCATCATTGCCTGTCAATCGCCACTCCCATCTCACATGTGTGGACACATGTCCAAATTTAGGTTGGGGGGAGGGGAATGAAAAAGATGCAAATATTTTATTGTCCATGTGTCAAACCATATTAGGCTACATCAGAAATTTTAAAATGAGCTAATTGAATGTGTGAAGTGACAATAACTGCAGCCGCCATTTCTTCCTATCATAATTTCCCTTTATCACTCCTTTTCTTGCTATTTTTTCCCTGTCGTAATCTTGAGTTGCAAGCAAAAAGGAAAAACAAAAGAAAGGAAATTCAGTCGACGCCAACACTGGAAATTAGCAGACATTGCAGGGAAGTGCATTTGATTTTCAGAAAGGGAATTGCAAGAAAAGAAGTTGCAAAGCATTTGTTTGATTACAGACAATGGGAGGTGGGTTAGTTCGAAACGAACCCACAGTGCATGATATTTTACTGCAGGATGCACAATGCTTGACCGAATTTCAAAATTATGGATGGATAGATTACTTTTTGAAGTTGGATGGTTTTGATGAAGGCATTGCCCTTGAATTTTCCCAAACATTTTCAGAAGGAAAAACCACATTAAAAGGGTGAGAAGTTATGGCAAGAGAGGAAAGAATTGTAGAGGTTACATGGTTACTTGATAATGGTGAAAATTACCCTATTTCCAAAGACGCCAGGTCAGCCAAGGCTGAATTTGCAGAGCCAAACGACCCCCCATTGACCATAGACAAGCAAGGCACAAAAAAATGTCTCTGCCCGAGCCATGGAAGTAGATAGTTGTGTATGTCATCAAATACATTACTTGTGAGGGTTGCCAATCAAATTTGCATTATGTCCATTTCAATATTTTGAATCACATGAGGCACGGGAGGAAGATGAATGTGCCCAATGTGTTGTACAATCTCCTCTCAGTCATGGCAGCCAAGACCCAGAAAAGGTAAGGATAATTTTGTTTACCACCATTGCTTGATTAAATTGCTAGTTGAAAAATATCAGTGTGATGTTTCTGGAATGAATTGGGAAGAGTTTATTAAGGTTGATCAAGATTATCGCCAGGAGGAGTCTGTCGATGTTGAACATTTGCCACCTAGGGCTATACCTTGATCCTGTAGATCTAGTAGGAGAGTAAGCACGACTGAAGCCATTCCTAGTGCTTCAACCTATGGTGTTGGCTCTAACATTAATCCTCTTGTAGTAGAGGAAACCATTGAAATTAGTTCTTCTGGAACGAAGCACTCAGAAAAAGAAATCTCTTCCTCGGATTCTGATGATGAAGTTCCACTTGAAACCCTCATGAAAACTAGGGCACAACAGAGAGAGGTAGAAATGAGAAAAGGAAAGGCTAAAAAACGGCCTTTAGAAATAAAAGTTCCAAGTCTGAAAAAGAGGAAGGTTGATACTATTCATCCTACAACCAAAGGAAAATGTGAAAGACCTCCCAGAAAATCAAGACCAGTCGGGCCTGTGATTGGTACGCCTTGCAGGAAAGCCCTAAACTTGGTGAGACCTCACATGAGGACCCTGAAGCTCCAATGGAGTAGGAGTATGTTGAAAAAGAAGAAGACATATTTAAGAGAGCAACAAACCTAACATTGGTTGATCTTGCTAGCATTGCGGAAAAATTGGAGGAAAATCAAGACTTCTTGCAACATGACAAGAGGTCCTGCAGTGTGAAGTCCTACAGCAATAGCCAAAACTGGAGCAGGAGTTTCTGCAAGAATAAGAGTCCCTACAGCAAAAGGAAGAAGAAACAACACCCTTATAGCTAGAGACAACTAGACAACTTGAGTCCATGCAAATAGTATCATATGAGGAGCAACCATCAACAAAAAGACTGGTAGGCAGTCATAATCCTCCTAGTTTTACAATACATGCAAGAATTTTGAATCTATGGAAAGAGATACAAAGAAGGGAGGAAGAATGGAAAAAAGAAAAACAGAAGTTGAAGGAGGAAATTCAAAAGAAGGATGAAAAAATTGAGGAAAAAGATGCAAAAATTGCTACCCTGAAGCAGAGAGTAGATGATATGGCAACTTTGGCACCAAGGATTCTGGAATGTAGAGAACCCCCGAGGGTCTATGCTTTGCTCCTGAAAGAGAAGTATCTCTCTTTTGAGATGTCAGAATTGCCTCAGGTTTGAATCCTTTTGTTGATACCCCCATGGAATTTTTCAATGCTTATAGGATTGCCTCCCCTGAATTGAAGAATTTTCTATGTGAATTTTATTTGCATAATTATGTTGTCACAAAAGACCATGATTGGAACCCGTTGTTGTATGTTGGAGATGTTCAAATGAGAGCATTCATGTCTTCGGTGCAAAATGAGATTAGTTGGGGACAACAACATGGTGCTTATAAATAATTAGAGTATGATATCCCTCTACCTATTGGAGTTGAATCAAGTAACCCAAGGGATATTTACAGAGAATGGCATAGAATGCTAGTCAGACCAAGTTATGGCAATAGGATTATGCCTTGGATTAAGGCATTTTACACTGTATATGAGGTAAAAACAGTAGCAAAAGAGGAAATTGTGAGGATATTTTTATCCCAGAGATGGAATAGTTTGACTGATGTGCTGAAATAGGTTGAACCTCATTCCATCCACAATTATGTTGCAGCATTAAAAAGAATTGAAAGACATTCAAATTGGGAGAACTCAGGGACGAAATTGGCTTCCCATGACTTTTCAAACACCCATGCTGATGTGGCCCGTGCGAAATTTTAGATTCTACTAGAGTGATATTGTCACAGAAAGGAAAAGATGGGATAGGTTTGATAGATTGGGAGGATTCTATTGGGATCCTAACTCATGCACTGCAGCCACTAATGTCAGACAACTCTCAGTTGTAAATTTTAGAGCTTTGACCAGGTAGAAGAACAACTCTTCCCATGCTAGAGGACCAACAAGACGTTAGGTTGGGGGGAGTGATGAGCCTAGTTTTTGGTCTAGTTTTGGGTAGAATCTATAGTTTATTTGCTCATAGATGTCATGGAATTTAATGCTTAAGTGTTGGTATTGGCATAATGTTTCCCTCAAACCATTGACATTTGACATTACCCTATCTCTACAAGCTTTAATGATATTTGGCATAATATGTGGGTCATCTATATTGATTTTTCATGCGATTAATGAATGTTTCTTAGAGTGGTTATTGATGTGCAGTTATTATGCATACTAACCTTGGCTTGCATACTTAATACACCGAGTTATGGAAGACACCGCTAGCTGGGCATGCACCATAACGTCTAGCTGAGAAGTCACTCCAAGTCAAAGGTAGTTGGCAACAAAGATTCTTCATGCAATTGCATGTAACCACCTTGCAATGGACCTTAATGATCTAGCATACATGGGTGTTACTGTTGTGCTAGATCTACGCTTGACTTGCATGTCTGACCGGATTCCATGCATGCATAACCATCATTGCTCCACTTTCCCCTATTTTTTCCTAAATGGCATCCTCCCAGTCGTGGAGTCGACTGTCTTGTTTAGCTGTAGTATAAATAATAATTTGATGCTCCTTTAGGAGGTTGCACAATTTGACATTGTACTCTCACTCTCATTTTCAGTGATACAGATACATTACTCTTTATATGCATGATTTACAATGAATAAAATAAAGTTTTGAGTTTGAGCATTTGAGTTCTTGTTAGTTTAGAGGATACTTATACAAGGGGGCCCACTTGGTGAGTAATCTGTTCTCTTAGTTTAGCATTAGCTTAGTATTACTTATTGTTTGATACTTAGTTAGAAATCTAACATCGACTATTCCTGCAGCCACTAGAAGTCCATTTTGTGTTTGTTCCTGCAGCCAAAGCAGACAGAGTAGTCCATGTTTGTCACACATATTTTCATTCTTTCTTTGCATTTTAGCTTAAGCATAGTTGTTGGTTGATGTTCAACTTTTTCTTTATTTCCTTTCGAGCAAATTTACTTTCAACAATGTGTTTCTTAGCCGTAGAATGCAATGACTACTTGAGCCCCTAGTGCACATACAATGTTGACCCATTTCAAATTCACGTCCCTGGGTTGACAAGTTAAATGCACCTTTGTGATGATTGAATGACTATTCAATTTAGATGTCCAATCCCTAAATCAAGGCTATAAAGGCTTAGTTATGAGATCATTGTAGGAGGCCAACAGGGTCAAGGTTTGGAATGGTTTTTACATCTTCCTCGTGGTTCTATCACTACCTTTGTAGAATTTTTAGAAAATTTAGTAGCCCATTTATACTACAACCTATAACATGAGGTCACCACATTAAACCTTTGTAATAACAAAAAAAATAATGGAGAAATATTTGTGGGCTACTTACAAAGGTGGATAGCTTTTGCTAGCCATCTTTCTTGGCCATTACTTGAGAAACATTTGGTTAATATCTTTGTCAAACACCTAAATAAATAAATGGAATTTTATCTACAAACCTAATGTACATCCTCATTTTATGAGATTATAGAGAATGGTTTCACTATTGTGAAGGCACTCATAGCTAAATTTTTGGTCAAAATTTACAAAGAAAATAATGACAAACCATCTAATGATAAACCTCAATTATAGAATAAAAACAAAAATATTGTTAATGATGGTGTCACTGACACTAAACAAGTTTAAGTTGTCAACGCATCAAACATCTATCAAATGATAAACATCCATCAGGTAGTACAAACACCATATCGGTCACTCAAGGTGCACTTTAATTGAATAATCAAAACAATTCTAAACACAACTTCACTCCTCTTGGAGAACCACTAGATGTATTCCACAAATTGGTGAAATCAAACATGGTTACATTCTTGAAAAATCAACCATTTGATGAGTCCAAACCAAATCTTGCATGGTTCAAAGATAACAAGTATTGTGACTATCACAGGATTAACGAACATTCCACTAATAAGAGTATGAAACTTAATAATTACATCCAATATCTTGTTGATAATGGTGGTATAGTTGTGGAGGGAATTTAATACTTTTTGTCTAATGCTCAGCTCTAGATTTATCAAAACGCATTTCCAAAGCACTCTCAAGGTCCTAGCACCTCTACCAACAATCTAGTTTCGAATAACAATCAAGGGAATAATCAAAATAATAGGACCAACAATGTTAGTTATAATCAAGTCCCTTTTAACTATGATAATGTAGTCGGTTGCATCACACAAGTTGAATCACGAGTGGCTATGATGAAGATAAAAGATAAAGAACCCCAATGTGTTGTAACCACTAGATGTGGTAGGATTACTATCCAAGGTCCATCCAAAACATCCACACCAAGCTCCCATTATAACATCTTGTACCATCTTGGGAATACCTTGCACATAAATCCATCCTAAATCTCATAAAGTCTTCATCTATCCATTAAGAGATCCTGACTAAAGCTTTGCAAGATGCTTGTGTGCCTATAGGCATCGATCCTACCTAATTCCAAGCATTAGTAGGACACCTATCAACTAGCCTTTAGTCAAAATTATACGCCACACATTGATCCATCCTAAAATCACCCTTTGCACATCAAATTTCTCATTACAAAACACAAGGTAAAATGAGTCTTTTTGGATAACGGTTATGTCTTGAATCTCTATAGATTGAAGTTCACAAAAAAAATGGGATACACTTAGGCTGATTTAGACCCTCAAGTAATTACTATCAAAGCTTATGATAATGCAAAAAGAGATTTTGAAGGCACTATTTGTCTCCCTATTTAGGTGGGTCCAACAATGCAATACATGACATGTCATGTTATTGACCTTGATCTCCCATATAAGCTTCTCCTTGGTCACCCATAGATTCATGCCATATAGGAAGTCTCATCCACTTATCATCAATGCCTAAAATTTCCCCATAATGGCAAAGGTTACAATTTATGTTGATCCCCATCCTTTTGAGTATTGTTGTGCTCTTGAGGCTTCATTCCCTCATTCTCGTCATTGTCTAGGAATAGAGTTTTCACCTTCCAAAACAAGCTTGTCATCTTCCTATATCAACCCTAACACATTATCCTCATCCTCTAATCCATCCACCCTCCTTAAATCCACCTTTTCTATGATCAAGATCAATGACAAAGGATGTGGAGAATATGAAGTAAAAAATGCACTCAATATAAGCTTTATGCATCTCACTCAACATGATTTTGGGAAACCACCTCTTTAGAAGCCGAAAAATGACCTATTACTAAGAATTATGGGTCCACCATCTTCCAATCGCTAGGTACATTAGATCAAGAGAAAATTGAAGAAGACATTAGTTAGTGGGTCTATAGAGAAGAATTTGAGAACATTGATACTCTCCTTGAGTATTTTCAGGAGACATATCCCATTCTCCACCAAATGGTTTAGCAAGTTAACTATCAAGGGAAAGGTTTAGGCCTTCATGAACAAGGTATGCACCAACCCCTAGACCCACCTATCAACAAAAATATCAAGGACTTGGGTATGGCTCTAAACAAGATGAGCCCTCTACATCTTTGAGTGTTTCCCATAACATTGAGACCGTTTATGAAATTGTGGATGATATCCCGAAAGAGATCATCAAAGTTTCATATAATGATTTAGATGTATCCTCCATCTTAGCCAGCACCATCCTCACTATTGATCTCCCACTTTGCCACCCTAAACTTATTTCTTGGGACCAATGCGAATTTGTACATCTCAATGTATTCCAAAATGTTGAAGTATTTCTAGAATTCATGGGATTACATGAGAACATGCCTCTTGGAGACCACAAATTTGGCTTCATATATATGCTTAATCTACATGCCTACTTTGGGGAAGATGCATCCCTTAGCTACAAAAGTAAAAACAAAAAGAAAATTAGGAAATATTCTAGTGAAAACCTCCCTGACACTTTTAGATTCATCAATAGTAACAACAAATGGTGTACCTTCTAATGAAAACCTCTCTGAGGTGCCAAAATATGAGGACATTCATCTTCCCCTTATGGGTATACGGTACTAAAAAATATACTATCTTGATAGATGATACTAAAGAGATTAATATGGGAATCAAAGCAGTGCCTAGGGTCACATATGTAGCAGCTCCCTTGTCATCTGAGGAATATCAAATATTTTCTAACATTTTACAATGGACATCCAAAAAATTTGCATGGTCTTATGCTGACATGCCTAGGTTAGATCCATCTCTTGTTGTACATCATTTGGTTGTTCATCCTAATGCTAAACCAATCAAACAAAAACTTAGAAAGATGCATCCTCAAGTTGCATTATTAGTCAAATTTGAACTAGAAAATTTATTGGAAGCGGATTTCATCTGAACTATTGATTACTCTGATTGGATCTCCAACATAGTCCTAGTTGTTGAATCAACTGGGAGCATACATATTTGTATGAACTTCTAGGATTTAAATTTATTTCTTAGAGGATGACTTCCCATTACCTAAAATTGGTATGCTTGTGCATCTTACAACAGGTATTTCCATGTTGTCCCTTATGGATGGCTTCTCAATATACAACCAAATCCGCATCACAGTGGAAGACCAACATAAAACCACCTTCACCACCCCATGGGGTATCTATTGTTATCAAGTCATGCCTTTTGGATTGAATAATATTGGTACTACATATCAGAGAGTGATGATTATTATATTCCATGACATCATACATATTATCATGGAAGATTATGTAGATGACATGCTGGGTAAATCCAATACTAGAGAAGGACATCTAACTATTCTTGAATGCTTCATTATATCTTAGAGAGGTATTGAGGTTGATCCTACAAAGGTCAAAGAAATTATGGATATGCCTCCTACTAGAACAATCAGACAATTGAGAATCCTTGAAGGGAAATTACAATCTATCATAAGGTTCATAGATCAACTTGTTGATAAGTGTCAACCTTTCAAACATATGCTCTGTAAAGATACTACATTCAAATGTGATTCCTCATGTCAACAAGGTTTTCATAAAATCAAAGAATATCTATCTAATTCACCTGTTCTCATGCTTCTTGTTGGCCTCCTATAATGATTTAACTAATCCCTTAAAGTTGTGATTTAGAGATTGGAAATCTAATTTGAATAGTTATCTTAATCATCATGAAGGTGAATTTAACTTGTCAACCCAAGGAAGTAGACTTGAAATGGGTCAGCACAATATGTGCACTAGGAATCCATAGTAGCCATATTCATTCTACAACTAAGAAAGACATAATGCTGAAAGTAAATTGCTTAGAAAGAAGTAACATAAGTGTTGAACATCAATCAACAACTATACTATGTTGAAGTGCATGACAAAAATGAAAATTTGGAAAAATAGACAAGAAACTACTCTATTTGCTTTGGCTGCAGGAATAGTATGAACAAAATGGAATTCTAGTGCCTAAAGGAATAGACAGTTGCTAGATTTGTAACTAATTGCACAGAAAAGTAACAAATAAACTAAAGTATGGAATGCTCACCAAGTGGGCCCCCTTGGATGAGTATCCCTTGAGACAAATGTAAACTCAAATGCAATGAGTTTATAACTTCATTTTATTCATTAGAAAGCATGATTACAACAGAGCAGCATAACTGTATTATTGAAAAATTAAGAATGCGAGTACAACATCAGATTAATCAACCTTCTGAGAAGGAGCATTTGAGTCTTATTTATAGAAGGAAAAACTACTAACTAACTACCTAGCAAAGCGGTCAACTCCAATAGATTAGGAGGACACCACTTTAGGGAAAGCATAGAAAGTGGAAAGGTGGTTATGCATGAATGGAATCTGGTTAAGCCAATTTTCCTTAACGCAGATCTAGCATAACAATAGCTCCTATATTCACTCAACAAACTATTATGACCATTTACAAGGTAGTTACAATCTTTGATTTGAACTAGGAATCTCCCTCCATTGAGATTCTTCACTCCATTGACCTTTTGAATGATCACCTTGTTGACCTTTATGAAAAATGACTAGCTGGCAGAATCTCCCTCAATTTTGTAGGTTTTAATTATATATGCTTGACAACATTAGTACGCACAACAATTGCATATATATAGCTATCTTAAAGTAGCATTTATTAATCCACATGTAAAATTAATATAGATAGTTCATATAGAATGTCAATTTCATTTAAAGGTTACAAAAATATGCTTATGCCCAATGTCTATGGTTTTGAGGAAATATCATAAAAATGTCAACATCCAAGTATCAAGGCCTATGACACCTACAACAAATGGATAATAAACTCTATCAAAATTGAGCGATAAATTGGACTCATCACTCCCCCCAACCTAAGGTTTTGTTGGTCCTCCAATAGAGGAAGAGTTATTCCTTTGCTTGGTCAATACCCTAAAATCTGCAACTGCCAGTTGTCCCACATCAGTTCTTGCAGTGTATGAATTGGGGTCCCAATAGAACCCTTGCTTGCTATCCAACTTGTTCCATCTCTACCTCTCTACAGCTATATCATACTGATAATACCTAAAATTTGGCACAAGCCATAATAGGATAGGTGGCTGAAAAGTTAATGGAAGCCAAAATTGTCCCTTCATCCTTCCAATCCATATATATCTATCAACTCTTTTGCATGTTGCAGCATAGTTCTGCAAAGAGTGAGGTTCAACTTGTTTTAACTCATCAGTCAAACTATTCCACCTTTATGATAGATATCCCCTTACAAATTTTCATGTAGTGTCTACTATCTTCTCATATTCTTTGTAAATTGCTTCTCTCATAGGTAGGATCCTACTGCTATAACTTGGCCAGTAAAGAAATTTGTGCCATTCCCTGAAAATGTGTCCTAGATTTCTAGATTCAACCCTGATGGGCAAGGGAGTGTTGGATTCTATTTGCATATAAGTCCTGAACTGTTGTCCCCAACTAATTTCATTCTGTATCTAGGACATAAATGCCCTTAATTTGAGATCCCCAACATACAACAATGGATTCCAATCATGATCATAGGACACAATATAATTATGCAAATAGAATTCACACAACAATTTTTTTTTATTTCAAGAGAAGCAATCTGATAAGCTTGGAAAATTTCAAGAGGGGTCTCAATGGAAGGATTCAAACCTGAAATGATCCTTGCTAATTTAAAAGAAATATTCCTCTCCTTCAAATATAGAGCATAGACCCTTGGAGGAGTCCTGCATTCTAACATTTGAGGTACTAAGGCTGCTATATTGTCCACCTTTTCCTTTAAAGCAACAATTTTCGTATTATTCTCTTCAATATCTACATCTCTCTTTTTTAATTTCCTCCTTTAGCCTGCATTTCTCCTTTTTCCATTCTTCTTCCCTACTTTGCATCTCATTCCATAAGTTCATGGCTACCATGTGCATTGAAAAATTAGAGGGCTTCTGTATTCCTACCAAAAAAAATCCTAGCACCGATTCTTGCACTTCACATGGCTCCTGTTGCAGGGATTCTGATTGTTCACCTAGTATGGCTATAGGGGTTCTTGCTCTTGTTGTAGGAACTCTTGCTCTTGCTGCAAGAGCTCTTGATTCTTCTCATACTCTTGACTCTCAACCTGTTTTGCGATGGCAACAAGTTCTGCCAACCTTATATTTTCCTGTTCCTCAAAAATGTCCTTTTCCTCAATGTTCGCCTGGCCCATTGGGACTTATGTGTCCTCTTTTGATGTTCCTCAAGGGCTAGGGCTTCTCTTAGGAAACACACCAGCGGTTGGCCCAACTAGTTGATGAGCTCAAAATATGCTCATAATTTGAGTATTATGATGTATTTTTAATATCCCTACTCTTATTGCTAATGGATGTTTTAACTCTTTGATTAAAGACCTTTTATCTGAAATTGGGTAGTATCCTTTAGCAATACATTCCTATATTCCTGCAGCTTAACATCTCTATGTGTCTTATTAATTACCCTGTTTGACCTCCCGAATGACTGATCTAATGCATGTGGTTTTTGAATAATGAAATAGATTTAATATGTGATTAATGAATGTATCGTGTTGTTGCCATGCATGCTTTCTTTCGCTTCTGTCGCCTTGTGTATCGCAGGTTGTTGAAGGAAGCATGAACAAGTCAAGTGCAACATATCTCGGCCCTGCAGTAAAGTCCATTTCCTGCACAACGTCGAGGAAGTTGTTCCAATGAAGACTCTCTAACCGGGTCATTGGGAAGAAATCTAAATGATCATTAATCTGGGAAGAGTGGAATGCTAAATTCTCTCTGAATTGTGTTGAACATATATGCTTTCACTTATGAGAAGTTTGTTCCTCAGTTTCAGGATGCACTTATGTCCACGTCTTTCTCTATTACAGTTAGGTAGTTATTTGCTTTTCTAATATAAATAGGTTCTCCTCTTGCGCGAGTGAGCAACAGAGTGTGAAAAAGTTATTATGATAATAAGAAGCAATGTTTTGTGTTAGTTTTCTTATAAGCAGAACAATGTATATGGTTCCAAGTTTATGAATAAAAGCTGATGGAGTTTTCAGTTCAATACTTGTATAAACTAGTTGATGCTTGCTAAGGGGGCCCACTTAGTGAGTATCTATAGTTAGCTATTTATTTCTTGTTGATTATAAGTTAGATTTCATTCTTGAAAGTTTCAGTGCAAACTCAGTCTTATATTGTTCCTGTAGCATCGGGAATCCATCCCTGTGTTTGTTCCTGCAACATAAGGCCAGTTCATAGTTTGTCTCTTAGTAACAGTCGTTATGATTTCTGCTTTGATTAAGTTAAGAAAGCTTTACATTACATTCCTGTAGCATAAGTAGAATTCCTTTCACGCATTTATTTCTGGTAAATCGTGACTAAAACTAGTTCTTAGTGCACATACAATGCCGCTCCATTTAAAGTATAGGTTCCTTGGTTTGACAATGTAAATGAACGACCATAAGAAGATGTTAGTCACCTGCTGGAATGTCCAATTCCTAGGTTAGGATTTGCCTTGACTTTTATATCCTTTTGTGGACGTGACCATTGGTCTTGATTTTCTAGGAGGGCTTTCATGTTTTTCTTCAACTACAGGAAGAACAGTGTCAGCCTTTCGTTTCTTAGAGCTTGGCACTTCTTTTTCTATCGTTTTCTTTTTAGCTTTTCCCTTCCTCATTTCTACCTCTTTCTTTTGTGCCCTAGTTTGAATTAGGGTTCCAAGAGAGACATCATCATTAGAGTTTGAAGAGGAATTATCTTTGTTTGAATGTTCTACCTCATATGAACTAATCTCTATAGCTTGCTTAGCTGCAGGAAGGTTTACACTATCATTTGCACCAGAAGTTGAGGCTCTGAGAGTGGCTTCAACAATGTTTAATCTCCTACTAACCCTACGAGTTTGAGGCAAAATCCTAGGTCGCAAATGCTCTTGTCTAAATTGATCAATATTTAAAAATTCCTCCCAAGTCATAGCAAACACATCATGCATATATTTTTCTACTAATAATTTGATTAGACAATGTTGGGAGACAAAATTATCCCTACCTTTTTGAGTTTTAGCCACCATGATTGAAAGGAGATAATATAACACATTTGGCATGTTCATTCTTCTCCCATGCCTCATATGATTTGAGAGTTTGAAGTGCACAGAATGTAGGTTCAACGGGTGGCCTTCACATGTGATGTACTTCACAATGTGGACAACTACTTGCTTCCACGACTCAGGCAGAGAGGTTCTCTTCACACCTTGCTTATCCACATCCAATGGAGGATCATCAGGTTCAGTAAATTCAGCCCTAGCTAACCTTGCATCTCTGGTAGCAAGGTAATGTTCACCATCGATAGGAAAACCTGTAACTTTTGCAATCCTCTCTTCAGTAGCTATTACCTCCAACCCCTTTACCATGGCTTTTCCTTTAGACAATGTCTGTGCAAATTCTTGCACAATGTCTTCATTATAACTGTCGAGCTTCAGGAAATAGTCTAGCCATCCACAATTTATAAATTTTGCAAAAGAAGGTGCATCCTACAATACTACATCATGAACCATGGGTTCACTTCAAGTTAACTGGCCTCCCATCATTTAGTTGTTTGCAATTAAACAAGCACTCTGCAAAGTTTCCCTTCCTGCAATCTTTTTCTGAAAGCACAAATTTCACCTTCCTGCAACACTGTTGAATTCCCAACACCAATGTCATGTAAAATTTACCTTTTTGGTGACTTAGGATTATGACAGAGGTAATAAAGGTAGTAAGGAGTAATAAATGAAGGATACAATCAAGAAAAATGGTGGCGGTGTGGTGTCATTCTCACACATGTGAGTCATCACCTCACTTAGAATTCAAATTGGCTCAATTTAAATTTTGTTAACATGGACCAACATGGATTGACACATGGACATGTTATACACACTCCCCCCAACCTAAATTTGAGCATGTGTCCTCACATGCGAGGTGGTAATGATGATTTGACAGGGCAAGAGATTAATTACATGCTATGGAGAACATCTACATTAATATACAATAATTAATTCAATGTACTAAAAGATAATTAAGATGTAACAAATTGATGCGCATGTACCTGAATTCATGGAATATTTGTTGCAAAGAATATTGAGGAAGTATCAGTCACCTTTTAAGAAGTCATTTGAGTAATTAATGAAAGTGGAGATGGAACAAAGTGAAATGGAATGAACTGAAGTTATGGCGAAGTGATGGAATAGAGAGAAAGGTGGAGATGGATGGGCGGATGGGTGGATGAATGAAGAAGTGGACTCCCACAAAAGTGGAAGTCTTTATTATGATAATTTACGTACCTTGTATAGCCAGAAGGAGGGACACTAGGTCCACTTCCTTTGGCTATAGGAAGTTCGAGTGTTGCATGTTGAGTGAATTGTTGCATGAATTCCTCCTTGGAATTTGGCTTGTGATACAAATTGAGGCAATGACTATTGACAAGCAGCTTAAATCTCATAGGGTCAATGGTAGTGAGTTGAACAACTCCATTGGGAAAGACTTCAACAACCTCATATGGTCCTAGCCACCTTGTTTGTAGCTCACCAACATTATCCTGATATCTGGAGTCATAAAGGAGCACCCAGTCACCTGGTTGGAATTTCTTGTCCTTTATGAATTTGTCATGCCACTTTATTCTCTGATTCTGCACTACCTCTGTGTGATGCAAGGCTATCTTTCTCATCTCATCTAAATTATTCAGCTACATAATTTTGACCTTTTGTGCCTTAGAGATATCCTTCCTAAATCTAGTGCAGTCCTAATAGTCTTATGCTCAAATTCAATTGGCATCATAGCTATCTTTCCATACAACTCAAAAGGAGTGAAGCCTATGGTTGTTTTCTAGGTGGTTTGATAGGCCCAAATAGCTTATGGCAGCCTATTTTCCCAATCCTTCCTATGGATAGCCACTGTTTTGGTCATAATGGCTTCAATTTCCCTGTTGGTCACCTCAACTTGGCCATTGGCCTAAGGGTGATAAGGAGTAGACTTCCTATGCCTCACACTATATTCATTAACTAGTGTTGTGACAAGGGTTGATGTAAATTGTGCCCCTTGATCAATCACCATCTCCCTTGGAACCCCATACTGTGTGGAAATTTCCACAAAAAGAAATTTTGCAACCTTATTATCTCTTGCATGCTTCATGGCTTTAACTTCTACCCACTTGGTTACATAATCAGTGCAGACTAGGATATAGGATTTACCATTTTATGGAGGATCAATGGGTCCTACAAAATCCAATCCCCATTTATCAAATGGAGTGATTACTACTTGGGGGTAAAGGGGCATCTCATCAAATTTGGTTGGCCAGCCCATCCTCTGGCATCTATCACACTTCCTTGTATATTTCCTTGCATCCTTGTGGAGTGTGGGCCAGTAATATCCTGTGTTTAGAATCTTCATTGTTGTCCTCTTGGCTGCAAAATGCCCTCCTCATGGTTCATTGTGACATGCATGCAATATATCATATGTCTCATCTTCCCTCACACATCTCCTCATGACATGGTCTGGTCCAGTGTAGAACAAGCATCCTGCAATCCATGAGAAAGGAAAAGTTTTCTCAATGAGCACCCTTCTCTCTTTTGGAGAGAAAGGAGGAGGAACTCTCCTTATGACCAGATAATTAGCTATGTCAGCATACCAGGGTGTATGCACACTAATGGAAAATAAATGTTCATCAAGGAAAGAGTCATCAATGACTTGATTGTCCTCTGATGCAATCAGCCTTGAAAGAAAGTCTGCAACAACATTGGCCTTCCCTAGTTTATCAACAATGGTTATGTCAAACTCCTACATTAGCAACAACCATCTTGCTAGCCTACCTGAGATTAGGGGCTTATTCATGAGGTACCTAATGGCTGCATGGTCTGTGTGCACAAAGATCTGATAGCCTGTTATATAGTGCTTGAATTTGCTAAGGGTGTAGACCACTGCCAGCATTTCCTTTTTTGTCACTGTATAATTGAATTTAGCTCCTTGAAAGTTTTTGCTGACAAAATAAATAACATTCTCAATTGCTACTTCTTTCTATCCCAAGACAGCTCCTCTGATGCATCTGTATGAATGTGAAAAGAAATCTCCCAATTAGGACCTTTGAGCATAGGAGCATGAGTTAAAGATGCTTTCAAATCAAAGAATGCCTTGCCACAATCTTTTGTCCATTGGAACTCAGCATCTTTAGTTAGGAGATTGTACAATGGTGTTGCCATTTTGTTAGAATACTTGATGAAACACATGTAGTAACCTACATGTCCCAAGAAACTCCCGACATCTTTTTGTTTTGTAGGTATAGGTAGATTGGTGATCACCTCAATCTTGGTAGGATCTACTTGAATTCCTTGGTGAGAGATGTAGTGGCCAAGGACTACACCTTCCTGCACCATCATGAAGCACTTTTCATTGTTTAAAGATAGATTATGGTCTGCACATCTCTGTAAGACTCTCCTGAGATTTTCCAATGCTTCATTAAAGTCAACACCATATGTAGTGAAACCATCCATATAAATCTCCATGCAATCATGTGAGATATCTAAAAATATGCTAATGACTGCCCTCTGAAAAGTTGCAGGTGCATTGCATAAGCCAAATGGAAGTACTGAGTAGGCATAAGTCCCCCATGGACAGGTAAAGGTGGTCTTCTCTTGGTCCTCAGGTGCAATTTGTATCTGGTTATGGCCACTGAATCCATCTAGAAAAGAAAAGTATTGCTTGCCTACAAGGGAATCCAACACTTGGTCTATGAAAGGAAGGGGAAAATGGTCCTTTTTGGTTGCAACATTGAGTTCCATGTAATCAACACAAACTCTCTACTTCCCTCCCTTTTTGGGAACAATCACCAATGGAGACACCCACTGGCTATCTAAAATTGGGTAGATAAATCTTGCATTTAGAAATTTTTGTAGTTCCCCTTTTACAATTTCTCTCAATGCAAGGTTAATTCTTCTTTGTGGCTACCTCACTGGTGTGCAATCATCTCATATGTATATCCTATGAGTGCAAAGCTTAGGATTCAATCCCTTCATATCATGATAGTCCCATGCAAATGCATGTTGGTGGGTCTTTATTAAGTTTGTCAATGACAATTGTTGTTCTTCACTTAGCTTGTTGTTAATATTTAGATATTTCCCTTATGATGCTTGCACTTGTGTAGTTAATTCTATCATAGCTACTTCACTAATTCTTGGTACCTTGAGTTCATGTGGCAGAAATGTATGAGACATACCTATTGTTGTAAGAAGTTTAGCTGTAGGAAGAGCGAGCAGAAGTGTCTTCACTAGACCAACAAAATCAGATGAATGAGAGGATGCATGCTGGTGGGTCTTTAGTAAGTTTGTCAATGACAGTTTTTGTTCTTCACTTAGCTTGTTGTTAATATTTAGATATTTCCCTTATGATGCTTGCATTTGTGTAGTTAATTCTATCATAGCTACTTCACTAATGCTTGGTACTTTGAGTTCATGTGGCAACAATGTATGAGACATACCTGTTGCTGCAGGAAGTTCAGCTGTAGGAAGAGTGAGCAGAAGTGTCTTCACTGGACCAACAAAATCAAATGAATGAGAGGATGATGCTTCCTGCACCTCACAATGGTTCTGAATTATGTTAGACAATACTTCATCTTCTTCCTGAAGCTACATGAAAGAACTTTTTCCTAACATCATAAGTTGTGCCACAAAATTGACTTCCTCGGCCTCTTCACCAACATGTGGCCATATGGGGTTATCCATATCATGGGATGGCTGAGAAGGAGGGTAGATATCAAGCTTTTTGGTGCTCTTTCTATCATAAATTGTCATGTCTCTTGTTCGACATCCAATATAGGCATCTTTTTTGCTAACCATGGCCTCCCTAGGATGATGGGATACCCGCCTAGTGTAGCTTTAGGAGAGAGAATCATGAAATCTGCTAGGTACTCCCAAGAGTCTAGAGTTACCACAAGATCTACTATACCATCACGTTTAATAGTGGAACTATCAGCAAGCTACATAACAGTAGGAGTAGGTCTCATGCTTGCAACATTTAGTTGCTGCAAGATATCCTTAGTCATCACATTTATCGTTGCTCCCAAATCAATCATAGCATTCTTTATTTGAATCCCATTTATAACAACTCCTACTACAAGACTACCTGGGTCATTGTATTTGGGAACAATCACTTTCTCAGGCATGATGTTAGCCAACTGTCCCACCACATGAATCGTAGTGGGGTCTTTCTTTTTCCTGCCTGGCTTCTTGAGGCATGCTTCCTTAATTGCTTTGCCATATATGGGAACATCTTTTATGGCCTGAAATAGAGGTATCTTGACACATGTATGCTTCAACTGATCTAGAATGTCAAAGGTTGTTTCCTCCTTCTCTTCCTTTTGTTTACCAATTTCCAACCTCTGAGGAAATGGTGGTTCTTGTTAAGTCTATTGGATTGGGAGTGGTTCAGGGTTTTTAGGTGCACTTGGTTGAATGGGGACATTCAGATGCTCCTCCTCTTCCACAGGAAGCTTAGTAATAATGGGTGTGGAAGGAGCTGGAAAAGTAGTTCTTGAACACAAGTGGATGTCACTTACACTCATAGCATATGCAAGAAGTTGATTTGGATCAGTAGAGTATATTGATTGCTATTGTTGTGGTTTGTTATTTGGGTTAGGTGTGGACTGAGTTGGTAGCTGAGTAGGTCTAGTTGTGATTGAACTTGAACTAGTAGGAGGAGGCATTGTAGTAGGTTGTTGGGGTTGAGAAGGTGGCTGCATGTAATTGGTTGTCTAGTTTTTTCCATTGTTGTCCTCCCCTCCACTGAGATGTTTGCTGCCAGTTTCTTGGAGGTGGCTTCCAATTTCCTTGAAATTGTTGCCAATTCCCCTAAGGTTGTTACCATTGGGGTGGAGAGTTTTGGTGATTCAACTAGGTATTTAGAGGATTGTTCCAGGGTTGTGGTGGATATCCTCCATAGTTGGATGGATATGGGGGTTGCCATTGGTTACCTGATGTATAAGAATTACAATAAGGCCCAACAAAGGATAATGGATCTGGTGGCATACCTTGTCTTGGAGCCCATGGTCTCCTTTGTGCAATGTAGTATATACTTGATCATCATCACCCTGGATTGGCTTGAACTTAGGTTGGATCTACTTAATATCAATGTTAGCTACCATTTTGCATATGCAATCCTTCTTCTTTTGTCTGCAACGAGGGCAATATTTTGCCAACATTTCCTCTGCCTCCTCTTGTTTCTTCTTTGCTTGAAGTGTATCCAACTGAGTAGCCAGATTTTTCTTGATGTCTTCCTTGAAGTCTACTAGCAAGTGAGTAATCTCCATCCTTGAAACTCCATTGGTAGATGACTTACCCATAGAGGATTGATAAGCTCTCCCTTTCTTTGAAGCTTCCCTAGAATAGTTCTGAAATATCTTCTTGATATCCTCCCAAGGGACTTGGGTAATATCTTCTCCTCCCATCAGGTCCAAAGCATCAGTGCAACTGTCATTAATTCCTCTTAGGAAGAGCAGATTTTTTTATTCTTCATTGAGTGTATGGTCAAGAGATTTATGTAGGAAAAATAGAAACCTTGAAATATAATCCTCCAAACTCTCATCTTCCTTTTGTTGCATCCTAAAGATTCATCTCCTCTCATGTCACTGCCCCTACAATATTCTTTGTACTTCTCAAGGAACTTTGTCTTCATGTCATCCCAAGTCTCCACAGTATTTATGCCTAGGCTCATAAACCATCTTAATGAAGCCTCTTTCAAGGTGGTAGGGAAAAACTTAATCCTATGAGCACCAGTGGTATAGTCATAGCTTCTACAGAGGATATCAAACTCAAACAAGAAAGTATCAGGGTCTTCTGTGACAAGTCCATAGAACTTAGGAAGAACTGAAGCAGGGATATTTTTGAGGTTGTCAACTTTATTCTGATAAGAAATGGGGAATGGAAAAGTTGGTTGGTTAGGTTTGTTTCTATTTGCATCACGCATGCCTACCTAAGGGAGTTCCAAAGCAAAGGGGTTCTCAATTTGATTTTGGTCTTCAGAGGAAGTGTCAGAACTGGTTAGATTGGGAAATGCATCAGCAAAAGGGTGTGCTTCTTCTTCTTCATCTCTTGGAAAATTCTAATGCTCAACTAGCTAGAATGGATCAGGGTTATTAGGAAGGAATCTCCCATGAGCATCTCTCCTCCTTCCTCTATGCATATGGTATCAACTCAATATCAACCAGTTCACGCAAAGAATTGGCAAAAGAATAGTGGATCATTACATTCCTAAATGAGGGGTATACTAAGAAAAAACTTTCAGAAACACTACAGTAATAAAGAAACTATCAATGACTCCAAAGAACTCCCTAGTTTGACACCATCCCCAACAACGGTGCCAAAAATGTTGGCCTCCTATAATGATTTAACAACTAAGCCCTTAAAGTTGTGATTAAGAGATTGGACATCTAATCTGAATAACTATCTTAATCATCATGAAGGTGCATTTAACTTGTCAACCCAGGGACATAGACTTGAAATGGGTCAAAATAGTATGTGCACTAGGAATCCATAGTAGCCATATTCATTCTACAACTAAGAAATACATAATGGTGAAAGTAAATTTCTTAGAAAGAAGTAACATAAGTGTTGAACATCAACCAAAAACTATACTATGCTGAAGTGCATGACATAAATGAAAATTTGGGCAAACAAACAGGAAACTACTCTGTCTACTTTAGCTGTAGGAATAGTCATAGAATGGAATTCTAGTGGCTGCAGGAACAGACAGTTGCCAGATTTGTAACTAATTACACATAAAATTAACAACTAAACTAAAGGATGAAATTCTCACAAAGTGGGCCCCTTTGGATGAGTATCCCCTAAGACAAATGTAAACTCAAATGCAACGAGCTTATAACTTCATTTTATTCATTGGAAAGCATGATTACAATAGAGTAGCATAACTGTATTACTAAAAAATTAAGAATGTGAGTACAACATCAGATTAATCAACCTTTTGAGAAGGAGCATTCAAGTATCATTTATAGAAGGAAAAACTACTAACTAACTACCTAGCAAGGCGGTCAACTCCAATAGATTAGGAGGATGCCTCTTTAGGGAAAGCATAGAAAGTGGAAAGGTGGTTATGCATGCGTGGAATTTGGTCAAGCTAGTTTGCCTTAACACAGATCTAGCATAAAAATAGCTCCTATATTCGCTCAACAAACTATTATGACCATTTACAAGGCAGTTACAATCTTTGATTTGAACTAGGAATCTCCCTCCATTGAGAGTCTTCCCTCCATTGACCTTTTGAATGATCACCTTGTTGACCTTTATGGCAAACGACCAGCTAGCAGAATCTTCCTCAATTTTGTAGGTTCTAATTATATCTACATGACAACATTAGTACGTACAACAATTGCATATCTATAACTATCTTAAAGTAACATTCATTAATCCACATGTAAAATTAACATAGATAGTTCATATAGCATGTCAATGTCATTTAAAGGTTACAAAAATAAGCTTATGCCCAATGTCTATGGTTTTGAGGAAATATCATTAAAATGTCAACATCCAAGTATCAAGGCCTATGACAACTATAGAAAATGGATAATAAACTCTATCTAAATTGAGCCATAAATTGGACTCATCACTTCCCATCATAGGGAAACCTCTATTGTTATACATATCAGCTACCTTAGTTGCATTGGGGGCACTCCTTGCTCATAATGATGAAAACAAGAAAGAGAAACATATTACATCAGTCACACTCTAGCTAGCTACAATCTCAACTACACCCCCATAGAAAAAGCATGTCTTATAGTGGTTTTTAGCTCCCATAAACTAAGGAATTATATGCTTGGCCATTCCATCAAGCTCATATCTAAAGTTGATCCACTTAAATATCTTTAATCAAGGACATCCTTAACATTTCGTATAGCTAAATAGATTATGCTCTTAAGTGAGTTTGATATATAGTATGTGGATAGGAAAGCTATCAAGGGCCAAATTATTTCAAATCAAATAGTTGAGGCTCCTCTTATTGATGCCCACCCACTGGTTACATACTTTCTCGATGATTACATCTTTACTATCACTGAACGAGCATCATGGAAACTATATTTTGATGGTTCTTATACACAACACAAGGTTGGAGTATCTATCCTTTTTATCACCCCTCAAGGTGATTTCATACCCAAGGCATTCAAATTGGCTTTCCCATTCACCAATAATATAGCAGAGTATAAATTTAATCATTGGGTTGAGAATGGTAGTACAATGGAACATAAGTCAACTACAAGTCTATGGTGATTCCCAACATATTATCAAATAGGTTAACAATGAGTTCCAAAAAAAGAATGATAAGTTGCTTCCTTGCAAGTGTATGGTAGATGACTTCAAGAGGTATTTTGTTCAGATCTAGTTTGAGCAAGTTTCTCGTCTCTAAAATAATGTTGCAAATACAATGGCTACTATTGGATCCTTGGTAGACATGCCTCACAATAACCATAAATGAAAATTTCTTGTTGAACAACTTATCCCCACATACGATATTATGAATACTGAGATGGTATGTAAAATTGTTGGTCCTAAGTCCCCTTGGTACCATAACATTTATACCTACCTCTATGATAACACCTTACCACCTAACCTCACCCATAATTAATGTTGATTGTTCATCCAATGCTCATCCGGCTACACCATCTCAGGTGATACCTTATATCATCGAAGCTATTATGATTCTTCACTATGATGTCTAAACATGACAAAAGCTAATCTTATGTTACAAGAATTGGACAATAGTATTTGTGGTGCTCATACTATTGGTATAGTCCTTGCAAAGAAGCTTCTCTAAATAAAATATTGTTGGCCCACAATGGAACATGATGCTTGTGAGTATGTCAAGAAGTGTCTCCCTTGTCAGTAACATGGAGACTTAATACATGTACTCTCTCAATTGTTGCAACCCATCACTTCACCATGGCCCTTTTTCTCAATGAGGTCTTGATCTTGTCAGCAGAGATACATCCATCCTCATCTAATGGATACAAGTTCATTATCACTACTATTGAGTACTTCATAAAGTGGGTGGACATTATCCCTCTCACCTTCATCATAGGCATCCAAATCTCAAAATTCATCTATACCATGTCATTTTTCATTATGGTATTCCATCCACCATTACATTAACAACAATAAACCCTTCAAAAATCAAGATGCTCATAATATTTATGAACAGTTTCATATCCAACACCATTAGTCCACTCCCTATTAGCCACAAGGTAATGGCCAAGTAGAGGCAACCAAGAAAATATTACTAAAATCCTCAAAAAGGTTGTTAATGAAATTGACCATGATTGGCACCTCCATCTAAACCCCACCCATTGTTGTACAAGCATTCATACCCCTATCAATGCCACTCCAAACTCCCTAGTTTATGGTGCCAAGGCTATCTTGCCAATTGAAGTGGAACTCCCATCCTTGTGTATCTCATTGAGAAATATTATCACTAATGAAGAGTATTGAGTTACACGTTTGAGTAAATTACATATTTTTGATGAATGACGCCTCAACACCTACAATCACCTCCAAGCATATCAAAATTATATAAGGCCTTGTGTCATTTATCAATTAAACCTTGATTCAATTACATATTTTTGATGAATGATGCCTCAACACCTACAATCACCTCCAAGCATGTCACAATATGAAAACCCTTCAAGTAGGCTTATACATAACACCATCCTTTGTATATATTATACATCAAGTATATGACATGTGTCTTGTACATAAGGTTAGTCTTCTATAACCATCTAGTTTTCCCTTATACATGCTTATTGCTAGGTCTTGTCCTTGTGTTTGTTTCCTAGTTAAGATCATGCCCCTATCAATTAGTACTTCAAAAAACTCTATTAGCCCCTGAGGGTTTCATGTATCCCAATCACCCCTTTTTCATGAGGATCCTAGGTCTTACCCGTCCATCCTTGGTCATCGCGAGATATATCATTCCTCAAATCAAACCACATATATCCCATCCACCATCTTTATGAAAAAAGGTATTTGAGGTGCTTGTTATTTCTTTGGTGCTTTTTAAATCTTTATTTTTCTTTATTTTGAGCTTACTATGTACGATCCATCATATCATGGTGCACTTTGAATAGTGAAATTAGGGGCACAGTCTTAGATTTTATGTGATGTGTCTTATTGGGTGTCTTGCATTGTTCCCACCAAGGTCCTTTACGACCTTGTGTTACACTATCAAATAAACATCAAGGTCTCATCATAATACATCGGCTTTGTAGAGCATAATAAAAATGTGCCCTAGGGCATATAGTAGCTTTGTCTCCATCCTACACTAGAAATGGTTAGCCCCATCTTTCGGTGATGGCCCTAGTGATGATCCTCGTGGTGGCCCCATGACCATTGATTTCCTCAATCTCATTGATTTGGCTAACCCAAATACCCCAATCCTTGAATGCTCTACATAGCTCAGAGCTCTTTGGGCTGTCAGTATGACCTACTCGTACAATGGATCACCAATATCTAGCCTCTCACAAGGCTCATGATACCTCTAAAAATTCCTATGCCATCACATGAGGTCCTATAAGGTCTCTCAACTGAGTGATCTCCCCCTTGACTCCTATATTTGTCTCCAAAATCCATCTCGCTCAAACTCTACCTTCTCTAGCCACCTTTGAATGGTGTCCTGCTCACTCAACATTTGTGCTAGTCTCATCTCCAAAGACTCCTTCACATTATCACCCTCCTCTACCTATGCCTCTACCTAAGGTGATTCTTGTGCCTCATCATGTGTTGATCCATGTATCTCCATCTATGGTAAACCCTGTCCCCCCACCTCTAGTGATTCATGTCCCTCCTCCTCCCCCCTCGATGAAGTTGAGCTCGAGTCACTACCACTATGCTTGCTACTACTCTCCATAGTCTCCCCCTCTCTAGTAGCCTCCTTATTGATCTTTCCTCCTATAGACTCCTCTCCTCTCTCCTCCCCATCATCCCCTTCTCTATTAGATACCTCTATATCTACATACTTTGACCACTCCTCTACCTCCTCTCATGACACCCTTGTTATGTTGCCACCACCTTGTAGAATCCACCTCCTCACCCCCCTCACCATGCCTCCTACTCCTCCTCACCATCACATCATTACCTCTACTACAAAATCCCTAAGTCACTTTCATACACCCCTCCACATTGGTGGCATCAACCTTTGCGGTATTTGTGTAGGCCACAACCTCCTATATGTTGTTATAGTACCTACGTCGACCACATGCTCTTGATCATCCCACTCCAACCTAGTCATCTCCACCTAATTTTTTAGTGTATAATCTTTACTAACATATGGTCCCCACTTTTTCATCTCTTGTACCTACCTCACAAAATAATGAGGCCCATTTGGCACTCCCTATTATAGATAGAACTATTGTAATACTCTATATAGATGATATCTCTCAATAAGATAGTGGTATCGCCCTATTAGGTAGCACTACAAAGCAGTGTATCGCTAGTCATCCTGCCATGTCTCCCCCTCCTAGTATGGTGTCCACATGACGTATCCCTCTATTAGCTCATCTAAAACTCATTGGTAATGATCCAAGTCTCCCACTCATTTGTACTCTACTGCTATCTCCTAGCCAAATACATAAGGCTCCCCATAGTCCATTGCTACTTTATCCCCAACTGGTCAAAGCATGACAATGTGCTCCCACACCCATAAATATACAACGTGATGTGTCTCACACTTTTTACATCTCTAAAAGCCATCATGTGTAGGTATTTATATAGGCGGGCTAACATGCGTGCCCCTTGCAAATTGTTGGCCACTCTCCACCATCTCTACCACACAGTCTACCAAACCAATTTGAAACATCTGCCCACTCTTGTTCAAGAATAAAATATCCTTGAAAAGAGCCACCATCACCAATGGGAATTCTAGAACTCTCCCCCTATAGCTATTTGTAAGGAAGCTAAGGTAGTGGAACAACTTACTACACTAATCTTGAGAGGAGGATAATGCAAAAATTTATAGATCTTTACAACAGTTACAAAAAATTTAAAAAAAAAAACATAAATATCATGCATACCACAACATATTTATTTACATGGGGAAAACCATTTTGGGAGAAAAACCTCACACTCCAAAAGTCGCCCAATATATTATTCAAAAATCACAAAGATTACTTGCAAAGCAAGCTTCTCACAGGAGTATCACCAACCAGAGATCCAAAGACAACACGAACATTATCAAACTCTCAAAATACATCACAATACACAACCGTAATACAACACCCTTATAAAATGGGGTTGCCTTCTAGGGAAATTTAAGCCAACAAAATATCTACCATCAGATCTAAGACCTAATGATGAATGGTCCAGATTTACAATAATAAAATATACATTAAATTTGGCTTTCGAGGGCACTACCCCTGAGCCCTTGTCGAGGAACGCGACCCCCAAACCCCCCACTGAGGGGATGATCCCCCCAGACCCCTTGCAAGGGGGTAGCCTCTGCACCCCCTATGCTTACCTATCAATAGTACCTTATGTAATTGCAAGGTCAAGACACATTTTACCAACACTATCCAGGTGCAATGCCATCCCTATCCTTGGAAAATCACTCCTCTCAAATAATATTTGTAATGCCACCTTCGATGTTGTCATCTATGTATACACTAGACAACTCCTAATTGGCACTTGTAAGATCCTCCACACATCCTCAAGTGTCATTGTCATCTCCCCTATTGAGAGATAGAAAGTACTTGTCTTAGAGTGTCATCACTCTGCCAACACCATCAACATCATCCTATGTGCACAAATTGATGGCATTCATGCCACATACTCTAATTCTATCTCCTCCAATGTTTCCCTCTTGACCCCTATCAATTTCTCCATTTGTCTCAACACCCTCGATCGTCACTCCTAGGTCTTCAACACATCCAACTCCTCTAACACTTTATTAGTTTCACTTAAACACTAAGCTACCCACTCTACTTTCACTTTTACCTAATCGTCTATCATGCAATATAATGCATCCCCAAACCCTATCTTCACCCCCTCCCCTCCCTAACTTTTAATTATTGTAACTAACTCAATCCCCTATGAGGTCACCCCAATCCCCTACCAGGTCGCCCCATTTCTCACAAGGTCACCTCACTTATCTACAAGGCCGCCCCATTTGACGAGGTCACCTAGATAACCTACCAAGCCGCCTTGTTTCTCACAAGGCTACCTTAATTACCTATGAGGCCACCCCAATCCCTTATGAAGTTGCTCCAACTTCCTATGAGGCTACCCAAACATGATTGCCCCTCTTGGGTGACCCTGTTTTCACCTCATTTCCTACCCCCAAAAACCATAAAAAAAAGTACAACTTGGCTTAGGTTTGAAGTGACTTATTTGTGTGCCTACCTCATTTTGCCACATGTAGGCCCTCATTCGCTCCACATGATGCTCTCCACATGGAATATTCACCATCTCCTCACTACTAATCTCTCACACTCTTCTCAATTTTACTATTGTAAAGGGTAAAAATGAAGAGTTTTCACCTTCCATGGCATATTTATTTGCCCCTAGCCACTCATTTTCCCACATTTTCTCCATCTTAACTCTGGTTTTTCTTCATTTATTCTTCTCTCAACCCCATTTTTCATCCTTTTTTCACCTTTCCTATCATTTTCATCTTTCAAGAGGTTATTTGGACCCCTTTTCCCACCTACCCTTTCAAGTGGGCATCACCTATATTTGTCATTTTCTTCTATCATCTCTATATCAAGGCATGTTTTTACCTAGTTCTTCATCATGTCGTCTTTTTTTTTAAATACCATTATGTTAACACCATTTCAAAGAGGGGCAAAATATAGACACCTAAAATTGATCATTACATTTGGTCAGTTTATCCCTAATTTGTTTGTTCCCAATCACATATATTAATTAAATAAAGTCTTATTTATTTAGTTAATATTTCCTATTTATTCCTATTTAATCCAAATCCCCATTGTCTATATTAATTAAATAATACTTTATTATTTAATTAATATTCCATTTTTCTTCTATTTTCCTAAATACTAACCTAAGGTAAATAATTAATTTAAATCATTTATTTATTTACCATACCTTACCCCTTCCTCTCATAAATTAAATAAATAAATCTTATTTATTTAAATCTCCCCTCACATATCACATCCTCCAAATCTCCCACTTTCCCCTCTAATCCCAATCCTAATCACCCACCTAATCCTCTCTCTAAAAACTTACACAATCCTAATCCATGATTAGGAAAGGGGTCAAATCCTTTTCATTTATTGCTTAACCTCTTTGTACCCTAGCCTTAAAGGCTTTACCCTTTTGGAAAGGAAACCCACATGGGTCCTTGTACCAAAAGTACACTCCAAGTACATCAAATGAATTAAAAATTCCTTTATTCCTCTCATCCCTCTCCCCTTTGGAGTGTGGGACAAACCTTGCCTTTATGGCAAGATCCTCCCCATACTCCAAGGTACCCTCATAAATACCCTTCTCCTCTTAAGTCACCACATTGCGCCACTTGTCACAATATCATGCCTGAGAGAGAACACTCAATCCTAGATCTTTATCTCTCCATTCAATCCTCGTCATTGATCTCCCTCACCAAAAATCTCTAAATTCAACCTCAACCCATGTAATTTTATCACACATTGGAGTGCAAGATTATGCTACATGGTTTGTGAGCACACATCCAAAATTATCAAAGTGCACAACCATTTTTATGCAACTAGGCAACCTAACATGGGGTTATTTGATTTAATTTTATGTTTTGTTTGATTTCCTAACCTCTTAATGAGTGCTTGTTTGGTTGTTGTGTTTGATCAATTTAGGTGTTTGAATTGACCATTAGTTGTAAAATTTCCTTGCAATCAACTATAAATGTATTAAAATGGTACCACATTTTCAAACAAGATTTACTTTTATAACAACAAATATGCTGAGAGGAAACTCTATTACATTTGCAACATACCTTGTCATAGTATATTGGGGTACTTTAACAACTTCCACTACCTTCCCACCACTAAGTTTCAATGATTGGAACCTTGGATAACAGTGACATTTACTCCATACTAAGAATAACCACTAACTAACCCCCTCAAATGAGTAAAAAATGTCAAAATATAGCCTATTGGTTGAAACCCTAGCATATGGCATTGTAGTAGTGCCAAATCCATGGCTAAGGATGAATTACACTCAAAATAGGTATCTCAAATCAAAAGACAAGTTGAGAATTTATTTTTTATAGTTGGGCGACCCTCTACATTCATGGCGAGTAGCTAGGAGCAAACCCCCAGTCTTTATTTTTGGCACCCAAACTCCTTTTAAAAATTATTCTTTATTATAACATCTATTTTGGGAGTTGGGAGTTAGGCGTAACTTATAAATAGGAACCATGGATGATGCAGGAGCTTCTAGGCGGACTAGTAATTGACATCACCCAAAAACAAATTTTAGTTTCACTAAATTTAAAATATCCCAATTTTGGAAGGCTGGAGCAAAATCCTTTTGCAGGGGCCCGTGGGGTACCATTCCAAGTCTACACGCCAATTTTTGAGCAAATAAAAAAACTTTGGATTTTTCCGCCTGTGGACACCCGAATCTCTCAATTCGAAAATTAGTCATCTTTGAATTATATGAGCAAGATTGTTGAGGCAATAAAAATGAATTTCCATGTTAATTTTGATGTATATATTGATGACCATGTGGGAGCATGAACACGTTTGGTGAATGATGATATTTGACATTTTATCCAATTCACAACAAAGAAGTTAAATGCAAATTAAAATATATATATTAAAAGGTAGATTGGAGGGAATAGAGAGGGGCACACAACTACAAGAAAAAAAGATGTAATTAATAATAAAAAAATAGAAATTAAAGGAGGGGAGAAACTCACACAAACAGAGAGGGGAAACTAAATAGTTTATAATAATAATAAAATTGCACTTAAAAATTGCAAGGAGAATGTGAAGAGACTACGCAGCCAAAGGATAGTTTTATCCAGCATGTAAGAGTTGCAGAAAAAAAGAAGAATGGAGAGGCTGCAACATATGGAAGTAAGACCATTAAGGAGGCATGTCATTTAATATGGCATTTAAATTTTAGACGGCAAAAAAGAATGCATGGAGCTGAATCAAAGACAAGTCACACAGCCAAAGGAGGTAAATAGTTTGCATTTGAAAATCAAAACTCGAATGTAAAGAGCCCACACCCACTGGAAGGAGTAAGTCTATGAAAAGGAAAAGAAGTAAAAAAATGCAGATGAGAAGTGTGAGAAGCTACAAGTTGTGTCTCTAAGAACAGATGAAAGAGTATGTGATAGTTGAAATAAAAATTTAATAAAACATTACCTGTAAAAATAGAGTAGGTTGCGCTAGGTTGGGAATGTACACGCTCATCTGGAGAGGTATACCATGAGTATAGTGTGGTCAACACAAAAGAATGTGTAGAGTTCAACATTTGGAGTAATAAGAGAACACCAATATGCAAAGTGCGATAAAAACATGAGGAGTGCAAAGTCCAATAGTTTGAAGAAAGACAAAAGAGGAATTGTAGAGAGTGAATAGAGTACCTATGAGCAGAAGAAAGGACATAAAAGGCCAACATTATACATATTTTGTAATTTTTACTACAAATCTATTTTGTTTTAGTAATTGAATAAAAGTGATGATATTTAAATTTTGGGCATAATATTGTGAGTTAAATTATGTTTTGTTGCAATCTTGTTGTTGCGAGTTGTGGGTTTGTTGTGAGAGAGAGTGCCCTTTTGCACCATATGGTATTAGAGAAGGGGATCTTGAGAGTGGATAGAATCCACCGGGACCTATGAGTATAGTAGAAGAAGTGTGGTGAAGAAGAGCTCATGTGAGGATTGTTGTGGATAGAAAGAAGCCCTGAGCAATTGAGAGCTAGGGAGTCATAAAAAGAAGTGTGATTGTAGATTTTCGAGCATGAGGTGAGAGTTGTGAAATATTGCAACTAATGAGATGGGTATAGCCATAAGGAAGAAGCCCATGATTTGGGAAGCATGGAGATGGTACAAAGAAAATAAGACATGGAGGATGATTGTGGATATAAATAAGTGATTGGATAAGTTAGATAAATTGGAGGCATAACTAAGTGGATAAAAAGACATGAGAAAAGAGGATGAGGATGGAATGAACAGTAAAGATCTTGGGGTAGAGGTAGTTGAAGAGGAGAAAAATGAAGATGTAATGATGGAATGTGAAAGATGAGGAAGAGGATGATTTGTCATCGTAGATTTTAGCGGTGGATAATGAATGGTTAGAGAAGATCGCATCGATTGAAAGCAGAAAGACAAGCATCACAAAGAAGAAAGTAGAAGTTACTGATGTAGCCGATGGTGAATTTGCAGCAACGAATGAAGAGGTAAATCTTGTTGCATTTTGTGATGATGATTTTGTATTTATGTTTGAGGTAATTAGGGTTGAAGAGTGTGGGGAAGAACCTATGGAAATCTTTAATTTCCATCAGGTATTCATTGAAGATTTGTATACAACAGGCTATGATATGAGAGTTTGGTGGAGGAGGTCGGTTACTAGTGGGATGGATCCCACAAAGGAGAGAAGGGGAGAGGAGAAATAATTTGGAGGATGGCACATGGTGGATGTAAATCCATGAGAGGAGAGAAGAATGGTGAATGGAGTTGTGGGAGGAAGATGATAGTTGTTCCAACATGGTGCTAGAAGAGGAAGAAAAAGAATTGATCTTTTACACTTATCCCAATGATGGAGTTCACTACAAGTTGGTTGCAACTTGGAAGAGTAGTTCGAATACTCAACTCCACCTTTGTGATCCTATGCTCACAAACTTCCTACCCGACATGTTTGATGCAGGAGCATCTAGGCAGACTGATAATTAACATCACCAAAAAATAAATTTTAGTTTCACTAAGTTTAAAATCTCCCAATTCTAGAAGGCTGGAGCAATATCCTTTTACAAGAGTCCATGAGGTACCATTCCAAGTCTATACACCATTTTTCATGTGAATCAGATAACTTTGGATTTTTCTGCCTGCAGACACCCAAATCTCTCAATTTGAAAATCAGTCATCTTCGAATTTTATGAGCAAGATTGTTGAGGCAATAAAAAAATGCTAATTTTGATGTCTATATTTATGACCATGTGGGAGCATGAACAAGTTTGTGAATGATGATTTTTAACATTTTATCCAATTCACAAAGAAGAAGTTAAATGCACATTAAAAATATATATTAAAAGGCAGATTGGAGGGAATAGAGAGCAGCGCACAACTATGAGAAAAAATATTTAATTAATAATAAGAAAAAGGAAATTAAAGGAAGGGAGAAACTCACAAACAAAGTATTGAGATATGGTGTTGTACACCATTGCATAAATTGATTTATCATAATATTATAATTAAATAATTATTTATTTGTGATGCACCTTGGTGGTGTTGTTAATCACACTAGGTAATTATTCAGGGACCACTTGTTGTATTGTAACATTGTATTATTATTTAATGTGTGGGAGACATGTGATAATAATTTAATATTGGGGAAATATTAAATAGTGTGATGTCTTAGTACCCAATATTAAATAAGGGGTTAGTGGTTTTGTATTCACATGGTTTTGTGGTACATGGTTTCACCTTACCATTAGTTGTATTTTGTGTGAGCTCGTGTCTATAAAAACAAACATGTGTAGTGGTTTAGGTTGGTTGATTGGTTTGGATTTCATTATTGAGTCTTCTTGAGGAGTGCATTTGTGAAGCATGGCATGGGATGTGTGGATTCATGCTTGGACACATGGGAATGCATTGGATGACTTGATGCTTTAGAGGTGTTCATTGTAACTCTTGTATTTGCTTATTTTTTATTAATATGATGGAGTATGGATGCTTTTGGAGGCCGTGGTTTTCCCTTTGGAGGGTTTTCCCAAGGTATATCTTGTGTCATCTTTGATGGGTATTTTATCTATCCTCTTGCATGTGGATTCTAAGCACTTATTTGCATGAATATCTATTTTGGGTTATGTGGAAATTGTCATATAATGGTTGCAAGTTTCCTTACAAGTGGTATCAGAGCTTTCATGGTTGAAGATTTTTTTATTATAACCCTAGGTTGAGAAAATATTGCTTGAAGTTTGAATATATGTAATGCATGAGAGAATGAAAGACATGGAAATCTATGAGGGTTTTGTAGGTTGTTTATTGTAGATCTAAGGGTTTTGGGTTTGCTATTATAATGGGTTGTTTGCAAATTTGGGGTGTGAAAATTTTTGGCTAAAAAGGGTTTCTTGGTTGTGCATTCAAATGGGGGTTTCGTGGGGGAAATTTTATAAATGACCTACTGGGACAAAACGGACTTCATGGTTGGATTCAGGTTGGCCGAGAGATAAATTTTGATATAAAATTTGCCCTATTTTGGAGAAGTTGAAAAAAATGCAAAACTTTTTTAGTCTCAACCCAATTTCACCATGTGCAGAAATAAAATTATTAAAAAATTATAATTTTGTCTCTTAAAAAAAAATTGTAGAAAAATGCTCGACCTGCAAAATAAGAATTCAATGGCTAAACAAAAATATATAGCCATCGTTGAAAATATTTGTGCAAAAAAATATTTGTCAGGGTGGGTTGAAAATAAAATAAAATAAATAAAATTTACCCCACTAGAAACCTTTCCGTGAAAAACTTAACCACCTCACCTCTCCACAATTTATGGAGTTTTTAATTTTTTAAATATTAAAAGAAATAAATCCGCCACTATAATGTTGGAGAAATTAAATGAATTTTTATTTTTGGAGTGGGCACCACCAAAAGTTGTTTACATGGGCAAATCGGACATTTTTTAAAAACTTGCATAACTTTCACCCACGATGTTCGTTTTTCAACTTCTTGTACTCGTTGGAAAGATGGTTATGAGCACTATGTAGTGGTATAAGTTTGGTTCCATTATTTTGTTGTTTTCATTAGTTTTTGAGGCCTAGAAGTCAGATGATTTTAGTTGCACAGTTTTGAACTTAACTTTTGCATACATAATCAGATTTTTTGATTTTGAATAGGCATTGGAGAGCATTTGTAGTGTACTACACAATGGTTCAAATTGTTTATCAATATTTGGTGTTGTATGAGCTTGGTACTTGTTTGATCACTTGTAGGTGCCTAAGATTTAGGGTGTAATTGTGTGAGCATCTGGACGAGTTAGGAGGCGAAACCTTGAGGGAGTACATATTTTTATATGTTATTTATGATGCTATAGCTGATTATCAGATTGGTGCTTCTAGGTACAAGTTTACAGGTTTTTTTCAGAGTTGGACTTTGATGGTGACAGGTACATAGGTTGTCTTTGGTTTTGAGGACATGGTTGGATATGGTTTGAGACTTGGAGTCTTGTAAGGGTGATAGTTGAGTGTAGGTACAATGTTGGTTATGATTATGGTGTCATGGGTATGTAGTTACATTTGATGCATTGGCATGGCATGATCATGTATGTGGTTGTTTGGTGGTGATATGGTTTGGTGATTAAGAGATTGGTCTTATCTTCTTGATGCTTATTTGGTTCCTTGACTATGATTACTCATTTGTGGACATGGTTGGAAAATTAGATTTGTGGTTGATTTGGTGTTTGAGTTTTGATGTCTACAAGATTATCTTCTTTGATATCTCGGTTTGTAGGTTACTAATGTGATGATGAGTTTGTATGTTTCAGTGGTTGGATCTACGAGTTATGTAATTGGTAAGTATGCACAACCTATTGATTGCAATGGTATGACTCATATGTGGACTATCTATATGCACTAGGTTTGATTCATTGTTGTAGATTTCATTAGTTTTCCTTATCTATGGTCATTTGTACATTGGAATGTTGCTTTGAGATTGAGAGGATGGATGGTTAGAGTATTTGATTAGTCAGGTGATGGGAATTGTAGCATGTGGTTTGATCATGATGTCATGATAGCTTGTTGCATTTCATTAGTTATACACTTTCAGTGGGAGCTTTTGACAGTGATGACTTGGTGGTGTTGGATTGGTTTGTGATGTTTTTGATGGCAGTTGTATGTATCTTATTGGCTTGGAGATATTGGTTTCAATTGTATGTTACTAACATTGTAGTTGAGTGTGTGCAAACCTAGATGATCTTCATGGAGAGGATGGTAGTCATGATGCCATGTGTAGCTCGTATCACGATTCAGTGGGAGTCATTGGAAATGACATGGATGCATCATTGGTGATGGTTATCTTCATGTGATTGGGGATATGTATTCTTGGTTTACAATGTTTGCTATTATGTCATGGTTTAGTCTTGATACTAGTTTATAGTTTGGCATATTACATGTTCTCTTGAGACAAGGATGTATATTATGGTGCATGTAATCTCCTAGGAGGACATGGTTAGATCATGTTGTCATGATAGGTTCCTGATTCTACAGTTGGAGCTTTGACATTGATTGTGTGTGGTTCTCTTTGTATCAGGTACATTGATCATTTGCTTGATTACTTCATGATAGTGCTATGTTGCATTTGGATTTTGGCATGGGTTGATTGGTTACAAGTACTCATGGATACTTAGAGACATAGGTGATGGTTGGAGTTCTCTTGTGATTAGAGGCATTTGCTTGAGACAGTTACTCTTTGGAGGTTTCAATAGGAAGAGCGAGGAGCTTTCACCTGGGTATGGACATGAGTTCATGTTGGACCGATAGAGGAGATTATTCTTGGAGTGATTCATGATGGTTGGTTATCCTAAAGGAGCATTCTCATTCCCCACTCTTTCTCTACTCGACAGTTTATTAGTTGAGAGGTATTTTCCCATTATATCTTTCAGATGTGTTATGTTTCGTGCTTTGATTTTTCACAGGATTGAGTTGATTCATGGTGTTTTGGATACTCATTTGAGGATGGTTTAGCATGAATTTGTATGCTTTATCTTTCATAGATATGGATCTTGAGCTATGGATAGTTAGTTTTGGAGGGTTCATTTTGAGGGATGTTATGGCATGGTTATCTCCTTGTGCATTTGAGTTTATGATATCTTTCTTTGATGAGGATTGTTAGGAGATGGTTTATGGGCTGATTTCTAGTTTTGGGGATGGTTACTTTGAGTTTGATCTTCTTGGTTAGAGAGGCTTACATCCATGTTGGCATTATTGCATTGATTCATATGTTGTACTTGATCTATGATATTGAGTTTTATGGATGTTGTTGAGGATTTTCATTTGGGGTTGTTAGGAGATTATACTTGACACAATAGTACACTTTTGAGGTGTTGGTAGGAGGACATTATGGTTTACAGGTTTTCTCTATTCATGGTTCCTTCCTGGATGTTCATGTTTTGGGAGGATGGTGGCAACATGTTGTGAGAGATTATACACCTATTTGGGTTGTACGTGTGGATCATTATTATTGTTCTTGGTACTTCATGCTTTGATTTACTTATCACACATTGATATAGTGTTTATTGGTAGATTTGATATGCTTTGACATTACCTATTTAGTGGGAGTTCCTCGATATGTATGTTCTCATTGACAGATTTGATACAGGAAGCTTGGTTACAGTTTACAGGTTGCATATGTTCTTAGCATAAGTTTACTGATGTATTGATACCTTGGAGGTATGGATGGTTGGATGTATTAGCATGTGTTGTAACACCCCGCCGTGTTAACCCCAAAGGACAACAAAATACCACACAATTTTTTTTTGAAAGAGAAACATTACATAAGATGATTGTGAACATACACTATATAAGATGATCATAATATACATTATATGACAAAACTTAACTAGTCCCTTGGGGTTACAAGGTTGCATTACACGTAAACCTCCCCAACCAAAACATCATTCAAGATAAGGCCCAAAAGTTAACAATAGAAGCATACATTCACAAGATAACATAATCATACAACCATCCATAAGCAATAACGATGAAAAAGATACATACATCATTCTATTACAATTCAATTCATAGTTTTAATATTACAATTGTGGAGCATATTTCCACAGATACAATACATCAGGAATACATTACAACATTACATAATGCTTCCCTTATAACAATGGGAAGAGTACATCAAGTACAAGAATAATTACATCAATGAAGAATAAGGTACAAGGCGTAGAATAGTCTTCAACCAAGTGAAGCTCTAGAAATTCTACGTCCGCTTCCGCATCACAAACACAAACTAGGAACCCAATGGGGTGCATAGCACATTCCACCTGACCGCGTGGACCCGAAGGTCCAACCCCCGTGCTAGAAGTGACAAGAAAGACCCACGACCAAGACAAACAAGCAAAATGACCACAAGACCACACCACAAGAGCAACCAAACATAACAAACAACACTCTCAATGACTACTTACAAGGTGACCGCTTTCAGACGCATACAAAGGGAAAATCAAGGGATACTATGGGAGAGTGTCATCACATGATCCTATCATGGGTTATCCTAGCTACCTCTCAACAAGAGTCGGCCCCCATCTATGGTTATCTTGGTTGCCTCGCACTAGGCGCTGGCCCCATAGGGTGACTCATACGGGACCACTAGCCTATCATGAGGACAAGGTAGTGATCTTGTCGACCATGGCCTTCTCAGCCCACCCTTAGTCTGTGGAAGCACTAATGGCAAGGGTGAGGTATCTTATTTATCTTTAGTTTATGTATCCTACCCAAACCCAAGAGTACATTTTGTTAGGTTTTCACTTATTTAACCAACTCTTCAATGGGTTATCCAAGCCTTCCCTTTGTGTGCCGACCCCCATGGAGAGCCACTCTCCCTAATAGCCCTAAAACAAATCTAAGTCATCAGGGGGTGTACCAAAATAGAAAGAGCACTAAAACCACAAAACCAGTGTACCTGTGAGGCATGAACCATCTCGCCAAAGCCATTTACAATGATAATCCTGATACAAGGTTTGACCCACACATGAAACTCAAAATCAATAGTAAGATCAAACTTATTATAATGATTAAACTGTGGAAGTTCAACATGGAACAAGACTTTCCTTAGCCTCTGGAAGCCTATAGGACAACCTACCCTTACACTCCCAGAAGAGTAACACAATGACATGGGTTCCCAACATGATCTCACAACAAGTCCAAACACATAATCTATTCCAAATGGAAATAATGCAAATGAACGATGAAACCGATCATGAGGCATATATAAAATTAACTTCTTAATCTACTGACACATTCCATGTAACAAATAAATATTAATCGCTACACCTCTTTGTACAAGCAACTGAATACTAATTGAACAACTAAGGGATTATGCAATTCATATATACATACACAATCAGGACTTAATTAGAAACTGAAGTATATGTATAAACTAAAATGAAAACGTTCTACAAATTAACTAATTTAAAATAAGGTTTACAAAATTTTTGCTCACATAAGTAAATAAATTACTGAGAAACTAAATATTAAAATAAAAACGTTTTTACAAATTAACTAATTTAAAATGAGGTTTACAAATATTCTGCTCATATAAGTAAATAAATTACTGAGAAACTAAATATATGTATAAATTAAAATAAAAATGTTTTACAGGTTAAAAATAAGGTTTACAAATCTTTTGCTTATGAGAACCGAAATATATGTAAAAATTAAAATAAAGACATTCTACAAATTAACTAATTCAAAATATAGTTTACAAATCTTTTACTCACATTAGTAATATTTAATTTCAATCTATAGATTGTATTTGATAATGATAAAAATGGTTAATTTTAGTTAATAGAATTCTTTCCATTTAATTTAAGTGTAAATATACAACCTTATTGTGATATTATTGCTAGTATCAATATATCACCATCCCCAAACAAAAGGTCATAATAAAATTATATTTATACTAAAATTTAGGCAACATGGGGTACTATAACCAATTCGTGAAGAACAAATGAGTAGCTATTATTTAGCTAATTACCCACAAATAAGGGACAAATACCCATACGTGATGTGAAAATTAAATCAATTAGGGATCGTTAGTGTAGACACCTAAAAATGGTCTGGAGAATCTAATTAATTAAATACGACTTATTTGATTAATTTATCTTAAATTCATCTACTTAGTAAATAAATAGAAATATTTATTTATATTAAGTTCATTATTAATTCTTCTATTTCTCTCCTAATTAAATAAACAAAATTAAAAAATTTGTTTTATTTAATTATTATTTTCATCATATTATTTCTCTCTTAATTAAATAAACAAATTAAAAACTTTGTTTTATTTAATTATTATCATTTTCATCATATTATTTCTCTCTTAATTAAATAAACAAAATTAAAAATTTTGTTTTATTTAATTATTATCATTATTACTTCTTTTATACTTCTATCATAAATTAAATACACAACTTAAATAATTTGTGTTATTTAATTACTTCATCACATTTCTTCTTAATTAAATAAAGATATTCTAAAATCTTTTATTTAATTATCATTTTCCTTTTGTTTTAATTTAATAAACAAACCCTATAGTTTGATTTATTAAATTATTCAATCCTCTTTTTGCTAAATTTAAATAAATTTAAATTATTTAAATTTATGCATAAATCATTTACCACTATTCACTCACCAATAAAATTAAATTTTCAAAATTTAATTAATTCTACTATCATTCACGGGAAGAGCTTCAGGGACAAACCTGCAGGAAGTCCTCTCAACCACCTTTCCTCTCATCTTGCCTGGTGTTTTCATGGGGAGAAACAATCCTCCATGATCAGCTCCATCTTCTCATCCCATGCCATTCAATTCTCTAGATTGAATCCCAGCCCCTTATCCCGTATCCCTGTGCAAATATGTTGCCGTGAAAGCTATAAATACAGCTCTTTGGCTACAGGAAATGGATCCCAACTTATACAATCTTACTATGCAGGTTTTCCAAAGCTTCCAGCATTCATCCAGCATCTCAAGCATTCAACATTCAATCAACATTCATCCAGCATCTCAATTATGGCAGTTTACAGTAGTTTCTTTCTTAGAAGCTTTGTTGTAGAATCATTTTAGTTGCACATTTAAATCATATAGGAATAGAATAGCTTAATTCTCATTTTCTAAGTGTCATTTCAATAGTTTAATTAGCTTCTAAATCTTAGAGCAAAGTAGATTAGAGAGATCTTTAGAGTTAGAGAGCAATAGGATAGATTTCTGAAGATTTCTAGTTTAAATTAGTTTAAATTCTTTAAATCTTAGATGCAATGTCCTATTTAGAAGTGTAGAAGCATGTTTAGTTTGTTTTCCCCCTTCTACCACTTACAAATTGGCACCCACAGTGGGGCATAACCCCATATTTTGCTTGATTTTAAAAAAAAGTGTTCTACATGTATCGGCATGATAGTTTTCGAGGAACCGTGACTTTTTGTAGCGCGCCAGTTGGATTTTATAGCGCGTCGGTGGTCTGTTTCAGCGCCAGGTTTCTATTGTAGTGTGCCACATCACTGTTTCAGTGCGCCGCGTCACTATTCCATCACGCCGCGTCACTGTTTCAGCGCGCCGCTTCACTGTCCTTAAAATCATTTTTTTTAATCTGGATCCGACGCATCCGCGGCCAGATTTTGTTTTTGTCTAAATTTTGGATAAAATTTATCAATCCTAAGATAGAAATGGATAAAATTTATCAATCCTAGGATAGAAATGGATAAAAATTGATCAATCCTAGGATAGAAACTTCACATTTTCTTGTGGGATTAAAATTGAACATCATGCTTTTTATGGAGCAATATCTCCATATAGATTAGATCATTTGTCTTTTGAGTTTTTAAAAAGAACAACTTCTTTGCTATGATTGGGTGATAGGTTTATGTTCTCCCCTTTACTGGGTGCATCAGAATACCAGACTCGCTTTTCTTTATGCATTTTTAAAGTTTTTTTTAAAACCTTTAAATAGGCCTGCCCTAGTGGGAAAAAGTACTCACCCTACGAGAACAACCTGAGTGGGGATAGCCAAAAGCCATGGTATTCCAACCCACTTAAAAATTTATGTGAATTTGGGAAAACCCTCTTTCAACGGAAGTGTGCAGGATAACCGTCCCCAAAATCTTTGTTCTAAATATTGGGAGGTCTCTCGAGGGAGTTTATCCATTTGCCGCTCTGAACGAAAATCCTATCTAAGAACCTAGAAATAGAAGCACGCTTGTTAGTTTCTAAACATTGTAATACTCGGCGGTGCAGGGGCGGGGAAGAATCTACCCTCAAGCACTCACCATATAATTGCCAAGGACTGTTTGCTCAAGGGATCCGGTATCCACTTCTGTCACTCTGAGTACGCACCTGGAAAAGACAAAAACACGGGCGCCCTCTAGGGGGTGACATGGCTGTGTGAGTCGACACAATTCCAAGCTGTGGGACGTTCGAGTATATAACGATGACCTTTTGTCTCTAGGAGTGAGTCTGTTTGAATTGTCTTATCTTGTCATCAAACCAGTGAAAATCAAAAAGAATCATGCTTGATTCTTAAGAACATACACTATCTATTTAGATTCTAGGATTTTTAAAGTCAACCATTCTATTCTTGCTTGCTGTGTTTTCTCTCATTAAATTCAGATAAGATCATCACAAAAATCTTCAAAATCAAAACACTTGTGGAATTCTCATGATTCGAGATTGGGTATCCACCAAGTTTGTCAAGAAATCTCTTGTCAAACGAATCAGAAAACCAAAGAAAACACTTGCATACAAACAACTTCTGAGAAAGCAATGATTTCTATATCAAAGCAGGAAATTTCTACTCCAACATAGGACTTTTATTCATAGGTATCACGATTTCTCTAGAGGTTATACGGACGACTATGTTGTAGCTCCCTTAGATTCACAAGCATTCTATCAAAGAAGGGCTCTTAGGCAACACCACAATCACAGTCAAAGAATTCGTCCATAATACATCCCACAACTAGCCATACAATACGATACCAGACCAAGTGAGTTTCATAGAATAAGATAGTTTTGTCTTAGCACCTCATGGTTCTATTTTAGCGCTTTGAGTTTTTGTTCCAGCGTGTCCCTTCCCTGTTTTAGCGCTTTGAGTTTTTGTTCCAGCGCGTCCCTTCCCTATTTTAGCGCTTTGGATCTCTGTTCCAATGCTTCAGGTCTCTGTTTTAGTGCTTTGGGTCTCTATTCCAGCACGTCCCTTCTCTGTTTTAGCACGTCATGTCTCTGTTTTAGCGCTCTAGAAAGTCAGAAAAATAGAGAGTTGGTAAGACATTTTGTCAGTTTGCCCATATCGATAACAAGGTTTTCATCAGTCCAGAACATTTTTTTTCACAATCCAAAACACTTGAGTCATACAAAAGGAAAACTTTACCATTACACCTAGATTTTGAAACATCTTGCAAAGTGTCCTTATCACCAAATCTAAGATTTTCTATCAAAGTTTCCCTATCAAGGATTTTTATTATCCTCCCATCACGAAACTAGACATGACTAAATCAGATTTTAAATCAAAAACTTTGACACTTATCCAATCAAAAATCCAAGATCAAAGTATAGAGTAAAAAGTTTGTATGCCTATTTTTACACGATCAGCATATCAAAGACAACAACAAGAACAAAACGAAAGAATAGCAGCCATGGCTGAAGAAATCCCTTGGAGACGATATAGCAACACTGATCCTCTCACTAATTCACACAAGAAAGAAATAACTGTAGAGGAAATCAAAAAAAGTTCAACAAGACCCTCATTTCCATAAATTTATGGAAAAGATGCTAGAGCAAGATATGGAAAAGTATCTTCTATTATTAGCTGACAAAGGTGCTAAACTTCCTAAAGACTTTGATGTCAATCAACTCAAGGAAACGACCACACCCCAGACAACTAGTATGGAAAACCCAAATCAAATAGATGCTTTGACAAAACAAATCCAACAATTACAATTACAGTTCCAAAATATCCAACAAGGGCCAACAAAAAGATATTCCTTACAAGACATTTGCCCTTATCCATTCAATCCAAGCATTAACATGATACCATTTCCACGGTATTGTGAGTACCCGACATACAACAAATACAATGGGAGAACAAATCCATTTGATCACGTACGGAAATTTCGAGCCATGAGCATAGAGTTCGCACACGAGGACTCTTACTTACTACGATTATTTCCAAGAATCTTAGGAAACACTTGCATGGAGTGGTTTTCTAAATTGGAACCTGGGATTCAATCTTTTGAAGAACTGATCAATAGGTTCATAACGCACTTCTCATTCAACATCCAACATGGGGTGACCTTAAAAGAACTCTACAACACCAAACAAGCAAAGGGTGAAAAGTTTCTTTCCTTTCTCCAACGATGGAGAAGGCTATTTGCTAAATACCCTAGGTCTATTCCTGAAGAGGAGAAGATAGAGATGTTCATTGATAACTTAGTGGATGACATGAATTACAGATTAGACTTACAATGTCCATCTACATTTGAACAAGTTATCGAAAAGGGGCTCAAAATCGAAGAGGCTCTAATCAAAAGAGGAACGATCAAACATTTCATTGAAGGTTCAAACAATAACAATTCCTCTAACAACAATAATGAAAAGCCAAGATTTTGGCAAAAGAACAAGAATACTGATACCATGATTGATACACACACATCTAAACCAGTATTCACCTTGACGCCAACCACTACAAACAAAAAAAATAATGGTCTTAATGTCAAACAAAGTAGTGATCAAGGGAATAATCAAAATAGTGGAGAAACAAAAACCCAATCATTCCAACGACCATCCAATAAACGAAAATCCATGCCATTAGGACAATCATTGGAATCAGTCCTCAAAGAACTTTCAGTCCTCAAAGAACTTTTAGACAAAAAACTCATTCAAGTACAAGAGGCTAGAAATTGGGACCCTCAAGTCAAACCATCATGGTGGAATGACTTACATTACTGTCACTACCATCAAAATAAAGGCCACATGACTGAAAATTGTTGGCAGTTAAAACATGCGGTACAAGACCTCATAGATCAAAAGAAGGTATTTGTAGAGGGACACCAAACAAACAAAGATCATACAACGTTCAAAAATCCTCTACCCAATTATCAGAAGGGAGAATCCTCTTCCGCAAACACCAAAGGTAAGAACGTCGGTTATGTCTATGACACAACGATCCTTTGTTTTTCTGCTGCCAAGGAGGATGAAGAGTTATGCAACCAAATCAATCAGAACAATGACATTACATCTACCAATTTGGTACAACATATGGACAAATCTGAAAACCAAATTAACGTAATCACACTCAAAGGGAAACAAGAGTACCAACCGGTAAATGCCACAACAAGGGCACAATCCAAAGTTATATTGAAAGGAGCATCACTATCATCCCCATCTGTGGATCCTCCCTCTAATCAATATAATCTCATCGATCAATTATAGAAAATACCGGCACAAATATCCATCTTGGAACTTTTAAAGATTTCCCCATCACACAAAGAGGTTCTTGAACAAGCTCTTGTATCAACCACGGTACCTAACAATTTGGATGTGTGTCAGTTCCAAGCTATGGTGGGACATCTATCTGCACCTCATTACCTTTCATTTTCTAAACATGATGATGTATCACTCACCCATCCACATAATTCTGCCCTTCACATTGAAGTCCTCATCCATAGACACCGTGTAAAGCGTGTCCTGATAGATGGAGGGGCTGGTTTAAATATTTGTACCTTAAATCTGATTCGTGCACTAGGATACTCAGATGAAGCCATTGATACAAGATGAAAAATCACAATCAAAGCATATGATGAAGAAGAAAGGTCCTCTAAAGGGTTGATCATATTATTCATTCAAGTGGGACCTATTGTCCAAAAAGTGGTTTGCCAAGTCTTAGATAGGGAACTGACATACAACATACTGTTGGGACGCCCTTGGATCCATGATATGCAAGCAGTACCTTCTACCTATCATCAATGCCTGAAATTTCCCGTCAATGGACAGGAGGTAACAATCACAGTAGACTATAATGACACCCAAGCTTGTCAAACATTGAAGACATCTTAGGATACATTCATACCTCACAATAGAGAAGTTAGCACATCAGATGGTGAGCAACAATAGAACTTCATACCAAAGTGGCTTCCAAAACAACAAAAATCACAAGAGATAAGGGTGGCACAATCTAACCCTTCAAATGTTGAAGAACAATTGGCTCCACTCTCACATCAATTCACCCACGAAGTACAGATAAGTGGCAAAGGCATAAGTGAATATGGTGTTGGACACTCATTTCATCTATCACAAATGTTACTCTCCTTACAAACGTATGGACAGCCATCTACAATCACCCAAAATTCAGAACAATCTACAACAGCATTAGATGGTAGATTTATAAAAGTTGGGAACTTAGATGAAGAATCAGAAGATAAGGCCATACTAAATTGGCTTTATAAGGATGACGAAGCTTCCACTTCCACAAGTAATATCATAGAGACAAATCAATATGGAAAGGGAAAAACTATTTTGGAGAAGATGGGATATTCAGGACAGGGACCTCTTGGGTTAAGGAAACAAGGCATAACAGAACCAATCCAGCCTCTTACGCTCCAACATAAGGATAAAACAGGACTAGGATATGCAGCAGAACAAGGATCTCTTGATCGAGGGAAACAAAGTGTAACAGAACCAATCCAAGTCCTCACAATTCAGCAAAATGGCAGAACTGGACTAGGATACACAGAAGAAGCAAGAGCAGAAATCACCAATAAAACTGTGGAGCGTATTCTTCAAATACAGGATAACTCTAAAATGGATTCAAATGAATATGAGTGGGACAACTTATCAGATGTTTCCTATGAAGATATTCAGATTGACATTATCAAAAAGTATACCCCCACACGTGAGGAGGGTCAAAGCTCGAGTTTTAATCCTATTGTCTTTGCAACACAAAATTTCGATGACTCAAGTGAAGATGAACGGACATCGATTGAGATAAATGATGTGGAAGAAAATACCTTTGTAGGCATCGACATAACCACTAACAACCTAGACGACATTTCCGTCCGAGCTTTCACAATCACTGACCTCAACCCATCTAATGATTTGTTGCCTTTACTGCATCCCAAGCTTATCGAATGGGAACCCCAACACCACATCAATCTCCCTGTTTTTGACAATGACTCCGCTATTATTAATTACCTTTGTTGTGAGGAATCTGATACTTGTTCTAACAATACTTCTTTTAATGATACTTTTAGGCAGGAGGGTGCCAAGCCTTTCAGTTGCAAAAATATGGAAATAAAAAATGGATCCAATAGTGAAAACCATTCTATGGCAGTATTTGATCCTAAAATAGTAAAAACAAAGAACGCATCCAATGGTGAAAACCTCATTGAGGCACCAAAGGATGGAAGGCTTGACATTCTCCCACAGCATTACCATGAAAGATCATCAGTGTTGATAGAACCCACACAGTCTATTGATATTGGCACAGCAGAGAAAGTAAGAATCCTACACCTGGCAGAATCCATGACAGATATAGAAAAGCCATATTTTATCAAATTCTTTGAAGAACGATGCATCAATTTTGCTTGGTCATACTCTGACATGCCCAGCTTAGACACATATCTCATTATGCATCACTTATCCTTACCAGCTGGCACTAAACCAGTAAAACATAAGCTGAGAAAAATGCATCCACATGTTGCATTATTAGTAAAAAATGATTTGAAGAAACTACTAGATGCTGGATTTATCAGGTCTATTGATTATGCGGAATGGATATCCAACATTGTACCTGTTTCAAAGCTAGATCACACCATTAGAATATGTATTGATTTCTGAGATTTAAATAAAGCATGTCCAAAGGATGATTTTCCTTTGCCAAACATAGACATGATTGTAGATTTAACAGCTGGCCATCAAATGCTATCACTCATGGATGGATTTTCAGGATACAATCAAATCAAAATAGCTCCTGAAGACCAAGAAAAGATAGCATTTACATGTCCATGGGGCACCTTTTGCTGGAACATCATGCCTCTTGGGTTAAAGAATGCAGGAGCTACATACCAGCGAGCTATGACAACAATCTTCCATGACATGATGCACACCTTCATGGAGGACTATGTGGATGACATCTTAGCCAAATCTTACACCAGAGAAGGACATCTTGAGATACTAGGAAAAATATTTGACAGGTTGGAGAAATTTAAAGTCAGATTAAATCCCAAGAAATGTGCCTTTGGAGTAACATCAGCAAAATTCCTTGGATACATAGTTTCTACAAAAGGAATTGAAGTAGATCCAGCAAAAGTTAAAGCCATTATGGAAATTCCACCTCCTAAGAATATCAGTACATTAAGATCTCTACAAGGCCGACTACAGTCCATCAGAAGATTCATCTCTCAACTAGCAGATCGGTGTCATCCATTCAACCATCTTTTGCATAAAAATGTGCCTTTTAAATGGGATGAACAGTGTGAGAGTACTTTCAATCAAATCAAGCATTATTTAATGACACCACCAATCTTGGTGCCACCTAGTGAAGACAAGCCATTGTTGCTATATATCGCAACAACAGATATTTCTTTAGGAGCCTTGCTAGCACAAGAGGATAAAGAAGGAAAGGAACAGGCTATATACTATATCAGCAGGACACTCAATGGACATGAAGTAAAATACACCTTCATTGAAAAATCATGCTTAGCGGTAGTATTTGCAACACAAAAATTGTGACACTATATGCTCACTCACACTGTCAAGCTCGTTGCAAAAATTGATCCTCTCAAGTATTTACTGAGCAAAGCAGCTTTAACAGGAAGGTTGGCAAAGTGGGTCATGCTCCTCAGTGAGTTTAACATTCAGTATGTTGAAAGGCGAGCGATCAAAGGACAAGTCATCACCGACCAATTAGCAGAAGCTCCATTATCAGACTGTCATCCTATGACCATAGAATTTCCTGATGCAGATATCCTCAACATTACAACACAACCATGGCAACTCTACTTCGATGGATCCTACACACAACATGGATCAGGGGCAGGAATTTTATTTGTCACACCTTTTGGGCACACAATTCCACGATCTTACAGGCTTACCTTCCATTGCACTAACAATGTGGCAGAATATGAAGCTTTGATCCTTGGAATTAAAGTGGCTATTGACTGGAAAATCACAGAACTACAGGTGTATGGAGACTCCCAGTTAATCATCTATCAAGTCAAGAATGATTACCAAACTAAGGATGACACACTGATTTTATATAAGAGACTGGTAGATGATCTAAGAAAATACTTCATAGAAATCAAATTTGAGCAGATACCAAGATCAGAGAATAAAGTAGCAGATGCCATGGCCATAATAGCATCTCTTCTACAAATGCCTGAAACACAAGAACGTTATCGATTTATTGTGGAACAAGTATCAAATCCTGCATACGCAAATCCCAAATCCCAAACCATAAGCCTTTTGGATAGTGCCCAATCTTCCATTTATGAAGACATTTATACTTATCTAAAAGATAATATCTTACCACCAGATCTTTCTCGCAACCAAAAGCGCAACTTCATATGCCAATCCGCCAAACATACCATTATTGCTGACACCCTTTACCGTCGAGGCCTAGATGGTACTCTTTTGCGTTGTTTAGAACATAACGAATCCGCTTCTACTTTACATAAGGTCCATGAAGGAATTTGTGGTACACATTCAAGTGGATTATCTTTAGCCAAGAAACTCCTTTGTTTGGGGTATTACTGGCCACACATGGAACAAGAATCTTATAAGTTTGTCAAGAGATGTCCAAAATGCCAGATTCATGGCAATCTTATACATGCACCGACACATGAGCTACATCCATTCACAACTACATGGCCTTTTTTCCAGTGGGGATTGGACTTGGTAGGGAAAATTAACCCATCTTCATCTAATGGACATAATTTCATTCTCACCGCAATAGAATATTTTACAAAATGGGTGGAGGCAGTTCCCTTAACCACAATCACTAGGAAGAAAATATCATCTTTCATACTTAATTATCTCATTTGTAGATATGGGATACCCCAGTCAATCATCATAGATAATGGCAGGCCTTTCAAGAACCAAGACGTCCAAGAGCTATGTGAAAAGTTCCACATCCAACATCGCTTTTCAACCCCTTATTACCCTCAAGGTAATGGACAGGAAAAAGCTTCAAACAAAACAATACTAAAGATTCTAAAGAAGACTGTAAATGAGGTAGGGTGTGATTGGCACGTTCAGCTTAACCCTGCTCTTTGGGCTTACAGGACTAGCATCAAAACACCAACAGGAGCTACACCATATGCTCTTGTCTATGGATCAGAAGCAATATTACCTATCGAGGTAGAAATTCCATCCCTTCGAGTTTCACTAAAGGGACTCATTTTAGATGAAGATTATAGGATCTCTAGACTTCAAGAATTAGAGTTACTTGATGAACGTCGACAACAAGCTGTCAATCATTTGACAGCCTATCAACAAAGAATGTCTAGGAACTATAATCATAGGGTTAAGCCTAGAGTCTTCCAGATCGGAGACTTGGTCCTACGGGAAAACCCTAGAAATCAAGCAGACAAAGAAAAGAAAGGAAAATTTGAACCTAACTGGATAGGGCCTTATGTCATTATCTCAGTCTATGGATCAGGAGCATACCGACTGTCTACACCAGAAGGAGACATGTTGGAGGAACCCATGAACAACATTCATCTCAGGTGATTCTACACTTGAAGATACCTAGTGCACGGTCAATAAAGTTGTCTTGATGAAAACCTGGCAAACAGGCGTCATGATGACAGAAAAACAAATAAATAAATAAATAAATAAATAAAAGAGAAAAAAAACAAACGAAAAAGAAAGAGGACACAATAAAAACAAGTGATGAAAACCTGGCAAACAGGCGCTACTTGTGATTTTCACCAGCTCTTCTATCTATTTAGATACAATTTTGTCACGATTGTTTCATTTTAGATCATTTTTCGTCCATCATTTGAGATAACCATTATCACTATCCATATCATAACAGGGATATCATGTTTTACCCTAGCTTGGGGGCAACATCCTAGTGTTATTTGGTACAATGGACTTTCAGCTTAAATGGAAAGGCAATCAAACATAACAACACCAAGTGACGATACTTGAAAAAATCCAACAAAAACATCAATAAATCCATCAAAATCCAAAAACATCAGAAAATCCATCAAAATCCAAAAACATCAGAAAATCAAAATACAAACACATCGAAAAATCAGAAAATCCATGCAAAAACATTCATAAAATTGAAAACACAAAAATAGAGTCTACATCAATTAAAAGTGGAGTTTGTGTCAGTCGAACTACGTGGTCTTTGCGTGTATAACGTAGGCAAGACTAATCTTTGATCAGTCCCCGAGACCCCTAGGATAGGTCTTTTAGGTTACATCATTTGGTCAAACATCTGGGAATATCATGCAAACATCAGCACACACATATCAACACTAATGATCTAATCTGAATAATGATTTGAAAATACATTAAGTAGAATTTGAATTGTTGTACTTTTTTACTTTTTTTCATTTGTTTATCATTTCTTTGGAGCTACTCGATGACGTATTGAACTAGAGAAGCAAGGAAGGAGAATGATACCTTTTCTTTGTTTGATGTTTGTGAGTTAGTCATTATTATTTTGTGAATTGTCGCGGGAAGTGCTCTACCAAGTATCATGGATGACATTCCGATTCACTTAAGAAAATGATTCATTCTTGTTTGTTTATGCAAGAAATGCTTAGGTCATCATTGGTCCATCTTATACCATGATGCTTGTGTTTGCTTGCAATATCAAAAATCATGAAAGAAATACTCAGGTCATCATTGGTCTATCTCATATCATTGATGCTTGTATTCGCTTTCAACATTTAAAAAAAAAAAAGAAGCTCAGTGATGATACAAAGCAAAATAAAAAGATTATTGAAATGACACTTAGGTTTGCATTGATAAAATAGGTTTGCATGGTAAACATAGATTGCATTCATAAAAATACATCTGCAGAGTACTGGTTGCACAAGTTACAAAGATTCATTCGCAAATAATGTTATCTTTTCTTATTAAGGATTGAGTATACTTGACACACAAAATTTTCATAATGGCATGCATATAAAATCATTTCTTCATCTCATCATAAATGTCACAATAAGAATCTCATTTCATGACATCATATACACGTTATGTTACATTATTCATTTATGTCTCATCACATTGTCATTATCATATAGTTGCAAAATCATCATTCATTGCATAGATATAGAAGGCATTTTTACATCTCATTTATACATCATTTCATTTACATTTCATTAGATATGTCATTCATTGCATCTCATTTATACATCATTTCATTTACATTTCATTAGATACATCATTCATCACATCTCATTTATACATCATTTCATTTACATTTCATTAGATACATCACTCATCACATCTCATTTATACATCATTTCATATACATTTCATTAGATACATCATTCATCACATCTCATTTATACATCATTTCATTTACATTTCATTAGATACATCAATACATTTCATTAGATACATCATACATTGCATTGCATTTATACATCATACATTGCATTTCATTCGTACATCATACATTACATCACATTTTATTTATCATACATTGCATCTCATTAAGAAAATAAATACATCATCAAATATCATATCACATCATCATTAATACATCCATACAAGCTAGTAAAATAAATCATCATAAAACATAGAAACTAAAATGCATCCATCACATCAATCATGTAGAACACATCATAAGATCAATACATCCACCACATTAATCATGTAGAATATATCATAGATCAATCGAACCGCTGCACATATATATCTCATCAAGTGTCAAGTATACAATGAAGTCTGAAAAGGATGAAAATAACATCATGTCAAAAATAGCTGTATCTGTCTCTCAAAGGGTACACAACTGATATCAAGTGGTACTCGCACCAGAAGGAGCAGGTCTCGCGCCAGTATCATGACCACCACTAGATGTCCCAGGATCTCTCAGATCTCTCGGATCCCTTGGGAGCGGCTGTGTCACACCTCTGCTCACTGTCCTCGAACGAGTCCTCTCTGAGCGAGATTGGGCATAACTGACTCTCTGCTCTGGGGGGAAAAGCTCATGATAGCGGCTCCTGTAAAACTTAATCTCAGCACCTGCCCGCATGGCCTCTCGCATGTAATCTGCCACAAAGGTCCCATCTGCCACTCTCTGCAATCTCTCTGCAGTAGCTTGTGCTATCTCTGCTGCCTGTCTGATAGTGTCTTGCTCTGCAGTCAAGGCTGTGATCTGTGCCTGGGCAGTGGTCAACTATACTCGTACACCTGCTAGCTGAGCTTGAGTTGTCACTGCTACCTGTAGGGCCTCATCTCTCTCACCAATCAGAGAGGTAATCTGTGTCTGTGCAGTAGCTAGTTGTGCCTGCATCTAAGCCTGTGTCTATGCTAGTAATCTCTGCACCTGTGCTAGCTGTCCCTGTAAGGTCTGAACCTGCACCTGTAAACCTGCAACCTCTGATTGCTCTGCCGACGAGGAAGCAACAGCCTGCCTCTTACGAGGCGCACTAGTCAATGGCTCTGTAGTACCTGCTATGCTCGGTCTCCCCCCATCTCCGCCATCATCATCACTGCTCTCCTTGCTGCTCTCATTGTCATCATCACTGCTACTCTCACTGTCATCATCTCTCCCCCGTCTCTGACCAACCTGAACACCCCCTGCAGCTGCTGGTGCTGGTGCTGGTGCTGGTACTGGCTCATCTGGAATGGTAATACAAGGAGGAGGGTGCAGAGCCAAATACTGTCCATACTTAGGAGTAATAGGAGCCTCAACAATGTCTCATCGCATATCCCATGCTGATGGCTATAGAGCACGATAACCCTCAACAAGTGCCCCATAAGGCAAACTAGGACCCCAATCACTGACATCTATCCGTTGTCGTCCATAATGCGCTACTCCCTGTGGCATACACTGCACAATACCATACTGCCTGTAGATGCGACGAAACAGGAATTGCTCCAAAATCTTGGGGCTCTTCCCGATCAAATACATCGAATCGTACAAGAACCCCAACTCAATATCATCATCATCCCAGTCATCACAGTCTAAATAAGGATGCCAGGTCACTACCTCTACATCATCAATAATCCACCTCTAATAATCTAGCTTACCCATCATATGCTAGGTAGGCCTGCCTCTGTAATGAAACACATAGGGTCTCATCGCTGGTCTCAATAACACCGGCACAGGACGCGTAACAACAATATGCTCCCATGCCCATACCTAAAGAAGGGTAGCACCCACCGATAAACTGCTGCCTCCAAGGTACACAATCCAGTGTAAATCATGATAGAGCTGAGCAAGCATGCACATGCCCCAAGCATATCTCATCCTATGTACTACCAGACCCTCTAATACTCGACCCCATCCGAGAGATAGACCCTTTGACCTCTTATCAGGACAAAGGAATCCACCAATAAAGCCAGCCAGAACTGAAGGAAGTGGAGCATATGAATCATGCATCTCTACCCATGGAATCCACTCTCCTGCAATATGGGGATCCTGAAAAACTCTCCGCATAGACTCAACCCCACCAACCTCCTCTGAATCATGCACCACAATCTCCCCAACAAAAGGAATGTGAAGAATACGCCATACATCCTCTGGCGTTACAGTCATCTCGCCAGTAGGTAAGTGGAAGGTGTTGTGGTCACTATGCCATCGCTCTGCTAAAGCTGTTAGTAGATCCCTATTAAGTCTAATATGGGGCATATCCAGTAATGTCGCTAAACCACAATCAGTAATATGATGTCTCTCGTCTGGTGAAAGTCGTGGTATCATATCAAAGGGCCAAGGGAACTGCTCTCGCACCTGAATAACATCTAAATGCTCCTGTTATCATACAAAAAGAACATTTTACAGGTCAATACGTTATCAATCAGAATAGCAAACATCATGAGGTCATCAATTATTGAAAATTGTGCTTTACCTATCAAACGATCAATTTATCAAGAAGGAACTCTCATCTATCAATCAGGTTCATTCCTTCAGACATTCTAAATTATTCCTCGCCTATCATGAGGGTAATTATTATCAAATCAATGGATCTCGCTCATCATGAGATCGTTTACCATTTATTTAGTTAGATCAAACTAAAATGAATGGAGTCAATAATAAATCGACGAAATAAAAATCAAAGTGCACAATTTTTCATCAATCTATACCTCCAAGCGCTACAAAATCTTATTGAAGCGCTACAAAATCAACCTAAAGTGCTAAAAAGTCTGGCGCGCTACAAAATTGACCTGACGCGCTAAAACTTCTGACGTGCTACCCTAATCCACGGACGCGCTATAGAACTCGATTGGCGCGCTACAACAGATTAGTGACGCGCTAAACTGCATTTTCTGCGCGCTAATACATTAAAACATGTGCAAAAAGACATAAAAAGTACAGGCACAAATCACGAGGAGGATTTGGGGTACATACCAGAGGTCCATAGTCGGCCAGACGCTAGTAACATTGCACACGCTCGAGTTGGTGGGTGTGGTAAGGGATCGGCATCCTGAGGCTCTAGCACTCTAAGGGTCTCTATCACAAGATTGTCAAAGTCAAATGCACAAATGACTTTTGAAAATGACCTTTTGAGCTTTTATAGGGATTTTCATGGAATTTATTTATTTTTTCTTCTGGGGAATTAATTCTTATCTATCATAGGGGCATTTTTGGACAATTTTGTCGGGAGATAAATTGTTTCTTCACCAATTCATCATCAAATCATCATAAAAATTCAAAATTCTTGAAAAATCATTAAAAAAAAATTCAAAACTCATCAATTTATCTCCCGTGGGGGCATATATCATTATCATTTCCAAATTCATTTTTTGGGGCAAATCAGGGGCATATTTTAAAACTTTTCGTCAATACTGGCAGTTGGGGCAAAATCATTCTTTGAAGCAATGCGTAAACACATCAATTCAAAGAGGGGCAAAATGTAGACACCTAAAAATGGTCTGGAGAATCTAATTAATTAAATACGACTTATTTGATTAATTTATCTTAAATTCATCTACTTAGTAAATAAATAGAAATATTTATTTATATTAAGTTCATTATTAATTCTTCTATTTCTCTCCTAATTAAATAAACAAAATTAAAAATTTTTGTTTTATTTAATTATTATCATTTTCATCATATTATTTCTCTTTTAATTAAATAAAAATTAAAAGCGTTGTTTCATTTAATTATTATCATTTTCATCATATTATTTCTCTCTTAATTAAATAAACAAAATTAAAAACTTTGTTTTATTTAATTATTATCATTATTACTTCTTTTATACTTCTATCATAAATTAAATACACAACTTAAATAATTTGTGTTATTTAATTACCTCATCACATTTCTTCTTAATTAAATAAATATATTCTAAAATATTTTATTTAATTATCATTTTCCTTTTGTTTTAATTTAATAAACAAACCCTATAGTTTGATTTATTAAATTATTCAATCCTCTTTTGCTAAATTTAAATAAATTAAAATTATTTAAATTTATGCATAAATCATTTACCACTATTCACTCACTAATAAAATTAAATTTTTAAAATTTAATTAATTCTACTGTCATTCATGGGAAGAGCTTCAGGGACAAACCTGCAGGAAGTCCTCTCAACCACCTTTCCTCTCATCTTGCCTGGTGTTTTCATGGGGAGAAACAATCCTCCATGATCAACTCCATCTTCTCATCCCATGCCATTTAATTATCCAGATTGAATCCCAGCCCCTTATCCCATATCCCTGTGCAAATGTGATGCCATGAAAACTATAAATACAGCTCTTTGGCTACAGGAAATGGATCCCAACTTATACAATCTTACTCTACAGGTTTTCCAAAGCTTCCAGCATTCATCCAGCATCTCAAGCATTCAACATTCAATCAACATTCATCCAGCATCTCAATTATGGCAGTTTATAGTAGTTTCTTTCTTAGAAGCTTTGTTGTAGAATCATTTTAGTTGCACATTTAAATCATATAGGAATAGAATAGCTTAATTCTCATTCTCTAAGTGTCATTTCAATAGTTTAATTAGCTTCTAAATCTGAGAGCAAAGTAGATTAGAGAGATCTTTAGAGTTAGAGAGCAATATGATAGATTTATGAAGATTTCTAGTTTAAATTTGTTTAAATTCTTTAAATCTTAGATGCAATGTCCTATTTAGAAGTGTAGAAGCATGTTTAGTTTGTTTTCCCCCTTCTACCACTTACAGTTAGACTAGTAAATAAAATAATAAAGTTAGAAAGAAGAATGCCCCTAAAAGAAAATTTAGTAAAAAGTTCCTTTTATGTCGAGGTATAGTACTATTTAATTATTTTTTTTCTTAAAAATTTTGACTATATTTTACAGTTCAACGGGGTTTTCTACAGTTCAATGGAGTTTTCCAAATTTTCATTTTCTACAGCCATAAATAAAAAATTACTAAAATTGTTTAGGACTAGAAAGGTAGAAACTTTACAATTCTAAATTCTAAATTTTCTTTTTCTACAGCCATAAATCAAAATTTACTAAAATTGTCTAGGACAAAAAGGGTAGAAACTTTACAATTCTAAATTCTAAATACTAAAATTGTTTAGGACAAAAAGGGTAGAAACTTTACAATTCTAAATTCTAATTTTTTTTTTCTACTTATTAAAATTGTTTAGGACTGGAAAGGTAGAAATTTTACAATTCTAAATTCTAAATTTTCATTTTCTATAGCCATAAATAAAAATTTACTAAAATTGTTTCTGCTAGGGTTTTCACTTCAAAATTTCAGTAGAAATTTTACAATTCTAAATTCTAAATTTTCATTTTCTATAGCCATAAATAAAAATTTACTAAAATTGTTTCTGTTAGGGTTTTCACTTCAAAATTTCATTCTTCATAATTAATCCAGATGACATAATAATAATAATAATAATTTTTTATTATTCAAGGGGTAAATGCTTTTGACCGGAGCTATGAACTGGATACAACCATTCAACAATAACACCCCAACAGGGTTTGAACCTTGGTGGCAAGAACAACAGTGCCACCTATAAACCATCACACCATGCCAATACCGGCCCAAACGACATAATTATAAAGGAATTATTTAAAATACAATAAATGACCAACCTGAATTAGGCGCTTGCCAATGGGGATGGAGAGCTGGGTTGTTTTCAAATGCTTCTCAGCAGTAATATTTTCTTATCGCTTCCACTTCTTACTATAGCACACTGCAGGTTAAATTTGTTTTTTTTTTACCTTCTCCAATCAGTATCTCCTTGTTGTTTATCAAAAATTTCCAAATAAATTAAGAAAAGCTCTCTCTAGTTTTTGGACAAACTAAGGGACAAATGGCAAACTTTTGAAATTAATTTACACTTTCGAGGGTGCACCCGACAACTTAATTGTTTCCCATTTTACCACCTATTGAAAATCCTTGCATTTTAGTTCATTTATAAACCTAACCCTCCACTACTATGCTTAAAACTTCAGACAATAATTTTCACCCTATTTTTAATACTTTACCGATTATTAATAGTTCATACTATCTAATTTAATTAAATCATTACTATTTCATAATTCCCTTAATTATTATTATTATTTAAAAATAAAAAAAAATTACCCTCTGAGATATAATATGCATTAAATCTATTTTGATATTTTATTCATTACCCTTTTTTTATCTCGATATTTTAAATTTGTAAATAAACTCAATTAAATTTAAAATAAATATTATTTATAAATACAAATTTATGCTTTATTTACGTTTTTCATCTTTAATAAATGAATAATATAATAAGCTATTAAATTATTATCCTCTTTTAATTAATTAATAAAATACTCTTAATAATTTAATAAGTTGATTTAATATTTTAATTAAATCACGTTAGAACTACGACCAACATAACCCAATCAACACCCAAACAACAATGAATCTTGACCATGCAAAATAATTGAAACACATTAATTAACCAATTAATTCAAACAACAAAATAAATCAACATTAAATGACCAATTAAAACGAATGACTCAAACAAAACAATACCAAGACAAGAACAAGGTCACAAACGGATGACGACGTCAGACACAGTGATGGGGTGATGGACTAGGATGAGGATACTTTCTTGTCAAATCCTTAAACCACATCATATCCATTGGGTATGTTGGGCATGCTTAGACCCGATGGTACGGGTGGAGTTGGTGCCCAGTACCTGCAATCCTGCATAAAACCAAGTGTCAAAACAACATATATATTCCATGCCAAACACATCGTGAGAGAGAATTGCAGTGTAGCAGGGCACTCACAGATGAGTGATGCAACACCATCCCTCTCACCTGACTCTCAAACAATTAACACATCATCATAAACATCATGAAGTGAGCATTAATCAATTTACGTAACCACACAATATCACATAATCAGGTAGAGATGAACACCATGCATCATTATATCATCAACATCATAAAACAGTATCATGTGCATCCAAACAAAACATACAAGTCAAATAGGTGAAATAATCACCATCAAGGTCTCAAGTATGCATCAAAACATAAATAGTATCATAAGAGTAGCAGTAACACGTGAGGCACTACATGTGTTGTGGATGCTATTTTTGATCGTGTGGGTTTTTATTCATGACAAAAACCTGGTTAGAGCCTTTATTATCACTTGGATTTGATGTTTGTGCTCGTGGATCAATGCATCTTCACCTTGGCATGTTCCTTTTCTTCCATAGGTGGCATGTTGGAGGATGAGAGTAGTTCTTGCTTGAGATGGTGGTCACTTTGTTCTTATTGCAGGTATCTTGATGGAGCATGAGAGCATGTTACTGATTCATGTGGTTTCATGTATGGCTATGCTGATGTATTTCATGCATTGATCCCTTATGTAATGTATACAACTTGTGGGAGAATGTTGAGATATGGTGTTGTACACAATTGCATAAATTGATTTATCATAATATTGTAATTGAATAATTATTTAGTTGTGATGTACCTTGGTGGTGTTGTTAATCACACTAAGTAATTATTTAGGGACCACTTGATGTTGTATTGTAACATTGTATTATTATTTAATGTGTGGGAGACATGTGATAATAATTTAATATTGGGGAAATGTTAAATAATGTGATGTCTTAGTACCCAATACTAAACAAGGGGTTAGTGGTTTTGTATTCACATGGTTTTGTGGTACATGGTTTCACCTTACCACTAGTTGTATTTTGTGTGAGCTTATGTCTATAAAATCAAACACATGTGTAGTGGTTTAGGTCGACTGAGTGGTTTGGTTGTCATTATCAAGTCTTCTTGAGGAGTGCATTTGTAAATCATGGCATGGGATGTGTGGATTCATGCTTGGACACATGGGAATGCATTGGAGGACTTGATGCTTCAGAGGTGTTCATTGCAACTCTTGTATTTTCTTATTGCTGATTAATATGATAGAGTATGGATGCTTTTGGAGGTTGGGTTTTTCCCTCTTGAGGGTTTTCCTAGGGTATATCTTGTGCCATCTTTGATGGGTATGTTGTCTATTCTCTTGCATGTGGATTCTAAGCACTTATTTGCATGAATATCCCTTTTGGGTTATGTGTAAATTGTCATATAATGGCTACAAGTTTCCTTACACAAAGAAGGAAAACTGAATAGTTTATAATAATAATAAAATTGCATTTAAAAATTGCAAGGAGAATGTGAAGAGACTATGTAGCCAAAGGATGGTTTTATCTAGCATGTAGGAGTTACATAAAAAAAAAGAATGGAGAGGCTTCAACACATGGAAGTAAGACCATTAAGGAGTCATGACATTTAATATGGCATTTAAATTTTAAACTACAAAAAAAAATGCATGGAGCAAAAGCAAAGACAAGTCACACAACCAAATGAGGTAAACATTTTGCATTTAAAAATTGAAAGTATAATGTAAAGAGATTGCATCCATTGGAAGGAGTAAGTCTATGCAATGGAAAAGAAGTCAAAAAATGCAGATGAGAAGAGTGAGAAGCTACAGGTCATGTATCTGAGAAGAGATGAAAGAGTATGTGCTAGCTGGAATAAAAATTTAATAAAACATTGCATGTAAAAAGAGAGTAGGTTGCACTAGGTTGGGAATGCACATGCTCATCTGAAGAGGTATAGCACAAGTATAGTGTGGTCAACATGAAAGAATGTGCAAATTTCAACATTTGGAGTAATAAGAGAACACCAATATGTAGAGTGTGATAGAAATAGGAGGAGTGCAAAGTCCACTAGTTTGAAGAAAGATGAAAGAGGAATTGCAAAGAGTGAACAAAGTACCTATGAGTAGAAGAAAGGACATAAAAGTCCAACATTATACACTTTTTTTTAATTTTTATTGCAGATCTATTTTGTTTTAATAATTGAATAAAAGTGATGAATGTTTGGTTGCAATATTTGCTTGGATGATATTTAAATTTTGGGAAGAATATTATGAGTTAAATTGTGTTTTGTTGTAATCTTGTTGTTGCAAGTTGTGTGTTTTTTGTGAGATAAAGTGCTCCTCTACACCAATGGAGGTACCCTGTGGGTCTCGAGCTCTAGTGGAAACCTAGAAGCAATAACTTGAAAGTTTGTGCATTACATCGATAGTGTTTGAGAGAAACTCATAACCTAGAACAAGAATTGGCATGAAACTAATTGGCATTGAGCTTGGAGAAGAAAAAGGAATTGAAATTCACATGAGACTACTTTTGTTAAGCCAAAAAGATAAATAAGGACTAGGAGCAAAGGGGTCATGAAATTCAGACTTGACAAGGATGTTGGAATTGGAATCTAAGGTTTTGAGTTCCAACCAGGGTGAAGGGAAGAAATATGAGTTGGGGTTAGAAGAGGACTCATAGTCAAAACCAAAGGTTCTAGGTTCCAAGTCCCTTTTGAGTTCTGAGCTCCAACAAGCTTAAAGATAGGATAGATGGTGGGGGTCAGACCTCAAGAGGGAATAGGAAACCAAAACCTGAGGTTCCTTGTTCCAAGTTCATTTTTGGGCTTGAGGTCTAACAAGGAACTATGAGGGGCTTTATGAGGGTTGAACCTTGTGAGAAACCTACAACTTGAAACTTTACATTCCAAGTTCCAAATCCCTTATGATATCTAGGGTTCGACAAGGAATGGAGGCAAACCTACGCAGGAGGTAGGGAGAACTAAGGAAATTAGACAACAATCTCAATGCAAGGTTCCCATCAAAACTCAAGGTCTAATAGGCACCCAAAACATAGATAGGGGAAGATTGTGTAGAAGAACATGAAATTGGAACCAAATGTTCCAAAACCACATCAGGGTTCGGGGCACAACATGCAACTAAAGGATAAGAGCACCCATAGATCATTGAAAAATACTCAACTCCACCAAAATTTGACTGAGTCCCAACACTTCCTACCATCCTCGATACTAAGGATTATTATGTACCCTTGTATTTAGTGATAATTTTTATGTTTCTATGGATCCTGTAGAGTCTCTCTAATGTCTAATTAACTTGGTGCGACTAGGTATACACAACTCAAAGGACCTAAGACTCCCTAACTAAACAGTTAATTTTCCATAAGAGGGTTGCATTTAATTATCAACTAGGGATTCACAAAATTTAGATAGTGCTAGAAAAACATATGCATTTATAGATCCTAAACACATCCTACATCAATGGAGTATAGGCAAATACACATGTACAAAAAGATGGTAAAAATTGGAAAGTTGAAGAAATTGGCAAACCTTTTACCCTACTTAGGAGAGTAATTAAATCATTTACTTCTTCCCCAAAATCATTGTGGGGGAAGCTTTTAGGCCATCTCACTAGATTAGGCCTTGGATTCTTTAACCACTTAGTATTGATCAATTTCTTAGCTGCTTTTTGATCCTTGTCATAAGTTGCCTGAGCATGTTCAATAGTGAGATTTGTATAAGTCTCCATATTTGGAACTTGAAACACCATATCAAAGAAATCTGCATCAAGTCTCATCATCACATGGCCTCAAGAATCTCAGACACTCCTATCTTCTTTGCATAATGAGAAGCCACTTATAGAACAAATTTAAGACAATGAACTGCTACTAGGAATGAAGCAACAAAATGAATGTTTCTATCAACTATCACCTTCATCTCTTGGTCTAGAGGTTGTTTCTCTATTCTCTTGATGAATTCATCCATGTCCACATGTCCTATCTTTGTATCCTTGATTTCATCAATTTTAGACGAAACCACTGTCATCGAAAAAATACCTTGGTATTTGTATTTCATGATGACCTTCTTGTTTGAAGATAGATATGTCTCAGTTGTCATTAAATGAACCAGGAGACATTGATATCTGACAAGAAACCTGTTAGCAAATATTTGTAATGGCATGAAAATTGCAACTACAGTGAGATAAGGTATTTTCCCCAACATTAGAAAAATATCATATTGAATAAGCATAGGAGTGGGGAAAAGCCAAGCAAGTGTAATGAAGCATGCAGATGGAAGCAATGGAGTGGAAAAAACAGAGCAGTTGCGAGTGAAATGGAGCTTTGAAAGCATTATTTGAAATCTTCAGGAGTTAGTGAAAATTTGAGTATTTTATGCAAGAGTGTTGATTTTCAGTGCTCCTACATGTATTTGGATAGATCATATGCTAAGTCACTGAAAAATAGCGCCCTTACATGACTTGTCTGGGAGTTGGATGTTTTCAAAGATTTTGGTGTAGCTAAATTGAATTTTAGCGCTTTTGCACTTAGACTACAAAAAAGGTGTAAGGGCGCTAAAAAACAATGCCCCTACATGTTTAGTAGAGATGATGCATGTCATAGCACACTTTTTTAGCGCTTATGAATATATGAGTTGGAAGGTTTTTGCAACACGCATGTCGGGGTTTTTTCCTAGACCTGCACGCATATGGGTCACGACATACAATGTCATTAAAATTTTTTGAATGATGATAAAAACCAATTATGCACAAAAAAAAACATGTCACAAACAAAACATGTGTTCATCAATGAAAACCAATAAAAAATCGATGACTCAAACATAATATTTTAAGAGAAGAAACCCTATGGACCAAAACTAGGGTTTGCAGATGAGATGCACAAGAACACAAAGAGAAAACAAAACAAAAATGCAAACATGAATTCATCAAATACAATGAATTACAAGAAAAGATAGAAAAAGACCCTAAATATTAACAACGAAAGAAAGAAACATGAGGATACTCAAGAAAACTGAAAGAATAACAAAATCATGCAAAACATACCAGGTACAAAAAAGATGAAGAAAACTCTAGCGATGAATGGCAAGAAATTCACAAAAAGATCTTCAAAAGGTCCTCAATCCACTAGCAATGATCACACAGAGAGAAAATGCAGTTGAATGAACACAAATGAAACTAACAATGGTTTTAAAAACTTATAAAATTCGATTAACAAAACACATTAATGAACTCGACGTTCATTAATGCTCAAACGTGTGAAAACAGGGGACATGCATTGGCACTGAAAAATAGCGCGTGCATTTTCTAAAACATTGACAACATGCAAGGGTGCTAAAAAATAGCGCCAATGCATGTCAAAAATTCACTCCTATGTAGAAGCACTGAAAAACAACACCCCTGCATGGGCTAAAAAATTTCAAACACTGGAAAAACTAAAAATTGAGAAAATACTTGTTTTGAAGGTTTTTGAAAAACAAAACAAGGTGAGTGCTTGAGAGGAAGATTTGAGGCTTACGACCATGCTCAAAGGTAAATAAGATTATTCCTCATTTAGCATGCTTAGAGTGCACGAGATTACAAAACATACAAGTTTCATAGGGGTTATCCCATGAATTAAGTGTAGCTAGATTCAAGGATAACAACTAGCTCTAGCTGGGGAGCTTCTTTTAGTTGTTCTTTGAAATGAACAAAGGGAGAAGAATTCCATTCTTTAAGTGCCTTCATCCATCCATTTGGCATAGATTCAGGTGACAAAAATAAAAAAATGACTCAAAAATAAAAAGACACAAAGACTATACTATTATTTACAAAACACATCTGTCACCTCATTGAGTGAAGTGTTTAAGATGTTTCCCACTGTGTGGAAGTGTGAATGGAGTACAATCATTGTATGCAAGAAGAAAACTATTTTTTCACCATAAAGTTGGTGAATCTTGAATGGACCTCTCCATAGTGAATCAAATTTACCATGCATGTCTTTTGGTTCTCTTCTCGTCCCACAAGAGAACTAGATCCCCAACTTGGAAATCTCAAGACTTTGCCTTCTTGTTGAAAAGCCTCTTTACCTATTCTTGGTGTTCCGTAATATGGTTCACCACTTAAACACGATTCTCCTCCAATTCAGCGAGATACATAATACGCTTGTTGACTGAGTTGTTAAAAGTCTTATCCTCAATGGCCTTAGCCAACTTGAGGGTAGGTAATTCCAATGTGATCAGAATATTTGCATTCAACCCATAAAGGAGTTGAAATGGTGACATGCCTATCGCCTGCTTGGGGGTAATTCTATTAGCCTACAAAGCATCATACAATGCCTTGTGCCATAACCATTGATTCTTGTCAACCAACTTGCAGATGATAGTAACCAGGTTCTTGTTGTTGGATTTTGCCTGACCATTACCTCAAGGGTAATAATCTAATGAATGTGACAATATGATTCCATGTTAAAAAAAAACTCTGTAATCTCACTTGACGAGAATGTAGTAGCATTGTTTGTTACAGTTTTATTTGGCACACCAAACCTGGAAATGATATTCTCCTTCAAGAAACTACAAACTACCTCTGAAGTAGCATGTTTCATTAGTATAGCCTCCACCCATTTGGTGAAGTAATCAGTTATTGTGAGAACATAAACATGTCCCACAAAGGTGGATTTACAGTGCCAATGAAGTCAATGCCCCATTTCTGAAAGGGCTCCTTAATGACAACTGGCTTGAGTGGAAGAGCAACCAACTTAGGCTTTCCTACGAATTGTTGACATAGTTCGCATTTGTGCACCCAATTGTACACATCTTGAAATAGGGTAGGCCAATAGTACTTAGCTTGCAAAATTTTGTGAGTTGTAACCGGTGCAAAAAAATTTCCTCCACACGCCAAGTTAAGTAAAGATTCTAGTAACTTGCTCTATTGTGTTTTGTCAACACAACGTATAAAAGTACCATCTAAGCTCCTTTTGTACAAACCATTATCCCATAAGACAAAATTGGCTACCTTAAGCTTGAATGTTCTTTTCTCCCTATGTGTCAAATGCTCCAGACATTCTCCATATGTTAGAAAGTAAACAATATTGGAATACCATTTGTCAATTGTACTGACGAATAAAACAGTTGGAATATCTTCAGAACTTACATCCTCAAAATTAGAAAATTGATCAGGATTGTTGTCATCAATAAGCTAGCACAAGCCTTTACCACACACCAACTTAGTGGGATATATTTCCATGTCATACTCTTTAATTTTGGAAATACAATTGCCCCTTTTTGTGCCAAACTCTTGTTGCGTCAAGATGGACTTAACAGTAGAATCAAGTGCTAGTGCAGTGACATGATTGTTAAGTATGTAAAATTGAGAATGCTTCACTGCATTAACTACAAAAAATGCATGCTTTTCCATTTGAGAGTATTTCAATTCATGAGATTTTATAGAACTCATGAACGGAATAGGGGACTCAAACCTCTCACTATTTTGATGCACAAAAATTGTTGAAAGTGTATGCTTAGAAGCATCACTATACATAATAAACTCCTTAGTGTAATCTAGACAGACTAACATCGGTGCATGCGTAATAGCTTATTTGATATCATTGAACACAACTTTACCTTCTGCAGACCAATGAAAGGTGGTATTTCCCTTCATCATATTCACAATATGACGTGTCTTTTCTGTGAAGTCAGGGATAAACCTTCACAAGAAATTCACCTTACCAAAGAAAGAATGAACTACTTTCTTACTCACCAGTAGAGTAAGAGCTTGAATTGACCTGGCCTATTTCAAGATCAATTTTGATACCCTCCATGGACACGATGTGACCAAGAAGCTTTCCTTTTGTAACCCCAAAAATTGACTTCTTGGGATACAAAGAAATTCCCTATTGTCAGCACCTCTCTAAGACTTGTTGTAGATGATTGAAATGATCTTGATGACTTTTGGAAAAGACTGTTAGATCATCAAGATAAACTACAATGAACTTACCCATGACATCACAAAAAGCTAAGTCCATTGCTCATTGAAACATAGCATTGGCATTAATGAGACCAAACGACATTATGCGGTATGCAAAAGTACCCCATTGTGTGGTTAAAGCAATCTTATGTTGATCATCTGGGCTGATCTCCACTTGATTGTAACCCGAAAAACCATCTAACATAGAAAGCATCTCAGATCCATTTACCATTTGCAAGAATTGATCCATCATTGGAAGAGGATAATTGTCCTTCAACGATAATTGATTTGAATTCTTAAAGTCCACACATATGCAATTTTTTCCATTCTTCTTACAAACTAGAATGATAGTAGCTATCCATGTTGAATGGTAAATAGGAAATATGATCCCAACATTCAACATCTTTTGGATTTCTAAAAGAATGGTTTTAGAAATCTTAGGATTATATTGCCTCTACTTCTATTTATAAGGCAATGCTCTCGCCTTCAGTGGAATCTTGTGTTGAACTTCCTTTGGGCGAAAGACTTCAAATCTTCATATGAGTATGCAAGTACATCAATGTATTTCCATAACAATTCAGCAAATTGGCTTTTCTCTTCAGGAGTACAACACTTTTCGATGTTCACCATTTTAGGATCCGTTTCGATTCCCAAGTTTATTTTCTCAATCTCATTAGAAGATTCAAAATTGGACTATTATTGCTTTTTGGCATAATAGTCATGTTTGTCAAAAAGTCCTTCTAGGGATACCAACTTCTTGGGAATCTTATTCCCTTTGAGCTACAAAAACTCTTCACCGATAACTGGATCAATTTTAGAAATAGATTCTTGGGGAGGAGAATCACTACCTTCAAAGTATAATCCATAAAAAATTCTCGCCTTCTCTAGAAAGGCCATGATTTGGTGATCATTGTTGAAAATTTTCCAGTTGTCTAAATTATCTAGAACACTTGGATGAAAAACTAGCTCAATGGTGTAAGTAGAACCATGAAAATCTTTGTGCAGAATCAGGAGTGTAGCTGAAACTGCCAATGAATCAGCTTTGTCATTGTACTCTCTTGGGACAACAAAAAAATTAAAAGTTTCAAACTCCTCTATACTGTCCCAAACCAAGTTACAGTAATGCCTTAGTCATTCATTCTTTGTTTGATACAAGTTTCTCACTTGAAATATGACTAATTCAACATCTCCTTGAACATGTAAATTCCTTATCCCTTTCTTTCGTGCAACTTCCATGCCAAACAACAATGCTTCATACTCTACAGTATTATTAGTGTTGTCAAACTAATGTTTAAAAGAAAAAGGAAAGAATTTTCCTTAAGGAGAAATAAAAATAATTCCCACTTCAGAACTTGCAAAAGAACAACTACCATCAAACTCAATTGTCCAAACGTCATTTGGATCACCAAGACTAGCAGTTTCAAAATTGGAAACTTCTTCCTCAATCAAAGTTTCACCATTTGAAAGAGATAAATCATCTGAAGATGATACATTTTCTGGTGAAGATGAGTCGTTACTTTCAGACTCTTTCTTTGAATTTCAAGATGAAGACTCAACATCTTCATTGATCTACAAATAATAAGTCCCCATACCTGAAGACTCGAACAAAATTTGAGCTCTCAAATCATCTGACTTAGTCACTGAAAAATTGGATTTCCTTTTAGGAAGAAACTTTTGCATTACACCCTTTATGGGAATCCTAGCCTCATACATATCCATATTTAGCTCTCCAACTTCCTTACAGAAATTTCTCCCAAGAAAAATACCATAGGACGTAGGAACATCAGTAACCAAGACCGTCATCTTAATCTTTTTATCTGGGAATGTTCCAAAGGAAAACTGTGCATCTTTGATTTTCCTAGTCAAAGGTACTTGTTTATTCTCCATAGAGAAGTAATGGCCAAAAGTTTTTGTATGATTCAAACCCAAAGTAGTAGCTACCTTGGCGGGCATGACATTATCAGATGCACCAAAATCTATTACACAGTTACTTAACTTAAAACTATTAACAAGCAAAGAAATGTAAATCGGGTCTATTCTTCTGGGAACAAATGAAGGAATGGAAACTAAGTTACTCCAAGGAAACTTATATATTGGAACAACAGGGATATTTGAAGATGAATCTCTATTAGGGAGAGTTTTCTTATCTTTAACAAATTCAACCAATCTATCAAACTGATCAGGATTGGCCTTTAGATATTCTACTTCAGACATTTGTATATTTATCCTCTTCGCATGATCAATTATGTCAAAAGCTTGAAATGAGTTGATCAAGGAGGATGGGGTAACTTCATTGATAGGTTTTGAAAATGGAACACTGGTCTTTGGAACCTAAATATTGGCCTTTAGTGTGAAGGAAACTACAGGAGGACGAGTGGTACTTACTTGCTTATTGGTTGTTGTATCTTTGGGTTGTATTGGCAAAGGAGTTCCCCTTTTGGAATAGTCATTGGTGGACGTGAACTATCCTTTTCCTTCGTCGCATCAACTTGAGGTTGATCAAATGATTTTGTTGTGAATGTGTAAACACAACATAAGCATTAGTCACCAAATCCTCTTCATCTGATTCATTCTCAACATGTAAATAGCCAATATTTGAGTCGCTAATCATATCAACTTCCTCCTCTTGGAATTGATTGACATTTTCCTTAGTAGGATATTCCAGTTGCACATAATCATCTTGCTCTGCTTCATAGTAATCCACAGCTACATTGGTGAGAGGAGCCTCAAGAGAAATTCTTCCTTGTGGTGCAAGAAGTTCGTTCTAGTTCTATTATCAGAATAGTTGGAAGAATTTGGAAAGGTTCTCCTTGGAACATACTTGTATGGAGGATTAGATGAACCTTGAGAAACCTATTTCTTCAATGCTAGCAATTTATTTGCTAGTTTCTGCATCATAGGATCAGTACTTGTTGGTAGATGAAGATGAAGACACTTGACCTTTATTCCTATTTGTGTCTTTTCTTATTTTTTCAACAAGAATCAAATCATCTTCGAAGCTAGTAGCCAACTATTGTGCTACCTCAAGATCAGTTGGAACTGCTCTTTGCAACAAGAAACTTACTTCTGGTAGTTGTGTGTTAATGAAGAAACATTTGAGATTATGAGCCATTGGCTTAGACTCAACAAGAATCCTTGTTACCAACTTGTTGAATTTAGCCACAAACTCACGCATGGGTTCATGTGCTTCTTTTCTCATAGTTGTAAGTTGTGCTAACAAGGCATGTGCATCTTCTGCAGGATTGAAGCATTCTTCAAACTTAATATAGAGAGTATCCCAATTGGTTATAGTACTAGGAGCAAGGGTGTAAAACTATTCTACAACTACTCCTTGTAATGTCTCAATGAATAGCCTTACGGAAACATCCTCATGATCAACACCAAGAACACCACATACAATATAAAAAGTAGTAATATGTTCATCGAGATGTTTCTTACCATCATCATAGAACTTGGAGATTTTATTGCACGAGACACAAGGAAGTTCGTGCAAAGGGGCTACCAAATTTAAATGGCCAAAAGCATTACCCCAAGGTTTAGAAGGTGGAGGTTGAGCCATAGTGCCTTGAACAATAGTCACTTGAATTGGTGTGAGAGGTAAAATTCTCACAAAATTAGAAGATTCGCTTAGAAGCGGTGATTTGATTCTTCAAGGTGGATAACTTCCCATATGTTGTAATGGTGACCTTGCTCATAGAGGAGAAGGGATAATATTATGGCATTACAACAACTCAAAAAATGGATCAACTTGACCTTGCGCCCTTTGACTGTGAGTATATCTTTTGTATGCCAAAATGCAGTCCTTGAAACAAAAAAAAAACCAACAATAAAAGATATTCACAAACTTGCAATAAGACACTGGAATAATTGTCTACTTCAATCGAAAGTGTGAGGCTTTGGTTGTGTGCTCATATCCCCAATGGAGTTTCCAAAAAATTGTTGGGTGAATATTTTGTAATCCCTTTACAGATTACAAAATAGTGATTTTAGCCACAATTATGATGAGATAAGTCTCTCCTCTAAGAAAGGGGAGGCTCCCTTCTTATTGCTCACTACAATTAACTAAAAACTGAACTAAGATATATACATTATAATTATCCATGGGGTGTCTCCATTAGCATAGCCTCTTATTTCAGGATAAGAGAAAAAAACAATAATGATATCCTCAAATACAACTAGTTAGAGCAACAATTACCAATACTTGTAAGTACCAGTGAACAAAAGTAACTTAGAAAAACCCGCTGAAACACAAAGTCTCCAACTACTTTCCCACGATGATTCCAAGATAATTTCAAGAGTAAATGTATCACCAGTTGTAGCACAAAGTCTATCAACTACCAATATCAATGATCCACTCACAAAGTGAACAATTTCAAGCTCAAAGTCTTGATAATTCTTCACCCACAAACACTTTCAACGCACACAATTCCAAGATGATTTCAATATAACAAAAAGGTTATAAAGCTGATCTTTAAATCCCTTCCAATCATAATAAATAAATGCCACTTATTCCATTAACAATAAGAAAGGTCAAGCAAAAATGTCATAAGAACACTCTTGCTCTAACAATCTTGATTCAACACAAAGTCTAATATCAAAATATGCTTTCTTTTCATTAATAGATTTGTATTTTCAATTTGAACTCAAAGTCTCAAAGTTGAGAAATAATTTTAGCAACACTTCATTGCAAAAAGATTAAAGGTGAAAAATACAAAGGAGCTCCCTCATATTTATAGATGAGAGCTAAGAGCTAATCTAGGAAAGAGTCTAACTAATTTGACTTATTCAACAACACAATCCTTTTTGACTTAGTACTAGTGTTGTTTTTACATGTAGTTGCATCAGTACAAAATGAAATGTAAAAATGTCGACGCCTATTTACATAAAGCATGTGAAAAAGCATAAAAATTAACTAACTTTGGAAATACAAAAAGATTATTGTCATGTGCTTTTAGCCAGGAAATCTTCATATTTCTTTAAGATCTCTTACATCACTGATTCATTCGATCTTGACGTATAATTGATGACAGTATGGACTTTAGTGACAAAATTTTTTGCAGATGAACAAGCCTTTTTGTATTGGTCCAGATGGGTCTTGAGATCATCCAAGGTTAACTGTATATCACATAAGGTGTCCATAGAAGCTATTGAAAATGCTTTATCTTCAACGCGCTTTTGGATTGCTTCTTTAAATTCTTGGACAATCTCATTGGTAGGAAGGAATATATGATCGCCATCAAGAAGCTTACTAGGCAATTCTTCAACTCTATTCACCAAGTTCGCATGATGCTCTTCAACATCTTCTTGGACTTGTTGCACATATTTGATTAAGATCTTGATGACATGTATGCGATTCTTGATTGACTCCTTGATCTCCACATATTTATCTTTATTGGGGACGACCCCAACCTCAACTAACTTAGTTTCAATTTCTTCAGCTAGATCCAAGACTCAAGATTTTGTTCCATCTCCTTTTGATTAATAGAAAGTGTATTCACTGTCTTTTTCAACTCAAGTTTCACCTTTGACATTTGAGAAATTCTTTCCATAGTAGTAGTCATGAGTTGTGATCCCTGTTCAATAATTTTGTCCTCAAATTCATACATAACTTTATCTTTTGAATAGTACTTCTCTACCTTCTGGACTAAAGGTTCTTCAAAGCTCATTACAACAGGTTCTATAACCTTAGAGGATTGTGTAATTCTTTTCAAAATAGAGGTGAGATGCTCAAATTTTGATTTATACATATCCTTAGTCTCCTTTAGTTTTTCAAACTTCTACATTAGTGTAGTCAAAGATGTTTGAGCATCTTCCTTCGCACTTTCATGCATGATTCTCCCCAATTCAACTCTTGTAATGGTATATTCCTTTATGTTAGTTTCCTCGTGACTTTTACCTTGAGGAGGTTCAACCACCTCTACATACTTATATCTAGACTTGTCCATGTGTAGCCGAGAGAGAGCCTTGGGCTTCTTTTTTCCTTTAGGCTTTGATGGCACCAACTCTCCAAAATTAAACTCATATGGAGAAATTGCCTACTTTTTCCTCTTGGGTGCTTGTGTAGAAAGCCATGGGGGAAGAGGTGAAATACCACTTTCTAGCCTTGTTCCCATTGCCTGAGTTACACCTGTATCTTTAGACACAAAATTAGTAGTTACAAGTGGGGGAGTCTTAATCAACACAACACCCAAAATCTGCACATTAGATGCATCCTATAGAGATTCATTCATGAATCGATCAAACTCTGATGGTGAAGAAATGTCAAACAAGGAAAATGACAAACTAGGAATAAAAGAGGGAGAACCATAAGTAGCCTCTACATTTTGCACAAGATTATTAAATATCGATCCCGAGGAAGGGGATGAATGAATTATATGTATAGAAACTCGTGGTAAAGTGGTAGATGGTGGTAACACTATGGAAGGAGGAGGGAGAGTTGCAATAATTGGGAAGAAGTTACCATAGGAGGTGGGGAAGACACTACGGTAGTGATAGGTGAGGAGGTTAATGGAGAGTTTTTTGGGATAGTTTCCTGAAGAGAATTTTGCACCTCTTCCTCTTGTCCTTCTTCTTGTTCAACTTCTTTCATTGATGGTTCCTCCTTTGTAGGTTGCTTTGCAGGTGGTGTTGTAGATCCTCCACATGTAAACTTAATTTTAGGCCCCTTGTGATACACAAGGGAACCTTCCTACAAATTTCTTATTGCCTATTTGCTTGTTCTTTTGGGCTTTCTTCTTTAGATCCTGTATTGAATGGCTTTACCTTAATTTCTTTACTCTGCAACCATATGTTTGTGTTTTCCAAAATGGGGGAAAATCTAATTGAAACAACTTCCTTTCAAGACCATTGGATGGAAGGCAAAGGTGTGTACTATTTTTTCCTCATAAGTGACATCCATGATATCACTAGTATCCACTATATCTACCAGAAGGTCTGCTAAACCAAGATTAGAGATTTGCTCGATAGTAAGCCTATAGTAATCCATTCTCCTGACATCTTCATCATCTCTACATTCTGTCCATATATCTTCGACACGGTAGACATGCATATGAATTTTCCTTATCTTGCTCTTCATCCCTCTGTAATCAAAGTCCAACCTTTTATTGAAGGTTTTGAGGGTTACTATTTGCATCTCAAATTCTACCACTTTATCTTTGGGCACTGTTTGCACTGAGTACCTTCCAATGGTGATAGGGAATTTAAACCCTAGCTTATGAATTACTTGTTGCTTTTTATGCACAAAAATAACTTGTTTACACAACTCCATTAGTACAATTTTATCAGTAGGATACCTTGGCAACATGTAAGGATATCCTGTAAAGCAACCAACCCTAAGAGAGGTGAAAGTAGGAAATTGTAAGAAAATGCATCCATATTTGTTTACTACTTCCCATGCCTCATTTGGAACTCTTCTCTTTTCCAGTGATGGATCAAACATACACAATAATGGTGCAAAGAAAGCATCATTCACCCTTCTAAAGTATTTGATACTTCCTTGAAGGGTGATTTGAGGATAATATTTATATATAGGCACATATCTTTTGTCCCCTTCTGATGTCAGGCTTGGATATTATCTCATTGTAGCTGCAACATACACTAGGTATGAAGTCATGTAGAACTTCAAGGAAGTGTGTACCTTAATGAGTTGATCATGGATCGTGTCACTAATTTGTTCACCCCAGAAGATGTGTTGCTTCTTCCTCTTGATAATCTTAATATACTCATACATTCATTCTTGAAATGTTGCAAAAATTGGAAAACCTTTTACCCTGCTCAGGAGAGTAATCAAATCATTTACTTCTTCCAAAAAAACATTTCAAGGGAAGCTTTTAGGCCATCTCACTAGATTAGGCCTTGAAGTCTTTAACCACTTAGTATTGATCAGTTTCTTAGCTGCTTCTTGATCCTTGTCAGAAGTTGCATGAGTATGCTCAATAGTGAGATATGTATAGGTCTCCATATTTGGAACTTGAAACACCATATCAAAGAAATCTACATCAATTCTCATCATCACATGGCCTGAAGAATCTCTGAAACTCCTATCTTCTTTGGCATAATGAGAAACCACTTGTAGAACAAATTCAGGACAATAAGCTGCAACTAGGAATGAAGCAACCAAATGAATGTTGCTATCAACTACTGCCTTCATCTCTTGGTCTAGAGGTTGTTTCTTTGTTCTCTTGATGAATTCATCCATGTCCACATGTCCTATCTCTGTATCCTTGATTTCATCAATTTTAGATGAAACCATTGTCATTGGGAAAACACCTTGGTATTTTTATTTCATAACGACCTTCTTACTTGAAGATGGAGATGTCTTGGTTGTCATTGAATGAACTAGGATACATTGATATCTGACAAGAAACTTGTTAGCAAATATCTATAATGGCATGAAAATTGTAACTGCAATGAGATAAGGGATTTTCCCCAGTGTTAAAAAAATATCATATTGAATAAGCGTGGGAGTGGGAAAAAGCCAAGCAAGTGTAATGAAGCAAGCAAATGGAAGTAATGGAGCAAAAAAAAATTGAGTAGTTGTGAGCGAAATGGAGCTTTGAAAGCATTTTTTGAAATTTTCAGGAGTTGGTAAAAATTTAAGTATTTTATGCAGGAGCATTGATTTTCAGTTCTCCTACGTGTCTTTAGATAGATCATATGGTAAGTCACTGAAAAATAGTACCCTTACATGACTTGTATGGGAGTTGGATGTTTTCAAAGATTTTGGTGTAGCTGCGTTGAATTTTAGCTCTTCTGTACTTAGACTACAAAAAAGGTGTAAGGGTGCTGAAAAATAGCGCCCCTACATGTTTGGTAGAGATGATGCATGTCATACCACACTTTTTCAATGCTTATGCATATATGAGTTGGAAGTTTTTTGCAACATGCGTGTCGGGGTTTTTTCCCCTACCTGCATGCATATGGGTCACGACATACAATATCATTAAAATTTGTCGAATGATGAGAAAAACTAATTATAAACACAAATAAAACATGTGTTCATCGGTGAAAATCAATGAAGAATCAATGACTCAAACATGAGATTTTGAGAGAAGAAACCCTACAGACCAAAACTAAGGTTCGTGGATGAGACACACAAGAACACAGAGAAAAAAAAACAAATACACAAACATGAATTCAACAAATACAATGAATTACAAGCAAAGACAACAAAGAACCCTAAATATTAACAATGAAAGAAAGAAACATGAGCATACTTAAGAAAATCAAAAGAATAACAAAATAATGCAAAAAATATTAGGCATGAAAAGATGAAGAAAACCCTAGTTATGAATGACAAGAAACTGCAAAAGATCTTCAAGAGCTCCTCAATCCACCAACAATGATTGCGCAAAGAGAAAACATAGTTGAATGAACACAAATGAAACTAACAATTGTTTAAAAAAATTATCAAATTTGATTAACGAAACACATTAATGAACTCGACGTTCAATAATGCTCAAACATGTGAAAACAAGGGACATGCATTAGCGTTGAAAAACAACACTAGTGCATTTTTCAAAATGTTGACAACATACAAGTGCACTGAAAAATAACACCAATGCATGTCAAAAATTCACTCCTATGTAGAAGCACTGAAAAACAACGCCCCTGCATGGGCTAAAAATTTTCTCACTGAAAAAACTAGAAAGTGAGAAAATACTCATTTCGAAGGTTTTTGAAAAATGAAACGAGGCGAGCGCTCAAGAGGAAGATTTGAGGCTCACAACCACACTCAAAGGAAAATAAGATTATGCATCGTTTAGCGTTCTTAGAGTGCACAAGATTACAAAACAAACAAGTTTTGTGGGGGTTATCACATGAATCAACTGCAGTTGGATTCAAGGATAACACAATCCTTCTTGCTGCAATGTGTTAATCTTATTCCTAAGGCATCCACATTATTAAAAATCATAAATTAAACATAAAATCATACTAAATTTCATAGACATCCATGCATTCATACATACACATATCAACATAACATATTTCCATTTCTACGTACTTAAAACTGCTTAAAAGTGAATAAAAGGCATATAAAAGGTATGTAAGGTCTTGGTAATGTCTTTGAAACTTAGCAGAAGAAATGATAAGAGCATAAAACAATAAAAGGAAAACTAGCCAATGATTGAGCCCATCAGAACCTAGTGATTCTAATAAAATTATTTAAATTGGTGAGTGCCTTTCTCTTGAAGAATGCTTTATACATTCTTAACTTTTGCATGAATTTCTAGACATATTCTCTTGGACACATGAAGACATTCCTGATATAGATAATATCAAATCTTATCCATCCATCATCCTCATCCAAAATGTTAAATCTACCATTCCTCAATCCATTTCAAAGAGTTGGAATTAGATGCAAAGCAAGGCCATATTATTGGAATGAGAGACTACATAAACTCCCAACAAAATTAATCATATTGAGCATATCCCATAGGCATCAAGGTTCATATTGGTGAGAGCCTTGTTTCATTTTCACTATTTATGCGTATTCCTTAGCTCAATCAGAGGTGTAGCTAGGTGTAGAATATGAGCCTTTTATGCATTGTTCTATTATTTTCTTATATAATTTGGCTTACACAATTATGAATCAACAAGTTTTACATCTTTTTGTCATTTTTGTTGCATCAAAAATTGTCACCCTTGACAATTTCAAACTAGTTTTAGCTTCCCCTATGTGCCTAGACCTAATTGCATGCTTATAAATTGCTTATTTCTTATCATTTTTGGGAAATTAGACTAAAAATGGAAATTGATAGTTATTATTCATTGAACAATGCAAAAATCCCCAAAATAAGTCTAGACTAGGGTGCCCAACACTCCTATCCAGACTAGGGCACCCAACACCCTTGTCCAATCTATTTTGGCCCCAATTTGAATGTATCGATATTAATATTTTAATATTTAAAAATCCAATTTTGTTTGTTGGCTATTGGTATTTGATTAGCGGGAAATTAAATAATTGCATATAAATACAAGTCATTTTTATCATTTTAATTCTAGCAAGAGTTGGCAATTTTAGAGAGCAAATTGAATATCCTAAAATCAGTCAAGGCAATTCAAGGGTTGAATTAGCAATATTATTACAACACTTACATCAATGCTTAAATCAATCAAGATCATGCTTGCAAATCATTAGGAAGAAGGAAACAATTATGTGCAAGAAGCCATTATGATCAATCATACCAAATGTAGACACTGAAAATTGACCACTTTCATTTAGTCAATTCACCTCTAATTCGATCAATTTTATATCCTCTATATTAATTAAATAATACCCTATTATTTAATTAATATTCAATATCTCATCCTTCATTTTAACCTATTTCTTCTACTATCTTTAAATCCTAGCCTAAAGTAAATAATTACCTTTAATTGTTTACTCTCATCACTTATCCCTTTCCTCCAAAAATTAAATAAATAATCTATTTATTTAATTCCCCTCATGCCACATCCTCCGTAACCTTCTTCTAATTATGATTAGCTTGCATAATCCTTGATTAAGGATGTGCACATTCCTAATCCTTGATTGGGAAGGTGTTACATCCTCCATAATATGTAAGTGGTCCCTAATTTATCTCCATTAGCCTAATCACCTTCTTAATCCCTCACTTGCACATTCTAATCCATTGACTATCTAGCCTAATCAAACCCCTTGGTCAAACCCCTAATAAATAATGCCCATTCCTTAATGGAATTTTTAATTCCATTATAATCTACCCACATCCCCAAATGGAATTTTAAATTCCATTTTATTCATCCAACACTTTTTGAGGAATTTTTAATTCCTCACCCCTTTCCCCAAGGAATATTAGATTCCTTTTCCATCTCCCCATGAGGATTTAAGGGAATTTTTAATTCCCTTTTGTCACATCCATTACCTATGGTACTTCCAAGTACTCCCATCTTTTCTTATGCATCCACATGATGAAAAGTGTCATCTTGTGGGTTGAGATGCCTTTGAGGCATCTCAACCCTTGATCTTCTTCCCCCTTTTAATCTTCACTGTCTATTCCTATCTCGCTTGGCTAAATGACTAACACTTAGTAATTTTTTCAATCTACCACATTCATTCACTCATTCACCATTCTACTACATTCATCTCAATTTATCAAGCCTTCACACACCTTCATGCTACCATTGCATCCATAGCCAAACCTAACCATCTTTGCATCCAAATCAAGCAAAAATGAGTCGTTATGCTACCAAAATCAACATAGAGCACACATCAAATAACATCAAAGGGGAAATCTCTCCATCAAGCTCAAAGAGGACTTCAATTTCGTGGGTTTCTTGCAAGTTTGAGCTTCATCTTGGCCCTAATTTGAGTGTTTTTTCTTGTTTTTGTCTTTTGCTTGGTTTACATTTCCTTGCATTTTTAGATAGATAAAAAACACCTACACACACCAAATTGTGAAGATGTATTGAGTGATCCTCAACATGCTAGCTACAACAATCTATCATGTTTTGGGAACTAACATTTGGTAGGTCTATCAAGCAATCAAGGCATCCATCAATCAATATTTATGGCAACTTGTGGTGTGGCATCACTTCATCGAGGATTTCAATCAAGGTAACATTGTCATTTATCATTTATTATTTCAATCATTTATTATTGTTTTGGCCTTTGCTCAACCTAGGGTATGCCCTCTTGATCATCATCATTTGTTGTATGTGGAGGTAGAAATACCAAAACATGATATGGCTTAGGCAAGCTCCTATACAACACAACCTTTCCCAACTTTTCATGTGTGCAAGTCAAATTCAAAAGCTTTAGCAAAATAAAGTCACATCTAAAACACAAGGCATACTATAACTTACATCTCAAAAATTTTAAATCTGAAGAAAAAGCATCGTAGTCTAGGGTGCCCAACACCCTTGTCCTTGCAATTCAGCCTCGAATTTCAGTCATAGGTTCCTCTTTGTATCTCATTCTTAGATCTGAAGCTATTCTATTACTTTTTTTTGTATTCAATATAGTGAAATCAACATATACAGATTATAGTCTATGTGTTATAGTCTGTCTATCCCCTGTTACATCATATCATCAACCTTGTTCGTGGGCATTGCTAGTCCCTATTACAACACCATATACATGTATCATTCTATACAAAATTGTTGTAACACTATAAGCCTTTGTCAATTACAAATATACATCTTTGTATTAACAGAACAAAAAACATGTAATCTCAAAATTGTCATCCAACATTGTCCCAAACTGTAGAGGTTATCCTGTCCTATTACCACACCTATAGAATTTATCCTTATTTGCATTCTTTAGGGACAACAGTACCTCTATTGCTACCTATTCCGCTTCAGAGTGTCATTGTGCTTTATCTCCTTTATTCAACGCCTTTCCAAATTTGTTACTTGGTCCCTCAATGAGATCATTCTGGAATGCTTATAAAGCTCTTAGAAATACATCAACCCCAGGGTGCCCTTCTTGCCAAGTTTGTCCATACCTGGCCTCAAGGATGCCAATATTTATCTCTTTGTTCTCTAGGTATCTCCAAAAATTCTCTTTTGAAAGCTCCACTGTGATATATACTTGCATAGCAACATTATAAAGAATGAGTCTCTTGCAAGACTAAGTAAACAACCTCCTCCTCCCCTAAAACCTGCCTTCACTATGTACTTTCCATATGGCCCACAAGATGTTAGTGGAGAGGCAATGCCAAAATAAAGTAGAATCTTTTCCCATCTTAACATTATGATTAAATAATATCTTATCAGGCATTGGTTCACCATTTTTTCCCTATATATTTTGTTTGTTACAAAACATGTTCCAGATTTCCTTAGCAAAAATACAACTAAAAAAATGTGCTTAATTGTTTTAGGTGTTCTGCATAAGTTACAAACATCAATGTCATCATGCTTGCTTTTAAAAGATATTTTATGCAATATTAATAACTCTGAAATAGGCTTTCTTAGCCTCAAGTTCCTTACACCAAGTTTTTTGAAAGATTTTTTGCCATTGATTCTTGTTTAGGTTCATTTCCCATATTTTATTCACATGTTCAATTATTTCTATTTGTTCTGATAGCATGGAGTAAATTTCTTTTGCCTTTGTCTTCATTAAATTATTCCCATTTTGCCATTGAAATTCCTTGAATTGAGAATTATCAATTTTGATTTCCACTATTGTAACTAACTACAAGCTTCCCTTAGGACAATATATGTCCTGCAATTACTATGTGGTATATTGAACTCTATGCTTAGATCATTACAATCTTTTAGCTTACCATCCTTCAAAATTTCATTAAAACATTTAATTCCTTTATGAGCCCAACCCTTTGTTGGGCAGTCTTGGATTAGGGCAAGTGGCTTGTCTTTATGTTTTAAATTCCACCATATTGATCTATTGGCCAAGATGATCCTATTATCACTTTTGGTGAAGTGACAGTTGGCTAAGTTCTTCACTATTTCTCAAGCCTTCCAAATGGTCTTGAAGACATTATAACCTACAAGTGTCATAGTCCATTCACTACTAAGGATATCACTGAAGGGAAAAAATTTCCATGCTTTTGCTTGTCTAGGAACAACATTAAGGATATTTTATTGTATTAGCACCTTCCATGTCTCTTCCCCTTCTAGGGCTCCAATCACCCATTTAGATGCCAGGGCAATGCCTTGTAACCTCAAGTCTTTTAACCCTAGGCCATCTTTTGACTTTGCAGTAGTGCACCATTCCTAATTCACTGAGTGTCTCTTTCTCTTCCCTTTACCATCTGACCACAAAATATCCCTTATCCTTTTTTGGATAGCATTGATCTGATAAGAGTTAAAGAATCAAACAGAGGCAAAGTAGATGCTATAAGAGGAAAGTATTTTTTGGTACACCTGAAGCCTTCCAGCCAAGGAGAGGAATTGTCTGTTCCATTTTGCAATTTTCCCCTCAATCTTATCCCTTATCTAGAGCCACATTTATTTTAGATTAGGATCCACTGCAAAGGGAATGCCTAAATACCTAACTAGTTTTTGAGGTCCCCCCCATTATAGATCATATCTACTCAACCAATTTGGTGGGGCTTCTTTCCACCCTAGTAGGCAAGATTTAGTAGGGGAAATTTTTGTCCCATAAGCTAGTTAGAAGATATCTAGCTTTCCCATAAGATTTGCTACATTTTCTTCCTCTAATCTCAGAAGGATTGAGGTTTCATCAACAAAATGTAGGTTGAGAAGTTCATTATTATCTAGAAAAATGATGCCCTTCACACTTGGGACTGAGGAATTCTCCCTTAAAACATAGTGTAGTGCATCTGAAGCAATAACAATTAGTGTTGAGGCAAGGGGGCACCCTTGTCTTATTGACCTCTCAAGGGAGATATTTTTCAGTGAGAATTCCATTTACCTCTACCTAAGTTGCAACATCTTGGAAGAGGGTTGTAACCATGTGACAAAAGGACTTGGGAAAGTGAAAATCCTCCATTACCATCAGGGCAAAAGCCCATTTAGTTCTATCATATTCCTTTTCAAAGTCAAGGAGAAGCATTACAACATCTTGTTTTGTCTGTTTTGCCCAGCCCATAGCTTCGTAGCTAGTAATAAGGTTCTCTAGTATATATCTTCCCTTAATAAAGCTAGTTTGGGTAGAATTTATAATGGAGGGAAGGATGCTAGCCAGTCTTTCAGCTAATAGTTTAGCCAAGATCTTATAGGAAACATTAAGGAGAGTGATAAGTCTAGTTTTTGAATAAAGACCTATCACCCTCCTTTGGGATCAACTTAATGATACCCTTATTAATATTTTTGCCCAAGGAACCTCTGTTAATGGCTTCCTTAATGTAAACCGAGTGCAGGTCATCACATATCCAATCCAAGAATGTCTTATAAAACTCTGTTGGGAGGCTGTTTGCACCTGGAGATTTATCATCTTTGAGAGAGAGAATGGATTTCTTTACTTCATCCCTGGTAATTTCCTTTCCAAGCTTAATTGCCATATCCTCATTGATTCTTTTTGGCACTAGTTTCTTTATGGGTTCCTTGGCTTTGGAACTAGCCTCACTGCCATCCTCAAAGGTGAAGAGGTTCTTTTGGAATTGAAAGAATTGCCCTCTTATTTCTTCTTGGTTTACTAGGGTGGTACCATCAAACTAGATCTGATCTATTTGCTCCTTTGCATGCTTCTCCTTGATGTATCTAAAGAAAAATTTAGACCCCTTGTCACCATTCTCCAACCAATTCATTTTGGCTATAACCCTTAAGCCCCAAATCTTGGTAGCGTATAATTTCCTTAGGCTGATTTTGGCCAAAATTACCCTATTTGTTAGCATATCATATGTGGGGTTTACCTGTAAATCAGTTTCATCTTGGAGTAACTCATCCTATAGGAGAGCCTCTCTCCTTCTATCTTTGGCTCTTTTCTTGTTGATGGTTTGAAACAAGATTCTCCAACCTTTTGTATTCATTTTCCATCTTTCTATAGGATACAACCTTCAATGTATCCACTTATTGATTAATCTGAGAGATTCTATGGCATTCCTACAATCTTTATCTTTCAATAGGTTAGTGTTGAGGCAAAATCCTTCACCACTACCAACCACCTTTGCCAACCTCCCCTTAAGGAAAAACTTTGCTCTTATTGGGTGGTGGTTTGATAGAGAGTAGGGAGTTACCTCAACCTTACATCCATCTTTCAGTTGAAGAGCCAAGAAGAAGGCTTTGCTCATATAGAATCTATCAAGCCTACAATATATCCTCTTCCCCCCTTCTAAAAAATTGCACCAAGTAAACCAAATGTCTTTACAATCCTTCTTTTGGCCTTCAATAGGATCTTCAATTTTTAGCTTAGATTTCATCCTTAGCCAGTAATATCTCTCATTTCCTTTCCAATCTTGACATGTGCCACCCCACTTATCTTCCCCACTTTCAACAAAATTAAAATCTCCCCCAATGATCCAAGGGATATCCTACAAGCTATATAGCCAGTTCCACATGAGGACTCATTCCTTGTAATCATTGGGGGCATACACAAAGCATATGCCAAACCAAGATTCTTTTTTCTTGATAATGACCCATATTGCCAGGTTACAAGGGGAAGCCCCATAATTGGTTACAAATTGTGCCCACTCTTGTGCCAGTAGGACCACAACCCCACCTTTTCCCCTTTCATGTTTGGTGACAAACTGAGAGGCCTCTTTCTAGATCACTTTCAAACTGGTTTCCAAGATAAAGCCAATGGATTTAACTTCTTGCAAGAGGACAAAATCCTTTCCTCTCCTTTATGATAACAATATCCTAATAACATGTTTCTTATCTGGGGATTCTAGTCCCCTCACATTCCACGAGATGCAGTTGATGTCCATTAGGTTTGATCTTTAGTGGGGGGCTCCTTATTAATTTTAAAATTATCAAAACATTTAGGGAGTTTATTTTTTGATTCCATCCTTTTGGCATTGGGGGGTAGGATTATCCCACCGAGTTTTTTCCTCTTGTCCTTTAGCAATTCATTGAGGTCTTTATCTATAGTTTGCTTCGTGTTATCCAGACCCTTCTTCTTTTTGTATCTCTAGGTCTTTTTTACTACTACCTCCATGGGTACCTCCTCCCCATCAATGGTATCCTTAGTAGAAAAAGGCCCTATGTCATCTACAAAGTCCATGCCTGATTGAGACGAAAAACCATCCGAGCTTATCACTCCACCAAAAGTGTTAAGAGGAGTCACCTCTTGTTAGGGAACCACAATTTCATCTACTCTCTCATTCCCATTCACTATATAAATAGTGTTAAGAGAAGCAGGTGTCATTGGCCCCCCTTCTAATCCATCAGATTGTAATCCATCCAATTCCACATCAAAAATTTTGGGGCAATGCCCCTGCCCCTCAGAATCATTTGCAGTTCCTTTAACATGTGATGGGTCCTCAAGTTTACTTTCCAGAGTGTTAATGTCAACCCAATTTTCATCATTACAATTTAAAACATTATCTTCTTTGAAGCATTTTGAGTTGAAAGAGCATATTTCTTTTACTAGTTTTTCATTATTCTCCTTTGTTTTATTAATTTTCCCAATTTTAAGTAGCCCCAACTGTTGAGCATTTAGTTTACCATTGCCCGTGGGTTCTTTTATCTCCTTATGCCGAGGAGGTTCAAAGTCTCCTGACACCCTCATAGTGGTTTCTTTCCTTGTTTCCTCCCCCTCTAGGTTTTCAAATGGGAGATTGTTATTAATCTCTTGCATTAGGGTTTCCAGATTATCTTCTATCTAGGATGATTCATTGTTATTCTTTATTATTTTTGTAGCCAACTACATGAGAGGTTTACAGTTTAGCTTATCATTAGAACTAGGGCTTGAGGGTAGAGAGTTTCTTTTTAAGTCTTTCGGAGTAAGACCACAATCCATTGTCTCCTCCGCTTTGTTTTCATTTTCCTTAGCCACCATAACCTTTGTCAGGGGTGGTTCCATAGTTCTTCCTTTTCTGCCAAGAGCAAAATTATTAGTGGTTTTACTTCTAATTAAAGGGCAATTCCTCTTAATGTGGCCCTTGCGCCAACATAGATAATAGACATTAAGCCCACCAAGGCTTTCCAAGTCACAAAGGAAATTTCCATTTTTCAATTTTATCTCTATTTTTTTCAAGGAGATCAACCCTTGGATACAAGGATACTAGGCCCCACACATCTGAGTGCGGCAGTGGGGCTTTAGTGTCATCTAATTTCAAGATATTCCCATATGGTTCCAACAAAAGTGGAATGAATTTCCATAATCAGGGAGGGACCTGTTTTATTACCAGCCATCTTGGAGTGGATAATGCCAGCACTTCATCTTTTAGTGCCTCAGGAAGCCATGCTAGGGCTCGAAAAATAATTTTCCCAACACTCCAAAATTGTTTTTTGATTACCTCTTCTTGGGAATTATGATTATTAAAGAAAATTACATATAATCCTTTTTGAACCATTCGACAATAGTAAAAATGAAACCATAGTTTCTTTTCCTAGATATTATGGAACCACTCATCCATCTACTTCCTTGTCGGAACCTTATTGGTATCGACGACAACAGAGAAAATTGTAGATTTTGAAAGCTTAGCATCTTCAACAAAAATTGCATCATCTAATACCTCATTAGGAACTAAGGAAATTTTCTTAGGAGGATTCAAGGGTTGCTTACCTTGTTCCTCCTATCCATCTTCCTTGACATCCGAGTGACACCTTTGATCACAAACTTTGCACCTAGCGGTAGATGACTTCTTTCTCCCGCAATGATATCTCTGAAAGATTTAGGAGGCAAAGTGCCTTCTTTTGTTTTACTAGATTCATTTAGAGTATTATCTGGGGAATTTGTATCCCCCCATTATTAAAACACCAGACCCAAAATGTCACACATGCGGCAATAAAGCCCAAGAAAATAGAGAAATATCCTTGTCACACCCATGGCAAGCAAAGCGAGCAAAAATGAAAACTAGGCGAAGCGCAGGGAGGTCGTACCCTAGAAGAATGATGAATGAGTGTGAAGGAGGGCCAAGTCTCCTCCATGGTAGGCCAAAGAAGCCCCACCAACAGTCCTTTCACATGCGCAACGAAAGCCCTCCTCTGAGCAAACTCCTCAAATTGTATCCCTCCTATGAGATCAAGCTATTCTATTACCTTTCATTTTTGTCTGTGTGATAAATTACATTTTTAGATCTAGGGTTATATGTCACATAGTATTGTTAAACACACATCAAATTTATCATCCTCACAACTCAAAAAGGACATAAACCCTGAGAGACTGATTCTCCCTTGTGGCAGCAAGCTAATCATCAACCCTAGTTGGTTTATGCTCAAATGTGGAGTTAAGTGAAAAGAAGCTAATCCTAGTTGGATCTAGGATCACTTTTCCTACTCTACAATTTCTATTATTCCATTCTATATTTTTGGTTGAGTGTTGTATTTTAGTTGTTTAGTCAGACAGTCCTTAACTATATCCTCTAAACTTGATTATGTTAGTTGGTATCAAAGTAGAGGTTTAAAATCCAATAAGAGAGTCATTTTATTGAAGATTGAATATTCTAGCAATGAGTGTTGGGAAGAAGGTTCCTATTGGGCTAGTTGCAAATAGATTGCTAAATTAAAGGCAATTGACTCTAGATATACAAATGTCTCCTAGAAGGACAAATGGAGGCTTAGATGTACTCCATGTTGTAGTTTAGTAATCAAGCAAATGTTTAATATTATGAGGATTGTCCAAATCTAATTGAATATTATAAAAGAGGATAAATGAAGAATCGTTCTTAACCCCAACATTGATGAAAGTGGTGATGAATCAAACAATGGACCAATTGAATATATCATAATAAATGAAGAAGATAAAGATGGAATAATATAAAAGGCGATTTCCAAAATTGTTATGAAAACTAGAATTGATTTGCTTAATTATTTTGGTAGTTTGAACCCTAAAGAGTCAATTGATTGGATTATTGATCTTGAAGAATATTTTGAGCGTGAAGAAATTAATAATTTCAATATAGTGAAGTTTATTAAAGGAAAAATTGAAAGGTCGTGATGATATTTATTAAAGGAGAAATTGAAATTTTGTGATTGGATTATTGATATGCTAGAGAGCGTCTTATGTGAGTGTTAGAAGATTGCTTCTATGGGAATGACTAAATAATTTCCAATTTATATCATTCTATGATGGGATGGGGGCAAAGTAGACCATGTTTAAAACTAATATGGAGGATGGTTTTAGTCACAACTAAAATTGTTATCTAAAAGTAAGATGTAGTATGGGAGAGTACAGGAAAGGGAAGCAATATGGAGGTGATCTAAAAGAGACATACAAAATCTTAGGGTATGACCACTACCAATGCTTTTCTTGTTTTGCTATGCTAAGCGACACGATTAGAAGGTCAACACATTGATGGTGTGGTTGTAATCATAGTAATAGCTAAATACACTAGATCCATACAAATGAGCAATACTTAACTAACTAAGCTACAATCCCAATGAAATGTTCAAAAATCATTAACAAAGAAGCCATTTAAGCAAAATGATAAAGAAATGCATAAACGAATCCTAGCTAAATGCTTCAAACCCTATCCCATTGGGGGATTGTTGCTGCATTGATGTGGAATGGCAACCCTTTCCTAATCCCTTTGATAAAAATGAGCATCTAATCAAACTCCATTTATGAAAACCAAGCTAATATGATGAAAACTAAGCTAAAGATGGATGAAAAACCAAATAATGGATGTAACGATGAATAAAGATGGTATTCAAACGTGTAGCATAACTTTGCTTTGATGGAAGTGGATTCATTTTTCTCCAAAATGTGAGTTATTTACAAGAGAAAATGGTGAATCAAGGGTCAAGATTAAATTGATCTATCAATGGTCAAGATGCAATTAGGGGTGAGGACATGGATCAAGGATTTTCATCAATGGATGAGAATGCAAGATCACATGGATCAAAGAGTCAATCAATGGCTCACAATGATTTAAACACACTTTTAAAGTTGTTAAAAAGTTTGTTAGAAAAGAATATTCCCTTTTTTGAACTCAAATGGGAGAATATTTCCATGCAAGTGGATGGGTGAATGAAAATTAGTAATTAGTTAATTAAAACAAAGCTTTAATTGTGCAAGTTGAGGAATATTAGGATTTTCATTAAAAAAATAATTTATTTAATGAAAAAGGGGTAAGTGACATTTAATTAAATAATTTAGACTATTTAATTAAATGACAGGACATAAGGGGGTTTAATTTAAGTAATTTGCATTATTCAATTAAACTAGATGAAATGTTAGTGTGAAAGGGGGGAATTAACCTAATGAAATTTATTAGACTAATAGATGAGAAAATGATGCATTTAATTAAATAACTAGAATTATTTAATTAAATAGTAAAAAAAGGGGATGAATTTTAGGATGAAACGATGTTAGTAATCAGATTCAAGTGTGTAATATCATTCAGGACAATTTTAAGTGTCTATAGATGGGAATAACTTAGTAATAATTCTCCTAATTATGTAAATACAAAACATTATTTAGTTCAAAGGTTCAAAGATACATATCACTCTATAATTTTTTCAATTAAAAACTCACTACATAGACTCTTCTTAAGGGTCTTGCTAACTACCTATTCTAAACAATGTAATAGACTGGTAATTTTGTCATACAACCTAGAGGAAACTTTATATAAATAGTATTCATATTAGGAGATCATGGCAAATGCAACAAAGTATGTTAGGAAAATTACTAGGTTGATCAAACCATTTCCTACATAACCCTATGAGAGAAAAACATACATATAAACTTACAAAATAACTGTACTACGAATATCAAGGACATATCACAAGATTACACATGATGTACCTTGGATAAATCCTCAAGAGGGAAAAACTCAACCTCTAGAAGCATCTACACATGTATTATTCAACAATGAAAGTCATAAATATTTTTGAAACATGAAACTCCTCAAATGCATCTTCCATGTATCCAAGCATATAACCACATATCATATGCCATGCTTCACATATGCATCCAACAAGAGGGCTCAATACAATGATAGCCTACTCAACCAACCAACAAACCAACCATTGAACATGTATATGCTTTTATAGAATGAAGCTCACACAAAACAACCAAGTGGTAAGGTAAAACCATTGGCTAAAAGCTATGAGTGCACAAAACCATTGACCCCAAATTTACTTTGTGGTACTAAGTTTTTTCAATATTAAATATTTTAATGAAAAAGGGGTAAGTGACATTTAATTAAATAATTTAGATTATTCAATTAAATGAGAGGACATAAGGGGGTTTAATTTAAATAATTTGTATTATTCAATTAAACTAGATGAAATGTTAGTGTGAAAGGGGGGAATTAACCTAATGAAATTAATTAGATTAATAGATGAGAAAATGATGCATTTAATGAAAAAATTAAGATTATCTAATTAAAGAGTTGAAAAAGGGGATGAATTTTAGGATGAAACCATGTTAGTACTTAGATTCAAGTGTGTAATATCGTTCAGGATAATTTTAAGTGTCTGCAAATGGTAATAACTTAGTAATAATTCTCCTAATTATGTAAATACAAAACATTATTTAGTTCAAAGGTTCAAAGATACATATCATTAAATAATTTATTTATTTAATAAAAAGGGGTAAGTGACATTTAATTAAATAATTTAGATTATTCAATTAAATGAGAGGACACAAGGGGGTTTAATTTAAATAATTTGCATTATTCAATTAAACTAGATGAAATGTTAGTGTGAAAGGGGGGATTAACCTAATGAAATTAATTAGATTAATAGATGAGAAAATGATGTATTTAATTAAATAAGTAGGATTATTTAATTAAACAGCCGAAAAAGGGGATGAATTTTAGGATGAAACGATGTTAGTAATTAGATTCAAGTGTGTAGTATCATTCATGACAATTTTAAGTGTTTGCAGATGGTAATAACTTAGTAACAATTCTCCTAATTATGTAAATACAAAACATTATTTAGTTCAAAGGTTCAAAGATACATGTCACTCTATAAATTTTTTAATTAAAAACTCACTACATAGACTCTTCGTAAGGGTTTTGCTAACTACCTATTCCAGACAATGTAATAGATTGGTAATTTTGTCCTGCAACCTAGAGGAAACTTTATATATATAGTATTCATATTTGAAGATCATGCCAAATGCAATGAAGTACATCAGGGAAATTACTAGGTTGATCAAACCATTTCCTACATAACCCCATGAGAGAAAAAACATACATATAAACTTATAAAATAACTATACTACGAATATCAAGGGCATATCACAAGATTACACACAATGTACCTTGGATAAATCCTCAAGAGGGAAAAACTCAACCTCTAGAAGCATCTACACATGTATTATTCAATAATGAAATGTTTCAATACAGTTACAAGTCTTCATAGATACTTTTGAAATATGAAACTCCTCAAATGCATCTTCCATGTGTCCAAGCATATAACCACATATCTTATGCCATGCTTAACACATGCATCCAACAAGAGAGCTCAATACAATGATAGCCTACTCAACCAACCAAACCCAACCACTAAACATGTATATGCTTTTATAGAACGAAGCTCGCACAAAACAACCATGTGGTAAGGTTACAGTGTTGCCTCGAAGCTACGAGTGCACAAAACCATTGACCCCAACATTTACTTTGTGGTACTAAATTTTTTCAATATTAAATATTGTTTCCATGTACAATTCATAAATAAAATATCTAATCAATGTTACATGCAACTTTACAAATAAATTCAAATAAATATTTAATGTAGCTAAACACATCTCCTAAAGATACACCACAAACAAATATTTATTTTACCTATTTAAAACATATTTTCTTTGGGCAAGGTGTACACCCTTTTCCTAACAAAATAAGCCACTAAAGTCTATATCCTTACTACTTTGAGATATCTTTTTAAAGTAATGAACACAACTAATAATATTTATAATCAATTGTATTATTTATGATATTTCATGAGTACTAAATCATCTCTCAAAAAAGATGATGGTCCACTTAAATGATGCCATTCATAATTTAATTAAAAACAACATAAATAAATCTTAATATAAATATCATAAAAAAAATCTACATTGATTTTGATGAGATTGATAAATACATTACATTGATTACAACATGTCCTTAGAATTCGCTCTGTCTGGTGTCATTTAATAGGGAAGGGACATGCATAACGCACCTCATCTTGTTTCAATGCTAGTGGGAAAGTACATCCTAGAGTAGCCACTGGATAGGTTCCATTGGATTTTAATTTGGTGACAAACGTATGAGTATCTTCTTTACGCCTTGTATAAGTATTCTTTTTTTTAAAAGAGAAATAGTAAACCCTAGTCTTATCCATCCGCTCCCACTAGCTATAAGTACTAATATACGCTCCCCAACGCCTTCATTTCTGAACCATTTTTCTTTTCAGGTTTACTTGCAGAGGCACCAAGGTTGGCGGTTCGATTCTCCCTGTGAATTAGCAGGTAGGCTTTTCTAACTGCTCTGTTACAAGTGTTCATGGAATTCAGGGTTTGTGTGTTTTGCATGTTTATTTTTCTTTCTTTCTTTGCACGAGAATAAGGTTTATTTTGTTTTTTTAATGTTTGTATTTGATTTACTTATTCGTCTGAAATAAAATTAGGGTTCCTATGCCTCGACTGTAGCTTTTTTCATTTCATGAGAATAAGGTTTATTGTGATGTAGGGTTACTGCCTGTCTTATTTATTCTTCTTTCCTCATGAGATCTCGGTGGCGAATTCCCCCTTGTTTATAGGGTTTGGATCTTGGATCTCTCCTTTGTACGTTTTCCTTATCAAACAATTCTAAGAATTCGACTCTGTGACTACTGCCCTTGTTTGTTTTATTGATTTGCCTCCTTTTAAACTTGCTCTTGCGCATGCCTGTGAAACATACCTTTTTTTCTTCGTATATTTGATCTTGAATTTATCAGATTCCGTGAGAGCAACAAGGTTTTTTGGATGAACGGAAAGCGGGTTAAATTTCGTCTCGATTTACATATCCGAAATTTAATTATTCTTTTCTTTTTGTTTTTAAGTAGAGTCTATGGTTATTTGCTCTGAAATCTATTCTGGCATAAATAAACTAAGGATTTTTCTTCTTGAAATTAGGTGTTTCTTTTTTCTTTGGGGGTATGCCTCTTTTTGGCTTATTCTCAGTGGGATCTGCCGGGTTTGCTCTAGTTTCTATTGTGGGATCCGAAATGGGGGCAATTAACTCGAACGATAAGAGGGAAACTAAGGTTAAGTATCTTAGGAATCTATGAAGTTTAGAAGAAAAGGAAAATTTTAACTGGCTGTCAACCCAATATCCTTCTCCGATTATACACATGCACACATGCACACCCTCATGTACATACGTACATGTATCTGCCATAGCTGCTTAAACATATTGTGATCCTTTGTACACTTTTTGGGAACAGAAGTCACGAATGAGTTCCTTTAGGTGTCAAAAAACTTCACCTCAAGAAGTTTCCTACTGATTTCTAATGTGTCTAGTGTATCTTCTCTAGAATGGCTTCAAAACCGAAAACGCTATTACCTACTGTTTTCCTATCATGAAATTTTGAAATATGATGCGTGTTTAATTTATTTTATACACACTACGATTTTCAAAACTTTCACAGCCTTTTGTTTGTCTTCCTCATGGCCCTTTTGTCTTCGTAAAATGGCCTTTCTGTTTCTGTGCACAAATTGTTTATTATGCACGTATACTCATGTAATTAATGATATACTTATTCAAAAACTGGATTGTTACCAGCTATAATAGAACTACTCTTTAATAGGTCGTGAATTAGGATTTAGAGGGACCATGTTGTGATATGAGCCCAGTATCCCACGTCTAAGTGACCTTTTCATTCTATGTGTGTATATGTTTTGCCTGTACATATGCAAGAGTTATTAAAATTTGCCTCTGGTATAATATAGAACAAAAATTATTACTCATTCGCCAATTTGAAATATATGGATATATCATATTTCCATTCTAATGATTCTTTTTTTTATTGGTAAATCTGGGGTCCTCACTGCGCTGAGGAAGATTCAGTATGCAAATGAGGGCCCCATTTCCTTGGTTGTTTACAGGCTGCAATAATTAAGCTATGGGCAGCTTTAATAGTGTTACTCATTAACCATTATACTCCAACCCATTGGACTTCTATGCGATAATTGATAGTGGTAAATTTCAATGGGAGGGAAGGGAAATCTAACATAAGACTGCCTAAAGCAATTAGGGGATATCACAAAAAAATGTACAGCAGAAAATGTGTGAAATATCATAACAAGAGACTGATTGATCAGAAGTCTATCTGAACATAAACCCAGGCGTACAAGTTGGAAGTTGCTATTTTTATTGTCTCTCTATGTTCAATAAAAGTAGTAGGGACTGCACACACTTTGGAAGTGTTGCTGTGCTTGGGGATTATTGAAGATTCAGTATGCAAATGAGGGCCCCATTTCCTTGGTTGTTTACAGGCTGCAATAATTAAGCTATGGGCAGCTTTAATAGTGTTACTCATTAACCATTATACTCCAACCCATTGGACTTCTATGCGATAATTGATAGTGGTAAATTTCAATGGGAGGGAAGGGAAATCTAACATAAGACTGCCTAAAGCAACTAGGGGATATCACAAAAAAATGTATAGCAGAAAATGTGTGAAATATCATAACAAGAGACTGATTGATCGGAAGTCTATCTGAATGGCGAACTCAGGTATGTACAAGTTGAAGTTGCTGTTTTTTTATTGTCTTCTATGTTCAATAAAAGCGGTAGGACTGCACACTTTGGAAATGTTGCTGTGCTTGGGGATTATTTTTAGTTCACTGTGTTGCCTGAAAATACTAAAATGCTTTTATTTTGTACTCTTCTGATTGAGTATTTTATGAACTTTTCACTTGTTACTTATTTTATTTTGAGGGTTTTCCTGATATAAATTAATTGTACTAAGTGAAATTTACCTCTCTTGATTTTAGATTAAGGACTGGTGCCCTAATTCCAAGACATGTCGGATGGTATGGAATATCGGTGTTTCATTGGAGGTCTGTCATGGAGTACTTCAGACAGGACTCTGGAGGATGCTTTTGATAAGTTTGGCCATATTGTTGAGGCAAAGGCAAGTTTTGTGTTTTCTTATTTTTCTGTTTGTTCTATTTTTTATAGCTAAGTGGTGCTGAATATGTCTTGTGGGTTTGTTGAGTGGAAGATCAGCAGGTCTGAGCTTGTCCCTTCTCTACCAAAGGAACGTTTCTTCTCCGTTGTACTTTTATTGATAGAATCTTTTGCATATATTTTTACCCTTGACTTGCCTCCATCTGTCCATAATTATTTAATTTGTACATGATGGGTTGTTTCTCTAAAGAGTGAGAGGGACACTAGTGCAATATAACTGCGAGCAGAAGTGCCAAGGGTTTGTAGGTCTTCAAAATTCAGTTTTCTGGGTTTCTATTATAAATTTAATTTTGACAGGCATATTATGCATATTTTTTAAATAATATAATAACTAGACTCACTCTGTCTATGATATATGAAGAAGTACAGATAGTTTGCCACTCTAACAACTGAGAGGGGTACAATTGAAACATGATAGTGCTTTTACTGAATTTTTTGTGCTCAACTCTATTTACAACTTCATTCATCTAACTCAACATTTTTTAACTGGAGTGTTCATTTCAGGTGGTTGTTGATAGAGATACTGGTCGCTCTCGAGGCTTTGGGTTTGTAACTTTTGATGATAAGAAGGCCATGGAAGATGCGATAAGTCGAATGCATGGAATGGAACTTGATGGCCGTTCCATCACTGTTGACAAGGCTCAGCCAAAGAGTGCTGGGGGAGACCGTGGTGATCGTGGTTATGGTGGTGGGCGGGGATATAGCGGTGGAGGTGGTGGAGGTGGAGGTGGTAGTTCAGAGTGCTTCAAATGTGGTCAGCGTGGCCATTTTGCACGAGAATGCACAAATGGAGATGGGGGTCGAGGAGGTGATAGGTATGGTGGGAGGAGTGATCGTTATAGTGGTAGTGGTAATGGTAAGTATGGTGCAGACCGCAGCAGTGATCGATATGGAGGACGTAGTAGGGATGGAGGAAGTCGTGGGGGGCCAGGTAATGATCGATATAATCGTGATCGTTCTGGTCCATATGATCGACCCAGTGGTGGTGGATCTCGATCTTATGATGATCGCCATTGATGAAGGTACTTAAAATTCCATACATCTGACTTTGTATGATTTGGTTGATTTTCGAGGAATGTCGATGTTTTGTTAACTGATTTGCATGTAATTTTGTGGTGTTTCTTTTCAGGTGGCTGTATTTGATGTCTCTGAAGCCCAGTTCAACAAATTTTGAAGCTTTGTTGGCCATGCAAATGTCTTGCAGGATTTATGAATATTTTCACTATTGGCTGGCTAAATGATCTACTGCCAATGTGTAACTGCTTAATTAGTTTTACTCTTGAATGCCGGGCTCGAATTTAACCTTGGGATATATATGTTTTTCTATCTTCTAAGACGAGATGTTTTGAAGGCAGTTCCACTTTTGATTGTTTTGCTGTGCTTTATGAGATTCATTGGCTTTCTTGAGTTCGATTGTTATGGGCAAAGATGGGAATTGTACTTTAGAAGGTATTGGCCATCGCATAAAGAGTTTATCGATTCTGAGTATCTGGTAGGAGCTTTGTCCTGGAGATGTGCAATCATTGTGAGAAGCCCCCTGCTTAGAACACCAAGGAAAAAAATACAATTTAGTGGAAGGCCCCCCTGCTTTAAACAATGATTGCTTCCTATCAGAAGAATGGAGCCTTTTCTAACTAGATATGGTCTGAATCGAATATAATTCGTAGTACTGCTATCCTAAGGAGTGAATATAACAAGATTACCCTGCAAGAACATAGGCCTGGATGTCACATTTCTTGATCTAAATGCTGTAATTTGGTGGGTTAGTTTGGGCGGCAAGGATTCACACTATGGTAAAGTTTGTCGGTGCTATCTCCCTGTTTTAGTCGACATTTACATACATAGCATATATGATATTTGTGATTTGATGTTACTCTTTACCTATATTTTCATATCTAGGCAACTTCAAATGCGACTTTTAATTTTGATGCTCTTGTGGCAGGCTGGGATTTTGGCCTTTGTCCTTGATGCTCTTTTCCAACTGTTTGGCACATATATTACAGCTTGGATTTATTTGTCTAATTGGTCGAGGCTGTGACATGTTATGTTTAGTGTTCCATTGCAATGATATGTTCTTGAAACAGTAAGATTCTTGGTGAGTTGTGTTCAAGACAGTCCATGCCTTATGTTGCTGTTCCAGCGGTGTTCTTTTAGGTGTGCCAAGATGCTACTATCTACTGGCCTGGAACTGTGTGATCTGATACTTTGATACCCATTTGTTGCTTCAAAGGATAAGAATGTGGTAAACTGTCCATGGTAGTTAAGAGCAATTATTCAGTTGATTCTGATGTTGCAGTTCCGATTGTGTTTGTGTCTTGGGTGCAGTGGAGAGGTGTTCTGTTATTCTTACTGTTTTTCATTAGCATCGTATCTTAAAAGGTAAGAATCTTGATGGATTTCTAAAGACAGTTTGAGCACTGCAGTGCTGAGTTCTCAGACTGCAGTTTCAGCTACTTTCTGCTAAAAGGGTGCAGCTTCATTATGTTACATGGCCAAGATTTCTTTCTTTTCTTTTGTCCTTTTCACTCGATAAAATGATTTCTTCAAAGGAACTATTGGGAATCATATCATGGCCTGACAATCTTTCTACCTTTTTCTTGAAAGAAGTTCATAAAGGCAATTTTTTTATTTGTTACCAAAAGAACAGTTAGAGAATAGCTCATCGTGATTAAGCCAACTTCCAGCAGTGCAAGTAATCAGCTTCATTTCATGGATCCTATTACATGTTACAGCTACTTTCTGCCTTCTGATATCATAGCAATAACCTTGGATATCTGCCAGATTCTTTCCAGAAATGCAGTGATTGACCCATATCCTGGCCTTAGTTGTTAATTGCTTCTGCTGTTGCTTTTCTGGCTGCTTTCACCAAACAAGCCAACCTTAAGCAGTGCAGAAATCAGCTCAACTTATGGTTTCTATACTCCTTTTTTTTTTATTGTCATAGCATCGTTGTATGTCTATTTCCAGAAGTGGATTTTATTATGTATTGTGCTGCATTTAGCTAATCAACGTATTGAAGAGGCATTTTACATCATTTCCATCATGTTTTTAAGTTTCAACTTAGTGTTAAATTGTGTGTGAAACGCTATTTCTATTATTTCGATGAGATGTTAATTTTTTCTTGTAACAAAGAGTATAGGTTCTATATACTTTATAGTTCTCATATAAAAGGTAGATGGTTATTTCTTTATTAACATGCTCATAAAGATGTCCGTCTTGTTGCATACTTTTAAGTGTGGCACGTATGGCTTGCATCGCTGAATGGAAAACGGTCCTTTTGTGGCCTTATTGGAGAGCAGGGTGTACTCACCAAACTGGCATCTTGTTTGACAATGACAATAGCATTGCATTAGTTGAATGTATCAATATGTGTACATTGTTTTAAATACTGATGTAACATGTGAACTTCTGATTTGTTTATTTTACTTGTATTTTAGTTGGTGGCAGGGAATGCTTGATATCTGTGATGTTTTGTTTTGGAAGGCTCTCATTCACGAATCCTTCATGGGCCAAGGAATGCAATTTTAAGGACAACAATTTTATGGGTTTTGATTTTATAGAGAAGTGTTTCCATACATTCCTTCCTTTTACATTTTGCTAGATATATTTCCAATAAACTTTTCACGTTTTACATTTTGATTCAAAGTTCTTTTTATATATTGTTGCTTTTTAGATGTAACAGAAAAGTTAGGCCAATACCCTTGTAAAGAATTACTCTTAAGTAATCTTTGTATTGGCCTTGCAATATTCTGGTAAGTTTTGAGTGTGCTGTTCGAAACTTTTATCTGGAAAATTGAGATATTGATACTTCATGTATTGTTTACTGCAATTATTAGTAAGTTTGATTCTATGCAAACGGCATTTTATTTCAATGTTTTGCAGCATGTTGCAAATAACTAAAACTAGTACTTTTACCTATATGCTTAATTGCACGATAGTTATCAACATTTCTTTTATGCCAAAATTAGGTCATTTAAGATTTCAAAATGAGTTATATTTCATTGGATTTTTTGTCTTCTTTTCAGTGTGCATCATAGAAACACGTCCTGTTGTGCCTGTTCTCACTATGTGTATGTAAAATTTAATTTGTAACCGACTGAAAAATGTCATGTAGCTCTATAATCTTTCACTCTAAAAACTATGTTAGTAGAAATGAAAAAGTATTTGTTAGGTTAGTTGGATTTTTAATGTTCTTTTGAATGCTAAATTTACTTTAATACAGTGTAATTTGTATTTTATATAGCTCATGTTTAGCAATCCTCAACAGCATGAAAGGAGTCCTTGTCTGGTGTTGAAACTTCTCTTGTAATTTAGAAGCGAGCTTGTCAAATTTAGGGAGCTTTTAACATTTATTCGGCAATCAGAATGGTTGCCCGAGTTCTCTAAAGCTTATGTAGACCTTCGGTGGTGTCTTGTATGGTGTCAAAGTCAGTACAACTGTTTTTTATGTAGTCAGAGTCAGATTTAGAAGATTCGGGGTGCACTAAGTTAAAGTTTGATGGTAGAGGACAATTGCGGGGATTCTATCATTTTATTATTTTCCATAATCTAACATTCTCGATTTCTTGGGCATTCTCGAAAGTAGGGTATGGTAGTAGGTTGATCATAAAAGTAGCTATGTAATTTTATATACAATTTTTCTATGATAAGATGTGATGAAGGTTGTAAGTGATGGGATAGCAAGTAAAACCTATAGAACCTGAGATATATATGAAAATATGTTTACGTCTTCGAGCTCTGTCTTGTACTGTTAATCTTACACATTGTACCAGTTTTGAACCCTTTTATGGAAAATGTTGACTTCCGAGTTGTGTACATCTTGAAGAACCAAGAAAAGACGGCTAATCCTTGAGTATTAATGGCATGGGTAAGATTGCCTAATTTTTTGAGGACACGGCATGGTAAGAGCAAGTGTAAAATTTTTCTCAGCTCAAGTGTGCAAAACAAATATAGGAAAGAAGTCTGATTTTGTAGATGCTCTTGTAGTATGGGATTTCAAATTTGAAGGTACATGAATGGTAGTTTGGTAAACAATTGGTTAAATTTGCTTTTGAAATGGATTATCGATTCATGTTATGTTTTGGAGGATTTTCATTGGCTCAAATATGCAAAGCAAATGGAGTATTAATGGCATGGGTAAAGATGGCCTAAATTTTTCTAGCTCTAAATGTGCAAAACAAATAATAGGAAAGAAGTCTGACTTTTAAGGATGCTCTTGTGAAAAGTGGGATTTGAATTTGAAGGCTACGAACGGTGGTGGTCTTAGGGAAACTCCTGATTATATATTTTGAAATGGCTGATCCATGCTAAGGCTTCATTGGTTCTATAGTATGCAAAGCAACAAACTATGTTTCATCATTACAAGCAAGGGGTACTGAAATATCAAGGTCATTGGCTTTCTATACAAAGCTAATCCTTGAGTATTAATGGCATGGGTAAGATTGCTTAATTTTTTCTTCAGTATTAATGGCATGGGTAGGATTGCCTAAAATTTTTTTTATCTCGAGTGTTCAAAACAAATATAGGAAAGAAGTCTGATTTTGTAGATGCTCTTGTAGTATGGGATTTCAATTTTGAAGGTACATGAATGGTAGTTTGGTAAACAATTGGTTAAATTTGCTTTTGAAATGGATTATCGATTCATGTTATGTTTTGGAGGATTTTCATTGGCTCAAATATGCGAAGCAAATGGAGTATTAATGGCATGGGTAAAGATTGCCTAAATTTTTTCTAGTTCTAAACGTGCAAAACAAATAATAGGAAACAAGTCTGATTTTGTAGATGCTATTGTAGTATGGGATTTTGAATTTGAAGGTACATGAACGGTGGTGTAGGAAACCATTGATTATAGTTGCTTTTGAAATGGGTTATAGATTCATGTTATGCTTTGGAGGATTTTCATTGGCTCAAGTATGCAAAGCAAATAAATTGCGTCTCTCATCAGTACAAGGTATGGGCATTGAAATATCATGTCATTGGCTCAAGTATGGAAAGCAAATTTATAGTCTCAAGATTCTAAAGGTATGGGCGGTGAAATATCATGTCATTTCAAGTGATAGATATGGAACATTTTGATTAGCTTAACTACAATGTAAAGCAAATAGTGGAAGATTGTATGCCATTTTAGGGGTTTTAAAGTAGTCGTGAATGTGTTGTTTAAAACATTTTATGTGGCATGTACCAATGAAGACACCTATAGATAGTGGCCCCCACCCTTTCTACTCAAATCACTTGCTATAAAAAGGGTAGAAAGGAAGGGTAGGGAGCAATTCTATGAGGTAGAGATTGTACCCGAACTCTTAGGACAGATTTATTGTTAAAAGCATTGTACTAAAGATGAGTGATAAGGGGTGAGTGGATTTTGTTTGAGGTTATAGGAACACTTGCTTAAGCTATAGAGGTGCCAAAGATTTAGGTATTAAAACCAAGATTTAATGAAAATTGATGATGGTTAGATTGTATGTTATTTGTTGATGCATTGGGGAACTCATTATAGTGGAAGTTGGAGTTAGAGGAATGATGATGGAAAATATACAAACAAAATACATATTGAAATTCTCATAGTGGCATCAAAGTTCATGGTTAGGATGGGATCATGAATGGACTTAAAATGCACGAAAGCATGGAGTAACAAAATGTAGGAAATACTCTTAAAAGAACAAGATAGGCTTAGGCTTTTTTCTTTCCAAATTTGGCACTTGTAAATAGTGCAAGATTTTTTTTTCTTTCAAAATACTATGTTATATTTGACCTTACATGTGGGTGTTTATTGGTTTATTTTGTTGATGTTAATGGGTGTTATTCTTTGAAAGTTGTAGAATTATTTGAATCGTTAGCAATACTTCCTTATGGTTGGGATGATGCCCCTTTGAATTGCCCAATCCAAGGGTGATTATGGAATATGCCCATCCAAAGCCATGAATGGTCTCATTGTAATCGTATAGTGATTAAGTGGCATTGCATTAATGCACAACTCAACCATTCCACTCACTTGCTTTGCTCATTCCTTGCATATATTATTAGGTATTCTTTTAGATGCTTGTTCACCAACTTTGTTTGTCCATTGTTTTAAGGATGGTAGATGGTACTCATATTGAATGCAATCATTACATAACAAAACATTCCTTATAAATAATGATTGTGGGATCCCATGTTGTGTAAAGATTTTAAAGTTTAGTTTAGACACCTTAGGCATATTTCACCATCCACCATAACAAAAGTTTTATCCATACCTTTAGATTTAGGAGGTTGCAAAGTCCAAAATCTTATTCATGCAAATTTGGATGACAATTCTTCTAGTCATCTATCATGAATTATAGACTCTTTTCTCAAAACATTAAAGGGATTTCACTCCCTCCTTGTAAGTATAAAGTAAAAGAGGTGGTTATTTTGGAAGCTCAATGTATTATTCCATCATGAAGTTAAGCTTAGTAACATTAGACTTGAGGCATCTTTATGGATTTTTTTTGGAGAGATACCACTTTTCCACATACATCTCATTTGGATGGCCAAGGTGGTTTTGTTATTGGAATTTCATCATGGGTTTTAGAGATGTCGTTGATAAGGGTGAGGACCCATCTCATAGTTGTGTTTGGGCTCTTATAATCAATGGACAATTCATTGGGTTTTGTTTTATTTATGCTCCCAATAATACTAGAGAAAGAATTGAGCTTTGGGGTTGGATGGCCAGTAACCTACCCGATTGGGTCTTAGGTGGTGGCTTAATGTGGTGGAACATCTTCAAGATTGCAGTTGGTATAAATGACCAAATCTTAGCATGGATGAATTTGATTGGCGGTTCTTGTAGTTGGGGAAATTCAGATATAAAACTAAAACAAAAAGATATCAAAAACCTAACTAGCACATTAGAGTACGAACAAGCATGAAAAGCAAAATAACAAGTGAATGCAAACCCAAATCCGCGCTAAACTCAATTTCTCTCCATTACTCTTCTCCACCTCACAATGAGAGAACGCAAGATTTTGGAAGGTTTGCTGCCGATGAGGAATGTTGGTTGCTTGCTATTTTAGCATAGCATTAAGATAAAGATGATAGATGGTAGAGGGTAGATAGATAGATGAGAATTTTGGAAGAATTTTGGCAAAGTGAGGTTACTAGAAGAAGATGATGTAAATGGCCTATGAAAGGCTAGATTTATAGGCAAGAGTTGATATGATTCAATGGCTAAGATTAAAATTCAATTGTGTGATGTGTAAGACTAGGATTAAAAATTATCTTATGCTTATGATGCAATACTGATGGGAAGATAATGAGGCCAAAAAATTAGGGACGTGAGGGAACAAGGGACTTTTATTTGATACAATGAATGGGGCCAAAAAAATAGGATGTGAGGGATTCGGTAAGCACTCTAAAATAATAAAATTATTTAAATTTATAAGGTGCATGTGAAGAGCTGTACTGGACATGTTGCAAATGTGGCAATATGGTGATTGACCCAAATGTAATCGGAACTATTTTGAGACATGAAGGGGAATTAATTAAATAATTCAGAAAGTGATTAAGTGGAATAAATGGGATAAGTGGGATAATGTAATGACCTAGGATAAAATATTACAAGATGTCTTACAAGGTCATGTATCGACTAGGTAATGTAATGGCATAGACATTTTTGGGTGTCTACATTTGGCCCCTCTTTGAGATGATGTTTGAGATGGTGAGATTTATGTCAAGTAACATCATTTCAAAAAAGCTAAGGTATGGATAGAGGAGAAAAATATGATGCCCAACCACTTGAGGAAGTGAGGAGTAAGATGAGTGAAGAAAAGGGATGATAGTGGAATATGATGATGATGTAGGATATGATAATGATGATGATGCTCCCTCGAGAGGATAGGTGGGTTGGAAAAACACATGTATGCTCTCGAAATGAATGAATGAAATGATAAATGATACAAAATAGGAAGTGGATGAAAGAGAAGAATGACACGTTATGTTGCAATAAAGTAAGCAATCATATGTTTGATATAACACTAGATGATATGCACCAAGGTATATGAATTGGCAGATAATGTACTGTGTCGCACGCAATTGCTAACCTTTTTTTTTTTGTAACTAAGAGGTGTCTCACGGAAGAACCCGGCTCAAATGAAGTTATCTCGGGCTGAGACAATGCAGGATTTTAACTGGGGGGTATTTAACAACGCAATTTCAAATTCTATTATTCTCTCGAAAACCCGAGCTTAGCCTAACCCCTAGACCAGAGGAGCCATCCACGCCCCCTCAAGCTTCAATCAAGGCTTACCCGCGTTTTAAGACAACGAAGACAACCTGTCGGCATATGAGATATGAACATTAGCCGGGAGTGATCTAAATGATGCAAATGCAGATAAAATGATAATATTACACCAAAGAAGTTAAAGCAAGTCGGTACAAATCTTTATACAAAACAAGCATTGCCCTCAAATTGTAAAACCGAATTGGATGATGGATGATATATGCTGTCATTGTGGGAACGAGATATCCCCTAGACTGGTCACAATTGATTGATTAATTGATTGGGTTTACAACAAGGCTATGATCAAGACCAAAGGTTGTGATTGGATATTTTGGCAAGATTGATTAACTTGATTGGTATGGTCTTAAGGATTGATTTGCATTTGGATTATTGCTGGGAATGATTACAGATGATTGATTTGAAGATTTGGATGATGATTGATGAATTGATTTGCTTGGAATGATTTTGATTGATTGGATTGATGAAGAAATGATTTGATTTGACGATAATGATTGGATTGATTAGAAGAATGGGTTTGATTAGAAGAAGTGATGTGATTGGATAATTTGATGAAGAAATTGATTTGAAGGAGTGGTGAATTGATGCGTTGAATTGATTGGAAGAAGTGATTTGGTTTGATTTTATTGTTTGGATTTTTGTTGGCTATTTGATTTTTGTCTTTTGTAAGACCTTTTCCATTTTTGTCTTTCTTTTGGTAAGACCTTTCCATTTTTTTTTGTATTTTGGGATATTTTGATTTGTTTTGCATTTTTGGAAATGCCTTTGATTTTTTTGGTTTTCTAATTTTGATGGCTTTTGTGAGAGATATCAATGACAGGGGAGAACCAAGTCTAGGTGCAAGGATGGGATGGGATGAATAGATAAAAGGATAAGTAATAATGGGATGGAAGACACGTGAGAGGTGGATGGAGAAAAAGGATAGACCATGGAAAGCTCATGATAAGTGGATAGATAAAAGGGATAAGTGACAACATATGGAAGCCTCATGATAGATGGATGGCTAAAAAGATATGCAATAGTGGATAGGACAAAAGGGCTCATGATATATGGATGGATAAAAGGAATATGTGCTAGTGTATGGAATGGATGTATGCATCATAAGGGAGCTAGGATGTGATCTCCAAAGACTGTTGCATAGGAATAATATGCCCCATTCTAGGTATAATACTTAGGATTTTTCTTGACAAAACATACGACAATAGGATAATGACAGGCTTGTCTGGAAGGATGAGGTATGGAAAGAGATACCCAAAACATGTTTCAACATTTTGCCCCTATATCTTCATCAAGATCAAAAGGAGGAAGGAGGATGAACAAACTCAAATATGATAAGTAGGTATGATGGCTAAAGATGGTAGGATGGTAAGGTAGAATGATATGACATGAAAATGATAGGTTGGATAAATGAGACATTGTGCCCCCAAGTGTAAGTGACATAGAAGATCAATCTACACACATGACGCTTTGGTTTGCTAGGTTTTCTACCATGGTACTCATCTGTGGTGCCCGCTTATTAGGTTTTATTGTTGACGGCGATTCTCTTTACTTTATTTATTTTTGATTTTTTTGTTTTTTGTTTTTAAATTTTTTGGATGAGAAGGGGAATATGATAGAGTGGACTCAAGTGTCTGAACGCATGAAAGGTGATAGTCCCAATTAAAGATGGATGTCATCGCATGGACCATGTCAAATGTCATTATGCTCATAAATGTTGGTAAGGGATGACATGAAAGGGATGGATTAGGTAGATGATGGATTATGATGGATTATGGACTGTGTGATTAAGTGAAATAAATGAGACGCTGAAACAAAAGCATGGACCATAGGAAGATGGTGGGGGAGATATGTAGGATAATGAGTGAAGGATAAGAAGATGGAGGTATGTGGAATTGTTGGGAAATGGAAGGGAACCATGACCAATGTATTGCATTACACTATGATAAACGGCTTTGATGTGGAGGTGTATAAATAAATGGAGATGCTCTTGCTTTAGAGATGAGTGGATAAAGGCCGAAAATCTACATAGATCTCCTAGTATTTTATGACTTTTATTCTTGCTCTATTGACGGAATATGAGATTCTTTGAATAGAGTGGGAAACGTGAGGGTGGAAGTGGATGGTCAGCGGTAGATGCAGACGCCTCTTGTCTGACTTCCTTTCTTCTTATAGGCACCCAAAACTATCTTTGGTTTTAGATTCTTTTCTTTCTAAAGGTATGGGCTTCTTTATTGGTTTCTTTTGATGTAATTTGTCTTGACTTTGCAATTAATCAAAGGCATTAGGACCTTTAGATTTTAATTTTATGTGTGGAGGCATCCAAATTTTTATTTTGGAATCCCTTGGGTTTGGTGGAATGAGTGGAAGCTTTATGTTTAGATAATGTTTGCATTTATGGGTAGGTGGATAAGGGGATTGGATAATGGGGATATTAGGTATTGGGAGTAGTGGAGGTAGATTAGATGGAGGGATATTAGGACTTGGAAGCAATGGTGGAAAAGTTGATGTTGAAAGGTGTATGGTCACATGCTTTTGACATTTTTAGGATGATGCAGGAGGGATGACAACATATGTTTTAGGTGTATGATAGGATTTATGGTGGAAAGAGGACTTAGGATGGATGCATGAAGTACCAACATCTTTAGCTTGTTTGCCTTGGGGTGAGCATCCAAGGCCAAATGAGTGTGGAGGGACTTTGACTTGGATGGGCTCCAAAATACCCTGTTCATAAAGGCCTAAACCTTTACCTTGGTAGTTCATGTTTTGGAGTATGCGATGGACAATGGGACAAGATTTGTTTTGGACACTAGACTTGAGTTCATTATCAGATGAAGGAGGTGAAGTGGATAAAGGTTGTTGTTGTCCTAAAGAAGAACACTCATGCTGAAGGTGGATAGACCAATAGGATATGATGGAGGACTTGCAATGGGGTCGATAGTGGATGGAGGATCATTAGGATTTTGATTAGCATTGTGTTCACTTAGATCCAAGGTATTTGTTTGATCTTCTATGCTTTCTTGGAAGTCATGATTCTCATCATGACAAGTGAATGTTTGTGGATCATGGATAGGAATAGGTGGAGGTGTATCTGGGATATCTTGCTCATGGATGGGTATAGGATCAAGTTGCTCATGGATAGGCTTTTCATCATTATGGATATCATCTTGATCATAGAAAAGACATAGACTATGGATAGGTTGGATGAAAGTGATTTGATCTTGATTAGGACAAGGGCTTGGTGTTTCCACATGCTTGGGAGTAGACTCTTGATATAACTTTTGGGTTGCTTGAATGGAAGTGGACAAGGAAGGCTCTTGGAGGGGCTCAACATGTTCTTGATGGTCAATCTCATGAGGGCATGATGGAGGTTGACTTGGGCTCATAGGGGGAGACTCTAGAATAGATTCAAGGGGTTGTGGGTGACATGATGGAATTAGAAGACTAGGCATAGTGTTGGAAGAATCTTTGGTAGGTTCAAACATATGAGTTGGATGACATGGTGATATTTGATTCCTTGCTAGTAGCCCTTAGGTCACATCCCTAGAGGGTGGATTGGGTGGATCAATGCCATAGGTTTGCTTTTTGAAATGAATTTAGGTGAGATTTTACGGAGACTGATGATGGTGGGGGTAATGAAGAGTTTGATGGGTTAGAAGGAGGAGAAGCCAATAGATTAGGACTAGGAAATGGTGGCTTAGGGATAGGCAATTGATTGGATGGTGGTATGATAAACTTATAGGGTGCATGAACTATATTGGTGTTCCCCTTGTCAAATGGAGCATGAGAATTAAAAGGCTCTTGATTTTGTTGCCAAGGTGGACTTGGGCTCCTATGTTCTTGTTGTGAGATGGGTGGATATGTCAATGTGGCTATGATAGATAGATGGGGTTAGGGTTAAATGATGGTGAAGGTGACATACAAGACTGTGGCTGAACGTGCTGAGGCTGGAATGGTGTTCTTGGACTTAAAAGGCGACTTGTTGCTGCATAATGATGACGGGCTGTACAAGATAAATGGCTGCTGAGAGGTGATTTGATGGATAAGGGCTGGCAACAGGGTGCGATAGGCCGATGGCACATGATACAGGGACATGAGGCTTGATATACGATATAGGTGACATGGATTGATGTAAATTTTTTTTGATGTGGTGGATTGATTTGATACAGTTTGTTGGATTTGACAAGGCCATGAGGTATTGGGTCAGGCTATGAGCGGTTTGAGGTGACTAGTTTGTTTGAAGTTTTGAACATGGATGGGGCCTTGGAGCATGTGTATAATTTGTTAGTCTAAGGGTTGTGGTGCTTGATAAAGTGATTTTGGGAGGTCTTGGAATTGGGGCACTAGGTCTTCTAATGTTGGCATGGTGTAAAATGATGTTGATTGGATTAAAGAGATGATGATGATTAGGATATGATGTGGAATGACAAGATTGGATGATTTGGATGATGTGGCAATTGGAATTTTGACTTGGGCAATATCAAACACAATATTTCACATGTAAATGCATGAACACACACACTAAACACAAATGACTTGTCTTCAAGACTTAAATGTTACAGATTACACACCTTGAATACACAAACAAATGCTTCCAATATCAATGTATGGGTATGGAAAAAAAATTAGGTCCAAGCCAGGACGCACGAGGCCGACTAGAATGACGGGAAAGCAAAATCCTACCACATAGTCGGGAGAAAGGGGTAACCCACCCTTTACCTCCACTTCCCAAAGGTATAAAGTTCTTTGGGGCTTAGCCAAGAGTGACAATATTTTAACTCCCAAAGAAACGTGTCTTTCGATTCACACCTTGATTGAGGTCGTCCCTTGGAGTGGTGTGTGCTCCAAGTAGGCCTCCTAAGAAGGGTATGACAAAAGCGAACCAAGTGAGGTGTTTTTGATCACACCCACACTTGATTCACACTCGCAGTTGTTAATTTCCCTTTAGAAAATTGAAATGTGTAAAACAGTTCAGATTCCAAAGCCAAATGTGTAGGAAGATAGTTGTTCGTTTTAAGCCAATTTCAATGATGTGATCAAACGAGATTGATTTTATGCCCAAATCCAAATGTGTGATCAAACAAGTTGTTCCTTTTAAGTCCCAAATTGAAGTGTTTTGCAAACAAGATTGATTGATTAAATGAGAGATAAAGATAATAGAATGAGTGCACCTAGAAGTTTTCACTTTCCAATCTGCTATCTTTGACTGATATTAAATTAAGTAAAAAAGCTCAATGTAAAATTGTAATTTTAGATATACGCTTACATAACTCAAATAGATCTTAATTATTTGAAGATGTTATTGATTTGAAAAATAAAACAAAGAAGAGACCTCTACTAATTTTCCGAGAGCTTTCTTAGAAATGTAAGGAAGTTGAAAAATCTTGAAAGCCTGTAATATGGATTGCGAAAACCTTAGAGAAAAAAGATTGACTATTTAGCACCTTTATTTGACCTCAAATCAAATCAGAAAGACCCTCTATTAGAATTTAAGAGATTTCTGAAATGTAATTTTTTGAAAATCTGATTTGTCAATTTTATGAAAAAACATAAAATCGCAATAACTCCTACAAAAAGGTGATAAACCCTCAATTTTTCTGCTATAACTGCCTTAGATGATGGAAAAAATTCTATGAAAATCTTGTAGAAAAATTCATAGCCATTTGGAGGAAATGAAGAAATTTGTAAACCTTCGGGTTTTGTTGAAAAATGACATAAATCTGCAACAAAACGTTAATGAAACATGGAAAAAAAGTAAGCTAGATCAAAGGATTCATGTCGGGTTCACCAAATGTAGTTAGGGAAAATTAGATATAAAACTAAAACAACAAGATATCAAAACCTAAATAGCAAAATAGAGTACGAGCAAGCATTAAATCAAAGCGAATGCAAACCCAAATCCACACTAAACTCGATTTATCTGCATTGCTCTTCTCCACCTCGCATGAGAATGCAAGATTTTGAAGATTTGATTGTTGATGGAGGAATGTTGGTTGCTCACTATTTTAGCATAACATTAAGACGAAGATGATAGATGGTAGAGGAAAGACAGATAGATGAGAAGATTGAAAGAATTTTGGTAGAGTGAGGATACTACAAGAAGATGGATGTAAATGGCCCGTGAAAGGCTAGATTTATAGGCAAGAGCTGATATGATTCGATGGCTATTATTAAAAATCAATTGCGTGATGTGTATGGATAGAATTAAAAGTTGATTTTAGTGCTTATGATGCACATTAAGTGGGTTATGACATGAGGCTAAAATTAGGATGTGAGGGAATAAGTGAGATTCTTTTATTTATTTTGGAGGAAAAGATGCCTATGACGCAGAATGAATGGGGCTAAAAATAGGATGTGAGTGGGAATCTCATAATTTAAATATAAAATTATTTAAATTATTTGCGCATGTGAAGAGTTGTAGTCATGTGACACATGTTGCAATGTGGTAGTAAGTGAGGGATTAATTCAAATATTTAATTTGAATTATTTTGAGACATGTGAAGTGGAATTAATTAAATAAATGAGATTTATTTAATTAATTGGGAAGGTGATTAAGTGGAATAAATAGGATAAGTGGGATAATATAATAACCTAGGGTAAGATATTACAAGATGTCTTACAAGGTCATGTATCGACTAGGTAATGTCATGACATGGACAATTTTGGGTGTCTACAGTTCTTTTGTTGAAATTTTGTGGGTGTGGTTGATCCTATGCATGATAAATCTGCTAGCCATTTTAAAAGTTGGTTTCCTTGGTCTAATTGTAGAATGGGACATAATAGGAAATTGAGTAGGTTGGACATATTTTATATATCTCTTATTCTACCATTGGTCCATGATTTGTGGGGTTTGTGTGTCCAGGTGGACTATTCTACTACCCTTTTTGACTATTATCCAATTGTTTACGATGTTTGTCTAAATTTTTGAATATTGACAATTTCTCCCTTAGAAACTTAATGTTTCTCATTTAAAAAGCTTGGTTTGTTTGGTTTCCCTTGAGGGGATTTAGAATTGTTTACCTAAACTTGATGAAGGAGACAATTGGATTGATTGGTGGTGTGCAACCATTATTCAATGCACTAATTTCCTTACCATTTGGCAAGCAAATGGCTTGGCAACATAAATGTAAGAAAAAATCCCTCCAAGGGAAACCTGTTCATGCCAAAAAAAATCTCAATGCTAATCCTAGCAATATTAGACTTCAAACTTCCATTGTTTCTACTAAATCTGAACTACACAAAATTGGTAGTTGCAGAGGACAAAGGGATAAACTCATATCTAAGTTACATTGGATAAAAGAAGAAAATCAAGAGCACTAAATATTTTTTTAACTATCTCAATTCTAAACACAAAAAGGAAGGAATCAATGTTACAAGGGATAAATTTGATGTTCTTCATTCTAATCCTTTTGAAACATGTAGTTTATTTAAATGGTTTTATGAAGATTTTTTCAAAGATGACCAATACGAGGATATTCAACAAGCCCTTGAGGATATTATTGAAGTTCATATTCCTAATTGAATAGATTCTAAATATAATTGATGCTTAGACAAAACCCTGATAGAACCCTTTCCTTGGGAGTTGGAAAATGCTCTTTTCTTCATGACCCCTTACACAAATTTAGACAACAATGAGCTTCCTATGGAATTCTACCATGCTATTTGCATCACAATAAGATTTTTATTGCTTATTCTTGGAGGCCTTTTAAGAAAGGATCATTAGGTTTGAACATTAATGGTGACATAATTAAACTTCTTCCTAAAAGAAAAAATGACACTATCTTTGGTAGGTGTCTTATAACGCTACTTAATACCTCTTATAAAATCATTGCAAAATTCCTGTCTATTAGGATTAAACCAATGGCACAAGGAATTGTTAGAGTTGAGCAAACATGATTTATTGTTGGAAAATTTATTTTTGACAATATTATTTTGGCTTGGGAAACTTGTGAATGGACCCAATAAATGAGTCAAAATGTTGTTTTGATCATACTTGGTTTTGATAATGCATATGACAAAATTCGATAGAATTTTATTTTGATCAAACTTGGTTTTAACATGCTTCAATGATTAGGGTTCATAACTAAAATTCAAGCTCATATGCAAATGTTGTTTCAAGATGCTAATGCTCAAATGATTATTAATAATATGATGATAGGCTCATTTCCTTTACGAAGATCTATTTGACAAGCATGTCCCTTAGCTCCATATCTTTACATTCTTACAATTAATGATTTGGACTATTTGCTTCAAATGCCAACAAAATGAAGCTCATTTCATGAATCCCTAACCCACAAAATGCTATTGTAATTAATTTTCATTATATTGATGACATTTATTTCTAAAAAAATATATTTGGAAGGTTTGTCAATATATTTTCCATCTCCTAAAGTGGAGAGATGTCTCTTTTCAACATGTGTTCAACTTCTCCACTTTATTTATTTGGTGGAACAAACATATTCTCTATTAGGAACAACCCCTTGCAATGTTGGACACCTTTGGGTTTTTTCTACATTGAGCTAGTTACCATGACATATTGTTAAAACTCAATTTAGTTTTAGCAACAAATACAAACATTTAAAAAAAAAATGTGCAGTTTTTGGTGCTATTGGAATTATCTATGAAGCTATGTATCCCTATATAAAGTAATTTTTTCAAAGATTGGCTCTAGTTGCGATCTTATCCTTTCTTATTTTTTTCATTAAAAAATATAGACTTGTAATTGCTTCCTAACCTGCCCTTGAAACCTCGCTTGAACCTCAAATGAAATTGTAGGTTTAGTGAATAGTTTTGGTCAAAACTAATTGCTCAAATTCTGGAAAAAATCCAATTCAAATGCTCAATTATTGGCATGTGAGATACTACATTGCAAATTACCCATTGGTGTAAAGTTGAAGTGTATTATGATCCAACCAATTAATTGCTCATTTCGCTAAAGACTTGAAGAGATTAAACACATTTTTTGGGGATGCCCATTTGTTAAAAAATGGAATAATGACTTGCAATTTTTAACAAAAGCTAAGATTGAAAGAGGCTTTACTTAGGGTTGGGATTCATAATAATGTTAGTGTTGATGGTATTATACATTTTATTTTGTTGCATTTATGGAGAAAAGAAGTGTAAAACTATCTTTAATAACCATAATGATCACCAAGAATGTGTAGTTTTGAGGCTTTACTCATGTGTTTTATTGTCTTGCTTCTTTATTCTTGTAGGTACAAGTGGAAGCCAAGAAGAATTTAAAGACAAATTTCCAAATTCAACTAGTCAAACTTCAAGTAGATCAATTATTGAGTAATAAGAGGATTTGTTTAGCTCAGGGACTAAGGCCTCTTTTGCAAAATTGAAATTTGCTTCTCAATTCTTTTTGCTATTGGTGGCCAGTTGGTTTTTGCTCAATTTTGTTGTTTCAAATTTAGTCAATTGGATATTGTGTTGTTGTTGGTCTTCTTCTTTGGGAAGTCCTTTTTATATATTTGTCCTTTTAGCCTCTCTATTTGTAAATTTCATGTTAGTTATTATTTGTTGGACTATTCTCCTTATGGTATGTATCTTCTTGCAGTCTTAAACTACATACTACTCTTTGTATATTACATTTTTTTCAATATAAAAAAAATTACTCAATTTTTATTTGGAATGGCTTTTGGTTGTAGAAGGTGTGGAAGGCACTCTCAATTTTATATTGGTGGCACGCGTACATTTAGCAACAAATTGTAAAATGTCACCTTTTTGTATTCAAATAGAAAAAAATGAAGGTAGTGTTTCTATAAGTTCTCTAGTAACCCACATGACCTATAGATGGGTACTCATGTCCATGCTTAAGTGCCTTAAATACATGACCTCAAAAAAATATAATTTTGAATAACCCAAGCATTTCTTTTTTCCCCAAATCTTCATTTTTTTTGTCTAAGATTGTTTGTGGTAGGGTGAGTTAAGGAATCATATAGAAGATCATGTGTCCAAGTAGGTTGACTGAAGGAAATGACATAAAATATAAGGACTCTTTAAGAATGATAGTGCATCTACCAACTAATTATCCTTCTTGTTGTTCTCTTGTTAGTGTCCCCTAAGTCAATAAGTGCTTGTGGTTGAGATGTTAGTCTTTATTAAGACAATTTCCTCACTAACTCTAGTTACCCTAAACATAATATAACTAATTTTATTGTAAACTAATTCATCCATGAGCCTTTATACAAAATAGGCCATAACATACTTCTAATGCTTTATTGTGCTTAGATACATGACAATCTCATTAGTTATAAACTTCATAAATCTTTACTTAAATCTAATAAGTGAGTTTCTGTTGAGCTCAACTTTATAATGTACTTTTAGAGAGTTTTCTATATTAATATTCTTAACACATGTTATTGTTGTTAATCATTTAACTAGAAGATTTGAGATTGTTGCCTTTTGACACATTTAGGCCCTAAGATGACTTCATGTATATTTATATCAAGGAAAGTGAGAATTAGATGACTATTGGTGGTAAGAAAACTACCATCATTTGGACCATATGATGTGCCTAAAATTGATCGTTGAGCTCCTAGTGCAACAAGCTCTATTTGTAGGAAAATTTGGGTGTGGCTTTTCTATACTTTGGTTGTGTTACTATTGCTCAAGAAATGCATGTAGATGAGAAAAAAGATTCAAATTCTTCTAATCTAGGCACTCTCTATTACACATATATTAAAAAAAACCTATGTAGTGATAATAGGTCTACCAAAGTATTTTCACCTATAGTAGCACCTTTATAAATATGACAAAAAAGCAAGCTATTACAAGGGTGGATAGAACACTAGAAGCTTTTGATTAGCCTAAGAAGGTAATCAATGCTCTATATTTTCTATTCTAAATCTCACATCCATTTGTGGTAGAATGTGGTCTATTAGGAGAGGGCATTTAGACCATGCTAATGCAAAAGTGTGGCTCCATTAAAATTGAGAGAAAGAAGCTGAAAGATTCAAGAAATGGTTCTTCTATTTATGGTAGGGAGATTCTATCCATCAAACCTATTGTGGAAAAAATGAGATCTCACTTGATTTATGAACATTATGGGGTAATTAGTCTAATAGAAATGTTTGAGAAAATGGATGGACAGTTGTGTCACATATTCAGTGTTGTAGGTTATGAACATGTTTATAAGAGAATTCATCACCACAAGTGAAGGCATACCTCGGTGGTTTAATTCTAGTTATGAAGAATCATGTAGGAATAGATCACTCAAAGAAAATGTGTATGCAAGTGGCTTATTATATACAATAATTGTGCCTAACAAGTCTAGCAATGATCTACCCATACTAGTGGGATCCTTAGAGCCCAATTTTATAAAATACAAGGATATTATATATTTGGAAATTAATAATATGAGGTAGGTTTTTAAGCTTAAGAGATTTACTCTTATAAATGAAGTTGTCACTTACTTGCTAATAATGGTGTTGATGTGCCTTGAAGCCATATCCAAAATTATGAAGATCATGTGAAAAGACAACCTTACATACTCTTGTGAATTCTTCATTTTCTAAAGATACACTAGTAAGGAGGAGCTAAGTGTTTACATATCCTTGATTAGCTTCATAAGCAGGTTAGGTTTTGGAAGTACATATAACTTTGTAATTCCAAATTCTCTTTTAGCAAGATGAACATTGCTGAGACTTTATCCCAAGCATCCTAGTATAAGTATCAACCTTTAGTGCTGCAAATCATCATCAACTATATATTTCTTTAAAGTCACTTAGTGCAAATTGAGAAGACTTTAATGATTTTTTTTGCTCCATCACCAAATAGTACAAAAAATTCACAACAAAATATACTGACGAATTTGTGATCTTGAAGTCAATTAGACCATTTGGTACTCTAAAACCCTTGGGGGGCTAGAATGAAAATTTGGTCATAGATCTATATAATTCTTTAGCCTCATGCATTCTATTTGTATGACAAAATCTCTAGAATGTAAAAATAAAATCATTTTCAAATTTATGGAGTATGAGTATTGATGCATTTCTAAAAAAGTCTTGGATTTTGAACACCTAATATCAAATCCGAGGATGCACATGGAGAAGAAAATTAAATTGGAGTTCCCTTTGAAGTAACAATCAATATTACAGTTGAGAAAGGTGCGATTGAGCATAAAAAGGAAAAAGATACAGATTCTGATGGAGATTGTATACATGTTTTTGTGTTATAGTCTTCAATCATGAACTGAAATTTCTCATCTTTTAATTCTAGACTTCATATTACTTATTCTCAAGGTGGAAAAATGTCACTCATGTCCACACAGGATACTCCAAATGCAACTAGCCTTATCCATGGTGTCATTTATTAATTAAATTACTATACATCAATTTATAAATTAGACATTATCAACTTTGCATGAACCAAGAATTATCAAATCACCTCATAGAAAGCTTATTTGGACATGTTTCCAACTTTTCAAATATTCCTTCCTCTAGATAATTATTCTATTGATAATGGACACAATATTTTATATTTTCATTGAGGTGCAAAGCAAGTGGCTAGTTGCTTTAGGTAGGGATTATTTCATTTGATAGATGTAAAACTCACACCTAATAAAATTATCAACTACAAATAGTGGGGCAAACAAGCAAGTTGAAGAATATTGGAAGAAATGTGTTTCAAAACCAAAATCGACAGG
>VDFB02105785.1:231267440-231298505 GCA_007258455.2 Sequoia sempervirens
CTCCTCGAGTGGGGATTTCGTTTATCACTCCTTTATTCATTTCTCTTAAAATTTTATGCTTGCAGGTATTGAAGATATTCATTTGCTAGAGGCTCCATTACTTGGGTTTTTTGTGAGGGTCTTCAATCTCTTATCCTCTTTAACTTTATCATTTACTTTACTTTATTCCAGTTCTATTATATTTAATTACTTTCCCACATCCTGGAAGTTCTTAGTATTTAGATTGCTAGTAGTCACTTAGCTATTTGCTAGTAGTCACTTAGCTATTTTTTGGGATATTCTCGCTTTCTAGTCTGTATGAGACACCTGCACACCTCTAGAACTCCAGCGCGCCACGTTGTCATCTGTATTATGTGTTAACGTCCTTTAGCATGGAGCTCGTCAATTTTTCCAAAAAACCTTTGTGATTTACTCCTTCAGATTCTAGAACTCTCACTCTATCCCTTGAGGTAGTTTAGGGCAGTTCACCCCTAGGGAATCTCTTGAGAATAAAAAGACTCATGAGTAGCAAATCCCCCTTCTCTATAGATCCATAAAATCTTAGCACAGTATATTCTTCCATGAAGTACCAGTCAACCAATTGTATTTTTGATCCTAGTTGAATGTAATCTCTACAAGACTTAGGAAATCTAGGCATTGGAGTATTTGTAATTGCTTGATAAAATGGAGCCAAAAAGTAATTTTCAAAATGATTCTAGTTCCTGCAAGTACCATGCATCCTTATCTTAGTGGTCCAATCATATATTGTCATTGTTTTTCCTAAGCATTCGTATAGGGTTGAATCTGAAGTTTGTTGACCAAAAACATTCCACTAAATTTGAATAGAAATAAATAGCACAAGTAAGTTGTAAGCCTAAATGTCTTAATGGAACCTCCTTTAATCATTAAAAATTATTTTTGCATGGGTTCTACAATGTGCTCAAGAAAGTTGTATTTGACAAGTGGAGTAGCATAATGGATATTATATACCATTTCAAGGAGGCCTACACCCACTTCCCAATTGCTATCCAATCCGAGGAAAAATGCTAGCATGGAAATAGTACCCTGAACCCATGGTTTAAAATATCCATTTTATAAGGAGGCTTATGATTAGCTTTGAATAAGTTACTATCCACTACTATTTTTTTAGAAAAGAATTTTTAGACACTTGCTCAACTGCTTCATAATTACTAGCAAGGTTTTCTAGGTCAATGTGGGTGTTTCCAAAATATTCGGTTGTAAACCCCAACACATTTCCAAATTCTTCTGTAGTAATGGTATCATTTCTTCTTTTCTATCTTTATTAAAAATTTACATTTTTGTTATCATCATAATTGTGGATGCAAACCATGATAAATTCTAGGCAAGGGAAAACCTCTTGTAATATCATGTGTCCCAATCCAACTACCCATGATGCATTGATACTATTAATTGGCATTGTTTTACTATTGGTAGTATTCATTTGCATTGCAACCTTATTCTCACATGAAAATATAAGTTCTAAGATAAGCCTACCATAGATTGTAGGATCATAAATATCATGGTATTCATCCATGAACTGAGGGTTTTAAGCAATCTAGCATAATCTATTTTTATTTGATTTTGCTTTGCTTTTCCCAATAGTTGGTTTGGTAGTAGTAGTTAAAATGCTTGTATAAAGTGAACTCTCAACCCTAAATTCCAAGATTGAAAAATTAAAAAATGATGAAACATAGGATTTTTGTCTTTCACTTACCCATAATTTGATTCTTGAAAAGACGAATATAGAGACACTAATAGGTGTGAACTGGCTTTGTTAGATCCCAGAATCTCCCAGGTGCACTACAATGAGAAATCTCTCTGTGTCCTAGCCCTTTCACTTCAAAATAAAATCACTTAGCAATAGCAAGTTTACTTCTTTATTTTTCTTTTTTTTCAAATATTAAAATGAATGAAACGTGTTACCTCCAAACTACACAATTAGTATATTATTGAAACACCAAAAAATGGGTTCACCAATATGAAATGTGATAACAAGGGGGGTATGGTGCACCTATCATCCTTAGTTCATTAGCAAAAAGAAATCCCCTAAGGAAAGATTTACTTTCAACCCTTAGATGAGTCAACCTTAATGGAGATACGCTTAAATGATTCAACCTTAATGGAGATCTTGTTGTTTTCCTTATGAATGAGGACGGGGTAAATTAGCCTAAAATGCACTTTTGAGAGATGAATGAAAAATACCAAATGAATGCAATTATGCAATGCTAAACATGGATCATCAATTTAAAACCTTAATCTAACAAAATCAACAAAGTTCCAACAGATCTGAGAAGGATATGATATTATGCACCTATCACAAAAAGCTCTTGTTGAGTGTCCTCTTGGGATAGATTCGTCCTAGGGTAAATGGGTATTGATATAGGGATCCAAAATCTACTTTTACAATCCTCTGCTCCTAGGTCTATACTCCCGATACCTCTGAATTTCATAGTTAGAAAGTCAAAGTTAAATTTTGTAAGTGAGTTTCCATGGCTTGACAATAATGTTGAAAACTTTGACAACTTTGCAAAATTGCACTTTTGATCAATCTTCAATCCTTCTTCAACCTAAGATCTGTAAACACAAAGAGAGGGAAAATTTGTTTATTTTTGGTGAATAGGGGTTTGCCTTGGTAAAACCCCATTTTGGTAATCAAACTTTGAAATGAAATGAAACATGAATGGAGAGAATGATGAATGAACAAAGCTATGTTGCAACTCACCAAATTTTTGAATGGAGATCCTTGAAGGACTGAAATCTAACACATCTCTCCAAGGTCTTGATCTTGCATGAAATGGATTGATTGAATGTTGATCTTGATGCTTGAATCTTGACTTGAATGCTGGAAACCTACATCACAATGTTAGTTCCAAAAACATGCATAAATGAAGATAACTTTGGCATGATGTTTGAGATCTTGAATGCTACAACAAATGACTAACAAATCTACTCTTGAACACTTTTGACGATAATATTTGCTATAATTTTTCTCCTTAAAAAATCTTAGGATTTGAATTGATAAAAAGACCTTGTATTTATAGATAATCTTCTAATTTCTCGAAAATTAAACATCAAAGGCCAACAATTGCAAATTGAATCATAAAAATGTCACCAAAAACATATTAAAAATTGGGATCCTAAACTTAAGGGGGACCCATTAGCCCTAGGCCCCAAACCTAGGACACACCAATTTCAAGGAAATTTAATTAATACTTGCAATTTCTTAATACAAGTTTCCCTTTCAAAAAATGAGATTAATGAGGCTTTTAAATGCATAATTAGGCCAATTAGAGGCTTAATTAAGTCCAAATTAATTAAGGGACCCAAACATAGTGTGAAAATGTAATGGTGTACATTTTTCGACACTACTTTTAGCCCCCACTTTAGTGAGATAATGAGCCCTATGCTCAAACTCACACTAAAGTAGACAAATAAGTGTCAAGAGAGGTCTAATTGTACAATTGTTGGAAAGATAAGACAACAAAGGTCAAGGAGGATGATCAAGCTCCCAAGATCTAAGATCTCATGGAAAACCAACAAAGGAACAAAGAGACACGTGCCTATGTTAAATATGTAGTAGCAAGACAAGATACACAAGCATACAATGCCAAAATTAATGAAAAGAGAAAGAAGGGTGGATCAAGCCTTGAATGTTTGTCCAATTGGTAGGGATCAACATTTAGCTGTTTCTCCAGAAATGTTTACAAGTGGAAACTCATTGTCCACTATGCAAACAAAATGTACTCACACGGGATAGTGAAAATACATTGTTCACTAGGTAAGCCCCAAAAAATGGCTAATGGGAAGTCGTGTCAGGTCTATAGTCCCCCATTGTACTAACAATACTAGAGTTATACCTCCTGATAAATTTGATAAGGTGCCACACAAAAAGACTTCACAAGGCTATCAAGTTGTGTTATGCTAGACACTTATGAAAAACATAAAGACTCAATTGGAAAGCAAGTTGTGTTATGCTTGGTGGCCTTGAAAAACATAAAAGCTCCACTAGCAATTAGGAAGTAGTGTTATGCTTGGTGGCCTTGATACATGCAATATGATATTTAAAGGGCTTTTTCTTAGTTCTTGAAAGGTATCACCTTAGGGAATATTGTGTCTAATGTCTCCAAGAGAGGACTAGTTGAGGATAAAAGATTCGCAACTTAGGGAATGAAATCCATAGCATCACCACTAAGAGGAATTTCATATGCCAAGAAAGGTCACAATCTTGAAGGACATCAAACCCAATGACATCACCAAGAAGACACATCACATGAATTAAGAAGACCACACTTTGAAGAAAACAATGAGCGAGGACGTGTATGCCCCCACTTTAAAGAAATTGCTAAACACCATGTTGTGAGCAATTAATTTAAAGTAGACTATGATAAATTCCAAAAAATGAGAGCTTTGTTCGGAAAGCCCTATATAAAACATATGTTTCCAAAATAGAGCTACGCCATGGAAAGGAGGGTTTCCCCCCTTATGCAATCCTAAGATAACACATAAGGGATCCATAGATCTAGGGTCAACGTTTGTCATTGTTGTAGTGATATAATCGAGCTCATAACCATTATCATTCCCCAAATAACTCATGAAACAACGAGCACAAAGGAAGAATGACACATAGGGAGAGAAAAAAAAGATAAGCTTTCGAGTCAACATGGAAGAGACCTGAATGTCTCAACGCCTTGTGTCATCCCCAAAAGGAAAACACAAGACAAAAGATAAAGGTTACGACAGATAGAAGAATGTAGATACAAATAGAAGAATGTCACAATAGATTCTTTTCCTTTGTATCCTTCCACCAACAGAGTGACAAGGGTCATCTAAAGTAGGCTCACAAACATATAAAGACACACCAAGTAGCACAATATGGAGGATCACATTATGTACATGCAATCACAAAGAACATAAAAAGAAAATAAAGACTAGTATGTCACATGTGATTCAACCTATAGTAGGTTATCCACATCCCAATCTTGTTCATCATATGTGGAAGGTGGACAACTAGCCAAAGAGATAATGACAAGTGTCAAACTAGGACAAGGCTATCTAACTCCTTGCCCCAACTAAGTGCATGACAAAGATGAGCCAAGATGGATGATGAGAATGTGCTCCTTGCAATATAAAAATGATTTTCAATAAATGTAAAACATGTACTAATGAGTATGCTATGATCCTACAACTATCACATAGCAAGGATCAAAGTGCATGCATTTTAGCTATATGGATCAATAATTTCATATGCATCTAAAATATTTTTTAAAGCACAAAATTCATCAATAGTATGACCAAAATTTCTATGATACTGACAATGAAATTTGTTTATGCATTTTCCTTTATGGTCTTCTTTAATAGGTGGTAACGTTATGAGTCCTTGGTTAAGGAGTGTGTGTAAGGCTCTTTCACTTTTAGATATTGGACAAGGAAATTTTAACTTCTTGAGTTTATAAGGCCTTTGTCTCTTACTTGATTAGGTAATTTGTTGAGGTGGAGGTGGGGAAGGAGGATCTATGGTGACCCTATCATCCTATCATCCTTGTGAGGTATAAATTGGCCTCTTGATATGATCTTGTGAAAGAGAATAACTTTTCCCTTAGGAGATGTGCAAGGGGGGGGGAGATCTTCATATCCTAACCCCTTCGTATCCTTGGATGGTAGTTGCTCTAAGAGTTTGTGGATCTCATGCTCATTTGTTATGTCACATCCTTGTTTTCCTAAGATCTTAAAGCCTTGACCATAACTCTCTTCTAAGTTAATGGGTGTATTGGTAACTCAGAGATCATAAGATAGAAGAGTATCATTAGTGTCCTTATTAACAAGTTCATTAATGATTGATGGTTGAGGCTTGCTTTGTGCTTCAATTTCAAGATGTAAAAGGTTGAACATATCAAGTGATGGAATTATAGGTGGTGTTTGCATGGATGTATAAAAGGATGCATTGTTCTCAAGGTTGTGTAAGGAGTCTTGTATGAATTGTTGCATGCTATCTTCATCTTGACCTAAGATATCCACCTTGCGAGGAAATTAATTAGGAGGTGAAGGTTCATTAATAGTCTCAATTGCATTAGGGTCATCACCAAACACATAACTTGAAACATCAACCAAAGATCTTAAGGTCCTCCATATATTACCCATACACATGTCCATAATGAAATTTTATCCAATGTTTTAGAACTGATATATGAAGATTTTTTATTTTTGAATGCAAGATACTAAAAATGATATATTTTAAATTTCAATGTTGATTTTCAAACAATGCACTCAATTTGGCCAATTGAATCTAATGCAAACAATGACATATTTTTTTTATTTTCAAAACTAAAACACAGAAGTAACAACAAATCAGAATGAAGAAAACAGAGATAAATCACTGCCCATAATTTTGAAAAAAGCACCTATATAGGGATTTATTCTCCCTAGGGTGAATGGGTCCCAGGTTAGGGTTTGAAAAAATTTAAATATTCAAGTCTAAGGTTTAGTGCTAGGGTTTCTTGTTTCTAATTGAAAACTATGGTTTTAGTGAGTGAATTTTCCAGATTTAGTTGCCCTAATGCAAATAAAATGAATGACAAATGATGGAAAATATGACACTTTTTGAAATGAAATTTTGAACAAATTTGTGAATGTACATGACTGAAAATACACTAATATGCAAGTACTATGCAAAATCAATGTAATATGCATACATTAATTTGAATTTTTTAGATTTTAAAGGATGCAAAAAAGAAAACTTAAAACCCTAAATGAGATGTAAACTAATGAAACTTTAACAACCCTAAATGAAATGCAAAATAATGCAATGCAATGAAAAGTATTGAAAATCCTAGATCTAGGGTTCGAATGGACTCCAATTTTAGAATTTTTGGTGTACAATGTCGGGTTCACCAAAATGAAACATCAAAAAATGGGTTCACTAATATGAAATGTGATAAAAGGGGGGTATGATGCACCTATCTTCCTTATTTCATTAGTAAAAAAAGATCCCCTAGGGCAAGATTGAATTTCAACCCTTAGGTGAGTCAACCTTAATAGAGATCTTGTTGATTTCCTTATGATTGAAGATGGGGTAAGTCAACCTGAAATGCACTTTTGGGAGATGAATGAAAAATACCAAATGAATGCAAATTATGCAATTTAAAATATGAATCATCAATTTAAAACCTTAATCTAACAAAATCATCAAAGTTCTAGCAAATCAGAGAAGGATACGATTTTATGCATATGTCACAAAAAGCTCCTATTGAGTGTCCTCATGGGACAAATTCGCCCTAGGGAGAATAACTCTTGCTACAGGGATCCAAAATCTACTTTTACGGTCCTCTGCTCCTAGGTTTGCACTCCCTATTCCTCTAGATTTCACAGTTAGAAAGTCATAATTAAGTTTTGTGAGTTTCTATGGCCTGACAATAATGTTGAGAACTTTGTCAACTTTGCAAAATTGCACTTTTGATCAATCTTCAATCACTCTTCAACCTAAGATCTACAAACACAAAGAAAGGGAAAATTTGTTTTTTTTTTTTGTGAATGGGGACCTTGAAATGAAATGAAACATGAATGGAGGGAATGATGAATGAATAATGTTATTTTACAACTCACCAAACCCTTGAACGGAGATCCTTGAAGGACTGAAATCTAACACATTTCTCCAAGGTATTGATCTTGCATGAAATGGATCAATTGGATGTTGATCTTGATTCTTGAATCTTCACTTGAATGCGTGAAACCTACATCACAATGTTAGCTCCAAAAACATGCAATAATGAAGATAATTTTGACATGATGCTTGAGATCTTGAATGCTGCAACAAATGACTAAGAAATCTGCTCTTGAACACATTTGACAATAATATTTGCTATAATTTTGCTCCTTAAAAAATCTTAGGATTTGAATTGATAAAAAGACATTATATTTATAGGTAATTTTATAATTTCTTGAAAATTAAACATCAAAGGCTGATAATTACAAATTGAATTTGAATCATAAAAATGCCACCAAAAACATATTAAAATTTGGGGTCCTAAACTTAAGGGAGAACCATTCTCCCTAGGCCCCAAACCTAGGACACGCCAATTTCAAGGCAATTTAATTAATACTCGCGATTTTTTAATACAAGTTTCCCTTTCGGAAAATAAGATTAATTAAGCTTTTAAATGCATAATTGGGCCAATTAGAGGCTTAAATAAGTCCAATTTAATTAAGAGACCCAAACATAGTGTGAAAATGTAATGGTGTACATTTTTTGACACTACAATTACAATTTTGTTTTGACATTTTAAACTAAATTCAACATTTTTCCTATATTTTTGTAGCTTTAATTAATTGATCTTGAATATTAAAGTGAATGAAACGTGTTACCTCCAAACTACACAATTAGTACATTACAATTTTGTACTGACACTTCAAACTAAATTCAATAGTTGTCTTGCATTATAGCATCTTCAATTAATTAATCACTTTCAACAAAAGGTGGCATCATTCAATCTCAAATAAATTCTCAATCGTTGATCTTTGCAAATCTAATGGTTCTAGGGTGATTTCGGAGGTTTGAGTTCACAAGTCTAGCACTCCATGCATTTCATTCTAGATTTCAAATACAACCATCCATCAAATGTTCATCGAACAGTCAAGAAATTTAATACGTAATTATTATTTTCTAATTTTCTAAGGCATAAGATTATGTCATATCAATATGAAATTAAAATATTAATTATAAAATATTACATAGTTAACAAGAGCATGTGATTAACTAGTAACTATTTTCTTGGGGCACCAATAGGATGATTCCAATTAAGAATGAGGGAAGAATATTTGGCTTTTAAAATGCGCTTTAGAGGATATCAATGCAAACTTGACAAGTTTTGGCCTTTTAAAATATACAAGGATATCGCATTATTCCTATGCATTGAGCAATAGAAATTGTGGTGTGAAGGGAACTATGTGTTGTAATGAGAAGGCGACAGGTGTCTTGAGTGGGGCTATTGTTAACAATAGCATTTATGTCATGAATTTGAACATGTGCATTAAAGCCTTTTTAAAATGCACTAGGATGTAGAATTGATAAGTGATAATAAGGGGTTGTGATGAGGCCAATTATTAGCTAGTTTTTTGTTGTTTAGTGCATACTTTTAGACATTTCCATATACTCATTTCATACATATTCCTAAACTTAACTATATTTTTATGATCATCATGCAACTTGAACCTAGTTTTAGTATATGGAAATATGATTATGGTATGTTAGTAATTGCATGGTTAATGTGTGAATATGTATGGAATGTAGTGTATATCTATGTTTAAACCATGGTTATTAGTATTGTGTATATGTTTAGGTGAACTAAATTTTTGCAGCCAAGAAGCCAAAGCAAGCAGACTGTAGCCTACAACAACTAGGAAGTGTAGCCCACAACCAAAGGGATTTTAGACAGTGATGCATGGGAAGTTCCAGAATAAGAACACAACAATTGCATAATTGGAGGCGTTTATTTATAAGGATGATTGTGAGTCACCATGTCATTTAATAAGACTACTGAAGGAGAGGAAATCTATTATGATTGGAAATCCAACGTGATTTTTTTCATAGCCCACGTTTTTGTTTTACTGTTGCAGCAGAGTTACTATCCTAATCAACTTCTTCTACCTTTTTAGTTATATTTTTAGTTATGCAGACTTTTTCACACTCTATTTTATAGGGGAGTGGTTATTTGCATTAGATTTCTATTTTGATTCATTGTTTTAATAAGACTCCCTCGAACCTATATATCTGGCTTGGTGGTCAAGGAGAATAATAGGAACAACATATATAGAAATTAGATATGTTTAGATAGTTTTATTTTGTTTACATAGACAATACTTGTTTCCAGTTCTATTTTTTATGAATAAGATATCCCTAAAGTTTCTTATTATATTGTGATCTCTTGTGTTATGCAATGAAGAGTTTTCAGTTTACCGTTATGATTAATTTATTTGAGAAACTATATTTGAGTTTATCCTATGGAGATAGTCACTTGAGCAAGGGCCACTCAAGGTAACTACTCCCCACTTTAATTTATGCATATTAATTTCTATGGTTACAGTAGCTACCTTCTTTATTGCATTTGTCTTAATCAGATTCCTCATGTTGTGAATGTGAATGAAATCATGAATAAGATCTTGTCTTGTATTTATTTATTTATTTGTCTCAATGCATTATCCTCCAAAGTGAGTCAAAGTTAACAATGTTAGTTACAAAATTCATTCTTGACAGTGAACTAGTCATAGTCTTTAGATGTAAGTACCCATAGCAATAGTTCCAAATTCAATCATTTTTACTGTTATGTAGTTTATGTTTTTTCCCACATGTGTAAACACCTATACTAGGATGATATAGGTAGTATAGAGTCTCTGGATGCACATATAGTGCCAGCATCATCACAAGCTTATGTTAGTCTTGGTTGATAATTAAATGGAGTATTTACAAGGGTTTAGTGGATTGTTTAGTTAGGTACCCCATCTGAATTGTATGAGTATCACCAAGTTTATTGAACATTAGTTGGGCCTTACATTATTGGCGCCATTGTTGAGGATGGTGCTACATTCAAAGATTCATCTATGTTATTTCAAGCTTTCTTAATTTATTATTTTTTTCCAGCATTAGGATAATTAGGTTTTATTCCATCAATACCATAACATTTTACTAACATTATGTAGGAGTGGGTGACACAAAAAGTCATGTATGCGGAGGAAATGAGATTCTTTGGGAAGATTTCTCCCCTCAACACACAAAGCTAAAGAGGGTATCGATGATGAAAGTGACCAAAGCGAGGGTATTCCTGAAAAAAAATTTCCCTTTCACCAACATCCATTGCAAATACCAAGTAGACCTTCCAAACTATGGCTAATGCAATGGTGGATGACCCACCAGAAAATGTAACTTTTTAGTTCCCCATTGCCAACCAAGAGAGAGAAATTTCCTTGAAGAATATATGTCCTTCAACATTGCATGTCTTCTATGGTTTGATTATTGAGGATCCAAATACCTTCTTTTTTGAGTTTGATGTCCTATGTAGAAGTTATGATTACACAACAGATGCACATAGGCTCAAATTGTTTCCAACAACCTTGAAGGATGTTGCTTTAATATGGTTTATGGGTTTGGGAAGAGATGTTCAAGATTGGAACACTATGAAGACAAAGTTCCTGGAGAAATACTAGGACTATTGTAGAGGAATTGACAGAAGAAGAGATGACATTTTCAGGATGTCTCAAGAAGAAGATGAACCATTGGAGGACTATGTAGAAAGGTTATAGTTTTTCTTAAAGAAGAATCCACAAAATAGGCCTTCAAAAGATTCTCTGAAGTTAGTGTTTTAAGAGGATTCAATGATGATTTCATGGATGCCCTTAACCTTATTAGGTCAAGAGATGTATCACAATTTCCTTTGGATTAAATCTGCAAGGTTTGTAGGAACTATTCAAGGACCTTTACTAAAAGGACTAAAGGGGATAGAACATCTTCCATTAGCAAGACATCCAATAGATTCTCTAGAGTGGAATTGAGTAACCTATTGTGAAACATGAAAGAAGACATCATAATCCATTTGGCTACCCAATTGGACACTCTAAATGTGAAGTAAAAGCAAGAAGAGGCAGGGGCAATCCTTATTGAATATTGCCCTAAATGCAAATAGAGAAAAGCTAATTACAAGTGCAAAAGAGTAGCAAGTACTTTAGAGGATAGACCAGTTCAATCGAACTTTCAAGCACTAGAGAGTGAATATGGGAAATTTTTCTACATTGCACAAAGGAGGCCATGGCAACCAAGACAAGGTATGCCTCAAGATCCTTTGAATTTCAATACACCATTTCCAGTTAGCAATCAAAAATTCTCTATTTGGAACCCTTAGCCTTGGGAAAACACACAAAACCAATGGAAAAATTCTCAACAAAATTGGAACTAATAGCAACAAAACTTTCAAGGACCTAACAAAAACCATCAATGGCCACTACAACAAAACCAATGGCAACTTCAATGGAAAAAGGGCCAGCAATGGAAAAACCAAAATATGAATTACCAGCAACCATAACAACCTTTGCAGCCACAACAACAATCCATCATGCCCAATCCAATAAATTCATCATCTTAACCACCTAGGGGACCTCAACTGCTAGCCCAACCTACACCTAACCCAAATAAAAAGCTTGTTCAATAGGCCTACACTAACGACGCTATTCAATACCCTACTTATGGGTTAGAGGTGAGTGATGTCCACCTTAGATCATGGAAAACATTTGCTAGACCTTCATCCCCTCAAATCACTGAGTTGCTAGATGAGGAACCCTCAATAGAGACCTTAGACAACCCACCTTTGGAGCCTGAGTCAAATCAAGTCAACCAAACTAATTCAAGTCCAGAGCCTCCATTCCCTGAACGATTAGTTGTTCAAAGACATAATACCCTAGCTTAAACTGATTTGTTGGGGCAGCTTCAAGATGTATGTATAATGATACCCCTAATCCAAGTTATCAAGGACATTCCCATTTACACTAAAATAATGAGAGACCTTTGTCTTAAAAAGCCAAGAAGAAAGAGAAAAGACCCACAGATTGTACATGTCTTAGGGAAACTTGCTGACATTATGTTGGGAAACATAATTGTCCTCAAGTATGAAAATCCTAGAAGTCCAGTGGTAGTTGTTAAGATAAATGGCACCCTCATAAAGAATACCTTGATTGAATTAAGAGAAACCATTAATATGATGACTAAGGAAAAAATGAAGCTATTTCAATTAATCAACCTTTTACCTACACCCATTGTTCTACAGTTGGCGGATAGGTCAACAGTGAAATCTAAGGGCATCATTGAGGACTTGGTCATAGAATTGGATTCATGGAAGTACCTTGTATATTTCATGATATTGCAGCCAAAAGCTAACCTTGAAATCTATCTGCTTATTCTAGGAAGACCTTGGTTAGCAACAACTAATGCATTTATAGGTTATAGGTCTAGAAACATGATTATTTCAAATGGAAATGTGATTAAAAAGCTAGTCCTTTATCCACCATCTCAACCTTATGCAGGCTTAGAGTAGACCATTTGGCCTACCCTAGATGAGGAAGACCAATATTTCTTGAAAAATTCTCATGACTATTGAACACATCCCTTTGTTGAGAAACCGAGATGAGGATGATTTAATAACACACATTAGACAAAATAAATGTGGTGGGGTCTCGCAGCAACACGATTGTCTATCATGTCTACAAGATCCTCTATGAAATATTATACCTACCAATTCATCAGAGTCAATATCCCAACTTTTCCATTCTTTATTGTCACAACAATGTGTCATATACATCGTTGGACTTGACCTTTCATTCGTACAATTAGCATCCAAGACTTTAAAAATCGTGTCAAGTAGAATGTTAAATGTTAGCAGTGAATTAACTACTAAATAACAAACTTCCCTAACCACTGTGTTGAAGGAACACACATCAGCCTTTGCATGGGATTACCATGACATGAAGGGCATTGATTCATACCTATGCATGCATAGGATAGAAATTATGATAGTTTTAAACCAATTAGACAACCCCAGAGGAGAATGAACATTGCACTAAGAGACATAGTCAAAATTGAATTACAAAAATTGCTTGATGTAGGTTTTATTTACCTTATTTCTGACAGTCAATGGGTGTCACCTATATTTATTATCCCAAAGAAAGGATGGAAATGGAGAGAGTGTGGATTATAGAGAATTAAATACAACCACTAGAAAAAACCAATTTCCACTACCTTTCATTGATCAAGTGCTTGACTCCCTAGCAAGTAAAAAGTACTCCTTTCTAGATGGATTTAGTGGTTACAATCAGATTAGAATAGCTCCAGAAGACCAAGATAAAACCACCTTTACATGCCCTTGGGGCACATATACCTATTTTTTCTTCCCTTTGGACTATGTAATGCTCTAGCCACTTTCCAAAGTGCAGTGTTGAGTATATTCTCAAATTTTGCACATGACTCCATGGGAATCTACATGGATGATTTCACAAATTATGGGGAAACATATGATGAAGCACTTAATAACCTAGATAAGGTCTTAAAGAGGTGTCAAAAACACAATCTATCCCTAAGTGATGAGAAATGTTTCATGATGATGACCCAAGGGATTGTGCTAGGACATTTTGTATCAAGTGAAGGGATTCAAGTGGATCCAAATAAGATCGAGATAATCTCCACACTCCCTATGCCACAAAAACAAAGAGATGTCAGGAATTTTCTAGGACATGTTGATACTATAGAAGATTCATTCAAGACTTTAGCAAATTTGCAACACCTTTATTTGTTTTACTCACAAATGATATAGAATTTGAGTGGACCACAAAATGTCAACACTCTTTTGAAGCACTCAAGACAACATTGACCAAAGCACCTGTCTGAGAGGACCAAATTGGACTCTTCCTTTCCACATACACACATATGCTTCTAAATTTTCTATAGGAGTTGTACTTGGATAGAAGGAAAATAATAAGGATTATTCCATATACTACATTAACAAGAACTTACAATGAGAAGAACTCAACCACACAATCATAAAAAAAGATATGTTAGTAGTTGTCTATGCAATTAACAAGTTTAGGCACTACATCAGAAGATATACAGTCTTCATTCACACTTATCACAATGCAATAAGGTATTCAATGAATAAACCTTTGGTTGGTGGAAAACTTGTCATATGATTGTTATTACTACAATAATTTGATATTATTATAGTGGGTAATCCTAGAAAAGTTAATGTGGTGGTAGATTTTATATCCAGACTACCAACTTAATTAGAAAAATATGTTGTTGATGATACTTTTCCATATGAGCATTTATTTGCTATAATTCTTAATACACCTTAGTTTTTTGATATTGCTAATTATCTAGTGGCAGGACAAATACCACCTCATTTCTCCCCTAGAGAAAAGAGACAATCGGTACACAAAAGTTTTCCCTACTTCTGGGTAGCTAGTTATTTATTTTATATGAGTCCAGATAATATTATGAGGAGATACATAAGAGAGGATGAGGTCTATGATATCCTCAAATCTTACCATGATGAACACTGTGGGGGACACTTTGTAGCAAAGAGGACAACACTCAAGATTCTCACCACTGGCTATTACTGGCCAACTCTTCATAAGGAGGCAGTGAAATATACAAGAAGTTGTGATAGGTTTCAAAGAATGGGAAGGATAACTAGAACATATGAGATGCATTTGAAACCACAATTGACACTAACACCATTTGATAAATGGGGGCTAGACTTCATTGGATTAATATCACCAACATCCAATAACAAGGAGTATATCTTAGTTTGCACATATTATCTAACAAAGTGGTTTGAAGTCAAAGCAATGTAATTTTTCAAAGATGGTAATGTAGCGAAATTTCTATATGAAGACATATTTACAAGGTATGGAGTGCCTAGAGAGATTGTAATAGATCATGGTCCCTAGTTCACATTAGAGTTGATTACCAAATTGGTCCAAGAATATGAAATAAGGCATAGGAAATCAACACCCTATCACCCTCAAGCCATTGGGCAGGTGGAAGTAACAAATAGGGATATTGAAAAAATCTTGACCAAAATGGTGTAGATTCACAGGAAAGATTGGACAATTAGGTTTCCTGAGGCAATATGGACCTATAGGACAACTTGGAAGACTACAACAAGGTTTACACCACATGAATTGGTGAATGGAAAAACAATAGTACTTCCTATTGAATTTGAATACAAAACACTCAAGACAGTAGTTGAACTGGATATGGACTTGACTGTAGCACAAAAATAAAGATTACACAATCTGAATGGATTAGATGAGATAAGAATGGAAGCTATGCACCGCACTGAGATTGTTCATAAACAGAGATTCAAATGGAATGATCAGTTTATCAAATCAAAGGAGTTCAGTATGGGTGATTGGGATTTGTTATATGGTTCAAGGTATAAATATTATAAAGGGAAGCTACAAACAAGGTGGTTAGGACCATATGAAATACAAGTTTTCCTAAATGGAGCAGTAAAGTTGCAAATAATTGATGCAACCAGTTTTTCACTACTAGTTAGTGGCCAGAGACTAAAAATTTACAAAAAGATAGCACATAAGGATGACTTTATTTTTTCCTTAATACACCAATATGGACCAGACAATGCTTCTGATAAAAACATTGTACTAGACAGTGATCATGACAAAGACATTGTAATAGACAACAAATATTCAACAGTAGATACTACAAGTTCTCCAATTGCCTCATCAGATGAGCTACATAGCTCACCTACTAAGGTCAACTAGGTATAATTCTCTATCACACTTCACATGCACACACTGCACAGGTGAAACAATCAACAATCCTTTTCAAGTATACTCCACAATGCAGTAGGGCCCTATAGCTTCATCAATAAAAAACCTGACAAAATTTAGAGGGACCTGTTGTTGAAGGTACTTGCAGCACTCGCCTATCAAAAATTTTAAAATTTTCCACCAACTTAATTGCATGTCATCCACATACACTCATTTTTTTGTACATGCAAACATATAGCTATCATTTCATTGCATACAACCTTACCTATCATATCCCACATCGCATTCATCAATTTCCATCCAGTAAACATATCATTTCATATCCCATAAGCCATACATTCTGTAGCCTTTCAATTACCGTGCACCAAGCTGTCATTTCATATATCACCAATTATAATTAAGCAATGGTAAAATCATAATCATGTTGTGGACTCTCATAATCAACTTCACAAGAGCTAAGTTCAATTTGATCCACTTTAACAAGTACACATATTACTTTTCCATAATTATAATGAATTGTAATTATTTTTTGACATGTTTACATTTTTAATTTTGCATGCTTTGTATTCATTATCATATTTCCACTAGATGTAATAACACCTTCAGCCTCCAAAAGTATGATTAAGTGAGGTCACTTAACAACTTAAGTTCAAGGGGGGGGAGAGTACATTTTCTTGGTTTTCAAAATTTTCTTGAGTTTCAAGCCAAAATCAAGCCACCAAAAACCTTTCTACAACTCTTTGTTATTTATGTCATTTTTCCCCCATTTCCAAGTCATAATTCAAGCCATTTCAAGCTCAAAGGGAAAGAAGCAATTGAATTTGAAGAACATAAGTATACAGAAAAAAAAAGGATTGGTGTGGTTGAAGTTGTATGCAGAAATAGAGCAGTTTACCATCATGGGTGGAGATATAGTTCAAAGAGAACCATTTGCACATCAACGGTTATTAGAAGATAGGTTGGTTCTACCTATTTTTAGACAAGCAGGATGGTTGGATTATTTCTTGAAGCTAACAAAATATAACAATGACATGACATAAAAATTTACAGAAACACTTCAAAATAATGAAGCCATTGTTCGAGGATTAAGGATTGATGCTCCAGAAGCTACAATTGTGGAAGTGTCTAGCTTGCCAAGAGAAGGAGATGAATTCCCAATCCGAGCAAATGTTGTAGCTACCACGGATGAATTTAGAGAACATGGAGAGAACCTCGACTCAACATCCCAAGGTACTAAAAGGTTATCATTACCATGGATTTGGGCTTCTATTGTTGCATATGTTGTTAAGTATCTTACATGTGATGGTAGGAAGTCTCTTTTATACATAGTGCATTTCAAGCTTTTGAGCCATCTTCGTCATAATAGGAGGGTTAATGTTCCCAATTTTATTTATAACCTATTGAAATTAATGGGTTCTGAATATAAAAAGAAGAGAAACAATACATCACTATCACATTATTTCTTAGTCACCCTACTGGTAAAAATAAGTTTAAGGGTTCAACATCCACATGTTTCATGGGAAATCTTCTTAATTTGTAATCATATTAGTAACATTCTTGAAGAACCGGTTGTCCCAGAAAATTTGGAATCACTTATTGCATCAGTGATGGAAATTCCCTATGGCTCGCCTGCTACTTCACCTACACACATAAGAGGAGAGCCAAAGGAGAAAAGTCTGCAAAATTCACCACCCACTGCCTCTTAGCAACCCATAGCAAAGGATATCCAAGAAACCCCAACTTCTTCCAAAAACACCAAGATTCAAAAAGAGGAAAGGTGAATCTTCCTCTACACCCACAAAAGTGTAGAAAAAGAAATCCACCCAACCAAGGCATTCACACCGCTTGAAAAAGAAGGGTGTTAAATGAGGGGTTCAATCAAGAAGCAAGAGAAAGAAAATATTATGATAGTGGAAACATATTCAAAAATAAAAGATGTTTATGGGAATGTTCATAAATTGGTTAAATAGAAATGGTATATGTCAACTACCTCTGAACCTAATTTAGAGGATGTTTTTGTTACCAAAAAGACAGGGAAGAGAACCCCACAAATCCTTAATAGTGAGGGTTGTGATTATACTGTGGATGATGATCAGTTTTTAGAGAAGGATGAAAAAAAATTATAGAAGAGAGGAATGTCAAGAAAGAGTTGCAGGAAGCATTAGACAGAATAAAAAAATTAGAGGAATTGGCAAAGTCTTATAAATAGAGAGACAAAGAAAAAGACTTAAAAATTAAGGAGTTGGAGGAGAAGCTTCACACATATAGGCATGGGTCTAAACTAGACTTACTTGCACAGCTTGCCATAGTGAAGGTAGGAAATACAAAAATTGTAGTTGAAAGCAGAAGATCCCCTTTCATAAGAACTCCAACTTATCACACTAAAATGTCTCTAGGGTATCAGTTATGGAAAATAACTCAAGAATTATCCCAACAAAGAGAAGATTGGGAGAAGGAAAAGGAAAGGATGATTTCAGACCATAACAGAGTATTGGAAAACAAGGAAGCTGAATTGAAAAAGATGAAAGTTAAAATTGAGGAGATAGTAGACAAGGCTACACAAATCATCAAGTGCAGACCTCCTGCTAGAATTTACGCTTTGTTTTTATAGGAGAAATCCCTGAGTTTCCAATTTAGTCAACTGATCAGTAACTTTCCAATTGCCATGAGTGGGAAATTTGACTTTTTACATATTTTTGTTGATGCTACACCTGATATGCAAGATCGGTTATGTGAATTTTATTTGCATAACTATGTTGTGCTAGATAATATAGAATGGGACCCATTGATATTTGTGGATGATTTACATATCAGGGCATTAGCTTCCTACTTTAGAAATGAGAAATAGAGGGGTGAAATCATGCAGGATTATGTTGAAAGAGAAATCAATTGCTCTCTAGGTCAAAAAAGAATCCAAGAACCCCGGTGTAATAATAGAAGAATTGATAGAACTTCTGGAGTATAAGGGTGTAGGCAAGAAAATTATGAATTTAAGAATAAATGATTATGACAGGATGTAAAGACTAACAATAGGTCTTATCCATCATTATTTTCATTTTGTACAAGAAAGATGGTAAAGTTTGACCCCTGAATTACAGAAAAAGGAACCCCACTTTGTATACAACTTCATAGCCATGCTTGAAAGGACCCGCAGGTATATGGACATTTCCAAAGAAAAGGGACTTGCTTGGGTACCTCTTACCTTCCAACCACCTATGCTTCTCTACCTAGTGCCACATTCGATAGGAGAAAAGAATGTAGAACAGGAGGAAGCTAAGAATGTTAGATGGGCAAGACTTTCATGCTATGAAGGTTTTTATTTGAAGTAGCTGAATGGAGTGGATATGATTACAAATCTCAAGGAGATGATCTTGCAGTATAACCTCTGGTCTTAAACTGCTTTGCTTGAGGACAATTAAATTTCTAGTTGGGGGGAATGATGAGGCCAATTATTAGCTATTTTTCTATTGTTTAGTACATGCTTTTAGACATTTCCAGATACTCATTTCATACATATTCCAGAACTTTACTATCTTTTTATGATCATCATGCAACTTGAACTTAGTTTTAGTATATGGAAATATGATTATGGTATGTTAGTAATTGCATGGTAATTGTGTGAAAAATTATGGAATGTAGTGTATATCTATGTTTAAACTATGGTTATTAGTATTGTGTATATGTTTAGGTGAACTATTTGCAAGCAAGAAGCTAGAGCAAGTAGACTATAGCCCGCAGCAACTAGGAAGCATAACCCATAGCCAAAGGGATTTTAGATAGCAATGCAGGGGAAGTTCCAAAATAATAAGAATGCAACAATTGTAGAATTCCAAAGGAGTTTATTTATAAGGATGATTGTGAGTCACCATGTCATTTAATAAGACTACTAAAGGAGAGGAAATATACTATGATTGGAAATCCAACGTGATTGTTTCTATAGTCCATCTTTATGTTTTACTGTTGTAGCAGAGTTGCAATCTTAATCAACTTCTTTTACCTTTTCAGTTATGTAGACTTTGTCACACTCTATTTTATAGGGGAGTGGTGATTTGTATTTAGATTTCTATTTTGAGTCCTTATTTCAATAGGACTCCCTAAACCTATATATTTGGCTCAATGGTCAAGGAGAATAACAGGCATAGAAAATATAGCAATTAGATATGTTTAGATAGTTTTCTTTTGTTTACACAAATAATACTTGTTTCTAGTTATGTTTTTATGAATAAAATATCCTTGAAGATTCTTATTAGATTGTGATATCTTGTGTTATGCAATGAAGAGGTTTTCAATTTATTGTTATGATTAATTGATTTGAGAAGCTAGATTTGAGTTTATCATGTGGAGACAGTCACTTGAGCAAGGGCCAATGAAGGTAACTATTCCCCACTTTAATTTGTGCATATTAATTTATGTTTTTTATTAGCGATAAACAGGTTTTGCGGGGACCAAAAACCCCTTACAAATAGGTTTTGAGGGGACCTAAAACTCCTTACACACAAAAGAAAGTTGCAAAAAGATAAGATCACAGACAATCAACAGCCCAACATCAGCAGTCTACCAAAAGATATACAAGACAAAACAAACAACAAGAAATCAGCTTTGAAGGGACTGAAAACCCAAAATAGCTAGGAAATCGCAAGGGAATTAACCTCAGAACATCTTTTAAAGGAATTACCTGAATCCACCAAGCACCGAACACCACCTACAACCTCCACTGCATAGTGAAACAACTGGTCAGAACAGAGCTAAAACAAAAGGGGCTACCAAAGCACCCTTCAACACCAGCCATTTTTTCCCACTCCCTACCTCAATAAGAGAGCAACAAGGAAAAACCATAATAGTGTAAAATACCAAAAAAACCTTGATTCTCGAAGGAACCAGAAAAACCAAACACCCCACCTCAATAGGTGTAATGGGAAACACACTAGAGAACTACAAAGCAACAACCACCCAGTAACACCAGAACGCCTGACAAGCCAACCCGGTCTCCACCTCTAAAAGAGAGGGCTCCCCTCTATAGGAGAGGATGAAATGAAACCCCATACCACCAAAACCATGAGTTTCCACACCAAAAAATCTCCACCTCAAAAGAATCCAACACTCCACCTCAACAAGAGCAATCTCCCCCTCTACAGGAGACACCGACAGAAGAAACCAATAAACAACTTCAGTAGGAAGGGCAGACATAACATCCCTCAACAGTGGAAGCATCAAGAGTCGGGTGGAAGAAGTAGGAACCTCCTCAATGAGCTCACACAGCTAGGTCCAAAGAGAAAACAAATAGCATAACCCAACTAGTAACAATCACGCATCATCTTGGACAAAGTCCAACAGAACCATGATGATCAACTCCAACAACCTCATCCACTGAAGGAACAAAAAATGCCAGAAAAGGCTAAAGGAGAACAACAGAAACCACCACCTGTAGACAACCTTCTACAAGAATCCAAATCTAGACAAAACAAATAGGAGCACATAAAAATTTCCCCCCATGAAAAATAAGAACATTGAACAACACTTGGGCTTCAACACCCACCACAAAGCTTCAAGGAAACCAACAGGAAACTCCCCACAAAGAACAAGGAAGATGACCTCCAAACTACCCCAAACCACACATCTACACTGCAGAGAAGAGAACACAGCAGCAAAAGGAAACATAGTCTAGAAGACCACCAAAAGTAGAGTCCTAGTCTCAAAATAATCAAGAGCAGTCAAACCCTAGGAGGAACAGGGGGTCCCAAACAGGGCAGAAGTAAGGAGAAGGCCCAGAAAGAGAGCACACCAAGTAACCCCAACACATTGGTCAGAGCCAAAGAGGGGCCAAAAATCCACATAGCCAACTAGTAGAAGACACCACCAGACCACAGAGAATCGACAAGAAAGACCCAAAACACTCCAAAAACCAAAACCCCCAAAAGAGAGCCACTGAACAAAAAATAGGTAGGAATGAAGAACAGGTCGACATGATAAGCCCCTAGGCCCTCCTACTACACCGAGTAGGAGCATAAATAAGCCCAAACTTCAACCAAACATCCTCAAATACATCAACGCACAACCACACCCTCTGTAGGGCCAACAACCAGAAAAACAATGGGAAGGGAAACCGGCACCCAACCCCAACCACAACAACACCATTAAGCATTTCTACAGAGAGCCAAGAAGTGCCTCCCAAGCCACAAATGCCACACAGACCCAGGACGAAGGCAGATTCGTCAACCGGATCAACATCCTCCATGCACCCCTCACCGTCTATAGAAGATAGACAACCAACTCCCGATCTAACCCCACCCAATGCCTCACAGAGAAGAACCAGCGCAAGGGAACCAGGCACCCAGGCCACAAGGATGTAGTGAACAAACATGTCATCCTCCTCGTCCGAGCCTCCATCTCCATCCTCGCTCGAATATTTCAAACCACTCGTAGAGCTGCTCTTCCCGCCGCGCTCCATTGGGTTATATTGTTGTATAAATTAATCAAGAGTTACATATTAAGTTATGTTGTTACAGTAGTTACCTTCATTATTACATTTTTCTTAATCAAATTCATGTTGTGAATGTGAATGAAATCATGAATAAGATCTTGTCTTGTATTTCATGCTTTTTTTGTCTCAATGCATTAGCCTCCGAAGTGAGTCAAAGTTAGCAGTGTTAGTTACAAAATTCATTCTTGATAGTGAACTAGTCATAATCTTTAGCTGTAAGTACCCATAGAAATAGTTCCAAATTCAATTATTTTTACTGTTATGCAATTTATGTTTTTCCCACATGTGTAAACACCTATACTATGATGATATAGGTAGTATAGAGTCTTTGGATGCACATGCAGTGCCAACATCATCCCAAGCTTACGTTATCCCTAGTTGATAATTAAATGGAGTATTTACAAGGGTTTAGTGGACTGTTTAGTTAGGTACCCCCTCTGAATTGTGTGAATATACCCAAGTTTACTGAACATTAGTTGGGCCTTCCAAGTTGGTTGGGAAACGAAACAAAGGCCATGAGTAAGCAACTTAAGTGATTAGGATATCGAAGCAAGCAGTCAACAAGCAAACATAAATACAGTTCAAGGACTCGACAAGGGTTTAGGGTTTTGACACAACCTTAATTCAAAATTAAAAACCCTTGCAAATATGACCATCTTTGCAAATTTCAAAGCCATAAAACGGGTAGAAATATGGTCATATTGTTTTAGCCTTAACTCAAAATTTAAAACCCTTGCAAATATGAACATATTGTTTCAACATAAATGTTCTCTTGAAATGTACCAAGAATTACAAATAGAACTGACTTAGTGGGCTAGATTCTTGGAGACTTTTGTGTTACTGGCTTTGAGAACATATATAAAACTTAAAGAATAAATCAAAACATAAATTAAAATTGTTTGAATATATACGAACATGGACTTATAATCAGTATTCACACCTAGAGTTGTGCCTTAAATATAGGTAACAAAGTCAAAAGAAAATGCAAACATCTTTTGAACAAAAAATGGAAACAAATTCTATGAAAGCTAACATACCACTGCCTTACAATAATATTCTTTCAAATTAGACTTATAACCAATATTGCTTATAATCCTTGAACACATTAGAACTCTTAATATCTCAAATACAACAATTTAATCCTTTACTTTAATAGAAGCTATATGAGCAACATTCATTTGCACAATAGGGCAATGATGAACACAAATGATCCTTGATAAATTTTATTCATAAGTTTAGTAAGATGTACATTTGGAGACAAGTGATTATGAATTTGTCACAATATATTCATATCTTCTAGAATTTGTATATTGATGTACAAAAAAATTACAATTTCATCTTCATCTCTTCCCTAAAAAACCTAGACCAAACATGTATAGACCTAGGACATGACTTCTCTATGTTACAAAAATGCAAGATCCTTTGAAAATGGCTAAGAATTCTCCTTTATGGAAATAAGGGAGCAACAAGCTTAAAGCCATGGACAAATGTCACATTTTCATTTGACAATCTTGTTTGAAGGATCAAATAAAAACTAACTACAACTACTTGAAATAGACAAATAGTACACCTCTAGAAGACAAAATAGTTGTAGAAGCCACTGAAGAAGATATTTCTTGATTTGCATGATGAAACAAAATGGGAAAGTGCATGATCAATTTGTTGTACTTATCCACCCATGTTGTAGACATATCTTCTAAAAACCTATTGGAGATGATAGTGACCATATCCAAACCATATCCACCCTAGAAAAAAATACAAAAGGAAGATGAAGAAGATAATTATTTTGTATACTTCTCCAACCAAGAGCTATATTCCTCCTCAAAGGGCCACTAAAAATCTAACAACTTCTGAAATTTTTTGTTATGAGTATTGTACCTTGCATATGTTATAGCTCTAGTCTCTTTTACAAAATTGTCTAGATCATACTCTAGTTTAAATAAATCATCAATTGAAGTATTTAATAAAGCTAACTATGGTTTTCCATCTGTATATATGTAAGAGGATAAATTAGGAATAATATTAGCAAACTTAGACTTCCATATATCAAGGGGATTAATAATCCCAAATTTATCCAAAATTTCAAGCATCACCACCTTCTCCATGTTCTCAAACACTTTCATTTTGGACTTCATTTGCATATCCATCTTTGCCTAAAAAGATAAAACCTCCCCTAATTGGCTTGTTGTTGCACATGCTTGATGTATGTCTTTTGTAAACGTTCATATGTCTTCCATGCACCTTCAATTTTATGAACATGAACAATTAAGTCATCAATTATTTGTGTGCCCGCTTTCTTTACCTCTTCTTTAGAAACCTTTTCATTTTCTTGGCTCTACTTTAGCTACTCCAATTAATTTATTATGAGAGAGGGTCTCTCTATCTTGAGCTAAAAAATCAATTGATCCTGATTGAGGATTAGGTGGAGCAGAAATTTTTGATTGGGATAGTTGAGCCACCACTTTTTTATATTTGTGCTACAATTTCAAATATAATTCATGCAATTTGTTGTAATCAGCTTATTTATTTTCAACTGTCTCACTGAACATGGCAATGTGTAGCACTAGGGAAGCTACTTGAGGGGTTGAAGTATCTAAAAAACTTTTTGCAATTACTTTCCCAAATAGTTATTGCACAAACTCTACCACTCTAGGTTTTTCAGTAATTGGGGCCATTGCCCATATTGCCAAGGTATCCCACTTTGGACTGAAATCAAATCAACAATACACCTTTTCATCTTGCTCATAAAATATGAAAGCCTCTTCATTTTGATTCCTTATAGTATCCAAAGCAATGGATGAATCAATATCCCAATCTAGGAGTAGAAGCAATCCACTTTCCCTCACAAGCCTTCTTCCTTAGGAGTAATTTTACTCACATCAAAATCTATTTCTTTCACAAAAAATTGGGCAACCTCCTCATATTTTGATGGGTGTACCTCATTATTAGCTTTATTTAATTTATCTTGGAACTCCTCCCTCCTTATTCTCACTACAAAATTTGTACTCTTTGGGGTGATGAAGCTATCATCAATCATGAATTGACTGTAGGCCAAGTCTCTTACATTATTTTCTATCACACTTGGATCATTTAGATCCAATACAAGCCTATTTGTTGTTACCTACCTATCATCTTGATCAACCTGAGGAGGAGGGAAAATTTGATCCACCTCCTCATCACCTGGCATATTTTTTGTAGTATCTTCCTCTTTAAGTTTGTTTTCTATAATTTCCTCAGGATTTATTGAATAGTCCACCAAAAGCTGCATTCCAGTTGGTGCCCTAGGAGTTGCCTCATGATGCACTACTAATTGTGCAGGCATAACTTCTTGTTGAACTGGTTGTTCAAGTTCTTTCTCACTAGACCTCTCTTCTAAGGAGGGCTTCTTTATGAATTAAAAGTTATCAAAACTATAAATCAATTTAATCATCCTTTCAAAAGGATTTGAAACGTCAAAGAAAACTCCCTTATAAGAAGGATTTGTCTTTTTCCTTTTCTTTTATATTTTCCCAATCACAATCCATTGTTGCTTTCTCTCCTTTACCTGATCATTTATCAAAAAAATTATAATCACATCATCTAAATAATTGAACTTGTGATAGTATGGTGATATTTTGACCCCAATCCTGATCTTATTGATATAACATTTAAGATTACAATTTTTGGCAATATCAACCATCATTATGTATGTCTGCAAAAGGGAGGGTAAAACCTTTAAAGGCCCTCTGTAGTTGTGATGTTGAAGTCAAAGAAGTGCATCCCAATAGTGGGGTAAATGCAAGAATATGAGTCCATGAAACGTGGAAGTTTTTGCCTTAGACAAAAACCCAAAATCAGCTTCAACAAAATAGGATTCTATTTTATAATAAATGGGATCTCGTTTAGGTTTGGGGTCCCGAGCTGAAAACGGGATCCCGTTTTAAAACGGGCTGTTAAAAAATGGGGTCCCATTTTTTAAGAAACGGGATACCGTTTTGTTCTCATTTTAAAATGGGTCGTTAAAAAACGGGGTCCCGTTTTGTAAGAAACGAGATCCTGTTTCTTAAAAAATAGGATTAAGAAACGGGATCTCATTTTTTAATGGCCCGTTAAAAAATAGGATCTCATTTTTTCACAACTCATTTTAAAATGGGATCTTGTTTTTTAACGGCCCGTTAAAAAATAGGATCTCATTTTTTAACGACCCATTTTGAAAAAAAAATTATAATTTTAAGAAATGAGATTTTGTTTTGTAAAATAGTATTCCATTTTATAGAATGGGATCTTGTTTTCAAAACGGGAGAATCCCGTTTCATTTAAGTATAAAAAATTATAGTTTTATAAAATGGGATCCCATTTTGTAAGCAGGATCCCGTTTCTTAAAATTTGAATTTGTGGTCAAGTTTTTGGCTTTTTTTTGTTTGGGAAAATCCTTGGGGACCCGAACCTAGGCTTTGGACCTAGTTTGACCTACAAATTGAAGGTCTTGATAATGTCACGGGAAAATAGTGACTTTGGACATATGTCTAAAGACCTTTTTCGCATAATTTTTTGATGAAATTAAAACCCATTATAGATGAGACAGTGCAAATTCCAAATATGTAATTTTTTTTACAATTGGATTATCTTTTATATTTTTCAATTAATTTGATGAAACTGGTCCATAAACTTGAAATATCAGGGTATTTTACTATTTTAATAACTTTTTATGAAAATATTTTTTTGTAAAATGAATTGCATGAAAACATACTTTAGAAAATTCTTTTCAATTTGAAAAAAAAGTCAAAAAATGATAATTTTAGTTCATCTTATGCGTGATGTACATGACAATTTTTCAAAACAACAAGTATGGCTAGTAAAAATTTAACAAAATAAATATTCAATAAAAAATTACAAAAATATATTGAAAACGTGCTTCAGTGAGTTACAAATATTTTCCCAAAAGGATTTAGAAAAATATGATTATTTAGGTCAAAATATGGATGGCGTACATGTGCATGGTTTGGTAAAAAAAAGTGACTTTTAAATAGTGGTTTTTAGAAACGCCTAGTGAAAATCAATTTGTATCATTGGGTATTGAAATAAATTACATATTTGAAAACTAGACTTCGAGTACTACATTTTATGATTAGTTACTTTTTCCAAGATTCCATCTCTAAGTCCTTCAAATTTTAAGGTCAAATGTGTCAAATTTTGAAAATAGGGGAAAACACTTCCACTTTTTGGCCAAAAAGTGGACTCAACTTCTTGCACACACCCAAGGATATGAGATCCTTTTTTATTACTCAAAGGTGAAATTTATCACTCATTTAATTTCCACATGATCTCCATGAAGAAAATTCTATTAGGTACATACTTGGGCAAAAAATGGGGTTGAACTAGGGTACCATAAACCCTAATAATTGTCATTTGTGTGTAAGTACCAGTCTCCCCAATTATGATCAATTGTCTTCTCAAGATCAAATTCCAAAGGTGTAAGGAATTTAATCACCTTATTTAATAACCTTTGTGTAGGCTGAACGACTAAATTCTGCAAAATATCTTGCACAAAAATAATCTCAAAAGTCAAATAATATGCATAAGAGTAATGAGAATCCCATAGATATGTCCATATTTGGACATGCAGTCTGGAACCATCCTCATCTATTATTCTCAATTTCATTGAATTTCTCCAAATTTTCACCCCACTATTTAAAATCAAATGACACAATAAATAGTACCAATTGAAATATAACCCAGCTTTTGGGTCCTTCATATCCCTTAATTGCTTGTGGATTCCTTTTGCAATGTATGAAGCAAAGTCAAAAATGTTGTTGAGGTCCTTGTGTTGAATATATGTAGCAAGATGGTGCATTGGCATCTGAACCTATTAATCTTATCCCAATACTTGGCATAAAGCAAAGTATGTGTTTATGAAATAATCCTCAAAACTATCAAAGTTGAAAGCATCTACTTTATTCTTAGCAAACTTAACCAGCTCCTTGTTTGGCACTCTTATTTTATGTTGTGGCAACCATATCAATTTAAAGTTGTGTTTTTCCTTGGAAAATTCTCTCTTTAAAGTTCCAAAATTAATACCTGCATTAGCTACAACATTCAAGCCAAAGGTATCCACAATAACCTGCCTAGATATCTCCAATAATGGAGCTCCCTTATCACTCCTAATAACCCTATTTTCAGCATCATAGTTATGTAGTAGGGATTTGATCAATTCTATGACAATAAACACATTTGGGACTACCAATTTACCCAAATTTTGAGTCCATAAGTTTGAGATGGGTCTATCGTACTTACTCCTTTTGTACCTATTACTTGATTTTTAGCTTTCAGTTGAAATTAGGTTTAGTGTTTATTATTTTGTATTGTTTGTTTAAACATTTAAAAGATAAACCATAAGTCTGCTAGGTTTAATATGCATGGAAAAATATTGTCAAATGAAACAGATTACATTTTTTTTCATTCCAATGTTGCAATTACAGTAAATGAGAAAAGGGAGGCATATGTATACAAATGTAATATTTTATTGATAATCATGAAGTGTACATATCCCTCACAAGCCAAGGGAATAACTTTACTTATTCAATGAAAATGAAGAAAAAATTTACACATGAATAAGTAAAAACACAATGTGCATATAAGAATGGAGACCAGTCATTTCCTGAGAATGACTAGTTGTAAAGTTTTCCTCTTGCGCTACTACTGCTGCCTCAAGCTACTTGTGTCCTCCCTAGCTCCGTAGTGCTCCTAGTTCTTGCATCTAGAAAAACAATGATATTAGAGCAATGCTCTAAGCAATGAAAGATATCAATCCTTACATACACACCTACCTATGCATGTATAAATTGATCCCTAAGTGCATTAAATAAGCATGCAAACCTTGGATGTCCTGGAAAATAGTGAAGTCATCAAACACATCCAAAATATGCATTTATTTTCTAACTTGTTTGCTTCATGTGCAGATTTAGGACAAGTCTTGTTACTGTTCTGATTCAGTTAAATGCAGCGTGTGGGGAAAATGTGGCTCCCTTGAGGGTAGAGCTCAACATGCTTTGAAAGAAATAAGAAATTGAGCAACTTGATCAAAGATATACCTATTATTAATGCATTAAATCAATATGGAATCACACCAATTGATCAACTTTCATTATCAGATTCAAAAGATGATCAAGTTCAATTATGAATCTCTTAAATAATGAGAGAGAAATCCAGAGTATTGTCAAGTCCCTCTCACCTTGACCCTATTGGAAAACTACACATCACATAGGACGGTGAACTTTTAGGTCACAAACATAGGGGACATTTGTCTACCCACTAGGATCAAAGTGGGGAGACAGTTTATGTGTTACACATGATCAAAAGGTAAAAAAATGTTGTGGAGATCATATAGAAAATTCATGTGGGACAGCAAGAATTGTTATGGAATCCATGAAGGTTGGGACAGCAACATGTATTCTCATGTCATGTAGAACAGTAAGGTCCAACAAGTATGGGGTTGTCATTATCTGCTAGTGACTTGTGTTATGGTGCTCTCCCACTTTTGCAAAATCTACAAGGAGTGGTCCTAAGGGAATAGACTAGAAAATGTTTATCATTGGAGGAAAAATGGAATTACTAATGCCAGTTGTGGTGCATTTGTGAAAATAAGTGCAGTGAGTAAGGTCATTGTCATTGACTATGACAATTGACATTGGTGATACAATGCTATAGATTGTATGGAGAAGAAGGGTATCCTTTGGTAGATATTCCCAAGTACCTTGCTTTCTTGAAAGGAGAGAACCTAGTAGGAAGACAAGAATCAAAGGTAAAGGTCAGTCATATTTTATGAAGATGTAATTACAAGAAATCAATGAAAACACTGGAACCCTCATATGATGTGATCAAGATACAATTGTTATGCCCATAATAGAGATTGTGAAATAAAAGAGCTTATAAAGTCTAATGGATAGACCCAAGAATTTAAGTCCCAAGTAATGTGCATGAAGGAATGGAAAATGTGGGGGGTCTCGAACTCATAGTCGTGCTATGCAATGGCATTGAACCATTTATGCTAACCATTTTTATTCATAAAGCAGAATGGTAATTGGGAAAGGCAAAGAATAGGTGTCTTCTACTCTCAATATTGGGCCATTAACTAATGTTGTAGGCTCTACAGGTTGCCAAATAGTTTTCTCTAGAAATGATTCCTCTAAGCATAGACAAAAGGATTCAAAGAAGGACCCTGTCATGGATGGAAATAATCTTATTGATTGAAATGGAGGAGCTCAATTTTGACAATGAACAAA
>VDFB02105785.1:231298605-231818059 GCA_007258455.2 Sequoia sempervirens
AGTGAACTAGTCATAATCTTTAGCTGTAAGTACCCATAGAAATAGTTCCAAATTCAATTATTTTTACTGTTATGCAATTTATGTTTTTCCCACATGTGTAAACACCTATACTATGATGATATAGGTAGTATAGAGTCTTTGGATGCACATGCAGTGCCAACATCATCCCAAGCTTACGTTATCCCTAGTTGATAATTAAATGGAGTATTTACAAGGGTTTAGTGGACTGTTTAGTTAGGTACCCCCTCTGAATTGTGTGAATATACCCAAGTTTACTGAACATTAGTTGGGCCTTCCAAGTTGGTTGGGAAACGAAACAAAGGCCATGAGTAAGCAACTTAAGTGATTAGGATATCGAAGCAAGCAGTCAACAAGCAAACATAAATACAGTTCAAGGACTCGACAAGGGTTTAGGGTTTTGACACAACCTTAATTCAAAATTAAAAACCCTTGCAAATATGACCATCTTTGCAAATTTCAAAGCCATAAAACGGGTAGAAATATGGTCATATTGTTTTAGCCTTAACTCAAAATTTAAAACCCTTGCAAATATGAACATATTGTTTCAACATAAATGTTCTCTTGAAATGTACCAAGAATTACAAATAGAACTGACTTAGTGGGCTAGATTCTTGGAGACTTTTGTGTTACTGGCTTTGAGAACATATATAAAACTTAAAGAATAAATCAAAACATAAATTAAAATTGTTTGAATATATACGAACATGGACTTATAATCAGTATTCACACCTAGAGTTGTGCCTTAAATATAGGTAACAAAGTCAAAAGAAAATGCAAACATCTTTTGAACAAAAAATGGAAACAAATTCTATGAAAGCTAACATACCACTGCCTTACAATAATATTCTTTCAAATTAGACTTATAACCAATATTGCTTATAATCCTTGAACACATTAGAACTCTTAATATCTCAAATACAACAATTTAATCCTTTACTTTAATAGAAGCTATATGAGCAACATTCATTTGCACAATAGGGCAATGATGAACACAAATGATCCTTGATAAATTTTATTCATAAGTTTAGTAAGATGTACATTTGGAGACAAGTGATTATGAATTTGTCACAATATATTCATATCTTCTAGAATTTGTATATTGATGTACAAAAAAATTACAATTTCATCTTCATCTCTTCCCTAAAAAACCTAGACCAAACATGTATAGACCTAGGACATGACTTCTCTATGTTACAAAAATGCAAGATCCTTTGAAAATGGCTAAGAATTCTCCTTTATGGAAATAAGGGAGCAACAAGCTTAAAGCCATGGACAAATGTCACATTTTCATTTGACAATCTTGTTTGAAGGATCAAATAAAAACTAACTACAACTACTTGAAATAGACAAATAGTACACCTCTAGAAGACAAAATAGTTGTAGAAGCCACTGAAGAAGATATTTCTTGATTTGCATGATGAAACAAAATGGGAAAGTGCATGATCAATTTGTTGTACTTATCCACCCATGTTGTAGACATATCTTCTAAAAACCTATTGGAGATGATAGTGACCATATCCAAACCATATCCACCCTAGAAAAAAATACAAAAGGAAGATGAAGAAGATAATTATTTTGTATACTTCTCCAACCAAGAGCTATATTCCTCCTCAAAGGGCCACTAAAAATCTAACAACTTCTGAAATTTTTTGTTATGAGTATTGTACCTTGCATATGTTATAGCTCTAGTCTCTTTTACAAAATTGTCTAGATCATACTCTAGTTTAAATAAATCATCAATTGAAGTATTTAATAAAGCTAACTATGGTTTTCCATCTGTATATATGTAAGAGGATAAATTAGGAATAATATTAGCAAACTTAGACTTCCATATATCAAGGGGATTAATAATCCCAAATTTATCCAAAATTTCAAGCATCACCACCTTCTCCATGTTCTCAAACACTTTCATTTTGGACTTCATTTGCATATCCATCTTTGCCTAAAAAGATAAAACCTCCCCTAATTGGCTTGTTGTTGCACATGCTTGATGTATGTCTTTTGTAAACGTTCATATGTCTTCCATGCACCTTCAATTTTATGAACATGAACAATTAAGTCATCAATTATTTGTGTGCCCGCTTTCTTTACCTCTTCTTTAGAAACCTTTTCATTTTCTTGGCTCTACTTTAGCTACTCCAATTAATTTATTATGAGAGAGGGTCTCTCTATCTTGAGCTAAAAAATCAATTGATCCTGATTGAGGATTAGGTGGAGCAGAAATTTTTGATTGGGATAGTTGAGCCACCACTTTTTTATATTTGTGCTACAATTTCAAATATAATTCATGCAATTTGTTGTAATCAGCTTATTTATTTTCAACTGTCTCACTGAACATGGCAATGTGTAGCACTAGGGAAGCTACTTGAGGGGTTGAAGTATCTAAAAAACTTTTTGCAATTACTTTCCCAAATAGTTATTGCACAAACTCTACCACTCTAGGTTTTTCAGTAATTGGGGCCATTGCCCATATTGCCAAGGTATCCCACTTTGGACTGAAATCAAATCAACAATACACCTTTTCATCTTGCTCATAAAATATGAAAGCCTCTTCATTTTGATTCCTTATAGTATCCAAAGCAATGGATGAATCAATATCCCAATCTAGGAGTAGAAGCAATCCACTTTCCCTCACAAGCCTTCTTCCTTAGGAGTAATTTTACTCACATCAAAATCTATTTCTTTCACAAAAAATTGGGCAACCTCCTCATATTTTGATGGGTGTACCTCATTATTAGCTTTATTTAATTTATCTTGGAACTCCTCCCTCCTTATTCTCACTACAAAATTTGTACTCTTTGGGGTGATGAAGCTATCATCAATCATGAATTGACTGTAGGCCAAGTCTCTTACATTATTTTCTATCACACTTGGATCATTTAGATCCAATACAAGCCTATTTGTTGTTACCTACCTATCATCTTGATCAACCTGAGGAGGAGGGAAAATTTGATCCACCTCCTCATCACCTGGCATATTTTTTGTAGTATCTTCCTCTTTAAGTTTGTTTTCTATAATTTCCTCAGGATTTATTGAATAGTCCACCAAAAGCTGCATTCCAGTTGGTGCCCTAGGAGTTGCCTCATGATGCACTACTAATTGTGCAGGCATAACTTCTTGTTGAACTGGTTGTTCAAGTTCTTTCTCACTAGACCTCTCTTCTAAGGAGGGCTTCTTTATGAATTAAAAGTTATCAAAACTATAAATCAATTTAATCATCCTTTCAAAAGGATTTGAAACGTCAAAGAAAACTCCCTTATAAGAAGGATTTGTCTTTTTCCTTTTCTTTTATATTTTCCCAATCACAATCCATTGTTGCTTTCTCTCCTTTACCTGATCATTTATCAAAAAAATTATAATCACATCATCTAAATAATTGAACTTGTGATAGTATGGTGATATTTTGACCCCAATCCTGATCTTATTGATATAACATTTAAGATTACAATTTTTGGCAATATCAACCATCATTATGTATGTCTGCAAAAGGGAGGGTAAAACCTTTAAAGGCCCTCTGTAGTTGTGATGTTGAAGTCAAAGAAGTGCATCCCAATAGTGGGGTAAATGCAAGAATATGAGTCCATGAAACGTGGAAGTTTTTGCCTTAGACAAAAACCCAAAATCAGCTTCAACAAAATAGGATTCTATTTTATAATAAATGGGATCTCGTTTAGGTTTGGGGTCCCGAGCTGAAAACGGGATCCCGTTTTAAAACGGGCTGTTAAAAAATGGGGTCCCATTTTTTAAGAAACGGGATACCGTTTTGTTCTCATTTTAAAATGGGTCGTTAAAAAACGGGGTCCCGTTTTGTAAGAAACGAGATCCTGTTTCTTAAAAAATAGGATTAAGAAACGGGATCTCATTTTTTAATGGCCCGTTAAAAAATAGGATCTCATTTTTTCACAACTCATTTTAAAATGGGATCTTGTTTTTTAACGGCCCGTTAAAAAATAGGATCTCATTTTTTAACGACCCATTTTGAAAAAAAAATTATAATTTTAAGAAATGAGATTTTGTTTTGTAAAATAGTATTCCATTTTATAGAATGGGATCTTGTTTTCAAAACAGAATCCCGTTTCATTTAAGTATAAAAAATTTATAGTTTTATAAAATGGGATCCCATTTTGTAAACAGGATCCCGTTTCTTAAAATTTGAATTTGTGGTCAAGTTTTTGGCTTTTTTTTGTTTGGGAAAATCCTTGGGGACCCGAACCTAGGCTTTGGACCTGGTTTGACCTACAAGTTGAAGGTCTTGATAATATCACGAGAAAATAGTGACTTTGGACATATGTCTGAAGACCTTTTTTGTAGAATTTTTTGATGAAATTAAAACCCATTATAGATGAGATAGTGCAGATTCCAAATATGTAATTTTTTTTACAATTGGATTATCTTTTATATTTTTCAATTAATTTTTGATGAAACTAGTCCATAAACTTGAAATATCAGGGTATTTTACTATTTTAATAACTTTTTATGAAAATATTTTTTTGTAAAATGAATTGCATGAAAACATACTTTAGAAAATTCTTTTCAATTTGAAAAAAAGTTCAAAAAATGATAAGTTTAGTTCATCTTATGCGTGATGTACATGACAATTTTTCAAAACGACAAATATGGCTAGTAAAAATTTAACAAAATAAATATTCAATAAAAAATTACAAAAATATATTGAAAACGTGCTTCAGTGAGTTACAAATATTTTCCCAAAAGGATTTAGAAAAATATGATTATTTAGGGCAAAATATGGATGGCATACACGTGCATGGTTTGGTAAAAAAAAGTGACTTTTAAATAGTGGTTTTTAGAAATGCCTAGTGAAAATCAATTTGTATCATCTGGGTATTGAAATAAATTACATATTTGAAAACTAGACTCCGAGTACTACATTTTATGACTAGTGACTTTTTTCAAGATTCCATCTCTAAGTCCTTCAAATTTTAAGGTCAAATGTGTCAAAATTTGAAAATAGGGGAAAACACTTCCACTTTTTGGCCAAAAAGTGGACTCAACTTCTTGCACACACCCAAGGATATGAGATCCTTTTTTATTACTCAGAGGTGAAATTTATCACTAATTTAATTTCCACATGATCTCCATGAAGGAAATTCTATTAGGTACATACTTGGGCAAAAAATGGGTTTGAACTAGGGTACCATAAACCCTAATAATTGCCATTTGTGTGTAAGTACCAGTCTCCCCAATTATGATCAATTGTCTTCTCAAGATCAAATTCCACAGGTGTAAGGAATTTAATCACCTTATTTGATAACCTTTGTGTAGGCTGAACGACTAAATTCTACAAAATATCTTGCACAAAAAAAATCTCAAAAGTCAAATAATATGCAGAAGAGCAATGGGAATCCCATAGATATGTCCATATTTGGACATGTAGTCTAGAACCATCCTCATCTATTATTCTCAATTTCATTGAATTGCTCCAAATTTTCACCCCACTATTTAAAATCAAATGACACAATAAATAGTACCAATTGAAATATAACCCAACTTTTGGGTCCATATCCCTTAATTGCTTGTGGATTCCTTTTGCAATGTATGAAGCAAAGTCAAAAATGTTGTTGAGGTCCTTGTGTTGAATATCTATAGCAAGATGGTGCATTGGAATCTGAACCTATTAATCTTATCCCAATACTTGGCATAAAGCAAAGTATGTGTTTATGAAATAATCCTCAAAACTAGCAAAGTTGAAAGGATCTACTTTATTCTTAGCAAACTTAACCAGCTCCTTGTTTGGCCCTCTTATTTTATGTTGTGGCAACCATATCACTTTAAAGTTGTGTTTTTCCTTGGAAAATTCTCTCTTCAAAGTTCCAAAATTAATACCTGCATTAGCTACAACATTCAAGCCAAAGGTATCCATAATGACCTGCCTAGATATCTCCAATAATGGAGCTCCCTTATCACTCCTAATAACCCTATTTTCAACATCATAGTTATGTACTAGGGCTTTGATAAATTCTATGCCAATAAACACTTTTGGGACTACCAATTTACCCAAATTTTGAGTCCATAAGTTTGAGATAGGTCTATCATACTTCTTTTGTACCTATTACCTGATTTTTATCTTTCAGTTGAAATTAGGTTTAGTGTTTATTCTTTTATGTTGTTTGTTTAAACATTTAAACGATAAACTATAAGTCTGCTAGGTTTAATATGCATGGAAAAAGATTGTCAAATGAAATAGATTACATTTTTTTTCATTCCAATGTTGCAATTACAATAAATGAGAAAAGAGATTCATATGTATACAAATGTAATCTTTTATTGATAATCATGAAGTGTACATGTCCCTCACAAGCCAAGGGACTAAATTTACTTATTCAATGAAAATGAAGAAACAATTTATACATGAATAAGTAAAAACACAATGTGCATATAAGAATGGAGACCATTCATTTCCTGAGAATGATTGGTTGTAAAGTTTCCCTCTTGCCCTGCTAATGTTGCCCCAAGCTGCATGTGTCCTCCCTAGCTCCATAGTGCTCCTAGTTCTTGCATCTGGAAAAACAATGATATTAGAGCAATGCTCTAAGCAATGAAAGATCTCAATCCTTACATACACACCTACCTATTCATGTATAAACTGATCCCTAAGTGCATTAAATAAGCATGCAAACTTTGGATTTCCTAGAAAACAGTGAAGTCATCAAACACATCCAAAATATGCATTTATTTTCTAACTTGTTTGCTTCATGTGCAGATTTAGGACAAGTCTTGTTATTGTTCTGATTCAATTAAATGCAGAATGTGGGGTAAATGTGGCTCCCATGAGGGTAGAGCTCAGCATGCTTTGAAAGAAATAAGAAATTGAGCAACTTGATCAAAGATATACCTATTATTAATGCATTAAATCAATATGGAATCACACCAATTGATCAACTTTCATTATCAGATTCAAAAGATGCATCAAGTTCAATTATGCATCTCTTAAATAATGAGAGAGAAATCCAGAGTATTGTCAGGTCCCTCTCACCTTGACCCTATTGGACAACCACACATCACATAGGACGGTGAGCTTTTAGGTCACAGACATAGGGGACATTTGTCTACCCACTAGGATCAAAGTGGGGAGACAGTTTATGTGTTACACATGATCAAAAGGTAAACAAATGTTGTGGAGATTAGATAGAAAATTCATGTAGGATAGCAAGCATTATTATGGAAGCCATGAAGGTTGGGACATGTATTCTCATGTCATGCAAAACAGCAAGGTCCAACAAGTTTTGGGTTGTTATTATTTGCTAGTGACTTGTGTTATGGTGCTCTCCCACTTTTGCAAAGTCTACAAGGGGTGGTCCTAAGGGAATAGGCCAGAAAATGTTTATTATTGGAGGAAAAATGGAATTGCTAATGCCAATTTTGGTGCATTTGTGAAAATAAGTGCAGTGAGTAAGGTCATTGTCATTGACTATGACAGTTGACATTGGTGATACAATGCTATAGATTGTATGGAGAAGAAGGGTATCCTTTGGTAGATATTCCCAAGTACCTTGCTTTCTTGAAAGGAGAGAACCCAGTAGGAAGACAAGAATCAAAGGTAAAGGTCAATCATATTTTATGAAGATGTCATTACAAGAAGTCAATGACAACACTGGAACCCTCATATGATGTGATCAGGATACAATTGTTATGCCCATAATAGAGATTGTGAAATAAAAGAGCTTATAAATTCTAATGGATAGAACCAAGAATTTAAGTCCCAAGTAATGTGCATGAAGGAATGGAAAATGTGGGGGGTCTCTAACTCTAGTGCAGGAGCACCTAAGGAGCAACTGACAATTTCTTGGGTAAAGAAGAAACCTAGAGGGTTAGTTTTGGTTTTGTTTTTCATAAGGTCATGTTGACCATTGTGTTGGGTGATTAGGGTTGTTTTTGATCTGTTGGCAAGAAGTTGACAAATGTTAAATAGTTTTACAACATCATCTTACTAAGTTGTCAAAAGTTGGCAAAGGGTTGGAAAACACAGTGTGTTTTATAACACTTACCATTAGGTCATCCAAGGGCTCAACCCAAGCAGCTCAATTGTTTTGAAGGCCTATTTAAGGCATTCCTCAACCATGGAATGGGGTTGGAGGCATTTTTGTTAGAGTGACATTTTGTAAAGCTGAAGGAAACAGCGTTTTGGGAGACAGTTTCCTGTGTTTTGCATTTAAATCAAGCTTTAATGGAGTAACTCTAATGTTGTTTTGCTTGTAACATGTAGTGTTGATATTGTGCAGGCTTGGTGTGCTATCTTTTTGTCTTTGTAAATCATTTTTTTTCTTTTATTTGTAAATAGTTTGTCCACTGTCTTTTTCTGGCCTGTGACAGGTAGTTTTGAAAGAATGGAGCTCTAGAGCACTTTCCCACCGTACAATTTGTACGGCCCTTTGGGAATAGTGTCTAGGCTCCCTTAGTGTAAATATGGTAGTTTTTAGGGCTTGTGGGAGTTCAGGAGATGCTAGCAAAATGATGCCCTAAGCGAGCCAGTGCAAGTCCAGCTAGGGTAAACCTGAAGAAAAAGGACCATAACTTGCAGGGGAGTTGAGATTTTGAAGAAATTATTTTTTATGAATTTTGTTAAGGGTCCTGGCAGTGCATGGTAGTTAGGAGGAGGTTCTTTCAATTCATTTGGTAGGAGAATTTTTTGACAGTCTGAAAACAGCTTTGAGAAGCTTAAAACCCTAGGGTTCTTGACCATTTTTGTATGGGGACAGCATATGGCCTGTGCAGGATTTGAAACCCTAAAAAATCCTTGAGGAGTAGGCATGAGAAACACAAATTCTTAAGAAATAACCTAAGTCTTTGGTGGGTTTTAAATAAAATTGCATTTTATCCCTATTCAGAGGCCTAATTGGGGCTCTAGGCTTGTAGCCCTTTCAAACCCTAGGTGTAAGTTTGGTGAGAGCGATGGAAAGATGAAGCCTTCAGTGAATTCTCAAAACCCTAGGAGGATAGTTTGAAGCCTTTTAGGACACTTCTCCACCCCTGCAAGAACAAGTGGAGTGTTGTGGAAAGATTAGTCTTTGGTATAGTGTAAAGGCTAAGGAAGAGTTGTGGCAATGAACCAAGGAGGACTTGGTGGTTGGAGTTTGTGATAGAAGAGGGGTTGGTCAAACAAACCAGGGGCACCTAATCATGATTAGGGACCTATAGGTTAGATTGGTGAAGCAGAACACCAAGGAGGTCTTACAAGGAAAGTCCTAGAGTAGGAAATCAGACATTGATTCCTCCAACCCCACTCCCTATCAGTAGTCGTGTTGTGCAATGGCATTGAACCATTTATGCAAACCATTTTTATTCATAAAGAAGAATGGTAATTGGGAAAGGCAAAGAACGGGTGTCTTCTAATCTCAATACTGGGCCATTAACTAATGTTGTAGGCTCTACAGGTTGCCAAATAGTTCCTCTAGACATGATTCCTCTAAGCATAGACAAAAGGATTCAAATAAAGACCCTGTCACAGATGGAAATAATCTTATTGATTGAAATGGAGGAGCTCAATTTTGACAATGAACAAAGCATGATAATTATGTTTCATGAGAATGCAGAGTTTGATGCATATATATAGTGCTTTCATCAAGGGATAATATGTATTAATGCTTAAGAAGCTTTATGTTCTAGGGAGTATCCAGTCATAGCGATCTTAATGCATGAACATAAATGACCAATGGAATATAGTGTGATAAGACAATTATCTTGTGAAAAGAAAGCAGCCACTTCATGAATGTCAAGAACAGTGTTTCAAGGATGAAGATGAGCATTACCCTCTTAGAAAAAATTACAATCACTTTGCTAGATATGTACAGTGACAATCATGGTGCCAAAGTTTCATATAGTGGTGTTTTGTCAAGGTGTTTGAGGCATCAGAAGGGGTTACCATGAGTGTTTAACAACATGAGGAGGTATCATCAAAGGGATAGAGTATGGTACTCTTAAAAGGAAATGTTAAATGCAGGAGGTTCTTCAAAATGACAAACCCACTTTGGGGTTTCAATTTTCAAAGACATTCTACAGGAAAAGAAGTGTATTTACAAAAACCAATTCAGATGCTCACAGAAAAAACACGTTTTTGCTACAAATTGGAGCTTTCAATTGTACCCACACTGTACAATGGCTTTGAATCATTTTTCAACAAAATTTGAGGTTTTCTTTCAAATTAAAAAGACCCATCTAGGTTTATCATGAGAGGCTAATGCAGAATCATTAAACAATGGAGAAAAAAGAATAGGAATGACAAAATGAAATCCCATTTCATGCATTATTACAAGTCGTGCCAAATAGATCTCTATTTTTGCAAATATGGAAGACCCACCTGGGGTTTTTAAATGAAATACAACATTGCTACAGATTGAAGAAAAAGGAAGGTATAACACAAAACCCATTTACATTTCTACAAAAAATTTGAGTTTCTTCAAAAAACCAAGAAACCCCACTTGGGTTCTTTTTCAAAAAATTGTAGATACAAAAATATATGTGCTACAAGAAACCCACTTAGGGGTTTTGCAATTAGATTGCAAAAGGAACAAAAATACAGAGGAAACCCATTTTAAAAATGGAGGTCGAGCTCACAAGCCAATTTTTTCTTCTACATATCAAAAACCCGTCTGGGTTGATGAGAAATTTTCTCATACAAAATAAAATTGAAAAGACATTATGGGGCTTTCAATTGAAGCAAAGCTACATATAAAAAATACACTATTTTTTGTCCATGGCCACGGCCAAGAAACTTCTTTCTTCATGAAAGAAACAAGTAAACAATAATGGAGTGTCTTCATTAACAAATGCAGAAAGGAAACAAGCTTTTCATGCTTTATCATCAAGGTAGAAAACAAAATATGGGTTTCTTGTGCTCGAAATCTTAAGATGGAGTTGCTAAAATCTTACCAGAGCTTTTGTTTTTTTTCCTTCAACTTAAAAGCATTGTAATGTCCTCCATTCGAGCTTCATGAGTTTCTCATGACGACTGTGAACAAAGTGAAACAACGACAAAAAGAGAAAAATGATATAGATGCGTCAGAAATATGTCCATGGTCGCGGCCTGTAGCCCAGAAATGGCCTCTAAAATGGTGGTAAAATGCAGATTTTGTGCAACAAAAACTATTTACCTATTGTTCGAAGTGTTTCCCTCATGAAATCACCACAAAAACAGTGTCAAATCTCCATTTGTCTATGTTTGCTCAAACCCCACAACAACAGCATTTGTTTTCCAAAATGTTCAACGACAAAATGATGGTGTTTTCCATTGTTTTTTTATCTTTTGATGATTAGGGTTTGACCCTATTCGATGGTGATGGGATTTTCTTCCCATGTTTTAAAAAATGAAAACATGTGTTAATATAGTGGGGGCCGAAACTTATGTCTATTGACTTAGGCATGTTATGCCTTAAGCTTTTCCCATTGTTTCAAAACTTTTCCAAGTCATAAGTCCTCAAACAATACAACATATGGAGTGTGCCAAGTTACATGTATACGCCTTTGGTTTTTGACTCATGTATCATGTGCCTTGGAGAATATGCTTTCCAATAAATATGGAGGTTGGCCATATTGGCCAAGTTTTTTGAGCTTTTATGTTGCCTTGCAAATCAGAGTGTTGACCACATATAGCCTTACAATGCAAAGTGAAGAAGAGATGAGATAACTATATGCCTTATTGACCTTATTAATGCTTTTAAAAGCATTTTTTGCATTTCATTATTGCTTTTGCTTTTGTTTCAAAACATTGTAATATCATTTAAGTGATTTTGATAATCACTTTAACATTTTCACTTGCAAATGAAATGTAAATCATATTGATGGTGGGCCCCCTTATTTTGTGCTTTGAAATGTAAAATGACTTAAGTGATGTATTATGAATCACTTAATCAAGATTATTATCTTTAATTCCTTTTGGATTCTTATGTTTTCAAAACACACATATTGCATGAGTCAAAGCTGGGAGATAGAATGATTAAACTACAGGCATGAAAAGAGTGTGGGGGTGAGGTATTTGACTATTTTAGATGAGCATGTGTTATTTTAGAGGTTGTTTTGTCATTCTTTTGGCATGACTATGGTCTTGGCTTGACCTTGGACTGTTTGGAGGACTTTTTAGAGTGATTTTAGAAGGTTCTTTTTTGCCCTTATTGTTGCATTTGACCATAACCTTCTAGATGGATGTGTGTGAGGGGTTCTTGGTGGGTTTTTTGCTTAAGTATGTCCATTTTGAGCATTTTTTATTTAGTTCTTTCTTTCCAGCAACAGGATAGCTTTGTTTCTTGGAGCTATTTTTCATGGAGCAGTATTGTAACTCATGTGGACTTATGATGCAGTAAGCACTTTGAATTAATAAAGTAGAGCATTTTTACCTTCTCATTTCATGTTTTTCATGTATGTTGTTAATGATTGATCAGTTTGTCTTGTGAAAATCTATCTTTCCTTGCAAACTTATCTCATGTTTAGGCATTTGTTTAGCAGAAGATGTATGTTTATAGGTTATAAGTTGTGTTGTTTAGTAGTGTTGTTAGTTGTGAAACCCATGTTTTCCTTTTAAAATCACTGTTTATAGACCTCCTTATAAATTATTTATGTAAATTGCCTTGGAAAGTGAGTTGTGTTAATCAAACTTTATGATATTAATTTGAATGTGATAGGCTATTCACAGGTCTAAGTTGTTTTGGTGCATCACCTTAGGTATTTTTAGTATTAGGTTTATTTTCATGCAATTCTTACCCTTTACCTCAAAGATTAGTAGTTAGGTGACATCAAAGGGGAAGCCAGCCCTTATCATTGGAGGTCTGCTTTCGAATAGGATAACCACAACTTGAAAGCAGTCCCATGTTACATCCAAATTTGTTGAGTTCATTCAAAGCTTGGCATTAGGGTGCAGATTTGGACCCCTAACAGTACCCATACTCAAAAAACTCCAACCATGTTGAGGGATGATTGCATCTCTAATTTGGTCAGCTCTATCACTTATTCTATCTATTAGAACCCCTATACCTTGAGCATGCCTCACTCTTTTTGTTTATCTAGGAAGTTGTTTCATTAAATAATCTTCAAGAAATCTCTTTACCCCTCTTGATTTTGTGCTAGGCTCACTCATTGTGGAAGCTCTCAAACAACTAGGGTTTTTCAAAAATATTTCTTAATTCTTCTAAGGTTTCAATTCCTTCAAAATTATGCAACAATAAAGCCAAAACATTTTTCTAAAAACCTTTTAATACAACCACAAGCAATTTTGAAAATTACAAATTCACAAAAAAGACCAGAACATCTTACCCTTAAAATCACCTGGAAACCCTTATTTTATTTGTACAACTTTCTCCTGAAGCTCAAATTCTCATTTAGACTAAAAAATGCTTTGATTATAATTACATAGGAAAAACCCAAATCTATTGCTTTAAAACAATAGTGGTTATTGATTGCATCTTACTCTTAATTTCTAGAGATTATTCACGCAGATGAAACTAGCTATAGATTGCAAGTAGTTGTTTATGATTTTAAATTCCAGTCGTTGATCTTGAAATGTCATGGCATGATGGATGGTTAGCGCATCCTCAAAGTACTACTAAAATGAGAAATGGACATGTGTCCCTTTACCTTCCAACTACCAAAGTATTAGCACGTTGAAAGAAGAATATTTGATTTACAAATGCATTGAAAAGAACATCAATAAACATTTTTCAATTGTTTGTCTTCTATGAGATGCAAGGATAGCACATTTTACCTTTGCGCTAAAAATTAGAAAATGTGGTGCAAAGAACTTTATGCGCTCTAACTAGTAAATGTCACGTCCAGCGTAGTCAAAGAAAGTCAAGCCATTGCATTTTGCCTATGCACTACAAGAAAAGAGAATTTGATGTTCAAAGTAGTTCTACATTGAAACCAGAAGGTAACACATGTCTATATTTTTGTCAATACTACTTAGCATTTTACTTATGCATCAGGCATTAGAAATTGTGGTGCAAAAGGTATTTAGCAATGGAATGAGAAGGTTACAAGTGTCTCGATTAGGGGCCACAAATAACCAAAGTGCTTAAGTTATGAATTTAAACATTTGTTTTAAAGTTGTTTTAAAGTACACTAGGATACAAAAATCAGTAAGAAATAAAAGGGTGTCAGTTGGAAAACGGAACAAAATCCATGAATTTTTAAGTGATTGAGATACTGGTGCTAGCAATAAACGAGAAAACATAAACATTGCAAGAGGTTTTCGACGAAGGTTTAGAGTTTTGAAAAAAAATTCAAAACCTTAATGCAATGTTTTTAAACCCTAGCAAATATGACCATTTAGCAAATTTTCAGAGGATTGGATAATTCAAAGAGCCAAGAATTTAGCTTGTTATAGTTTTTGTAATTTGTAGGTTTTTATTGGATGCAAGCTCTTGTATTTCCATTTAATTTTTTTATTTTTCCACTTAAAAATTATAACTTAAGTAACTAAAAAATGGTAAAAGTGACTATCATGGATTTTGGAAATCTAATAACATTAATTCTAATTACTCTCAATGAAAGATATTGTGTGAACCCTTTTCCTAGTACCTGCAAAACAACATGAGTAAACGAGTTAAACAAGGAATTGCAAGCTAAAACAAGGATTCCCCATGAAATCCATTTACAACATTCAAACTAGGAAGAAAATATTAAAGAACACAATGGAAATGATAAAACAAAGATTGAATCCTAATTAGATGTGCAAACTCATGATCCCATGGGGGAATTGGTGCCAATTTGATGTGAAAATTGGCCATTTCCCAATTCCTATGATGCAAGCTTGATATGTTGATGAAGATTTGATCCACTTTGTTGATGTTGAAGAGTGCTCCAAGCTAAAATCTACAAAACCTAACTATGATTCAAGAATGATTGATGAAATTTGATGGATATTTGAGCATGGTAACTTTGCCTAAATTGTGGATGATCAAATGAGGATATAAGCATTTTATTTATAGAATTCCAAGATGGATGAATGTCCAAATTTGAGCAATGTGGGACTAACATTCATCCAATGGCATGATGCCACTTTTCAATCTGTGAATGGATGAAGGATGTGCAAGATTTGGGGTTTGTGCCAATAAATGCATAATTTTGAATTTCAAATTTGTTGAAATGACATGTAAGAGGGAAGGGAAAATGCAATAAATGCCACTTGGCTCAAGGAAAAGGACATGTAAGATGAATTTATTGCCTTGTTGGATGTACATGTTGACTTGGAATTTTTGAATTCAAATTGAGAGAATATTCCAAAAGATGCTTTGTGAGGAAAATAGAGATTTAATAAATGAATTAAATCTATTTTCATGTGCAACTTGCATTATCTAGAGGATGGGACATGAGATGAGATTAAATTAATCAAGGGTCAATTAATTTAATGAGAGAGGTTAGATGATGTGACCTACTTGACTCAAATTTAAATCAAATAAGAGAGGAATATGACAAGGGATTAATTAAATAATAATTTTGATTTATTTAATTAAAAGAGATGGTGTTAGATTAAATCAAATAAGGTTTTAATTTATTTAATTTAATGAACAGACTTTAGAGATTTAATCAAATAATTGATTATTTAATTAAATAGGGATAATTAGATCATATAGATTGATTTAATTAACAAAAGGGGTTGACTTAATTAGATAAAATGATTTATTTAATTAAGAGACAAATATTGATGAATTTAATCAGATAGGGGAATTTGATTAAATAGTTAGACTGAGGGATGATTTAGGAAGAAACGATGTTAGTAATCAGGATCAGATGCATAATGTCAATCAGTATATTTTACGTGTCTACATTTTGCCCCTCTTTGAAGCAATGCACTTGTTGCGTTGGTCAAAGAATAAATGATCTCGATCGAAGCCAAAAATTTTGTTATTTAAAAACTTGCCCCACTGCTGCTTGGCCGGAGAGAATATGCCAATATAATGCCCCCTCGAGAGATTGGACAAAATTCTAATTTTTTGGGCGATCTCGTGAAAAAAGAAGACAAAGTACTCGATAGGTCCGAAAAGACTCTGAGAGGTTAAAAACGTGTGTAAATGCAATAAAGCGATGAAAAACAAGCCTCAACTGGAGAAAAAGTGGTTCGGGAGTCCAAAACCCTAGCAGGACAGCCAAATAGGGTTAAAAAACCCTAATTTTTAGGCTTAAAAGGGGCCCGAGGGGTCACTTTCAAGTCATTTTCACACACCTCCGCTAGCAACCTTAAGATTTGAGCTCTGACCCCCTGGTGATATGGCGCAACTACAGCTTCCCCTACACATCACTGATCGAGTTCGGACATACCAGCGGCCACCTGGCATCGGGGCATTGGTATGTGGTCCTTACCCAAGCTTTGTCCTTTCAATTAATGCCTCATTTAATGCTTTAAAGGGTCAATCCGCCTACAGCGGCGCTATATAGCGCCGCTCAGCAATCAAACTGCACCGTGCGGTGCTGTTTTGTGCCACAACGGTGCTGTTTGGAATTTAAAAACTGTGATGCTAAGCTCGAGGCCAGTGGGGTGGTTTGAAAAAGTGCGATGCAGTGTCACCCATTTCATGAAAACTGTGACGCTGGATGATAAAGTGCATCACGGTGGTGCCATTTTGGTTTTTTTAGGGCTCAACGTTGGAGTTTGATTAAAATCAAACTGCGATGCTATAACAAGTTGCACTGCTGGATACATTTTTGGAGCGTTCGATCAAAAAAAATTCAAAAATTTTAATACGTTGACCTTCCTTGATGCAAGATGCAACGAGGGAGCTCTACTCTCAAGAGCATAGGTCACGATATTTGGCTGCCATCTTGCGAGACTTGAGCGATAGGGACCAGGATCGACTCAAGGTTGTGGCACATTGCATACTTGGCGCCTGTGCGCACTCACCTAGGGATGTTGTCAGGGTTGGACGAGAGGTGGCACAACGAGACATCCTCATTTCATCTCCCCATTGGCGAGGCTACCGTCACTCTAGAGGACATTTGGCATATTCTACGATTGTCGATTCATGGGCGACAGGTGATTTTCGATATGGACGAGGGGCATGAGGCCTGCTACAGAGTCTTTGCCACATGGGTCATCATCTTCTATGAGGGACAGATAGAGCTAGAGCAATATAAGGTCATAACACTTCTCTACCGTTGGGTGATTGCAGCCATCATTTCAGGTCTTGTTGCCCCAGACAAGCGAGAGCGATACTTCAGTCCCGACTGGTGGTATTGTTGGGAGCAGATGGTCTGAGACAGGCTGGTTTGTTTCGCATGGGGGCATGTTCTTCTAGCTTCGCTTTACAAGGACCTCCATGAGTACGTCTACATGGACGACAGAGCGTTGGGGGCTGGGGTGACTTTACTTCACGTCTAGGCGTGGGAGCACATTTATGCACTACATCCACATGTCATTCTAGTTCTGATGGGGGAAGATGATCCCCTCGTGGCATGATATAGAGGCGGTGTGTCCTTTACACACACCAGTAAGTACGGGATCCCCTACTAGAGGCAAGTCTTAGATGAGATATTGGTTTTCACTTGGTGACCATACCTTGGTCGGCCTGGATGGGCCGACGATGTCGATCAGCTATTCTATTGCCGCCAGGATCAGTATAAGCAGGGGCAGGAGCATACTATGATTGAGAGGTACCTGCCTGGGCATGTGCAGCATCAGTTCGGAGAGCCGCAGGATCGGCCTGATGATGGCTATGTAGCTGTCTTCGCTCGCAGCATGACACAGGTGTCATGGGGAAAATACATTCCTACCTCAGAGGTCATCGACAGTTTCTGGAAGTTGGTAGCCTGACCATGGGCTTATGATCAGGGTTTAGCAGATCCAGGCACCACTTAGGCGTATAGGGATTGGTTCCGACCTCCCCTTTGGTTGACTATTCCAGGTGTTGACCCAGATCTATGCAGAGTTAGAGGCAAAGGGAGAGGATGAGGACGAGGACAGAGCATTGATATTCGACAGGATCCACCAATTGTGCCTCCAGTCCCACTAGGTCACGGAAATGTACACATGTAGGACTAGCAGCAGGAGCCACCACGAGATGAGGATTAGCCTCGGGTGCAGCCACAGGGATAGGAAGATGCTCGAGATGCACTGATTGCGCAGTTACAGGCTTAGATCCATGTCGTGACTACCGAGAGAGATCAGGCGAGGGTCGAGAGAGAGCAGCTCAGAGCAGAGAGAGATCAGGTTGTACAACAGAGACAAGCTACAGAGTTACAGGCAACCACTGAGCTAGGCTGGAGGCAGCAGATAGAGAGCATAACAGCCTCCTCCTCCCAGGGTACAGTGTTAGTTTGATCCTATAGGGATGCCATCCGAGAGGCAAAGTACTACCGACAGGCCTATCACGAGATGGTACCCAGAGCAGAGCGGGTCCCTGAGTACTCAGAGCAGGCCAGCCACAGACCAGCAGAGGGTCACAGTGATAGGGGCAAGGGCAGCATTCATAGAGACTGAGCTTGATCAAGATGTTATGATACTTTTTGTGCCTCATGGGCTCATTTTTGATAGCCTGATGGGCGTTTTGTATTGATTGACACATGTACAGTGATCTGATTTATTATCATACTATGACAGTTATGTAATGATATATATATGAGCTAATGATGATTTTGATGTGATGCACTATGTTCCCTTTTATATATGATTTTAGTTCTATCTGTTATGGATGCTTTTATTTCTAATGATGCATGCGTTATGATTATGACTAACAGATCTATATTATGTTAACCTATGATATGCAAATGTGATGGTCTATTTATGATAATGCAACTGCGATGGTCCGATATGTGAAATGATATGATCTATGATGTTCATGTGAAATGATATGTGACCTATATTTGTTTATGGATACATCTATGCTTTGCTTATAATGAATTTTGCATGTTTATGCCTATATGGAATGATTTATGCAATAAATGATTTATGATGCTATTTATGAGATGATATGGATGATGTAATGGTTGTGATATGATGTAAATGAGATGGTTCTATGAGATGCTTAGAATAACAAATGTTATTATCCTAAACGTAATAAATGATGATGTAATGTATGCGATGCAAAGTGATATGAGGATGTGTAATGAATGTAATGTGATGAGATGATGTCATGATGTTATGCAAGTATGCAAATGAATTAAATGCTTCTATGCCTATTTTTTATGCAAAAAATGATTATGAAATGTTTATGTTATGCAATGATTTTTGTGATAGATGGTAATGTGAAATGATTTATAAATTGCAAATGAATGTTATGCAATGATTGATATAATGGCATGCGATGCAATGTAATGGGTGAAATGCAATGACATGGATGCACCTATCTATGAAGAATGTTTATGATAACCTGTTTATATGCTGATTAAAATGCAATGCGTATGTTTCCTATATGATATGTTTGTGCAATATGCTAATGATTTGTGGATGCAGGATTGATGATGATGATAGTGATGATGATCAACTGTCATAGTACCTTGTTAGTGCGGTTAGTAAGAAAAGAAGAAGTCATTTCAACAAGACACAAGATGATGCAAATGAAAATGATGATGATGATGATTACTTACTGAGGAATTGGGATTTTCAATGGGCCAATTTTTCTTATGTTTGATAACACACGTGGTACAATGCATCAAGGTATAGAAAACCAGGATGGCGTTGTACCCAGTGAGATGAACTTTAACTTGACAAGCATATAGGAGTATTATTGTTCACACCCGACATACGAAAACCTTGTTAGAATGTACTTTAGAAATTTCAGGCACCTCAGACCAAAACACGGAAAGGTAAACCTATTCATGCAATAGTCAACAAGTTTCCCTAGACCTCTTCCATACATATCTAACAAAGCAAGTATTCACCGAGGTTATATTACAAGAACGACCAACAAGCATAGGAGAAAAAAGATAATGATCGTTGCCCCATTCCTATCTCTCTAAATCCTTCATTCGGATATCATCGAGAGGTCCTTGAACTTAGCGCAATAAGTTAAGTCAAAAGACAAAGATAAAGCATACAAACAAGTCGATGTTCTTCAATACCGCTAACCAAAAGGGGATGTGTTTTCAAGGATAAGAACTCGAAACTATTGTCAAAAGATAATGCCCATTGTAGGAAGGATTCATCCTAGGACATGTTAGTGGATGGTGGCACATCAGTTCATTTATCCAAAGTGTTCTGAAAGGATGATTGATATGGGACCGCTTGGATGATGGACTATCGACACAAAGAATTGGCCAACTTGTTTACGTACTAATTTAGACCTGAGACTTGATGTTTTTGAGTTTAAATTTTAACCTACTAGACTTGTTTCTAACTGTTTCACCAAAGGTTGAGGATGACGATCAGTTTAGTATGGATGGCATTATTGCGAGTGCAAGCGTGATGAGACGGATGGATTTTTTCAAATATTTGGATGTTTTGCAATGTTTTGAGGCTATTTTTGGTATTTTTCAAGGTTTTACAAATGTTTCATTTTTGATTTTTTGAATGTTTTTTGGGATTTTCTGAGATTTTTGACCAAGAGACTAACCTAAAAACCTATCCTAGAGGCCTCAAGGGCTGATCAATAGATTAGCCTTTCCTACGTTATATACGCAAAGACCACGTAATTCGACTAACGACTCTGTTTTTGACTTTTTGACCAACTTTTTGACTTGTTTTTAGATTTTGATATGTTTTGATTTTTTTTTTTTTGGATTTTCTGATTTTTTGATGTTTTTGGATTTTCTAATTTGAGGACCTTAAGATCATACATGAATCCGATCCGATGAGAACATTCCCCCAACGTGATGCAATAGACTACTCCGATAAAGGCAGAACAAATTGACCTTGAGGATGGGTCGAGTAGTACTAGGAGGGATCATGATACGAACACAGGACCAAGCTATGGTGCGGATGCGAGTGGATGAGTGATGGATGGAGACCTAAATGCAATGGATGATGGAAGCGTAATGATTGCAAAACAAATTGTAAAGATCCTGGTGGATGGAAAGTGCTTATTTACGCAAGGCACCTATTTGCCAGGTTTTCACCAAGGTACTTGCCCAAAGTGCCACCGAAGTGGTTTTCACTAGAGGACGATTTTTCTCTTTACTATTTTTGATCCTTTTTTCTGATTTATTTTGGATTTTTTGATTATTTTTGTTGTCTCCAAGATGCATGTTTGCTAGGTTTTCACCAAGGTAACCATTTTTTAGGACATTTTTTGATTTTTTGGATTTTTGGTTCTATACCTTGAAAGATTTAGGCATAAATTTTTTTGAGATGGGAGCTATTCATGGGCTCCTGCAGAGGTTCCCCTTCGGGTGTTGATAACTGATATGCCCCTGATTTGTAACTTGTTGTGATGACCAATGGTCCCAGCCAATTGGGTTCGAACTTTCCTTTGTTGCTTGGGTTTGGGACATTCTTCTAATTCTCTTTTAACACCAGTTCTCCGACTTGGAACGTCTTGCTTTTGATTTTCTTATTATAGCTCCTTTTGAGTCTATTCTAATAGAATTGCAAATGATTCAAAGCATCTATACGTTTCTCATCTAGTGGCTCTAGCTCGTTCAATGTTGACACTCGGTAGTCTTCATCAGTGATGAGGTTTTGCAGTGATATTCTGAGGGATGGGAGCTCGATCTCAATGGGGAGTATCGCTTATGATCCATAGACCAAGGAGAAGGGGGTGGCACCGGTGGGTGTGTGGATGCTGGTTCGATAGGCCCAAAGGGCAGGATTAAGCTGCAAATGCCAATCACGACCTGCATCATTGACTGTTTTCTTAAGGATTTTCAGAATGGTTTTATTTGTAGCTTCTACTTGGCCATTGCCTTGGGGATAGTACGGGGTGGAGAAGCAATGTTGTATTTTATATTTTTTGCAAAGATTACGGACATCCTGATTCTTGAATGGTGTCCCATTATCTGAGATAATGGCTTGTGGAACACCATAGTGGCATATGAGATAGTTCATAATGAACTTTGAGATCTGTTTTCCAGTTATATACGTCATGGGTATGGCTTCCACCCACTTAGTAAAGTACTTCATTGTGGTTATGATGAATTTGTGGCCGTCAGATGAGGTGGGTGTGATTTTCTCAATGAGATCGAGTCCCCACTGCAAAAAGGGCCATGGTGTGACAATAGGATGAAGCTCTTGAGTTGGAGCATGGATGAGGTCCCCATGTTGCTGACATTGTAGACACTTTCTGGCATGATCATGTGCTTCTCATTCCATTGTGGGCCAATAATACCCCATCCTTAGTAGTTTCTTAGCGATGTTCATTCCACTCAAGTGTGAACCACAAATATCGTTGTGTACTTTAGTTAGAGCGGTTACTACCTTCTCAGCATTTAGGCAGCGTAGTAGGGTACCTTCTATGCTTCTACGGTATAGGATATCACCTAGGATGACAAATTTGGATGCCTTTTTAACAAAGGTTCATTTTAGGTTTTATGGTAGGTCAGCGGGTATGACTCCTATTCGAAGATATGTGTAAATGTCATGATACCAAGGATCGCCAGGACCAACAATTTCACACACATATTTTGATTCTGGTACCTCGAATGCGGGAATGAGAAGCTGCTCGATCAGAAATTCATATTTTGGAACGTTGTGAGGGATGTCTTATAGGGATCCAATTGTTGCCATGGCGTCTGCTACTCTGTTGTTAGTTCTTGGGATCTTCTCAAATGTTATTTCTATAAAAGATTCTTTGAGAGTCTCCACCAATTTCTTGTATGGAGTGAGCTTGTCATCCTTGGTCTGATATTCATTATTGACTTGATTTATGATCAACTGAGAGTCTCCGTACACTTTGAGAGCTATGATGTTCCATTGCACTGCTATCCTGAGACCTATGGTTAAGGCCTCGTATTCTGCAATATTATTAGTGCAAGGAAATGCCAATTTGTATGACCTTGGTATGCAATCCCCTTGTGGGGTGATGAAAAAGACACCAGCTCCTGATCCATGTTGTGTGTATGAACCATCAAAGTATAGTTTCCAATGGTCAGCTATATTGAGATTAAAAATGGATTCATCAGGAAATTCTGAGACGAGAGGGTTCTCTGAATAGATTGGTGCCTCTGCTAGTTGATCTACAATAACCTGACCCTTGATTGCTTTTCGCTCGACATACTCAATGTTGTACTCTGACAATATCATCACCCATTTTTCCATTCTTCCTATGAGCATTACCTTTGATAATAGATACTTGAGGGGGTCAATTTTGGCGATGAGCTTTATCTTGTGTGCCAACATGTAATGTCTGAATTTTTGTGATGCAAACACTACTATGAGGCATGCTTTCTCAATGAATGAATAGTTTAGCTCATGCCCAACCATTGTTCTGCTAATATAGTAGATAGCCCTTTCTGTTCCATTTTCATCATGCTGAGATAGGAGAGCTCCAAGGGCTGCTGTTGTTGTCGATACGTATAAGATCAATGGTTTATTTTTTATGCGTGGCATTAAGACTGGTGGTGTCAATAGGTATTCCTTGATCTTGTTGAATGCCTCTTCACACTTGGTATCCCATTTGTACGCTACCCCCTTGTGGAGTAGGTGAGAATATGGGTTCTGCTTGTCTGCTAGTTGTGCTATGAATCATCAGATGGATTGGAGTCTGCCTTGTAGACCTCTCAATTGTTTTAATGTCTTTGGTGCTTCCATCTCGAGGATTGCTTTCACCTTTGCGAGATCCACCTCAATACCCCTCATTGATACTATGTATCCTAGTAGTTTACCTGATTGTACGCCGAAGACACACTTCTTGGGATTTAGTCTGACTTTGTATTCCTCCAGTCTATCAAAGATAGCACTTAGGGTTGCTATGTGATCTTTTCTTTTTCTTGGCTTAGCTAGGATGTCGTCAACGTAGTCTTCAACTGTTTTATGGATTATGTCATGGAATATCAATGTCATGGCCCTTTGATATGTCGCTCCTACGTTCTTTAGGCCGAATGGCATCATGTTCCAACAGTAGGTCCCCAATCGACAAGTGAAAGTTGTCTTATGTTGATCTTCTTTTGCTATCATGATCTGATTGTATCCTGAAAATCCATCCATTAGTGATAGCATCTCATGTCCTACTATCATGTCTACTATCATGTCGATGTTGGGAAGTGGTAAATCATCTTTCAGACATGCTTTGTTCAAATCTCTGAAGTCTATGCAGATTCTAATGGCTCCATCAAGTTTTGAAACAAGTACCAAATTTGACACCCATTCTGGATAATCTATTGGCTGTATGAATCCTGCATCTACTAGCTTTTTTAGCTCCATTTTGACTAATAGAGCAATTTGAGGATGCATTTTTCAAAGCTTTTGTTTGACCAGATTTGCTTTTGGATACAATGCTAAGTGATGAACCACAGTCTTTGGATCAAGTCCTGGCATGTCAGCATAACTCCATGGTAAGTTTATCTGTCTTTCCCTTAGGAATGTTGCTAAGAGTTCTTGCTCTTCTGATAGTAGTGATTCTGCATAGAATGTGATATGCGGGGTCTCCTTTGTTCCTAGGTTGATAGGATTGCATTTTTTGGCCAAGACTGTTGATTTTTCCTGATGAATGTCTCTTAAAGGAAGATTGAATCCTTCATCCTTGGGCGCCTCAAAGAGGTTTTCACCATTGGATACATCCTTTCTTTTTACTTTTTTCTTGTCAAAGAGTGCCACAGTGTGGTTTTTACTCAAGGACTTCGATATGATTCTGAGTTTCTCACTTTTGCGACTGAAGGATTCAATCATTTCCCCATAATAGGCATGTGTGTCCAACTCCATTATAAACCCTACTTTGTGATCCCCATCTGGAATGTTGTCCTACAATCCCATGAATTCTGAGAGCGCCTCATCATTTTTGAATGTATCAAGAATCAGTGGTCCTCGCTGGTCATAGTCGATGAGTTGGGGATATACTAAACGGATCTCATGATTTTGTTGGTCTGGTTCAAAGGAGACGGTGCTAATCATGCACAGGGTGCTGTCCTCAAATAACCTAGGTAGATTGGTTATGGTATCCTCGTCATCGCTACTATTATAGATCTCAGTTATAAAGTTATGTATGTCTCTACCTACGGATATTGGTGAGCATACTTCTGCTACTATTGGCTGAGGAGAAATATTAACCGTTCTAGTCGGAGTACTCCGGCCACGTATGGTTATGCTTAGAGGGGTACATCTAAGGCCAATATTTGTTATGGATCGTGTCTCTAGCATGATAGGTATTATCAGCCCATTGTCATTTTGTCCCAGTCTTTGATTTCTATCGTAGCCCATTGCAAGCATCATTTGTAGACCCTTGCTTCTTTCATCCATTGGTAATTCAGGTGTCAGTATTTCATCTTGATATAACATGTGAGATGGATCTACTTCAATAATCTCCTAGCCAAGGTCTCCCCATCTTATGAATTCGAGATAGTCTTCAAGAGATGTTTGTGATGTGGAAGCTTGGTTTTCTTGTGGACGTTCACATGATCTAGGAGATTGTGGTAACTCTCCTATCACAAAAGCATTGTTAGGGAGCTTGTAGCTTCCACAACCATCATCCTGGATGATAAGCTTGATGTCAGAAATGGTGGGAATGGTGGGAGTGGTGGGTGTCTCTGTTGCAGAAGTGGACGCGAGAGTGGCGGGGTCAATGTATGGTGTGGATGGGCCCTCATCATTTTTTGGCACTTGGGATATTTTGTAATACTTTGCTTCAAGATTTTTGCAGTATGAGAAAGGTTCAGGGTCTCCATGGATGGTAACTTCTTATCCATTATGTGTAAATTTCACACATTGGTGGAAATTTGATGCTACCGCTTTCATCACATGGATCCATGGACGTCCTAAGAGGATATTATATGGCAAGTTGAGGTCCAAGACCTGACAAGTGGTTTCCATGATGGCAAACCCTACTTGAATAGGGAGTTTGATTGTGCCCTGAGACACTCTTTCTTGATTGTCATACGCCCTTATGGTGATACCCTTTCCTTTGTCGATGGAATCTTCTGATATTTTCAACTGCTTGATGAGGCTTAGGGAACATATGTTCAAACCTGCACCTCCATCCACCAAGACCCTTTTGATTTTGCTCTTATGTACTATGGCTTCCAAGTGAAGTGCACGGTTGTGAGATGGTTGAGCGGGGAAATCTTGGTCAGAGAATGTGAGAAGATTAGGCATAATGATATTTCCGACCATAGCTTGGAATTGCTCCGCGTCGAGATCTGTGGAGACAATGGATGAGGCCAATGCTTCTTCAAGGATTTTCCTATGGGAAGATGAGATTTTTAGCAACTCCATGATGGAGATTTGTGTTGGCATTCTCTTAAGTTGATCTACAACATTGTAGCCATGTGGAACAGATCTAGATGAAGGGACTCTATTTGGTTGGGATGATCCTACGATGGTGACCTTGTCGCCTCTTGTGGTGACTCCATAATCTTTGGCATGGGTGCCTTTGATGGTGATGACCATGCAATCTTCATTTAGGGAGGCAACAACTGTTTCATACACATGATTTACATTTCCCTTCCCTTTATCATTTTTATTCCCTTTGTTGCCATGATTCGGCATCAGATTCGTATATATCTTAAGATCTTGATTTCCTGTAGGTTGTTCTATGTTTATGATTTTCTTATCGATGAGATCTTGGATGATGTTTTTGAGTCTCATGCAACTGTTTGTGGTGTGGCCTTTGATTTTGTGGAATTCGCAAAGTTGATTCTCGTTATACCAAGGAGGTTTGACATCCGGTTCTTGGTAATTCTCAAATGTAGGAGGCTTGATGAGTTTTTTGTCGATCAACTTTTTCATTATGTCCTCAAATGGTTCCCCCAAAGTGGTGTATTTTCGTTCAGGATAACTTTTGCATTGGGGTGGTCCCCTTTGGTCATTGAGATTATTGATGGTTGGATTGTGGTTTGATTGGTGTGTCGTGTGATGATTGTTGTGGTATTGTGTTTGGATTTGTGGTGCGGGTGTATGTTGGCATGGGGCACTAATGACCACCTTAGCATCGACGATACCATCATTAGTAAAGTTTTTGTTCCTTGCCCACGTGTGAGGTTTATCATTTTAATTGGATGGTGGGCGGTTGTTTTGTTGTTTGTGGTATGAAGTTGATTTTGAGGGTTGAGTCACAAGGGCTCTTTCGATGCTAAGCACCTTTGGGATCAACTGATTGTATGTAGTGATGCCCTGAACCTTGAAATGAAATGCCAAGTGGCCCTCAAGGTTGGCTATGATGGTGCAAACTTGTTCTTCTAGCATGGTCCACTTGCTCCAATTGGCCTTGGATCGCCATCGTTGTAGGAATGAGGTGAATGATTCACCCTTTCCTTGTTTTAGAGCTGAGAGTTCTTCGAGACTAACATCCATTGTAATGTTGCATGCATAATTTTTAATGAATGCGTCCCTAATTTATTGGAATGTTCTAATGCCTGAAGGTAAGTGAGAGAACCATTCTATAGCGTAGCCTGCCAAACTCTTAGGGAATAGCCGCATCAGATAAGTATCATCATATGCAACCTCCATGCGATGAACCTAGAATTCCCTGATGTGATCTTCAGGGTTTCCCATCCCTCGATATTTGTCAAATTTGGGGGTTTCAAATCCCTTGGGGAATTGTTTCATTACTAGGCTCCTATCAAATGGATAGGGACACAAGTTGCTTGGTGTTTTGGTTGTTCGCCCTGATTGAAGGTCGAGCACTTGTTGCGAGAGCAACCTGATTTGTGTTGTCACATCATTTGCGGATCAAGGGGTGGGATAAAAGTGTTTTGGGGTGTTTCGATCATAGGTTGGATGGGTGGGTTGGTCGGTGTGTTGTTCGATGGTATCTGTATGTTTTTTCTGAGCGAGGTAGGCTTCCACCTGCTTTTGTATGAACAACGCTTGTTGTTGATCTTGTTGTTGTTGCACTAAGATTTGTGCTTGTTGTTTCAACAATGCTTGTTGTTGTGCTTGTTATTGTTCCAACAACGCTTGTTGTTGGGCTACCAATTATGTTGCTTCTTGCTGCTCTTGGTATTGCTTTAATACTAGCTGATATGCTTGCAAATGCGCTACTTGTCTTTGTACAAGAAGTTGTGCTTGATATTGGGCTTGTTGTGCCTGATATTGAGCTTGTGCTTGTGCAGTTTGTGCTTGTGCTACTTGTTGTTGCAATAGAAGTTGTGCTTGAGCGGTCTTTTGTGCTTTCAATACTTGCGCGGCTTGTGCAACTTGAGCGGCTTGTTGTTTTTGTTGTTGCAATAAAGCTTGGGCTTGTTATGCTTGTTGTGTTTGTAATGTGGCTTGTGCAGCTTGTGCAACTTGCTGAGCAGCTAGTTGTTTAGCTTTTTGTTTTTGAACTTGTTGGTATCCTCTTTGGAAAGTAGCTTACAATGTCACATTGTATTGGCTTGATGTGGTGGACGTTGGTGGTGGTGGGGGTGGTGGTGGATTTGGAATGGTGTTTGTGAAGGTTGTGTTGGTATTTTGCGTCATGGATGATGTTGTTGATGTGATCATGCTTTGTGATGTTAAAGGGGTGTTTGATGATGTTGCAATTGCTTGTGTGTTTGTCGTCTATTGTTGTGATATCAACGACAAATTTTGAGCGTTTGGCATAATGCTTTGATTGATATTTGGGATAGTGGTTTGATTGATATTTGGTAGAGGGGGAAGCCCTAAACTAAGGAGTGATGTGGATGATGATGGAAATGGTGGAAGTGGTGGAAATGTAAGGGGTGTGAGTTGTGAAAACGTTGTGGTGTCGAAGATGCCCCCTAGTCCGAACATGTCTCCTTCCTCTTGTGAATTTGTGAGGAGGGGAGTTTGGGGCTTTACACGAAAGTATGATGATGATGGATCATGATGGAAGGTGAGAGGAACATTCTTATGTAATGGTTTTTCACATATGTTTTGTTCCAAGGTGGTGTTTGCATCCAAATTTTGATTATTAACAAGGGGGTGTGCTTGAAGAATATTGAGAAATGCATTTCCCTTGTTAACATTGGGTTGGGTTGGAGCACAAGATGTCGTGACTTGCGGAATGTTTTGCGTGATGTTTTGGGATGGGGGTGTAGATGAGATGGGGATGGTGGATGAGATTGGAGGAAATGATGTCTCCACTATGGTACTCACATCAAAATACGAAGGTAGTTTGGCCCCTTGTTTTGCTAGTTCAAGCATGTATAACAAAGGGTTGAGCCTCATCATGATGTTGATGATTCTATGGTTGTCCGGATTTTGGAGCATTTCATTTATTTCTTCGTGAGACATCCCCAAGGTGAGATCTTCTCCTTGGTTTTCCTCTTGCAGATTTTGGGATAATGAGATGGTCAATGGATTGCTTGATTCAACAGGATTTATCTCAACGTTTGTTTGGCTAAGATCACTTGAAGCGGGTGTTTCTTTGTTGGCTTCCATGCTCTTCTTGTATTGAGATCTGGTTTGAACCATAAAATGAGGATTAATTTTTAAGAATGGGAGATGAATCTCTTGATTCTTTGGATTGATCTTTATTTTATGTCCCAAAGTAGAAAATTTTAGAATATCTTAAGGATCAAGAGATGATATGATGATGATGTAAAAGATAAATGATGTGGATGTTATGATCTTTTGGTAAATCTTAAAAGAGATACTAGGCTTTTGGGACTTTCGGATATGTTTCGGATTTTGATTTTGATTTTCCCTTGGGATTTGTCCTTGATTGATTTTGATTTGGATTTGGATTTTGAACAAATAGACCCTAAGATGTTTGGATGATTGTCTAAGGGATAGATTTGATCAAAGGATGATAATTTGAATGTGCGGGAAGAAGGATGCATCTACCCACACCTATCCAAACAAGATGATGGTTTCACTAAGCATATGAAGAAGGATTCATCTACATATACTAAGCTAAACGAGATGGTTTTGATAACTTTTGACTAATCATATGCAAAAGGATACATCTACACATACCTAGCCAAAGGTTATTTTGATAATGTTTTCAAGGATTTAGTCTCAAGGACTTTCATGATGTTTGATTTTTCCCAAAAGGCCTAGCATTTAAGGCATGATTTCAAGATTTTCCAAAAGGTGATGGTGAGATGATGTTTGTTTTGATGTTTTGAAGGATGGATGAAATGATTTTGATTTGCTTTGATCCTAAGATGAACCTAAAAAGACACCTTGTTTGCCTAGACCTAGGTATTGAAGAACATGCAAATGCTTCCTATATACCTTAGTGACCAAAGAATGATTTAATTTGAACACACATTTTTGGATTTTTGAAACAATGATCTTTGCTTTGGATTTTTGAAATCGTGAGTTTTCAACACACATGAAAGTTCATTTTGCTTAGCTTTGCTTAATGGTCTTATTTTACCAAAAACACTTTCTTATGATTAAGTTTTCAAACAAAGATGTTCAATGTCTTAATTTCTTCAAACCCCACAAGATATGTTATGTGGAAATTTGATGAACTCAAGGCAAGGGTTTCCCTATAGTTTACTTAAGGAGACAAATCGAGATATAATCTAATGTTTAGAAACCTCTAAGGACATGAATCCCAAGGGCAAGCAATAACATATAGATTGAGTCAAGGGTATTTGTCTCCAAAAGGGTTTGAAGTTTGGATGATGTTAAGTGTTTGTTTTTGAGATGTTTTTGATCAAACAATGCATTTTGAAACCCAAGAATAAGTACAATCCTATGGATGTGTAAGACAATATTTGTTGGATTCCCACTTGGACAAGTCCAACTACACTTATCTTTATCAAATGGTTAGATGCTTGACCCCACTGGCTCCCCTCCACGGCACTCACTTATATGGGGTAGCCAAGCATCAACACCCATGAAACTCCCATGGCATGTTTTCTATTTCTACTAAAAGACCGTAAAAGTGTGGGGTGGCTTCAGAACAATCGTTCTTGCACTAACAAATAGATTAAAGGATTTTAGAAAATTCTAGCACATGGGTTTTAATAAGGACTTTTCGTTCGTGGAGATTGACCCATATGGCAAGAGTCCCCTTTCGGATCCATCTTATCGGAATCAACCATGTGATATTGGCGTTTCTTCCAATATCCACATTTATATCCCAGTTGGAAATACTCTTGGCTTTAGAGTGTTACCGGTTAAGTCGTTCCCTTGGATGAGTACTTTTTCCCCAAGGCAGGCCCTCTAGGATAAACAAAAGTGAGTGAAAACAAGATCCGTAATTCGATCAATCTTTGATGGCAACAAAGAGAGAGAATATACGCGAAGATGCCCCCACTCACACTCGCACAAGATGTTCAATTTTAAACCCAAATCGAAGTGTGGAGGTGATTGCTTTATCTTAACCCAAAGTCATGAAAAAGGCCTTTTGATTCTCAAGATCGCTATAAATCACGAGAAGCACATACGTCCTTTTTCAATACCTGTAGTTCAAGTAAGCCTTCACAAAAAAAAAAAGTTACACTTGTTCTTTTTAAATCCACAAAGCAAAATGTGAGTTCTTTTTAAGCATCAAATGACAAGTGAGACATTTTGTTCAATTTGTTAACCAAAAACAAACTTTAGTATGTTGTTGATCCTATTGTTTGTTTTATCCTTTTGCAAGAAATAAACAAAAAGATTCTTTTTAAACCCAAAGGAAATTAGTATCCTAAGAAAGAAGTGCTAATAATTCCTTGAAGAAGTGTTAAACAAACACTAAAGTGTTTAAAAACACTTTGATTGGAGGAAATACCATCATCATGCTCCTTGTTCCTTTGTTTTCAATTTCCAACCTACAAGTGAGAAAAACCCGTCAAATTCTGGAAACTGCAGAAGTTAAAAACCATAAAATAGAATATAAATTGATCATCAATCAAAAGACACATGTTAAAATTAAATTTTCCCTTTTTATTGTCTTCCAGCATCGCAACTCGTAACTGCGTCGCAGTTTGATTTCTAAGTGGTGCCCTCAGAGCGCCGCTTACCAATCAGCGTCACTCTATGTCGGGACAGAGAGCTCAACTGTATCGCACTTTTCACCCAGTGTCGCAGTTTCCTTCCAGCGTCGCAGTTTGATAAATTTTTGAAAATTCTTGCAAGTCAACGAGTCCAGCGGCGAAGTTTGAAATTCAAATATTTTGGCGGGATGACTCCAGCGTCGTAGTTTTAATTTTAAGCGGTGCCATATAGCGACGCTGAGAAGTCAGCGATGCCAAAATAGTGACGCTAAGCTCCTAGCGTTGGAATTTTCTGTGTGTGAGTGAAAATGCAAAAATTTTAAGAAAAGATGAGAAAAAATGATATCCAGCCCTCCTTTTAGCGCCAAATGTGCGAACCCTTTTCCTAGTACCTGCAAAACAACATGAGTAAACGAGTTAAACAAGGAATTGCAAGCTAAAACAAGGATTCCCCATGAAATCCATTTACAACATTCAAACTAGGAAGAAAATATTAAAGAACACAATGGAAATGATAAAACAAAGATTGAATCCTAATTAGATGTGCAAACTCATGATCCCTTGGGGGAATTGGTGCCAATTTGATGTGAAAATTGGCCATTTCCCAATTCCTATGATGCAAGCTTGATATGTTGATGAAGATTTGATCCACTTTGTTGATGTTGAAGAGTGCTCCAAGCTAAAATCTACAAAACCTAACTATGATTCAAGAATGATTGATGAAATTTGATGGATATTTGAGCATGGTAACTTTGCCTAAATTGTGGATGATCAAATGAGGATATGAGCATTTTATTTATAGAATCCAAGATGGATGAATGTCCAAATTTGAGAAATGTGGGACTAACATTCATCCAATGGCATGATGCCACTTGTCAATCTGTGAATGGATGAAGGATGTGCAAGATTTGGGGTTTGTGCCAATAAATGCATAATTTTGAATTTCAAATTTGTTGAAATGACATGTAAGAAGGAAGGGAAAATGCAATAAATGCCACTTGGCTCAAGAAAAAGGACATGTAAGATGAATTTATTGCCTTGTTGGATGTACATGTTGACTTGGAATTTTTGAATTCAAATTGAGAGAATATTCCAAAAGATGCTTTGTGAGGAAAAAAGAGATTTAATAAATGAATTAAATCTATTTTCATGTGCAACTTGCATTATCTAGAGGATGGGACATGAGATGAGATTAAATTAATCAAGGGTTAATTAATTTAATGAGAGAGGTTAGATGATGTGACCTATTTGAATCAAATTTAAATCAAATAAGAGAGGAATATGACAAGGGATTAATTAAATAATGATTTTGATTTATTTAATTAAAAGAGATGGTGTTAGATTAAATCAAATAAGGTTTTAATTTATTTAATTTTTTGGTGTAATTAAATGTCTTGTACCTTGTCCTAGGTCATGATTACACCTTAGTTAAGTTTACTTAGGGGCCACATAGGAGGTTGTTGGAGATTATTCACTTTTGGTGGACTTGACATGTCATTACCACATCACTTCCACCTTTTGTGGACACATCATGTGATTATCTCTCCACCTTTTGTGGAGATTATCACATTATTCTTTCCCACTTTAAGTGGAGTGATAACTTTTCATTGTTGTCTCATGTTATAAGATTACGACACTTGTCACAATCTTATGCCCTTCTATGTTCTCACCTTGGCTATATAACCAAGGGGTCTCCTATGTACTATTGTAATAACAATCCTCTCATATCATTGACATTGAATACAGTTTATTCTTGTCATCTTGTCTCTATCTCTCTTATGCTTGTGCTTTCTATTAGGCCTCTAGATCTTGAGTGGTTACCTTCATAGCCAATTCTTACATGGTATCAGAGCTTTTAGAGTGCCTTTAGTTAGTCTTTTGGAGATATTTTTGGAGGGTTCCATTTTTGGCTTTGTATTGCAGGTGCATTTTAGGAGCTTGTTGCATCAGATCTGAGCTCACCATTGCATCCAGAGTGTCCAAGATAGTCAGATTTGCCTTTTGTTTTGTCTCAGTTGGACATTGGAGGCCAAATCTGCAAAGGGTTGAAGATTAGAGGTGGTTGCCAAATCCAGGAAGTAGCTGCCACTTTAGAGCATTTCCAGCCAAAAAGGACACTGCCATTGCGTTCAGAAGGGTCAAGAACCTATAGATCGACTGTCAATTTGTCCAAATCGGAGCAAGTTGTCCGTGAGACAAAAAAATTTAACTAGCCGAGCCGTACGGCCCAGCCATTATTGCGTCGGGTATGAAAATATTTTTCAAAAAAATTAATTTTATTTTTCTGCGAAATTTATTTTGTAAAAAACAAAATATTCATTTAAATTTTCACAGTTTTATTGTAAAGTTTTTATTTAAAAATAAATAATCAAAATAGAAAAAGGTACTCTGAGTACCTATAGACCTGCAGTGCGCAGGTACCCGTGTACCCGCCGCGGGCCCCGTCATCACCACGTGGCAGGAGGCCACCAGCCGGCCGTGGCCCCCACACCGCCACTCAACTACCGGCAGGCGGTCGGTAAATACAAATTCCGGCGACATTTTAAGATTTCGGCATTGGCGAACATTCCGGCAGCATAAAGAATATTTCGTCAGATGCAAAGATTCCGGTACGCGTGAGCATATTCCGGCCATTAAGGAATATTCCAAAAAAAAATTCGGCAACAGGCGACAGCGACGGGCTCACGTCCGTCAAATTTAACCGAGGGTTTTTGTGACGTGCATACGACTGTCAAATTTAATGCACTCATTTGCTGACGTCAGCACTGTGTCAGCAACCTTTTGAAAATTTAGACCCCCTCACGGATTGAGTTTTTAGTTTTGCAGTTCAACTTATGAGGCTCATATCTTGGTCGTTTTGAGGCCTTTTTTGGTGCAATTTTTTTTAATCTATGTTAATTTTTCATGTACTTCATAGTGGTGCAATTATTTTCTGATTTTGGTGCATGGATTTTTCAAAAAATTGGATTTCTCTCAGGTGTTGCTCAATTGTCACCATTTTTGCAACTTCCAAGGCTCCGTTCAGGCTCATACGAACTCCTTTTTAGGTGCCATTTTTTTTAAAGTGCATGATTTTTTCTGAAATTCACAATGGTGCTATTAGTTTGTAGTGATTATGATCAAAAATTGTACTTTCAACACTTGGTCATTTTTGGCCAATTTTGGCATTTGTAAAGATAAGATCTCAGTTTGGTCTTTTGTATCAGTCATTTGAGTCTATTGTAGCCTACTTATGGCTGTTGTAAAATATTGAAAATCAGAAGCCCACTTTGCTTGGCTTGCAAGTGGCCATTGTACACGCACTAATTATAAAGTGCCAAATCATCTTTTTTTTTTGGGGGGGGGGTTCTTTGATTGAGTGAATTTGGGGGGGTGTCTTGAGTGATTGTGCATCTCTCTCTATCTTGTTCTCTTTAATTCTGCTGCTATGGGTTCTCCTAAGTTTCCTTTGTTAACTCCACATAACTACGCTTCTTGGAAAATTGATGCTTGGAGTAAGTTAATGGAAAAAGGATTAACTCATTATATTGATGGAACTGTTGTTGCACCATCTGATCCTCAAGCTAATCCTGTTGCTCATTTGGATTGGCTCACTAAAAATACTATGGCTCTTGGAACATTAAGGAAATATGTATCAAAAGATCTAATCTTTCAAATTGATAAGTGTAAAACAATTAAAGAGGCTTGGGAAAAGTTTGGTCAATTGTATGGCCAAGTTGATGAGATTAGAGGTTATCAGCTTGACAATGATCTCACAATGTTAGATCCCAAGAATTTTGATATGATCCAAGACTATGTCACTAAGGAAAATGAGCTAAGAGCACAGCTTAAGGATTGTGGCATTGATAAAAAGGATGCACAATTGGTCTACAATTTGTTGGGAAAACTTCCATCAGAATATGCCGCATTTGTTTCTAGCTTCCAAACCCATCGCTTGACAGTTGGTAGTTCTTTCACTATGCTATCATTTGATGCTTTTACAGAAATGTTGATGTTAGAGCAAGCAAAATTGGTAAGCATGGGGATTCTCAAGTCTTCAAAGTCCAAAGCTTTGGTGGCTAATCAAGGGAATCAAGGGACTCAAGGAAAGGGTTACAATAAGAAGCAGAAGCAATCTTCACCAAAGCCACAAGGAGAGAACCAACAATCAACTCCTCCACAACAAAGCTCAACTTCATCTTCTTCAAAGAAGTACAATAATTCAAGCAAGAGGGAGCAACCAACATGTGCATATTGCAAAAATTTTGCTCATAAGGAGCATCGTTGTCATGTTAAGCAAATTGATGAGTTGAAACATATCCTTAAGAAGAACAACATCAACTTGCCAACTGCATATCAGGAGAAGGACTCATCTCCTTCCTCTTCTTCTAAGGGAAAAGGAACAACTCTCATGGCAACAACATCAAGCTCATCTCCTTCTTCTTCATCTCAACATGAGAAACATAAGGGGCAAGCATTTCTTGCTTTTGTAGATTCCAATTTAGATAGGTGGATCCTTGATTCAGGAGCTTCGCATCATATGACTTCGTCCAAGGATATGTACTCTTCATTTGATTCTTGTTCATCACCACCCATTTTGATGGCCAATAACACATCTTTGGCAGTTTGTGGGAAGGGTTCTATTGACATTGAAAGTGGAGAATTTAATGATGTTCTATGTGTGCCTACTTTATCAAGGAATATCCTCTCCATCTATCAGATTACACATAGTGGTTCAGGAAAGAGTGTAGAGTTTACACCAAATTTTGTCATCATTCGGGATTTGCATAGCAGGGCTCTTGTTGCAGTTGGGGAGGTTGATCATCATTCTCGGTTCTACACCTTCTCATATTTTGCTCCTATTGATGATTCGGTTCACCCTAGTGTGGACACACTTGAGGAGATTGAGTATGGTTACTTGAATCTTGGAGTGCTCACTAGTCCTGAGGTTCTTGAACCTATTGTTGATACTCCATCTCCTATATTGACTGATGTACCTGATGATACTTGTGTTCCAACAGTTTCAGTGCCTTGTGATTCAGTGCAACAGTGTATACCTTGTCTTCTAGCAGTAACTTCATGGGATGACTACTTGACAGATATTAACAGTTTGTTTGTGGAATCCTACATTGCAGACTTGGGAGACACATTTGACTATCTACATCTTCTCTTTGATGAAGGTGATTCTTCTTTAGTTGTTGCGAGGGAACACTTTGACCCTCCTCTACATGATCAGTCTTTCGAGGTTGATGTGATTGTGGATGCATATGTATAGCAGTTGGAGGAGGCCACTTTCTCTCTTGAGGAGACATCGTCTTTGGAGTATGTTCTACCTACATCCTTGCTTGATCTTGAGTTGTCTTTTTCAGCAGATGAGAGTGATGTTGCAAAGGGGTTCTCACAAGTTCTAGAAAGTGACTACACCATTGCAGCTTCACATGGTTTGGGGAAGGCATCTTTCAGCATCAACACAGGGAACTTTGAGCAGATTTCAGAGACTTCTTACATTTTGAGGGTTCTTCCTTCTTCACTTGTGGATTGGGGAGACTTCAGTCATACACCTTTGGTATTGTTTCTTCCTAAGGGGAGGAACGTTGTTTGACAGTTTTGGAGCAGCTTCTTCATTCCTTCTCGAGCATCTTCCATGGGTGATCATTGTACATTGAGGGGGGGCTACCTTGTCTCTCTTCTTCTCTTGTATGGGGGGGACTTTTTCCTCACATGGGGTTTTTTTCCTTCTCATGCCTTGTTCATAGGCTTTTGTATTTCATCTCTCTTTTGGGGGGTATTTTTTTTCCCACTAGGTTTTTCTATCTTTACTCCACTTGTGAGAGATTGCATTGCATTTGTACATGGGTACCTAACAAGGCCTAGTAGCCAGGACCCATCTTGCATTGTTTGCATTTGTGTACATCCTCCCTAAGTTGCACTTAAGGGGGGGTGTTGGTGTAATTAAATGTCTTGTACCTTGTCCTAGGTCATGATTACACCTTAGTTAAGTTTACTTAGGGACCACATAGGAGGTTGTTGGAGATTTTCCACTTTTGGTGGACTTGACATGTCATTACCACATCACTTCCACCTTTTGTGGACACATCATGTGATTATCTCTCCACCTTTTGTGGGTGATCCACCTTCTGTGGAGATTATCACATTATTCTTTTCCACTTTAAGTGGAGTGACAACTTTTCATTGTTGTCTCATGTCATAAGATTATGACACTTGTCACAATCTTATGCCCTTCTATGTTCTCACCTTGGCTATATAACCAAGGGTCTCCTATGTACTATTGTAATAACAATCCTCTCATATCATTGACATTGAATACAGTTTATTCTTGTCATCTTGTCTCTATCTCTCTTATGCTTGTGCTTTCTATTAGGCCTCTAGATCTTGAGTGACTACCTTCATAGCCAATTCTTACAAATTTAATGAACAGACTTTAGAGATTTAATCAAATAATTGGTTATTTAATTAAATAGGGATAATTAGATCAGATAGATTGATTTAATTAACAAAAGGGATTGACTTAATTAGATAAAATGATTTATTTAATTAAGAGATGAATATTGATGAATTTAATCAGATAGGGGAATTTGATTAAATGGTTAGACCGAGGGATGATTCAGGAAGAAATGATGTTAGTAATCAGGATCAGGTGCATAATGTCAATCAGTATATTTTACGTGTCTACAAATATTATACTATTAGTCTATTACTTGTAACTTTAATATACATTAAACACACTTAATATATTATTTATTGTAAATGAATAATGAAGAGTAACACAACCATTTATTGTATTACAAATTAATTACAATGTTACATCCTTTTTTAAAGATAAGTAGAGTGTTGGTTTCCTTTTACACTGTAACCAGGTTTGTCTCCTAATCTACCTATGGGGCTGCCAATCCCAATCAAGGGAAGCTCGAAGGACCTAGACCAATTGACGAGGACTTTAAGAAACCTCCTACACTTTGGGCTCTGGAAGACCTGAGAGGGTGATCCCTTAATGTGTTTACAACCTTTATACCTTTATTATAAACAACATTAACAATAACAGATGATCTCACTTAATAGCTCAACACAATAGGATAATACTGAAATAAATTGGTTGTTCATCAGTAAAATCAACTACTTGGAGCATGAGATAAGTACAACACAAGGTAGTATAAGATGGTCATTGATTTGCAATTTACAGCAAGCTCTAGGAAAAGACAAGCAAACACTGAATCATATGGGTAATCACAACTTAGACCAGTGTCATATAGCTATTGGGCAAGAGTCAAATTTATAAGCATCTAAAGGCATATAACAGATTTAACACATAACATATTAGATCTTTGACAACATTACCTTGTAATCTCATCAATCTATATTCTAGCTCAATACTTCTTACCAAATCCTTATACAGTACATATCTTCCTATAATCCCATTCAAGCATTTTAATTAATTCTTTGAATTAAAGCCTAAACAAGGATCATACACACCACAACAGTGAGATGGATAAAACAACCCTTGGTTATTCTATTCAAGGTTCAGATATGCAAGTACAATGGAGAGACATGAGCTTGAATTTTTTATTTTGAAATCAAATGCTAGTACTGTTATACAACATTAAACCTCCATGAACTCAAAACCTGTTACACACTGACTCAAAACCTAAGTTGCAATTCTCTTTAGACGCATCAAAATTTACAAATTGCTCTGCAACTTCACCAAGACTCGACAAAAAGTTATCTAAATTGCTCCCTTTGTACTTCTATCCTTGAATTCCTTCTTATAGAGAATGAAGGAGCAGACAAGCATCGGACCAAAGAGTACACATATCATCAGCCAATTGGTCACCTGGAAAAGAGTTGATGCAGTCATAAAGATCACCAGAAATCCATGCCGAGATTGCCATTAAAACAGAACTAGGAACCGTCATAACCACAACATCTGACCTATTTATTGAATCATGTCAGTAAGCGTCCTTCCCACCATTAAAACTCACCAGCTCACCTGCACAAACGGCACCAACCATGCCTTGACTCTAACTTTAAATTCCAGTCGTCGATCCTTCAGTTGAATCAAACCATCGAACAGTCGCCTTCAAAAACTAGCTAACACAAATGCCAACATGGTAGACAAGGGCCCATCACACCATAAGCTATGAAGGAAATCCACATGGTGGTTGCCCGTGATATCACAATCCTTAAAATTCTAATCGCGCGATGGCGGGCAACCATTGATCTTGATCATCGGTGATCCTATTCCTTCAACACAGTCGGCAACCCTATCATTAACCCTCGAGCAACTTTTCCGCTAAGATCATAATATCTCTGTTGATTTTTAGCACGTGCATCCCACAAGCGCTTTAGTAACCCGCCCTTTTATTCCTTCAGCTCCATCGAATGAGACATGTGGCAGTCACCCACAATATCGCAATTGGTATAGACCTTGCAACTTTCAATCATGCAATAGCGGGCGACCGTAGATCTCTGACAATACTTTATCAGCAGTTACAAACTTCATCCCCCTCAACCGCTCTGGATTGGACATGTGGCGCCATCCCATGATATCGTGATCGACCGAATCACTATCACGGGATGGCGGGGAACGGCTAGGATGCAGCTGGACTTATCTTTTAATTGCCACCGTTGATCTCCTTTGACTTGACCGATTTCAACTCTCTATCTTGATGATGGTTCACAGAGTGTGATCTGAAACGTTGATGAAAAAAGACTCCACACAATCAGATCCAGAAGCATTTAGACTTAAATTCATATGGATTGTGGAAATCTAATTACATTTATAGATTTCCCTAATTTCTTTGCCTGATATTTTTTCATTTAGTGAATACCCCGGCCATATCAAATATTTCATTTTAATTTTTTTGCTTTGGAAGCAATGAAATATTTAAAATATATCGCTCAAAACTTCCTTGGGCCCCACCTTGTACACGTGGCATCATCTCGCTGCTTCGCGATAGATAAAAGGTGAGCACCTTTTGATTTGTGAAATAGCAGGCAAGCCGCTCGATCAAAAGGTATTTGGTCAATGGCCAAGCAAACTTCATCCCCAAGAGGGGACACGTGGCACCCGCCCGTGATTTCGCAATCCTTTAATTCTCGATCGCGGGATAGCGGGCAACCATTGATCTCTGAAGGTAAAAGATCAACGACAGCACAAACTCCAAACTTTTGCGAAATATAACATTTATTAATAGAAAAGGGGGAACCACTAGGCCAACGAGACAAAAGACATAAGTTGTATTAAAACAATGAAGCACATGGTCGGCCTAGACTTAGGAAAAACGAAACCCGCAGAGGCTGCAAAAATTAAGATCAAATGGGCCAAAGCCTAGATGAGACAATGGGGCATAAGATGTTTTAAAAGCCCCCTCAAAAAGGTAACATCCAAATAGAACCCAACCAAGGTGTAAAGCAAACAAGGGTTTTACATGCAAATGAGTTTAAAACCCTAACCCTTAGGAAATTCCAAACACCATGAAAGACCAGTTGACACCAGGCAGGGCAGAAATGAAACATAAGGAGCAAAATTTTGAAGCTCCAACATACAGAATACAAGCTCTTGTACAAATCACGTCACTTTAACATTTGACACAATGGATACCAATCTAGAGGATAGTAGTGGTGGCTAATTTCGGTGGTCAATTTTGTGGATATGAAGCAAATCATATCCTTAGACCACAAGGGTTTCCAAACATTCTTAGGAGTTGCGAACATAGAAAACGTACCTATCTTGGATTGTTGAATATGAAGGTGTTTGTAAATGAGGTTGACACTACTAGCTAGAGGTACTAAGAATATGCTAAAGTGGTAGTAAATACCCTACCCCAACCATCAACTAGGACCAAACCACCAAGAAGGATCAACATGACATAGAAAGTCTACATTTCCTCTATGAAAGCCTCTGTCAAAATGGAGTATGAGAAATTGACGGGTTTTAATGGGGAAAAGATTGAAAAACTTCTACTCCCGAACACCTAGTGAAAGCACTTATCTCCATCAAAGATTCACATCCTGGTTCAAAACTTGGCTCAAGAGCTAGGTGAATCAGATCAACTTCTTTCCAATTCCACCCATTCTGAAGGTAATTGGTCTCTCCTTTACTCTGAAACTACATAACTAGAGGTAGGAGAATTTAGAGTATCCCTAATAATACCACAACATCATCCTTATTTACCTCACAAATAAGTCAAAGACTTCTTTGAATTCAGAAAACTACACTCAAAACCATAATATGGACTTAAGAATAAGTTTAGTTGAATTTATCATCCCTCTTTATAGAAAAATTATGAGGTTAATCTAACACTTGATCATTAATTATTGATGATCATTAAATATACAAAGTATGCATGATCTGGATTCTTGCAAAGCCTTAAAAATTTAGCACACACACTCTAAAAGATAGTCCCTTCATTTTGGAGGCATTGTCAGCAAATGATAAATATTTTTTGATTTGACATCTTGGTTTAGGCAAAGTAAGAAATCTATTGGGAGTATGATATCTATGATTCTATGAGATATAGTGGACTACAAGAATTAGTATTATATTATTATTAATATTATTAATATATAATATTATTTTTATATTATTGAATTATAATTTTTTATTATTATATTATTTTATTATTATTATGGTATTATATTTTTATTTTTTTTGCATTAATATAAAATTTTCTTAGACAAAGAGCAAGAAGCCCATATATTAATATATATAAGATTTACAATGTACATTGTAATAGTATCTTCATCAAAGGCTCTTTTATAGCCAAATAAAACACTTAGCCATACAACTTTTTACAAAATGTTCTGCTTTAGAGGCTCTTTGATAGCCAGAACAATACCCTTAGCCATACAACTTGACCAAAATGTCTAAATAATGGACATGTGAAAGGAGCAAAAGAACAACCCAAACCCTCCTTGCAATTTTATTAGACAAGTCTTCATCCACCACATCTGCAAAATGTTCCAAGGCTGCATACTAAGAAATAATTGCAAAAAAGGGGCGTTAAATTAATATTAATATTATTATTATATTATTATTATTAAATTGTATTATTGCATCCTTGTCTCAACACTTCAATGTTTAATTCACCACAAGACACACATGTTGATGTGACATAATGTTATTACAAAATAAAATGAGTAAGCTAGAATGTTGTTGTGACAGCTAGAATGTGGTAGGGACCATTCTATTGGGTGCAAAAAATGACTTGTGTTTTAATAACACGCATGAATAAAAGGTCAACATCGATCTTCGTAAATCTAACAGCTCTAGGGTGATTTTGGAGGTCTGAGTTCACAAGACTAGCACTTTGAACATTTCATTTTGTAATGTAACTGTTGATGCCAAAAATGGGCAAGGTAACAGTCCTTTGTGGGAAACTTAGTTTATGGGGGACCTATTGCGCTAAACTAAGTGACCTCTGAATTTTTAAAGAAAACAACTTCTTCTATGAATGGGGTTTTGGAATGGGAAACAAAACCAGATATAAAATAAAGAATCTAATTAAGGCGATACACCAGAATTTATATGAAAGGCACGATAAACCTATCTTTTGGATATAGTCTAAGGGCATGCTTCACAATTTACCATGTCCTAGAATAACAAAAATCAAGGATAATAGTATGAACAACTCATTCAATGACATAAAATAATGATCACACCCATTTACTAAAAAGAAGAGTCGAAAGACATGATCTAAACCAGCAAACTTGCATTCAAATTATAGAAGTACAGCAAATAAACCATTCAAACAATACTGGCACAGCATAAATTTTATCAATAGCATAAGAAACAGAGAGGTTGAATAGTGGCACAGACTGTGAGTTCTTGCAATAATCTAAACAATACAAAGGCCTAGTCTCTCCAAAAATCCTATGATTCTAACACTGGAAAAAGCATATGATCACCAAACTTGTAACCTAAAATATTGGAACAGTGGACCTGTGGAAATTGGAACTTGGAACCCCTTCTCCAAAGCAAAGAGCAACCTTTATAGCAAGTCCACCATTTGGTAAGCAACAATCAAAAAGATCTAAAATCTGAGCAATGATGTCGAGGCAATGACCACCCCTGGCCATTGTAACCGAAAAGATTCGAGACATAGCATCTGGTCGCCCTCCATTCAGGTGCATCCCCTACGAATGATGGCAGCGGTCTAGCAAATCCTCATGCAGACAAGTGTTGCCCTTTGGGATAGGTGGTTAGAATACATGGAAGCATCCTGCAGCTCATAGTTCACTCCATCCCCTGCATTGAAGAAGTATGCATTGAAGAGATGCATGGCAACAATCCGCTACCCACAGTCGATAATTTATTCCTTTGTTGAAAGCTTGCATATAGAAGACACGTAGCAAAAATGCTCACTGCAAACGCTGCTAGTGGGGCCCAATAAATCCTTATGCGAATGGGAGCAATGTGGAACGTGAGCGGGGTCTGATGAGGAAGCGATCAAAATAACCCATGGTGATGACACGTGGGAGCATTTCGGGGGCCAATAGAAGAGCAAGGATAAAACTCCTTCGAAGAGCGATAAGCGGACACATGGAAAAAACCGCAGCAATAACCAAAAAGGGGCCAATGAAAATTGTTGAAGGCATGGGTCGGCACTTAGCCAAAAATCAAAACCCGAAGGGAGCATGGTGAATTTTGAATTCACAGCTTTTGGCGACTATCAGGGGCGTTTCGCTTTGAGGAACGTGGAACCCAAAAAAATTCTCTGGTTCACAAACCAGAGTGCCATCCATTGGCGATGAATTTAGAGCTTGGAAAGGGTTGCCTATAGAGGCGGCCAGTCATCTTTGAATGGTCTCTCTATTTTTTGCAGATTCTTGTGCGCTCCACCTAGGTCAATTGTTTCTTTATGAGGTAGTGTATCAGGTAAACCGGCCCTTGCTTCATAATGGAACAGTAGTTGTGCAAGAGGATGGATGACTCCTTTAATGTCTATTGCAGAGGAGGATGGCTGAAACTCTGGAAAGCGTTTGGGTCTCGCTCCTTCTCTTCAATTCTTTCTACAATCTACTTGGTTGTGGCTATCAACCCATCTTCAAAAAATAGAGATGGTAGACCCATCTCGCTTAGCCACGAGAAACTTTCCTGCATGTCATCTATTGTTTAGTTCAAGGTAGTTGCAATTGCCTTAGTCTGTTGCAAGGCCGAGTGGCAATGGATGAATTTGTTTATTGTTTGAGCAACAGAATCCTGATCTTTGATCCTTGCCTTGGCTAGGTCTTCATCAGAGACTGAATATAGATTGGTGAGCAGACTCTTTGCTTTTAGAACCTTCTCTGAGATGAACCGTGGGAATTGCTCAATTGTTCTATGAACCTCCTGGCTGAATCTGGTTGCCTTTGAGATGAACCGAAGCGTTGTCTACAGTGTTAAGCAAAAAAATTTAATCTTTTCCCAATAAGAAATATATATTTGTCGGGCCAATGGATAAGGTTTGGCTGAGTGGCGGAGGCCTGGAGAGAGCTCCTTAGAGAGGCAATCTTTGCATCCTTTGAGTTAATGGCCTCTGTAAATTTTTCATTTTTCCTTTTCATGGATGCCAGTTTCTCCTCAAAGTTGTTCATTTTTTTACGCCAGTTTTTCTCGGCCTGGACGCGGTTCGCCAATTCTCTGTCAAGAGAGGACTTTGTCTCTTGAAGCTCTTTCTCTAAATAGGCCTTTCAGTCCTCAAAGTCCCTATGAGTCTTTACTAATTCTTGCTCATATAGAGCGCTTTGAGCTACCAACTCCGTATTTTTTTGCTACATATTTTGCTCCAACGAAGTCAATTGACTCTGATATTTTTGGTTGCTTGCTTGTAGCTTAGTCAGCAGCATGGGGTCAACAAATTGGAACTTATTGAGTTTCTCCTGGAGTTTTCTCTGTTCTGACTCCTTTGTTTGCACCTTCTCAGATAGGCGCAAAACTTATGCTTCTAGTGATTTCTCTTTTGTTTCCAGGAAACTGACTCATTCCCTTACCAACTTCAACTACTCCTCTTTTTTCTTCAATTGACGGTCAGACTTCAGGAAGTCGGTCGTCACTACCTACTGTGTTTCCTCCATGAGTTCCACCTTATCCTGTGGTCGAGTTGCGGTCAGATCAAATCCCATGGTATACATGTCGTAATCACCTGGGAGCATCTCCCCCTGTGGTTTGATAACATTTGGGTACATGGTGGAAAAATTTAGCACCTTTTTCTCTTCATTGTAAACTATGTATACCTTGGATTTTGCCTCCTTATCATCTTTTTCTTTTCGCTTATGGATCCTAAGGGCTCGCATTTTCTTTATGGATTCTCCCTAAGATATGAATTTGGATGGCGACCGAACTAGTTCGCCAGCAATAGGTGCACCAAGAGGCAGGGAAAAAGGAAATACTCGTGTGGCGGGCCCTTGCATTTTCTTTGGTGGGAGATTGACTATTTTCGGGGAGAAAAAGGGGACTTGCCATAGTTCGGTTTGTGAATTGGTGGAAGGGCTCATTAGTTGCGGTGATGTGGTAGTCGCAATTGAGTTTGTTTGTTGGGCATGTTGGGTCTTACCCAAGGTAACAGGGGCAATGGGGGTGTCAATAGCGGTCAAGCTTTCAGCAAGAGAGGCGAGGAGATATTGAGCAATGATGGCCGGTGTTAAAGTTTGCAGAGGTGTTAAAATAGATTGCCCAGTTTGGGCAAATTGGGAGAAACCTCTTGAAGACACTGTAGTAGGGGTAGATAAAGCAAGGCCGACACTTTTAGTAATGGGCATTGTGGGAATTGAAGAGGACACTAAAGATTGAGAAGTAATAAAAGTGGAAGCAAAAATTACCTATTGACTAGACATTGGCGACACTTCGCTTGTCGATGGCTGCTTACTTACTTTAGGTTCCTGGCTTGCGGTGGCTCCTTGTGATCCTTCGCTCAGAATAGATTCAGTACGTTGCCGCTTAGCGAGCAGGGATTCTTTGATCTCCACAGTTTCTATAGTTTTTGGTTGTTGTTGTTGGGGCACTCTTGTTGTTTTTGAGGACCATGTGAGTGTCTATGAGGCTTGTGACACATTCAGTTGCACATTCGAAGTGACATAGGCAGACTACCTTGTAGACTTTATCTTTTGCTGGGCAGAGGACATTGATGTCTTAGCTTCCTCTTCTGCATGATCTTCTTCTTCATCGGGACCGACACCACCGCTATCACTTGAGTCAGAAGTAGGGTGCTCCTCATCCCACAACCTTTCAAACTCTTTGTCTTCCATCATGTCATCATAAGGCACATCAGCCTGTTTTATCTCCTGGCAATATATCTAGAAGGCTCTGATCTTTTCGATAGTCCATTCTTCCTCATTCCTCAGCTTATTGTACATAGTCTTCCCCATTTTATGGTTCTCATCATAATTTTCCACCAGGAAATAGAACTTATGTCATGGTGGCTTGTTGTCCTCCATGGGGATATGAACCAAGTCAACCAATAATTCGTCTTTATCTTCTAGCAGGCTGCATCTCCACTCCCAGTAAGGTCGAGGTATGTGAGTTACCTTGAGGTGATCATACAGTAAATCATTGAAGGGGTTGTATTCCCACCTGTTGCAGATCATTAATAACCCCAAATGAGCTAGTTTATCTTGCAAAAGCGGGTGTCTCTGCTTCTTTTTCATGGCCACCATTTTGAAAGTCTACGGACAGGTGAAGAATCCCTTCCTTTTGACATTTTTGTTGTTGTAGAAGGTAATATCAATAATGCACACTTGTCGAAACAACTCCAGAGCCAGCACTCGATTAGTCACACATATCAAAAGGCGAAAGAGTTCTTCAGTGAAGCCTCGCATTCAGATGAATGTAAAATCCACCCCAAAAAACTAATCACACTTTGGAATGAAATTATGCATAAACTTGATCTGAGTCAAGGTGAGCCCATTAGCATGTTCCTCTCCCAATAAATATTGCAAAATCGGAGTCAAGAAATTATCTGAAAATGCGTAATAATCGAAAGTAGAAGACAAGAGAGGGATCTAGACAGAAACTGGTTTTTTCCTACCCTTCTCATCAAAGATAGACAGCTCCATACACTTAGCAAAGAAATCAGGGTTTTGATATAAGAACATATAAGCAAGATAAGAGACAAATCTGAACTTTCGTTCAATTGGGTACTTGTTAATTTTCTCTAACATCTTTGACAGGAATTCTCCAACATCATACCAAAAATAAGATTTTTGATAGCGGAATTGGAAAGTTGGGCCCAATTGAAAAGACTACACCTCTTGGTCAGTGTCCAGACCAAAAATAAATACCATCATTGAAAAGGAATCTTGTAGGTCTTCCTTGAAAGTGTCGTGCAGAGTAGGAATTACTGGTGGCTTCCCACATTCTGCCTCAATTCTTCAGGTTTCTTCGTTGAAAAACTCTAGAGCCTTATCCCTAGTGCTCCATATCTCATTTCCTCATTTGGGACTGAATGTCTCCACTTTCATCCCTCTTTGCACAGGGTCTAGAATGCACAACATGTTCTAGATGGCGGTCGGACTTATGTTAACTAAAAGAGTCTAGCCCCCAATAGTGTTGGTACTTGGATTGAAATGCCTAATGGTTGCATCTACCAACTCTAGGCAGTAGTGCATGGATGGGACCATATACTGAGGAAACCTGCTAAACCATATCTTTTATGCGGCTGACATTGGCCTCCTGGACACCTTCATTCGTGTGTAGGCTACTTCCCTCAATCCTTTGGGGTTTTTTGCAAGAAAGGTATCATGGACATTATCCCAATCTTCATGAACAAAGCTCTGGTCTCTATAGATTTTGGGCTTGTCCAGCCGCCTTGTGTTTTCCCATTCTAATTTTTCAAGAATACCCAACGTAGCATATGAAATATCTTCAAATACATTAACCGTCGGTACTCTTTGCAGAGCTCTAGCTAATTCTTGTGTTGCTATTGGCCTAACTCCCTAGCTTGAACTTTCTGCCATTGCTAATCTGAGGGAAGCTTTCTACTTAGCTTGAATTATTCTACAATTTTACTTTGGCTCTAGCTATGCTCTTAGAACTTTTTTTCTTTCTACTTTCAGTAGTGTTCTTAAAAGAAAACTTTTAAGTGCTTTAAAACTTTTACATGCAATATTTTAGCGATCTTTTCTCAAGGTGGTAGACAAGAACCACTTTTTTGCATTTAGTGCAACATGTACCGCCAACCCTTTGGCTTGTGGGAGATGAATTATTTTCCATCTTGATTTGACAAGAATTCATAAATATAACCAGCAACTGCTTGTACAGCGTGATTTTCTTGGAACTTGAGTTGACGCCTTGCAAGAAGCTTAAACCTTCGTATGCGTTGGCAATTAATATCTTAAAAGGAATGATTAGGCTGAAGATGTGCTCAGTATTTGAAAAGATACGAGTTCCATTTTGGAATAAGAAAAATACTTGGAGGATGACACCTCAGTCCTTGGTCGTGCATAACACCATCAATTGCTGCCAACAGCTTAGGCTAATTAATTAGCCTTCATCAGTTTTGCACGCAACAAATCGTACTTAGCAAACACAACTGGGTGGGAAATTTGAGCAAGACTGGTCACAACTTTCAAGTTGGTATTTGATTAATATCACGTTTATGGAAATTGGATTACCATGCCTTTCCTCACTTTTTCTATAAATGAGTCTCTTTGCAGTAGTGAAATCACACTTAGCGATTTGAGCAAAATTGGTGTTAGGTAATTGGCGTAGTAGTTTAGCATTTGTAGTTGCATAGCATTCTCACAGGCTAGACTTAGGTGCTTTGCAAGAATAGTTCTAAAGTATTTGCAGAAGGTCTAACAAGATGAATACCCCAATTAGGCTAGTGTCACACAAGTCCTAGACTGCCTTCCTAGGAGAGATTTCTACCAGGCGGTTAAAGAGAATGATGAAGAACAGGTATTCATTGTCCATTAGAGCCATAAAGTGGGTCTTGGGATGGGACTACCTTGAGTACGAGGACAAGTATCAAGTCAACACTGATGTGTTCTCGCACTTCGTCGCCTCCATGCTAGATATAGGAATTCCCAAGCCACTGATTCTTCGTCTGGTGAAGGAAATTTTCCCCAAGAAATACCTAAACGGCCTCGACGAGGTTGTTGCAAATGTTGCATATGGTGGGGGAATTCTGACTACGAGTGACCTCCGTAGGTTTATAGAAGAGGATGTTGGCGTGCCATGGGTGCCCCTTCTAAGCGGCTTTCGCCTCCAGATGCGAGATGAGCACCATCAGAGGGTCACTTGATCCTACCACTTCATGTTTCGTATTTACAATGTGATGTCGTTCTATGACATCGATTGGTACATGGATTTCAGGAACTTGGTGTTTCCTCTGCCTACCTTTGCACAGTTGGATGATATTGATGTTGCTGATGCCCCCATGGATGAGGATATTTTGGAATCTACCATTGATGTGTTTGTTGTTGCTTCTCATGCCGTGAATTGAAGACTTCCTATCATGTGCTTTTATTTTTCTTGCTTTCAAAAAACTCAGTAATTAGTCTATTTTTGTATACATTCCTGAAAATGTTTTTTCATAGTATATAATAGAAGAATAATACATATACTTTTGGAAATGTGGCCTTATGATCCATTTTGAAAATGTAAATATCAAAGTATATATAATGAAAATATGTCGTTATAATTATCTTGTTGTCTTCTCCCGGTTTTGTAACCGGGTTATTTTTCTTTTCCAGCATGTATGTATGAATCTCGGTTTTGCATGTGGGTGTTTAATTTTTTGCTCTGTTCAGCTATGAGTTTATTTCCTTTACCCTCTGCAATAATAGGTCACTATTTCTTTTCACCACAAACCATAGGATAAAATAAAAAGATTGGCCAGCAAAACAAAAAGGGAAAGAAGGGAAAGCATATTTACATGAGTATGAAAAGCAAGCCTAATTGAATAATTTCAAATGAATTTCGTTGACCGGAATCCCCAGCACTTCTTCTTCCATAGTCTCTAACTCGTATGTGTTGTGCTCCTTGCATTGAATTATCCTGAATGGCCCTTCCCAAAGGTTGTCAAACTTTCCATGCTGACCCGGCTTTACGGCCCTTTCGTTATATTTTAGCACCAAGTCTCCGCACTTTAGGCCTTAGTTGGACTTTTTCTTGTCAAACCACATTTTAACCACTTTTTGGTGGTTGATCATGACCGTTAGGGACTTTTCCCTTTTTTCTTGTACTTCTAGCAACTCGGCTAACCGCACCTCCATTGCACCGTTTTGCTCCACTTCGAGGGATTTTAGCAATTGTAGCGTCGGAATCTCCATAGAGATAGGCAATAACACCTATTTTCCATAAACTAGCTCATACGGTGAAGTCTTGAGGACTTGCTTTGGAGTTATGTGGTCCGCCCAGAGTGTTGTTCAGAGATTTTTGTGCCACTCTTTGATATTCTGATCCAATTCTTTTGAGGAGTCAGACTAGATTCTTGTTTGTTGATTCGGTTAGGCCATTCCCCTACGGGTAGTAATTTGATGATGTTTTAAGGAATATGTCATGTGTAAGTGTGAATTGACTTACCTTGGAGCCTAGGAAGGCTTTAGCATTGTCGGAGATGATAGTTTTGAGCAGGCCGAATCTCGCCACTAGTTCCTCTAGGAAATCCACTATCTTTGTCTATGTTGCATTCTTGAGTGGCACGGCCTCGATCCATCTTGTGAAGTAATCTATGGTCGTAAAGATCCATTTGTGTCCTGCACTGGAGGCTGAGTTGATCACTCTAATGAAGTCTAAAACCCATTGCGTGAATGGCTCATCAGCTACTATCGGATTGAGGGGCATTGTGGAATTCTTTCTTCTCCCAGCGAAGAACTGACATTCTTTGCAATTTTTCACCAAGGAGTGGGAATCATTGAATAGCATTGGCCAAAAGTACCCTGCACACATGATTTTGAAGGTAGTGGTCTTTGCGGAGAAGTTTCCACCTGCGGGACTACTGTGGTAAGTGTCGAGGATCCTTTTTGCTTGCTCTGAGGTAATGCATCGCAATAGAACACTGTTGAAATTTCTTTTGAATAGGATCCCTTATTTGAGCGCGAATCCGTTGTTTTGCAACCGGTAGAATCTCCTTTTCTAAGAAGGAAGGCCCAGCGGATACTTTCTTGTATGCATAAATCTTATTCTATCTGCCAGCCAACAACCTTCGGACTCTTACTCATTAGTTAGGACTAGTTTTGGCTACTCTTCTTCGGGGGTCATTTCTTCCTTGTGCGCAAGATACTCACACAATCCTCTTCCCCGAATAGTCTTGGTAGTCTTGACCTCAATGTCATATTCAAGGATCTTGGTGATCCAATTGGCTCTTTTCTCAATGATTTCCCCTTCCATGATATATTTGTGCACACTAGAATGTGCAACATAGACAATCACCTTATTGCAAGAGATTAGGTGTCAGAATTTCTTGAGTCCATTAACTATGGCAAATGCCTGCCTTTCTACAAAATTGTAGTTTGTTTCATATTCTTTCAGGGTACGGGAGTGAAATGCTATCGGATTTTCTCCCTTGCCCTCGTTATCTTTCTGAGTTAAGACAATAGCAATGCTTGACTTGCTACTGAATACATACATTATAAAATCCTTTGATAGGTTTGGGTTAACTAGCATAGGAGCGGAAGAGATAGCATCCTTGACCTTCTCAAAGGCTTCTTTGGCTTCTTTTGTCCATTTGAATATTTGATCCTTTTTCAGCATTAGGGTAATTGGCCTGATTATTCCTGCAAAATCATAAATAAATTTGCTAACGAAATTTACCTTTCCCAAGAAGGATTGAACGCCCTTCTTGTTAACTAGAAGAGGAAGTTCTTTGATTGCTTTCACCCGCTTGGGATCAATTGAAATTCCTTCTTTAGACACCACGTGTCCCAGTAGTTTGCCTTGCGGTACTCTGAAGACACATTTTTTTGGGTTCTGAGATATCCTGAACTCTTGGCATTTCTTGAACACCATTTCAAGGTGATCAAAATGATCATCCTTGGATTTGGAGAACACCGTCAGATCATCCAAATAGATTAGGATAATCTTATTTATTAGTTCGCTGAAAGCAATATCCATTGCCTATTGAAAGGTAGCTCTTGCATTTGAGAGGCCAAACGACATTTTGGCGTGTGAAAACGTTCCCCACTTGGTGGTGAATGTTGTCTTATGTTGATCCTCATCTTTGACCCAGATCTAATTGTAACCGGAGAAACCATCCAATAGGGAGAACATCTTTGATCCTGCCACCGTTTGCAGGATTGACTCCATCAAAGGTAGTGGGTAATGATCCTTCAGGGATGCTCTATTTAATTCCCAAAATTCCAGACATAGGAGAATATCTCCATTTTTCTTTCAGACTGGAACCAAATTGGATACCCACGTGCTATGCTTGATTGAGAAGATAATTCATGATTGGATAAGCTTTGTTAATTCTTGCGCCATAAGCACTTCAATCTTGGGATTGACTGGTCTTTGTTTTTGGTGAACGAGCTTTGCACCTTCCACCAACTCGATTGTGTGTTTAATGATATCAAGATTATATTCCCTAAGGTCGTCATATGACCAGGCCACCACTCCTTTATATTTATCACAAAATTTGATAAGCCTTCCTTTATCGTGATGTAGGACATCCTTCCCGACTTTGAGCTTTCTTCCATCTCTGACTTGAAGGTTTGCATAGTCACTTTTGTCTACTACAAACTTCCACTTGTCACTTCTTGCATCGTCACAATCAAAAAGGTTTTCGAGAGTGACCAATCCTTTTGGAAGCTTGTTGGATTTCAATTGGATGATTTTTCCTTCATAGGCCTCAACAATTTTCAGTTGGAGCTGGTCAACAAACTCTCCTGACTGCTAGATGAATGAGGAAATATTTTCATCGCTGTCAAACACTTGCTAGATTACTCGTACAGCGTGCTTGTTGTGAATCATATTAGAGGCAGGATCAAACTGAGATCTAATTGATGCCATGCAATCCGCATCTACATTTTTTTCTCAGGGCACCGTCTGAATGTTGAAGGCTTCAAAACCATCGATCAAGTCCCAAATTTGATGTTTGTAGGATCGCATGCAAATATTCTTGGCCGCAGAGATATCTCAGACTTGATTAACTACTAGTTTGGAATCTCTGAACACCATCAATTGCTTAATTCCCATCCATTCCGCAAAGCTGATACCTTGCACTAGTCCTTTGTATTCAGCTTCATTGTTCGAGTAAGTGAACTGGAAGCGGAAAGACCTTAGTGTCTTTTCATTCTATGGGGATATTAAACATATCCCAGCTCCTGCACCATTCTTGCATCTTGCTCCATCAAAGTGCAACATCCATAGTTCTGAGGCTTGATCGCCTTTGGATTCCTTGACAATCCTTGGGAGCACTTGATCTTCATCGCAGATGACATAGGTGCCCAACCCGGTAGCATGGTAGTTGCTGAAAGGGTTGGTATTTATATGTTCACTCAAGAGAGCATCTTCTTGATCATCGAGATATCCAGTCACATTTTCATTTTCTAGTAGCTCAATGCAATACATTTCTTGCTTGGTGATAGAGGTATGCATGGCTTCAAAATTGATCATGGCTTCATCGACTACATGCTCTAAATGTAAATCTTCAGATTTTATCTTCATTTTTCGCACCATGCTTAGTTTTGAGGATCAAATGTGACCAATCCAGGGACAAGTATCCGCCCACTTTTCAAGTAAATTCTTGAGATAGACAGAGGTCAGACATGGGGGAACATCTATTATCATAGTGTCTTGCAGCACAATGATACTAGGGCAAGCAAATAGAGTCGAGGGAAGTGCCTTGATGATGCCTATAGTTTCGACTCTATTTCCATCAAGCTGCATCACTCCTTTTTTCAAGGGTTCATAGCTGAGTCCTAAATCCTCAGCTATTTGTTTAGGCATAACTATGATGCTAGCACCGAAATCAATCATGGCATTGTGCAATAATTTCTCCCCTATAATGAGTGTTACGAATAAGGGTTGAGGCTTTGGCTTATCTCTTACCTCAGTAGGGGCTTCTACCACGTTGTTTGTAAGAACTTTGGCAAGGGATGGTTGATCAACAACCTTTGCTTTAGGCAATTGCTCCATCGGTGTCGAGCTTACGTCTTCCCGGAGAGCCTTCTGTAATAGCGTCTTTTGTTTCGGGATGGCTCGAATATCCCACAGAGACACATTAGCGGATGATTTTTTCAATTGTTCCACCACATTGAAAGGTGGCGGATTCATAGGTTTCTGCTCCTTTTCTCTTGTTATAATAATATCCTTCTGTAGTTGATATTGTGACATTTCTACTGAGGTACTAGGCGTCCAGTTAGAAGCACTTTTACATTGTGGACTAACTAGTTTCCAGACAACTGGTTCACCCAAAAATCTCCTCTTTGATCGAGTATTGTAATCGGATTGTACCTGTGATGTTTTAGATGTGGATGTATCATTTTCAAACACTGCTTCTTCTTCTTCCATCCATGAGAAGAGTGTGTGTTCGGGGGAAATGTCCGCTTCTTGCTCTAGTGACATCCCTTGCATTTGCGCAGTGAACACCGCATTGTCCATTTGCGAAGAGGTATACACATAGCTTATGGGGTCTGACATTGTAGCTTGGTTGTGTTGCTCTGCCACCTTTTGTTGTAGGTTGTCGCGCGGGCAATTTCGGGGCATATGTGAATCGCTGCAAGGGAAGCACCAGGGGTTGGTCTCATCCACTAAGTTGTTTTGTCCTATAGTCAACTCTTTGTTTGAACTTAGATTAGTGCTCTGTAGCGGGGAGGGTACTAGTACCATTTGATTCATTGTTTGTGCCTATAGATTTTTCTGAGCGCCTCCTTAGAACTGGTTTTATTGGCAAGAGGACCTTCTGCCTTGATAATTTTGGTAGGCAGGCTTCTGAAGTGCGGTCTAGTTTCGCTTGATAATAGTTATCTCATTAACAATAGTCCACAACATTTCTTTGAACTCGCTCATCTCCTCTTTTGAAGAGTTGGATGTGGAGGCAACATTATGTAGCATGCTCGGGTACATGTACATAGATTGGGGAGGATTCGATGCACTAGTAGAAGGAATCTCCTAGGCAGAAACTAATATCTCAGGGAATATAGGAATGATGGGCATGCGGTAATTTCCTGGTGTCTATCAAATTGTTCTCTGCTTTGACAGCGATGCTATATGCACCTGGTAGCGTAGTTCTACCAAGGGACTAAATCATCATTGAAATGTTGGGATTGATGGACTTCAGGTAGAACATGAATGCCAGATCTGGCAACGGTCGAATATCAACTTGAATCCTCTGCCAGCTTGTATGGAACTGAGCATTGAAGTCAGCCATGGCTTTGTGCGAGGCCCACTTTATGACCGAGAGTTGGTAATAGAGCGATGATCGGTCTCCTTCATTCAAAAATCTTTGATAGAAAGGCTCACCAAGCTCATCCCAAGTACTAATAGTATTTTCCTGCAATGTGTGGTACCAATCCAGTGCTTTACCCCTGAAAGAGGAGGCAAGCAGCCTTAATGCCACATTTTGGACTGTAAGCCCATGTACTAGGCGTACATCTGTGACATCTTGCAAATGTTTAGGCGGTGTTCTTGAGCCATCTCCGATGAATTTAGGTATAGCCTTTAGGGCAGAAACTGAGATAACGGCCCAAATAGCAGGCACTATTGGTGCAACAAGAGGGCTTCTGGCCTCCCATGCCACATAATTTCTATTAGCAGCAGGCAACATGGCTAGCGAAAAGGGAGGAGGAAGTGGAATGTTTACTAATTGGGTTGCTGGTTGTACTGTCCCTAATGGTGGTACTAACAAACCAGGATTATTTGTAGTTTGGGACCTAGTAACAGGTCGATGGCTCATACACCCTTCTAAAAATTTGATTAATTTAAGCACGGTCCCACCGAGTGTTCCAGGAAAAAGAAAAAAATGTTGATGTCAAAAGTTGGCAAGGTAACAGCCCTTTGTGGGAAACTCAATTTATGGGGGACCTATTGCACTAAACTGAGTGACCTCCAGATTTTTAAAGAAGTCGACTTCTTCTGTGAATGGGGTTTTGGAATGGGAAACGGAAGCAAATATAAAATAAAGAATCTAACTAAGGCGATATGCTAGAATTTATATGAAAGGCACAATAAACCTATCTTTTGGATATAGTATAAGGGCCTGCTTCACAATTTACCATGTCCTAGAATAACAAAAATCAAGGATAATAGCATGAACAACTCATTCAATGACATAAAATAATGATCACACCCATTTACTGAAAAGAAGAGTCGAAAGAGATGATCTAAACCAGCAAACTTGCATTCAAATTATAGAAGTATGGCAAATAAACCATTCAAACAATACTGGCACAGCATAAAGTTTATCAATAGCATAAGAAATAGAGAGGCCGAACAGTGGCATAGTCTGTGAGTTCTTGCAATAATCTAAACAATACAAAGGCCTAGTCTCTCCAAAAATCCTACAATTCTAACACTGGAAAAAGCATATGATCACCAAACTTGTAACCTAAAATATTGGAACCTTGGACCTATGGAAACTAGAACTTGAAACCCCTTCTCCAAAGCAAAGAGAAACCTTTATAGCAAGTCCTCCACCACTTGGTAAGCAGCAACCAAAAAGATCCAGAATTTGAGCAATGATGTCAAGGCAATGATCACCCCTAGCCATTGTAACCAAAAAGATTTGAGACATAGAATCTAGCCACCCTCCATTCAGGTGCATCCCCTACGAATGATGGCAGTGGTCTAGCAAATCCTCATGCAAACAAGTGTTGTCCTTTGGGATAGGTGGTTAGAACACATGGCAGTATCCTACAGCTTATAGTCTGCTTCATCCCCTGTGTTGAAGAAGTGTGCACTGAAGAGACGTGTGGCAGTATTTCGTTGCTCGCGGTCAATATTTTATTCCTTCGTTGAGAGCTTGCATATAGAAGACACATAGCAAAAATGCTCACTGCAGAATCCTTATGTGAATGGGAGCAATGTGGCACGCGAGTGGGGTCTGATGAGGAAGTGATCAAAATAACCCGCAGTGATGACACATGGGATCATTTCGAGGGCCAATAGAAGAGTAAGGAGAAAACTCCTTCGGAGAGCGATAAGCGTACACATGGCAAAAACTGCGGCAATAACCAAAAAGGGGCCGATGAAAATTGTTGAAGGCATGGGTCGGCACTTAGCTGAAAATAAAAACCCAAAGGGAGCATGGTGAATTTCAAATTCACAGCAACTATTGTTAGAGTAACCATGCATTAGCTAATAATTAATTAGTCTTTAATTGATTATTAGTCTAATTTATTTCCATGCACTTAAGCTAAAATTAGGAGTGTTTTTTTTATGTTAACTAAAGTGAGTTCTTATTAGATCATTTTGTCTCATCACATAGGACTTTGACACTTGTCATGATCTAATCCATTTATCGTTTAGGGTTACACCTATAAAGAACTCAACCTTCATTGTATTATCAACCTTTATCTCCTTGAAGATTCTTGAAGTTCATTATATAAGTATTTCTAGTTGAAGAATAGCAAATCTTTGTTTTGTAGATCTTTTGCATGGAAGGTGTTTTTGTTTGTTGTTTGATCTTGCATCTTGTGTTTATTCACAATTCTAACATGGTATCAGGGTGTGGATTTAGCGAACCCCTTCTCAGTTTTTGAGGGTTTTTTCTCAACTAGGGTTGTAGGAGCAAATTTGAAAGCTTCTTTGCTTTTTTGTTTTTTCATTTTTTCTTATTTTTTCTTTTTGCTTTTTAAGCAAAAAAACAAAAAATAAGCCACTCCAAGGTCATATGGGCAACTAGTGCCCAGCCCCTAAGGGGGCTAAACAATTTTTTTTTGCAATTTTAGCAAGATTGAGAAAATTGCAATAACTTATTGCTTGATTATCGAAATTAGGCAACCGATATATCATCAAAAAGTTGGTTCTAAGCACTATCCAATGGTGCTAGTTTTTTCTCATATTTTATTGCTGGTACATTTTATCACCTGTAAAAATAAAATGTGTTGTTTTCACTCTTGAGCTCACAAATTTTGACCCGTTTCTCCATTTTTCATGATTTCAATGGCATTGGGATGATCCTTCAGAGCCCTTCACAACCATGTATGCAATGTTTCCATATTTTTCTCCAAGTATGTTTTATTTAGTTTTTTAATATTTTCACATTTTGGTGAATTACTTAGATGTTTTAGCTCCTAAAACATTTTCATTTGCATGGGATAACTTTTTTTAGGCTATTCTACATGTTTTTCCAAATTTTTATCCTATTTGGGCATCATAGACATCTTTTGCATGTAATTTATCTATAGTACGATCATCCTTCGATAAAGTGTCATTCTAGTGTATACCTTTTTGGGGATTTCACACATCTTCTTATTCCTTTTGTACTCGCACTATGTTATAAAGTGCCATGGGAGGGTTGTGAGTGCCTTTGTTTTTCCATCACACCTTTTCCAAGTGAATGTTCATTCCAGGAAAACATCGAATCCTAGTGATCCTTGCCTCATACGTGTGTCTTTTTTGCACACCCTTTTTATTTGCAGGTACTCTTTTGTACACGTTCAGATGTTCTTGGTTCTTCTTCATGCACTTATTAGTTCTTTCTTTCTGCATTATGGGGGGTTCTACTGTTGGTGCTAATGCTTCCTTAGTTTCATTTTGGAGTGATCTATGTATCTAGTTCTTTTTCATATGTACTAGGTGGATGTAACAGTTGGTTACCCATGTATTTTGGTGATATGGAGCATTTACCATATGGACACTCTTACATTCCTATTTTCTAGAGGCGACCTTCCATTTTCACTTGATCAGTGTTCTTCAGACTATTGGTACATGTGCCATTTGTATCTTCAAGTTGTAGATGTTTTCCTTTGTTTTCCATATAATTCAAGTAGTGTTGTTGGGGGAACTCATGTAGATTATTGTCTTCTTGATCTTGACCATCATTTGTTTTAGAGGAGGTTCCTCATTTCAGCACTATACCAATCATCATTCAACAACAGTTTACAACTTCTTCATGCTTGTGTGATGTTCTTTTGAAACATTGGTTTGGAGGCTTTTCATTCCTTCATTCACCTTTCTCTCTTTTAGAGAGGATTTTTCCCATGAGTTTTTCTTGTTTTTCTCCAATTGTGAGACAAAATATTGTTTGTACATGGGTACCTCATTGGGACTTATTTACCAGGACCCATCATGCATTCTTGCTTTTTAGGGCTTTTAGATACTCCCTAAGTTCATCTTAAGGGGGGTATTAGAGTAATCATTCATTAGCTAATAATTAATTAATATTTAATTGATTATTAGTCTAATTTATTCTCATACACTTAAGCTAAACTTAGGAGTGTTTTTATGTTAACTAAAGTGAGCTATCATTAGATCATTTTGTCTCACACATAGGATGTTGACACTTGCCATGATCTAATCCCTTTATCATTTAGGGTTGCTCCTATTAAGCACTCAACCCTCATTGTATTATCAACCTTGATCTCCTTGAAGATTCTTGAGGTTCATTCTATAAGTTTTTCTAGTTGAGGAATAACAAATCTTTGTTTTTCAAATCTCTTGCGTGGAAGGTGTTTTTGTCCGTTGTTTGATCTTGTGTCTTGTTTTTATTCACAATTCTAACAACTACAATCGTCCATCAAATGTTCATCAAACATTTGGGTAGCAACTAGCATGACATGCCATCAAGACTCCATAATTACTTTTTCTTTTTTTTATATGTAAGGGAAACACTAGGTTGAATATTGTAATCATAAAAAAATGTTTTTACATGGGTCATTTACAGTTGTGGCATGACCACACCACCATCCAGGTCCAAAGGCCAAGGCCTTCCAATATTGCAAAGCCACAAAAAATCCTAAAAAGTAAGCCATATTGGCCTATGAGACCCTAACTTCTTTAAACAAAAATTTACAAACAACACCTCGGACTTCAATTTCCTATACTCATTCTCACAAACTAGAAAACTCATCGATCCAGCCCCACCTATTTGCAAGTTCCAATAGTAATAATTTCTTAAGAATGTTGCGATCCCTAGCTGCACAAAACCTGTGTCGTGCTAGCTTTGTGCCCTCTAAATCCAACAAGAAGGGGAGCCAAACCACCACAGCCCCTAGGACTAATAGTTGAGGAAGGTCCTTCATCCATGGAATTCCAATCCCAATTCTCACAACCATGATGGCCTCCTCTACTCCCCCAAGTAAACTCGATTTATTAGTAGTCGATCCATTGCCAAAACCATGGCTCGCAAAATCCCCAAATCTAGCAGCTCTGCCACAAAGTGCAAGGAGACATCTGTGTTTACTCTATAGAATTTTTTTAATGCAAGAATTCCTGACCAAGCACCAACTTGACAGCCTCCAACTCTAACCACTTGGAAACATTAAACACTAATTTCAACCTTAGGTTCATAATGACACCCAAAAAATCCATCTACCTCTGTAGACTAACCAGAGACAAAGGCATATCCATATTTTTTTGTTTTTATCTTACGAACATACATCGAATGATAATTTATAGTCCCTATTAATGGAGCCAACATTAATTCCAACTGCACTTAATGATATGACTCATGACAGGACATCAAGTGTTTCCAAGTTGATCAACCACTGCCAATCTCCAACATTAATGCCCATTGATCAATTCCATCGACTACAGAATTGGCAAGTTTATCTACCTCTAATATCGACTCACAATAAATTTTCTCACTTCTAGCCAAAACTTATAAATTCACTAACTTAATCATTATAATTTAGCATTTGATATTTTCTCCATCCACACTATGATTTTTATTCGCATGCAAGTTTAATTCGCCATGAAAATATTTTATTGGTTTGAATACAAGTTTAATTTGCCAACAAATATATTTTATTGGTTTGAAAACAGGTTTAATTCGCCAATGAAAATATTTTAATTATTTGAGTACACATTTAATTCACCAACAAAAATATTTTATTGGTTTCAACACAAGTTTAATTTGCTAATGAAAATATTTTATTGGTTTTAATATAGGTTTAATTGGCCACATAAATATTTTATTGGTTTGAAAACAGGTTTAATTCGCCAATGAAAATATTTTATTGGTTTGAAAATAGGTTTCATTTGCTAATGAAAATATTTTATTGGTTTCAATAAAAGTATAATTCCCCAAGATTTTCTACAAACTTCTAGTGATTACAAAAGATTCGTCAATTGAATCTATATTTTTTTCCCAATAAAATTAATATTTTTTCGAGAATAATACAAGATTTGCTAGGTTTTAATGCTTTTTCTTAGGGGGGTTCTTAAATTTATCCCTGAACAAGATATCTACCCATAGATGGGGATTGTGAATTTATTCTTGAGTATGATGGTGCTAGAACCCTAGAACAACACTTAAACATTGTTTAAGTACATGGGAAGTACATAGGGAATACTATGAAATATTACAAATACAAATGTTTTATTGGAAACTTGCACAAATTGCCCAAACCTAATATATTAACTAAGATGGGATTGGGAAGTGCTATATAATGATTTTTTTCATACATTTCCCTTCTTTACTCCCAACAAAATCATCAATAATACACTTCAGAAATAAGGTTGATTATCTTCTTACCTATAAAAGAAGAGTAGGAGAAGTCAATAGAGAAGAAAAAATATCAAAACCACCAAGCAAAGAAGGGATATAGAGACTCATAGAATAGATGGACAAGAGTGCACAACACTTAGAAAAATGGTGTTATAAAATACAATAGAATAATAAAATGCATAATTATGAAAAGCCACATCCACAACACTTGGATATTGAAGTCAAGGGGTGAAATGACAATAACATCAAAAATTGCACCAAAAACTAAATATTATAATCACATTGAAACTTAGAGAAGAAAACATAGCAACTAATAACAGTCCCAAATTGACAAAGAAAGGAGACTATTGGGAAGAAAAGGAGGTCATGCAAGTTGCAAAAATTCTAACAAAATATAAAGACCTATTTTCTCACTCATTAACAAACTTTAAGGGAATCAAATAGCAGGTTGGAGTCATGAAAATTCAGCTTAAATAAGTTGTTAAACCCCAAAAGAAAAGGCCATATCAATTAAACCCAAACATGAAGAAAAAGGTCAAAACAAAGATAGATAAGATGCTAGTAGGGGCATAATTAAACAAATGGATGATGTTGATTAGATTAACCCTATAATAGTTTAAAATAGGAAGATTGGTGATATCAAAATATGCTTGTGTTCATGATCCCTTCCCCACACCATTTACATAAGAGATCTTAGAATCTATTGTCAAAAAAGAATCATATTCATTTATTGATGAGTATTTTGGGTATCATCAAGTCAAGGTCTAGAAAGAAAATTAACCCAAAACAAAATTTGTAATAGAATGGGGATTCTTTATGTGTATGGTAATATCGCTTGATCTAAAAAATGCACCAAAAATATTTAGCTAGACCATGATCAATGTATTTAAAGACTGTATCCATAATTTCTTACAAGTCTACTTAGATAGATAAACATTCTATGGATTACAAAAAGACCATGTTCAAGTACTTAATTTAATGTTAGAAAGATGCAAAAGCCTACAAGTTTCCCTAAATTTGAATGTATGTGTGTTTGTGATATCATTTGGTACACTAATTGGACACATTATATGCAAGGAAGGACTCATGGTTGATCCTCTATAGGTAGCACGCATCATGAATATACCATATTTGAAGACAACTTCAAAGGTCAAAACATTCTTAGGCTACACTGATTATCATAGAAAGTTTAATAATGAAGATTTATAGATTTTAGTTGTGTGCTAATCTTTTACATCAATGTGTTATACTCCATGATCCATCATCAAATGAGTTAGAGATAAAGAAGAGAATGGAAATATAGTAGTAGACCCAGATCATGGAGTATAATCCAAAATATTGATGCAAAAAATAACACACAATTAAAATTCATAAATCATTAACATTATTGTCATGGACTTTGGAAACTCCATGTTATTAATTGAAAGTTTATTCTAGGCTATGCCACAATTGTTGCACTAATAGAAGAATTGTTGAAAAAGAATTTAGGCAAAACAATCAATTGGATTGAATAGTGTCGGCAATATTTTAACACATTAAAATAAAAAATAGCAAAGATGCCTATCTTAATATTTTCAAATTGAAATGCTCCATTCCATGTACATGTTGATGTCTCAGAGACTATAGTTGGAGCAGTTCTAGCACAACCAAGGGGGAATAAGGACCACCCAATCACATTTTCTAGTCGCAAGCTATCACAAACATAAGAAAAATTATACTAATATAGAGTGGGAGACCTTGACAATGGCATATGCTTTGCACATATTCTAGCACTATCTACTATCCACCCCATTCACATTCTTTACAAATCATGAGCCCCTAAATTACTTACACAATAGACTGATGACATAAGGTAGAATATGTAGATGGCTACTATTATTTCAAGAGTTTGACTTCAACATCATGCTCAAACTAGGGAAAACCAATCAAGGCCCTGATTACCTTTCAAGAATTGATACCAAAGTGGAGCTTGGAACTATTAAAGAAGATCTACTTAGTGCAAATTTGTTTAGCGTAATTTTAATACTAGAAGAACTAAATAAAACAGTGCAACTAATATCAACAAGTTAGTTTCTTGACGATACCTCTACAAGTGATAAATAAAAGCTATTGTGGAAGTTACTTCCATGCAAATTGATTGAAGGGGAATTATATAGGATCATAAGAGATGATATCATCTAGAGAGTAGTATATGAGGATGAAAGACCGGATATTATTTGAAAAGAACATGATGGAATCTCTAGAGGTCACAACTCAGGGGAAGGCATCATAAATAAAGTTATGTTCTCAAGCCTATGGTGGACTACATTATTCAAGGATGTCAGTCAATATACAAGACAATTTGATGTATGTCAAAGGGTAGGGAAACCTACCACAAAAGATAAAATGCCTCTATGATCAATTTTAGCTCAAGCACCTTTTAAGAAATGGCCATAGATTTCATTGGACCAATTGAGCCACCAACAAAGAAATCATAAGCTAGATTTATCATTACCAAAGTAGAATACCTCACAAAATGGGTAGACTTTGAACCAACAAAGATTGCATTACTAAGAATGTTGCAAAATTCATTTACAAAAACATTATCACTAGTTTTGGTTGTCCATTAAGCATAACCAATTATCAAGTGAAGCATTTTGTCAATAAAGTGATTGCAGAATGTTTGGACAACTTTATGATCACTCTCAGCATAAGTAGTCCATACCATCCCCAATAAAACGGAGCTAATGAATTCTTTAATAAGATTATTAATACCCCACTTACAAATTTTGGAAATATTTTGGATTGGGATGCTTAAATTTATGCAATGCCATGGGCTTATAGAACAACCTACAAGAGATCAACTAAAATTCCCCCCTTCAAATTAGCATATGGGCTTGATGCCACCATTTCATTGAACTTTATTATACCAAACTTAAGAATCACACTTGTCTTGCAATTGTATGAGGTTTCCTTTAAAAAAATATTAGAGGATTTGATGAAATTGGATGAAAATAGGTTGTTAGTGGTATACCACCAAAACCTAAAATAACATATTGGCATGATAGGAATTTACAGTACAAGACATTCTACATTAAAGATTTGGTTCTACTTAATGATAGTAAATTCAAAATATAGGGGAAGCTAAAAATAAGATGGATCGAACCATATTGCATTATGAATATTTATTTTTCAAGCATAGTGAGACTAAAACATTGGAGGATAAATTATTAGCTATGTATGTGAACAAAGCAAGGCTAAACCCCTACCATGAGACCACTTAGCCAATTAAAGAGCCTATATCATATGTATTATAAACATTTATCATATTGTAAAGTAGACAATAATTCATGGGAGTCATTAGAAAAAGCAACTACTAGGAAAAAGCAAGAAACAGGGGAATAGATATAAAAATAAATTCCAAACCCACCATTGATAAAGGAGCTCAAGCCACTAAAAATGACACTAGCTTATTTCTAAGTTGGGAGCTCTTGGGAGAATTTTTCTATAGCTTCTATTCTAGGATTTGTAGAAGACTAATGGATATCCCTACCTTGGTTGACATTTCTTAGAAGCCATGACCAAAATACAATTTCCCATACAAGGTAATGGAGCTAGACCCTGACAACTCATTCTCTAAGGTGCTAATAGATGTAATCTACATAGAGGATGTGAGAAAACACATTCATGTACAACTCATGGAGATTGATCACATAACAATAAAAGTGCTTTGAAAGACCCTTCTACAACTAGAGTGAAAAATATTTATGATAATACTAACAAATTGGGAAGAAGTTGGATGTACAGGGAAATTTCTTATATTTATTATAGTAAGAAGGTTAAATAAAGATCATTTTGAGCCATGTTCAGAATGAATACATGTATCTAGAAAAACCCTATCAAAACACAAAACAATCTATCCAATTCATAATAGGATTAAGTGTAAAAGGCAAGTTACCTTCAAATAAAGCAATAAAAAATGATAAGTTTTTTTAGCTAACTAGAACTACATATGACGAAAAATTATGGATGTAAAAAAATCATAAGCCCTGTCATGCAGTATACCACCATGGCCATAGCCTATAAGATATACTATACAAACTAGGAGAACTTTTCCATTGGTACTTCCCTCCACACAACATATAAAATGGTGGTCAAAGGAAAGTATATCAACTTGTGTGAGGTACTATGGGAATAGTTGGAAAACATCCAACGCACAAAGGATACATGCTACCAATTTCAATATGGCACTCTAATTATATGCATAGCATTTTATTTCATGAATACATTACAAACATTTTTTAGAAAGATATGGAAAAATAAAAAAATATTGGAAACCTAAATCAAGAGGATATAGATGACTTCAAAGATGCCACAACCTACACCATATTGTATTGGGGAATTTCAATTCCTTCCAACAACAAATGTAGAGTTGAGAAAGTGTATCTCATGACATGGTCCAGAAACATGTAAACAATATCATCTTCCTAGTGGATAAATTATATTTTGATGGAAGTAGAGAACCTAGTGTATCATGGACTCCATAGCTCCCTTATGAAATCAGTAATGAATTGATAAAATCATATGGTAAAACATTTTTTACCCTACCTAAGGAACCCATTATAGAAAGATTTGGAAAATTTAAATAATTCATGGAGAAACAAAGAAAAAAGTAGGTATTAGAGCACTTAGTGAAAAACAAGAAGAAGTTGCATAAAAATGGGGCATCAAAAAACCTTTACCACCAGAAGAGGGAACATTTACACCTTAGATCAAGAGTTCAAATAGACTAAATATGGGAACCTTGGGATTCTAAATAAGGGAATCCAAGCAATAGCAAGACGTACAATAAGTGAGCCTAAAGAATCAAGCAATAATTGAAGAAGACATAACCAATTATAGTGTGGCCTCTACAGCCATCTTGGGTAGTCTAATTAATCTCATCCATTAAGAAAAAAAGGGAGAAAGCAACAAAGATAGAGGAGGAGATGAGAAAATAAGCACTTGAGGAAGTTGAATCAACTTTGTTTTCCGCACAAATAGCAAGGCTTAACACAATTGCAAGTGATGGAGCTAAGGTCTAAACAAAGGGTGGATACATTAATGACACAAAGTGAAGAAGCCAAATCAAAGGTCTAGCAAGAGACCGTTGTGGTAACAAAATGTGCCTACGGTATATTAATAGAGGAAGAGAAAAAGGCTTAGCAGGAAAAAGAAAAGAACTCCACACCTCTACATGAAGAACAACAATTGGAGGATCAATTACAGCAATAAGAATAACCTACATCTCTGCTAAGGGTTATTGTTTCCACCTCCACATCACCAATGCAACATAAAATCAATTTTTTAGATCAATAGAAGTAGAATCAACCAATAGTAACACTACAACTATTAGATAGTTATCACTTTCCAAACCAAAAGTCGATCTATCACATATATCCCCATACAAAAGTTTCATCTCAAGGATATATTCCATAGCACAAGAGAAGATATTATCAAACAATATATAAAGAACACAAAGAAAATGGAGGCTTCAGTTACAACAATTCAGAGTAGAGTACCCCATGCATGAAGAGATACAAATACACCATTAGGACAACAATTGAGACAATTTACAGATATTTTGAAGCATAATTTAATAATCAAGAAGTAACAATCATAAATAAGGTCTTGAAAGAAATAGAAAATAGGTGCATGGAAGAAATAAGGAATAAACATGTAGTGGCCCATAATTTCCTTGAGACTTAGATCAACACTCTTCAGAATATGGCCAATAAAATTAATACCTTCTATCAGTTTTGCTTACAATGGACAACACTAACAAAAACCCTGAAGAATCAAATGGATCATATAGAAACTCGTGTTTTACAAACATCCAGTACATATGATGTCATGAATGATATTGAAGACACAACTAGGGTACAAATAGAAACTATGTACACTCATCTTCAATAGGTACAAGGCTGAAGGGAGGCAATCAAAGAAAGAATTAAGCAGCTCTAGAAGGTGGTTAGCTTGAGACTTGCCTATGTTACTAGACTACTCACACATACAAACAACCTAACCACGCATATACATATACCAGCAATCACAACAAATACAAAAGAGACCCTAATTTAGATCAATAGTCAAATTCAAGTGCTACAACAAGCTAAGATTTAGTGGAACACAACCTTCCAACAAATCAAGGAGATATGCAAGAATACTTTGCTAATAGACCATTAAACTACTAAGTCAATTTCGGATTTTTAAGTAGATTAAGATTCATAATGTCTTGATGAAAAGAAATTGTTTCCAAAGGGGGGATGGTGTTGGTAGGTTAACAAACCAAAGTGATAGCAACACCTACAAACCACCAAATTTGACCACAAGAGGAATGCAGAGTTCTAAGCCGACTCCCACATAAGCTAAGAGGCATAATGATCACAAGGGACGTCTCTAATGTAATATTATACTTATAGAACATATAGTATAGAAAGATAGGACAATTATGATGATGTGTATGAAGATAAAATATATGTAAAAGAAGATGTATATGTAAGAAGATAATATGGAAGATCTAGTAATATCATCATTAAATGATGAATGAAATATACAAGTAATTGACATACAAATACGTTGCATCAAAGAGAATAAAATGATTTGGTAATTGTTTATCTACACTCTTATCTTGCCACATTTTTATATATCTCACCACATACAACAAGCTTGGACTTAGAACTCTGATTATGTATCCATCTTCCTTGCTAACAGTCACCATTATGTGTAGTGAGTTCCTCTTGGAAAACAAACCATTTAACAACACATCCCTTCTTTTTCTTCTCTTCACATAGCCAATAATACCAAATGAATTGGTTAGGATCCAAGTATAAGGATGTCATTACAACCTTTTGTTGACATGGAATATGATGAATATCAAAGAATTGCCCCATTTGGAAAATCCAATTGGTTGAATCTTTGTCATCAAATTTACGCATATCCAACTTTGGTGTGAAGTGCCTAGCCAAAGAGTTATTTGAGTGATGATCTATTTTGAGATATGAGTCAAACCCACAAGCATCATTTCCCTTAGAAGCACCATCTTCCTCCCAATTATTATTATGTGAATTATCTTCCTCAGAGTTCATGCCACTCATAAGGGAAGCCATTTTCCTCATAATGCATTGATATCTACCTTCATTTATGATATGATTATTTTTGCGTCTTGTGGCAAGCCCCACCAGGATGGAAAAAATAATTTTATAATAAATTACACAAAACAAATCTAATAAATATAAAAAAAATAGTGTAACTTACTAGGGTCTAATCTCACTTTCCAAATAAAACTTCCAATAATTTCCTTGATTTATACTCTTTCGAGTGAATTTGGGGGAAACTAATTTTTTTAATATATATTACAAACCAAATCCAATCAATCTGATTTTTTTACTATAACTTGCAGTGGCCTAGATCTCACTTCCCAAAAAAACTTCAAGAATTTCACTAATTTATAGCCTTGGGATTGAATTTGATGGAAACTCTAATTCTACAACTACTCCTTGAATTCTCCACCAAACACCCTCAAATCTATAATGTAGTAAATTCAATGTGACCTTGAAAAAATCTTTAAATTTATTTTTTTTCCAAAATCATAGAGATATGCACTTCCCAAAATGACCTTGATTTTTTTATAAATCACCTTGTCTTCACAATGCCAATATCATGTTCTCATACCACTTGTAATGAAAAAATTACACAAAAGATTAAATATGTTGCAAATAACTAATAATACTTAAGAATAATAAGCCACTTTGAGTGGGCAAACCTCCAATAGTCTCCAAGAATAACACAAATCACAATATGATGATAATAAACTAACCACTAGATCCTATATGTACCTTGCTTATGACTTAGATGTCACCTATGCCAACTAAGATACTTAAATATAACACCTAGGATGACCTAAATATCTAAATAAGAACATAATAAAGATATGACTTAATTAAGAGTTAAGCTAACCACAAGCTACCTAATCAACTCTATGCACACTATATGATTAAGGGCATAGCAAGTCCAAATTATTATGTCCTATGACCCACTTGATATGGAACATATCCTAGTGATCTACCAAAAGGAAGAATTCTCTACAATATTAAATAGAGTTTATTGTATCTTATGTACTATTGTACAATGAGGACTATCTTGATGGTTATCATGGAGCATTGTTATGTATGAGGATTGCCTAGTCAATATTGTCTATAAGTAAGTGTGTTGGTTAACAACTTATTGGTGAAAATGGGTTCTAGGGAATATCTTTAGAAATAGACTATGGTGTTCAATCCAAGATATTCCAAGGATGTTTTTCTTGTTGTCTTGTCTTGTATTCATGTGATTGGTGGTTGTGTTTTGTTGTATTATGTGTCTTGTGTTTGTGATTGTACTTGGTTGTAGTGTTCTTGATTTGTGTGGTTACTTTAAGATGATTGTTTGACATGTATTCTTAGATGTTTGTATTCTTGTATGTTACATATTCTTGTACTAGTATTAAATTGATCTATGTGCTTAGTAAGAGTGTTGATCTTGTTTTGAACATGTTTGGTATGGGATACCTATTATTCTACCTTGATCTTGTTAAGATGTGTGACATTGAAGGATGAGTGCTCTCGTACGGGATGCAAGAAGAGACTATTTGGAGGTATTGGATATGGTCATGGGTATGTAGATTTAGTTGTTCTTGTTTGCTTATGTCTTGAATGTTCGTGCATGTACGTTGATTAAATGTTATTGATACTAGGTAAGCATTGTAATGTGTAATGATTTATGTGATTCTATATCATGTATTTCAATGTGTAGAATAGTGTTGTGACTTTTACATGGTCGAAACTTGTTCTTATGATCATGTATGTCTATACACTAAACTAAATAAGATAATCACAATACTTTGTACCTATTACTTCATGGTTCTTGGGTTACTTGTTTATCCACCATATTGCTTCATACCAAACTAATGGTTGAAGAGGTAAAGGATTCCTTCAATGCGTGGGTTCAAAATACTTTCCCCATTTGTAGTTGGAGTTGCTCAAAGTTACTATAGTGGATGGTTGTATATTAGTATATTACATTGTATTTCATATTGAGCATCAATACACTATTGCATATGTGGAGCTAGTGGGCATGTAGCCTATTTAGTTGTATATTTGCACAGAAGATGTATTATTGCATTTAGTGTATTATTTGAGAGCATTAGTATTGTACTTGTAGTTAATAGTTGGATGTAATCCTATAACATATCTTGTAATGAAAGACTTAGAATTTGTTATGACTTGATATTGTACTTAGTTTTGTTTGCATGAGTTGATTGATATTGTTGATGAGAAACCTTGAGGTTGCACTTCGGGATTACACTTTTCAAGTTAAAACTGTAAAATCAAGAGTTGCTAGATAAGAGTATAATAAGGCCTAATGATTTTCCTTGGAATGACCATGCCATATTTCCTAAAAAGGATGGCACATAGAGGCTTTGCATGTATTATAGGATATTTAACAAATCAGCAATCAATAATCATTATCCATTGCCTAAGATTGATGATTTCTTTGACAATATAAATGTTTTTAATAGCATTCTTAAAAAAAATAAGATTAGGATATCATTGAGCATTTGAGAATACATTGTTCCCAAAATTTCCTTTAGAAACATGTTTATTATGAGTATTTCAATACTACTTCAACTTACCAATGCACAAGTTGCATTCACGAAATTAAGTAATAAATTCTCTTGGATTACTTAAATGATCTTTCTTTCATATTTTAGATGGCATTTTGATATTCTTACATAATAAAGAAAAGCATAGTTCTCATGTGCACTTGGTTAAAGACTCAAGGAAGACATATTATGACAAGCAATCTAAATGTGCCTTTTTCTAGGGGAGGGTAGACTACTTGGAGAATATGATGAGGAAGAAGAGAACATATATAATGAAGAAGAAAAGAAGAATGGTGTTGACATGTAGGATGTAGATAATAAAGAAGAATATGAAGAAGATGTGGAGGCTAAAAACATTTCAATTTCATATAATGTATTCAAATGGTGATTTTGTAGCAAATATGATTTCATCAACAAGAACTTCTCTTAGCAAATACAAGTTCAAACAAAGAAGATCAAGGAGGATTACATATGGTAAGAATGTTCTTTTTTTTTTAAGGTATGAAGTTATCTATGTACAAATGTGTTGCATTCATATTTTATGCTTTGGATATTGTTCATAACTATATTTGGTTAGGGATTTTGAGAATAGTTAATAGTAATGTACAAAATGAATTCATGAAGTTTTGGTAAGGAAGGTGGTGATTATTTTGTAGAAATTTACATATAATGTGGAACAAAACAAGATCAATCTGGAACATGAACATGAAATTGAAGAAAAGTACAAAGAAGAATCAAAAGAAGAAGAGGAAAATGAAGAAAAATAACAACTTGAAAGTAAAACTTCTACTGAGAGTCAACAATACAAGTGATAGAAGAAGGTTGAAGAAGTAAATATAGTAGAAGAAAAGGTTCAAGAGTTAATAGAAAAAATGAGAAACATTGTAATTTACGCCGAAGGCGTATCCTATTTGAATTGAATTGGTTCACTTCGGACATCTAGCATTGGAAACTGCAGGAAATAGGATGCAAGACGATGAAAGACATCCCCATCATTAGAGTTTCTCTGTTTTCATTCACGGAGGTCATGTCAACTACCGAAAACGCATCATGTTGGAAAGGAAAATTGTGTCATTCTTATCTAGATTTGTTGGTTGTAACTTTCTATCCAACCCTTCAACCATCCCACTACTCGAATATATCTTTCTGCAACAAATTGCTACCATTCTCCCTGCCTCTGCAAATATCTTTCTGCAACAGATTGCTACCATTTTCCATGCCTCTGCAAAAATGGGGGCTTCGGAACAAGGTATGGACATCCATCAAAGCATAAAGGATAAAATAGGATACAAGACAATGAAAGACATCCCCATCGTCAGAGTTTCTCTGTTTTCATTCACAGAGGTTATGTCAACTACTGGAAACGCATCATTCTAGTGAGGAAAATTATGTCATTCTTATCTAGATATGTTGGCTGTAACTTTCTATCCAACCCTTCAACCATCCCACTACTTGATATATATCTTTCTGCAACAAATTACTACCATTCTCCTTGCATCTGCAAATATCTTTCTGCAATAGATTGCTACCATTTTCCATGCCTCTGCAAAAATGGGGGCTTCTGAACAAGGTATGGACATCCATCAAAGCATAAAGGATAGAGGAATTTTGTCAGATGTTCTAGCTACAACTACCTTGGTAGACATGTATGCAAAATGTGGAAGCATAGACAAGGCATGTGAAGTATTTTGACAAGATACCTCAAAGGGATGTGATTTCATGGACTGCAACGATTGCAATATATGCACCGAATGGATTTGTTGAAAAGGCTTTAGCAATTTCCATGAAAATCAACTGTCTGGTTTAAAGCCAGATTCTATAACTTTTGATAGTATCTTCCTTTCCCGTGCCAAAATGGGAGCTTTGGAACAGTATGGACATCCATCGAAGTGTAAAGGATAGAGGAACTTTTTCAGATATTATAGTCACACCTGCCCTAGTAGACATGCATGCAAAAAGTGGAAGCATTAACAAGGCACATGAATTGTTTGACAGAATACTTGAAAAAGATATCATTTCATGTATAGCAATGATTGTAGGATATGTACAAAAGAATTTGTTGAAAAGGATTTAGAAACTTTCAAGCAAATGCAATTTGCAAGTGTAAATCCAAATTCCACAACCTTTGCCAATATCCTCCCTACCTATGGCAAAATGGGAGCTTTGGAACAGGGTATGGACATCCATCAAAGCATCATGGAAGGAGGGATTTTTTTAGATATTATGGTAGACATGTATGCAAAATGTGGAAGCATAGAAAAGGCACGTGAACTATTTGACAGAATGCCTCAAAGAGAGGTTATCTCATGGAATGCAATGATTGCAGGATATGCACAAAATGAATTTTTTTTAAAAGCTTTAGAAACTTTCAAGCAAATGCAATTGGCAGGTGTAAAGCCAAACTGGACAACTTTTGCCAGCATTCTCCTTACCTGTGCCAAAATAGAAGAATTGGAACAGGGTATGAATATCCATCAAAGCATAAAGAATAGAAGAATTTTATCAGATGTTGCAGTTGCAATTACCCTAGTGGACATGTATGAAAAATGTGAAAGCATAGAAAAGGCATGTGAACTATTTGACAAAATACCCCAAAGAGATGTCATCTCATGGAATGCAATGATTGCAAGATACACGCAACATGGATTTTGCAAGGATGCTCTCAAAATCTTTGAATTAGTGAAGCACTCTGAAACATATTCTAACATTGTAAGCTTTGCTTGTGTTTTATATGCATCCAACCATGCAGGTTTAGTGGATGAGAGTTGTACATACTTCAATTACATGAGTATCATTTATTACATTACACCTATAGTTGATCATTATGTTTGCATGGTTGAACTTCTTGCTTGGGCTGACTATCTTGAAGACACTACACTTTATCATTAAGATGCTAGCTAAAAATGTGGTGGTTGTATCGATGTGTTTTTTGGGTTGCATATAGAACACATATTAATATAGGCTTAGGAGTATTTACAACAACAATGTTTTTTTATTTAGATCCTAAAAATGTTGCAGCATATGTTCTTCCATCAAAATCCAATAAGTGAAGAAAGTCTTTGCACACAAATGTTGTCAATTCTTAACCTCATCCATTCAGTCAGACCTCTCCATATTATAGTAGTCACCAATAGGCCCACTGCTTTCCCTTTGCACCTCCTCTATCTTTTGTGGGTCTGATTCGTCTAACTCAAACCCAAAATCCTTCAAATTCTCCTTTAGATGATCAGTATTCCTAATGCCAACAATAGGATACACAAGCCCTTGCCGCATAACCCACTTCAAGGCAACATTAGATATAGTGGTAGAGTGCTTTCTTACATCCCTTTTGTCTTGAACAAGATTATGGCAATGAAATTATGGTCGTTATGTTAGTTGTGATTAACTACCTTCCATGAGAATGTGAAATTGGGAAAAGAATGTTAATTTCTATTTTGTAACTGCAAATATGAATGATTTTCTTATATATGTATAAATGAATGTGTTGATGAGTTTATATTTAAAATATATCTAATCGAGAATGGTCTAACCCTAATCCTTTATCAAGTGGTTGCAGGATTTTCAACACCTTGAGGGAAAGGGAAATATCATCAAGGAGAGGTTGTAGTTAATAAATGATCAAAATTATCATCAGGCCACGAGTTGGTGTAAGATAGCTATATTGAAGTTGTAACCTTTGATTGTATATCACTTACTTAAATAATTATAAGAAAAACAAATCAACTTAAATTGTATATCATCATTCTCCTTTTGAAGTCGAATATATCTAGCTCATAAATACAATGTGTAGTGAAAAATGAAATTAAATAATTATCCAAACATTTGAATATCTTTTTCTATCATGGGTTGGAGATGAGGTTGTTGGAATCTAGGAACACTGAGAGGGGGGGTCAATCAGTGTTCCATAGTATTTAAATTTCAATCCAAATTTTAAACTATCAACAACAATATTCAAACTTGAATATCATTCACTGCATATAAACTGAAACAAACATGCAAGCACATTAAAGAGACTATCAAGACATCATAACACCAATATTTTTACGTGGAAAACCTGTTAGGGGAAAAACCACAGTGGAGATTAATCCACAATTTATACTTTGTTAAAAGTATGAACAAAAGGGAATGCACATGCATTCAGGTACACTGCCTAGAGCTCACTACTCAAAATAAGGAAGGCTCACTACCTTACAAAATGTTTGTGATTACAACAAAAGGTTTGAACTAAGAAGATAGCATCTTCAAATCCCTGGATTCAGTTCCAATGAAGATCAGTAAAAAGATCTTCATCCCTTCTGACTGACTATGTATTTCTGCTCTGCTCTTCTCTATTTTTTTCCTTCTGAAACTATGCATAGATCACTCAATCACCCTTCTAATATTTGCACACACATCTGCTCTACTTTATTCACACACTTTCACACTTTTTTAGCAAAACATGAAATATCCTTCAACAGTCAGCTCAAATCACAAATTAAAATTAATGTGCACCCACACAAGTCGGCTAGACTATAGCTAGGACCCAAAACAAAATTCTCGAACATAGAAGCATCTAAACAATCATCCCTTATACATCCACAAACACGCTACATTGATTAGGTCGGCCACAATGAGAAAATAAATAGAAAAACATTTTGTCGGATCTCTTTACTCGTACACCAGTTAAGGAAATAATGCAAGACTTAACAAAAAGATAGCATAGATGCATAGAAAATTGTCCCAAGGATCCACAACTCAAGATTATGATCTGGTGAAGCATACGGATTGACATGCTAACCGGATACCCTATTCTTCATGCTCTATGTCGGTAAAACACTATACTTAATTTTAGCTGCTGGTATGACCAAATTCGGATCTGCAGACCACAATAGTGACTTTAGTTGCCATCAATGACAACACTAGAAGCCATAACTCAGTAATCTCCCCAAGCCATATGCCAACAATCCCCCCCTTTGGCATTGATGGCAACACTTAGTGAAAAATGACTAAGTGTCAAAACCAAAGATACGCTACCAAACTCCAAAATTTCAAAACACAACAAAACACTACTCCCCCTTAGGATGTCAAGGCATTTTTCACTACTCTCCTCCCCTTTTGACATCAGTGACAAATAAATTCTTCACTAAGCTCTCTCTCCCCCTTTCAAAAATTCAAAATTTGAAGTACAACTGCTACTTAAGTTAGAAAATTAACTTATACTTATCTTTCATACCCGGAAGAAATTCCATCCATGCTTCTACAAAAATCCCAATGATTAAGATCATGCAATTATTCTCAGATGTCTTGTTAATAATTTGAATGAGGGATTCTGGGATTGTGATTGCTTCTTCTAGTTTTTCTCCTTTCCTTAAGACCTCAATCAGTTGTTCCAACCTGCATTCAGTCAAATCCTTGACTTTCCAAAAGGTGTCCATAAGAGTGTTTCTAGTAAAGTGGACTTTTGCATGCTCAGACTGTAATTCCTGAATCTTTTTCTTTACTGCACCATCCCTATCCTGAGACATATTGTAATCCTGACCGAATTTATTTAACTCACTTTCAATCTGTTCTAGCCTGTCCTTGTATTTTCTAACAACATGAGGCCACCGAAGATAATAGTTGTAAATGTAATTAGTTGAATCAATGCACTACCTCAACTCATTCATTTTCTTTTTTAGTTTGGTAAGGGACAGCCTAAACTGCTCCTTCAAATGTAAGATTATTTCCTCCTCTTTCTTATCCTGAGAGTCAAAGGCCACAACTTCCTTAATACACTCAATCAACTCTTCAGGGAATACATTCTACAAACTTTCCAATTCAATGTTATTATGCACAAAGTATCTGCCTAGAGTATTCTCAATCAGATCCTGCTCATATGAGGGTCGATCTAACCACATGTCAACAATCTTCTACATTCCATCTTCCTCTTGAAAAATATGCAATATTTTTTATTTGAATGAAACACCTTCTTCATTGCTTCCTTCTGCTATTATCACATCTAGTTCAATTGATTCCGGTTCATCTCTTGGGGTGTATTCATCAGAGTCTTCATCAAGTATGTCCACAATTATCTATTCTTTTCCTTTTCCTTCAGATTTAGGGGACTTGTGTATCGGAGGAGTATCATCAGCAAACTCTATTGCTCTTTTCTGCTTCCTCTCTATTTTACCGGAAGATGATCCAACTTCAATTGTTTTTGTTAGAAGAGAGATACCAACTACTCCAAAATTTCCTAGCAATTCTCTAAAGAAATTTGCATAAACTTGCTCACGGTTTTCCAGAGTGTTGAAATGTTCAAAGATTTGCTTACAAACTGGTACATTTTCCTTCCATACCACATTATCATTCTGAGGCAAGAAATTTAGAAAATACATTATGATACATATGATCAAAGTGCCAAACCTGAAAGGATAATCTATATCCATTGTCAATTGCACATTTTCCATCAGTTGATCTTTCAACAACCTACACAAGTCAAAGTCTTGGTCCTCCATTATCATCTTATGCGAAATGTAAACTGCGCCTCCAGAGGTTGATCCTTCCTTGTTTCTAAAGAAAATTGTGTATGAAATTCCATATGCAATGTACCTTGTCAATGGATCTTTGATCATTGAAATAACCAGTGCCCTCTGATCTCCTGTTACAGATCAATTAGGGTTTTGACTTCCTTATTATGAATTGACTTCTTCAGAATGTCTCCAACATTACATAACCTAGTTAAATTTCTAATCACCTCTTTTGAAATGAGATAAGATTTGTCCAAATTTAGAGTGTCTTCATTCAATTCACCGGCTGGCAACAAATTTCTTATATCCCTGATCTTCCTGCTCCTATATTCATCCAAACTCACAATTCCCTTGAATTGCTTCATTTTCCGTACCAAACAAGGTTTTTCTACTGAGCACAAATTTAGAAATTCTACAAGTGAAATGGAATACCTGATGAATTCACCACCGAATCAACTTGACTCCTTCAAAATTCCACTCTAGAGGCTCTTTTCACTATTATTCTTTAATGCAAAGTAACAAATGAAGGTTTCAAATACCCTTTTATAGCTTCACGCACTTAACCTTTTTACTGCAATAAATGCTCTACCCTAGGAGTTTCGGTTACACTGCTCTCTCAGACAGCAAGAGAAGAGTCCATCTGTGAACCTTCTAGATCTTAACTTACTGAACAAGTGATCACGGATACAATTGATGACTGATGGCACAACTAATGAAAAAAATTCTGCATTCCGATGCTGGCAACTGACAAGGGGACAAAGGATTTTTCTTGAAAAACTCCCCCTAGGCCAATGGCTTGAAATCAATTTCCAGAGGGATTATCGAGGCCAACTTCCGGTAAGGGCTTATCAAATTCACTCTTCTTTACCCATTTTTTCTTCATCTGATCTCCTATCTCTTCCACAGTCACTTTTCCTTTTCCTTTGTCATCTTTCTGTGAGATTCTTCCTTTATATACCGGACCTCTTCTATCCATATTTGTGTTCCTACAGAATCTTGCAATGTGACCAAATCTGTTGCAGTTGTAACACACCATATTTCTTTGTCTAGACCATTCATTCCATTGATTTCCCCTTGATCTGCATTGGTTAGCAATATGCCCAAATTTTCCACAGATGTAGCATTTAACATTCCTTACACTGACAGACACACTTTTGCATTCAATTGACTTATGACCAAACTTATTACAAGTAAAACACTAACCAGAAAATGATGGACCCTTTCTTCTACACTGAAAAGCCATATGGCCAAATTTACTACAAGCAAAGCAATAACCATTAAACTTATGAGCATTAGGTTTTCTTACCAGATACCTTCTACCTTTTTTCATCTAATTTCTTTGTCTGGGATCCTAGTGTTCAAATCTGGAACTTTCTTCCTTCTCATATCCAAGACCTCGCTTATCATTTGCATTCTTCTATCCTTTAGTTAGCTCATCAAGCTTAGCAAAACTGATCCTAAACTTCTCCTTGTATTCATTTGCAGTAGTGAGTTCATCTCTGAGAATAACTATTTGTCTTTCAACCTCTTGTTCATTACTTCTAGATTGTTGCAGTTCAATTTCCAGCTGAATGAATCCACTATTAACTTTGTTGCATTCTTTTGACTTTTCTTTCAAGGATTGAGCCAAATTCTCCTCATTCTTCTTTCTTTCTTCAATCTCCTTAGTTAGCTTCATCGCCATAGATTCCATATCAAGCTTTAGAGTAGCATTGTCTTTAGCAAGCTTTTCACATTCTTCAATTATTTCTTTTAGGGTCTGATTCAGGTGAGCATCTTCTAAACTTTTATTTTCTTTTTGTTTTAGCTGATCACAGAGCTCCTTCCTCTTTTCTCTTGACTCATTGATTTTATCCTTCAATGGTTGAATGAATTTTTTAGCATCCACAAGATTTGATTTTAATTACAGAACTTCTTCTTTAGATTGATCAAGATCATCAAGTGCCACCATAAGTTGTTGTTGAAGACCACCAGAGTCCATTGTATTTTAAGATCCACCTCAAGCTGTTAAACTTTCAAAGAGGAACTTGCTCTGATACCAATTGTTTGACTCTAGGAACACTGAGAGGGGGGGTTAATCAGTGTTCCATAGTATTTGAATTTTGATCCATACTTTAAACTATCAACAACAATATTCAAACTTCAACATCATTCACCACATATAAACTGAAACAAACATGCAAGCACATTAAAGAGACTATCAAGACATCATAACACCAATATTTTTACGTGGAAACCCTATTAGGGGAAAAACCACGGTGGAGATTAATCCACAATTTATACTCTGTTAAAAGTATGAACAAAGGGAATGCACATGCATTCAAGCACACTGCCTAGAGCTCACTACTCAAAATAAGCAAGGCTCACTGCCTTACAAAAAGTTTGTGATTACAACAAAAGGTTTGAACTAAGAAGATAGCATCTCCAAATGCCTGGATTTAGTTCCAATGAAGCTCAGTAAAACGATCTTCAACCCTTCTGATTGACTCTGTATTTATGCTCTGCTCTTCTCTATTTTTCTGCCCTTCTAAAACTATGCATAGATCGCTTAATCACCCTTCTAATATTCACACACACATCTGCTTTGCTTTATTCGCACACTTTCACAATTTTTCTCTTCACCAAAATGAATTACCGATCTCATATATATATTCGCTAACAAGGATTTCATTACTTCAAGTTAGCTTTAACAAAACATGAAATATCCTTCCACAGTTGGCTCAAATCACAAATTAAAATTAATGCGCACCCACACAAGTCGGCTAGACTATTGTTGGGACCCAAAACAAAATTCCAGAACATAGAAACATTTGAACAATCACCCCTTATACATCCACAAACACGCTACATTGATTAGGTCGGCCACAATGAGAAAATAAACAGAAAAACATTCTTTCGGATCACTTTACTCATACACCGGTTAAGGCAATAACGCAAGACTTAACAACAAGATAACATAGATGTATAGAAAACTGTCTCGAGGATCCACAACTCAAGATTATGATCCGATGAAGCATACGGATTGACATGCTAACCGGATACCCTGTTCTTCATGCTCTGTACCGATAAAACACTATACTTAATTTTAGCTGTCAGTATGACCAAATGCCGATCTGTATACCACAATAGTGACTTCAATTTCCATCAATGACAACACTAGAAGCCATAACTCAGTAATCTCCCCAAGCCATATGCCAACAAAGGAAAGATCCATTTATGATTATGTGGCAGTAGCCTCCGCCACCCTGGCCTCTTTTCTTGATCAAAATGTTCAAGAAGGAATACGTGTAGATTCATTTAAGGTGGAAGTCTTGTTTTGTCTTGGAATTCTTTCTCAAGAAATCACCACTTTTGCAACTTACTTCCTCATTCGATACCCGCATTCTTCTTGTTTGTATCCTCGATCAGTATCTGCAATCATCTTACTTGTTTCCTCATTTTCACTCTCTTTGTATCCTCTATCAATCGGCATTATTATTGGGGTGGCATTTTTGGTTTAATGTTTATGTTGGGCATATTGTGGGAAAGCAAAACTATAGTGTTCGAGACTCCAATTTCAGGTGGAAATAATTTGAGCTCTTGAGTAAGCCATCTTGAAATTCTTCTGGCCAGTAAAGGAATTTGGTGGCATTATCACCCTATCTAGTTCGTTGGAGAGAACAGTCTAGAGCTTCTTCGAGCTTCAGACTTGTGTACAAGGCACATGTGATAAGAATCTTTCTTTCATTTGCTTAATCATTCTTTATGTTTATATCAGAAAACTCGATAGTGGAATCGCCTTGAACTGTTAGTGCAAACATTTAGATTCTAACCTGTGAGTGTTTTAGTGCAATCGAATCTTTGAAAAATCTCAATGTCGTCTTGTCGAACACTTTTTCCCTATTGGATATGATCTTGTATTGTTACTTGAGCCTTGCATTCAATATGCTCTATGTTCTCTCTCTTCTCTGTTAAATTCGAAGTAAACACCTTACTCTACATTTAAGTTTTGAACCTAGACAAGACATTGATCTTTAATTCTTGTGATATGTTTGTGAGTTCTTAAACTTCTACCGAGAGCTTCTACGTTCTTCTCCTCTCTATATAATTTGAAACACATCATATGAATTTCTTCTTATGTTCTTGAAATGGGTATGTTCCTTAAGCTTCTCAAATGTCATTTTGAAGAAATTAAATATACAGATATGGAACTAAAGTATTCTTTCTTCATCGATTAAAAATTGTCATACGATCTCAAGTGAATAAGAAATGAACCAATTAACCCTAAAAGTGGACCAAATTATGAGTCAAGTCAATGATTATATAAACTCATATGCTAAATGAAATAGTGTCAAGCAAGGGTGAGAGTGTTGACAGCACAAGAAACATGCTCATTATTGTTAAAATCCTTGGCCAAGGTTATGATACTTAGATTAAGCATTTGTCAGCTATCAAGAACCAGATATACCCCTGGTTAGAATGGTCTTTCTAGTTAGGAGTACCCTATACTAAAGGATCGACCAGGGTAGTATAGGTTCTTGAAACCAAGCTCAGATGGCATGATGGTATTTATGTGATCCTTATTGAATTCCCTCGTGAAGGGTCGGGTTTCTTCAGTTGAAGAAACATGGGAGACCAGTAGGTCTTTGGTTGAGTGGAAAAGCCCTTGATGATATTTATTTTTCCCTTGAAGAGAGAGTCTTGCACAAGCATTCCAGCCTTCAAACTGTACTTTCTTGTAACTCTTTATGTCTCTTAATTTCAATTATATTTACTTTTACATGTTAATTTCATAGCTGTAATAAATTATCTTTTCATTTCGAAAGTAATGGAAAATTTTGTTATTAACCAACTATGGTTTTCGATTATATAGACTGTTAACTGTTTCTTTTTAGCTAAAATTGAAAGACTGGAAGTTAGTTGATGAATTTGTTATGTAGTTATTGTTCAGACTATTTATTTTTTCTATTCGTTATTGCAAAGGAAACTCTAATAAGAAAGCTAGTTAGTTACACTTCAGCTGAATCTTGTAGTTAGTTACCATTCTTAAGTTGTGGATTAGTTAGAGTGTTACATATGGTATCAAAGCGAACCAGGCTCAACATGTGGACCTATGAGCTCATTATGTGAAAACCCGTTAAGCATTCAGCAATTTGGCTAAGGTTTAAAACTGGTTTGATGCCAAAATGGCATAGAGAAAAACCAAGGAAACTGTCAGGAAGACTATTTTCCAACACTTACCAAAGTCAATGGCTAAGAGAAAGCCAACTAAGGAGTTAAAACTTCAAGAGCAAAACAATTCTGCTAAGGTTGCACAGTGGAAATATTTTGAGACTTAGACTAGAAAGGTGAAACCTTGGTTAGTTACTAATCACACTAAGAGCTTGGGTAGAGCAGTGTTTGTATGAGTTCAAGATCAATCTTATTTCTCAGAAACATAAGGATGGGAAGACCCAAAGGTAATCAATCAAGTGCAAGAGCAACTGAGTGTTGAAAATCCTTGAAAATATATCAAAGACACCAAGATAACATGGGTTCTAGTCTAACTTCTAGATGGCTTGGAATGAGCCAAGTGGAATAAAAGGATCAATAAAGGACAATTGGTGATACATTGGCAAGGAATGTGGAGAAAAATAGTATAGGACCTGGAAATACTTTTGTTCACCGAGATTCATGAGAAAACCAATTGCCATATACAAATAATTAAGCATAAGTAAAGGCGAATACGAGTTCCTTAATATCTCATGAAGCCTTTTGGAAAAGATGGTAATATGCGGAAGAGGACAAAATTAAAGATCATATCAGGCATTATCTTGATGAATAAAGATTGGGATTAGAATCATTCTTTGAAATTTTGTTAAGAATCTGCTTGGAGATTGCAAGAAAAATCATAACAGTTGTAAGGAGGAGATATTAGTTATTCTTATGGCATTTTAGCCAAATGGTTGTGAACTATGAATTTTTCCTTTTGGAGGAGTTAGAAAGGATAATTGCAACAGAGAATGTAATCATAACCGAGGTATTTAGCTAAAGTTATTTATGTTTTGAACAAGTAACCTATTCAGTGAAGTAAGGAATAGAGTTTTGTAAAGCGGAACGAAGAAGAGAAGTTTGTGTTCCAATTGTAATCTTTGTGCGTTCCTATAGCACAATCTTATAATTTCATCTAAGTAATGAATGATAGATACTCCAAGAAATAGGAGTGGATGTGTTATAACCTTTATTATTGCAATTTTTTTAGCATGATGAAATTCTTAAGGGACTTATTTGTTTGATGCGCTTGTAATGTGACCTCTAACCCCTTGTAATTTTTTGGAAAGTCTGAATACAGTGCAACAATCTACTCCCTTGTTAGTGACTTAGTCAAGTCACATAGTGCATAATAAGTGTTCCTCTAGATTTTGACACTTCTTTGGATTTTGGTAAAATTCCTTTTAATACTGGCAAGGATTGCCATTGTTTTATTTCTCTATTTTGAAATGGTCTAGCCACCAAATTTTGAAGATTGTTTATTTTATGGCTAGTTGGTCAAAATTTGATTTAATGTTGGAAATGAGCTCATTCTTTTGATTTATTACTGAAATTAAAAACTATTTATATTTTGATATTGAATTAAGTTATTGTGGTGGCTATGCAAGAAAATTTTGGTTGTTCACTATGTTTGATGTAATGTTCATCTCTATCATGTCCGGGATGGACCTTTGATGGATTGTGTAAGGAGGTAAATTGTAGGAAATGCACTTGGTATGTTCTTAACTTTTCAGAAGAAAGAAACCTTGTGTTATGGTATGTGGGTGGACAGGTAGTCCAATAAGCCCAAGTGATTAGTCTCTCTAAGTCGAGTAGGGTGGTGAACTATGACTACGTTCAATGCAAACATATATATATATAAACTATGGCCATAGTGAGTGTTGTTTCCACTATGTGCACTCGTCAGTTCACTGTACTCCAGACACTTAGCTAACCAGAGTAGTCATACTTAGTAGGAGGGTATCCTTAGTAGTGCAACAGAGTTGGTTAAGTGGGGGTACACACCAGAGCTCAAATGGAAACTAAGAGGGATTCCCTCTTATCAGTGCCATGCCGAGTCTTGGAGGACAGTTGATCTAGAAAAGGAATTTTGATCCTTTCTCTTGTATTTCAGCTTAATTTAATGATGCATGAGATAAATGAAATTGGTACTTGATGAATAACCTTTTCAGCTCGAAAAGTAAAGGTTGATGTTAACCATTGGTGAAATTCTCTTGGTAAACCTGTGTTAAAAGTAATTGATTGCTATATGTAGAAAGAGTATCTGCCTTTATGGTGATTTTTATAACAACTTATATAATTCTGCTATCAAGATGATTCTATTTGAAACATTGGACAAAAGAAGATGTTGAACTCCTGTAAGCTGGGTAAGCTAGAAGACAAGATTAGCATTAGTCCAAGAATGTTGTCAGAAATGGATAAAAAAATCAAACCGATCAAGAAAGATTGGTGGAAGCTAATACTAGATAGAAAAGCTAAGTAAATGCCAACCGTACTCTAACACAATTCTTGGCTAGAGAAGAAAAGTTTCATAAAGTAAGGAATGTATTCCAAACCAGCTCCTAGATATAAAGGACTCTTCAAAAATTCTCGAAGTAAGGATGTTACATATGAATCTAATGAACAGTATTTTTTGTGATTGTTTGGAAAAATTTGTGTTGGTTTTCCTCGATGACATTTTTATTTATTCCAAAAATGAGGATGAGCATCTTCAACACCTTTGGGTGGTCCTCCAATGATTAAGAGAACATAAACTTTATGGAAAATTATCAAAATGCACTTTCTTTTAGAAAGAGGTACAGTACTTGGGGCATATAATATCAACTAAAGGAATAGCAGTGGATCCCACAAAGATAAAAGCTCTAGTGGAATGGCCAGTACCGAAAAAAAAATGTGCATGAGGTTAGAAATTTCATGGGATTGGTAGAGTATTACCAAAGGTTTGTAAGGAATTTCTCTAGGATCGCCCACCCTATTACCTCCCTTCAGAGAAAAGGAAAGAGATTTGAATGGACTGAGAAATGTCAAGAAGCATTTAATACATTGAACCTGAGAAATTAACGATTGCATCAATTTTGGTTGTACCAAACCCTAATGGTCATTTTGTAGTTAAAACGGACGCATCTGGTGATCATTTGGGTGGAGTACTAATGCAAGATGGGAAGGTAGTGGCTTGTGAATCCCAAAAGTTGAAGCAGTATGAGTAGAATTATGCACCTCATAATCTGGAGTTAGCAGCTATTGTGCATGCCCTGCAAATGTGGCGACATTACTTGTTAGGGAATACTTTTGAACTCAAATCGGACCATCAAGGTTTAAAGTATATATTTACTTAGCCCAATTTAAATTCTCGCCAAAGGAGGTGGATGGAGTTAATTTCAAATTATGACTTTGAGGTCAATTACATTAAGGGCAAGGAGAACAGAGTAGCTGATGCACTAAGCCGACGGAAACATATAACTTCCATGGTGTCAATCAACATAAATTTTAGAGCTCAGGTACTTTAGAAATTTAATGAAGATGAATGTTACTTGCAAGTTCATGAAGCTCTTCAATAAAACTCTCAAGAGCCTAAATATGAGGGTTTTCATATTGAAATAGATGGACTTTTGAGATATAAAGGCAGGATGTATGTACTAAATTCAATAGAACTAAGGAAAATGATATGGAAAGAAGTACACACAGCACCTTACTCAGGTCATCCAAGGGTAACCAAAATGTTGTCCGATGTTAGACCTCTATATTTTTGGAAAGGAATGAAAAAGGATGCAACCAGATTTGTTGCAGGATGTTTTGAATGTCAAAAGGTTAAGGTGGAGCATCAATACCCGACAGGATTGTTACAACCCCACAATGTACCAGATTGGAAATGGAAAATCATCAGTATGGATTTTGTACATGGTTTATCGATGACAAGGAACAAACACAATGCTATACTAGTAGTAGTGGATAGACTCACTAAAGTAGCACATTTCATACCCAGAAATTTGATAGATGGGGCTTTTGTGATTGCTTGAAAGTTTGTGCAAGAAATTTTTCGTCTTCATGGAGTTCCAAAAAAGATTATTTCTGACAAGGATGCCAAGATGTCATCCAGGTTTTGGCAAACTCTATTTTTTGCTCTGGGAACCCAGCTAAATATTAGTACGGCTTATCATCCTAAAACAGACGGGAAAACGAAAAGAGTTAATCAGATCTTAGAAGACCTACTAAGAATGTACTGCATGGACCAACAATATAAAAGGGAAGAATATTTACCATTGGTAGAATTCGCTTATAACAATTCATATCAATCAGCTATCAAAATAGCACCCTTTGAAGCACTGTATGGTAGGAAGTGTAGAACACCTATTAGTTGGAACTAAATGGAGGACAAGATCATTCTAGGACCCGAAATGCTTCAAGAAATGGAAGATCAGGTTAAGTTAATCAAACAGAGATTGAAGGAAGCTAATGATCGGAAGAAGAGCTACGCAGATGCAAAATGAACCCCCAAACAGTTTGTGGTTGGAGAGAAAGTTCTCTTACGAGTGAAACCTCAGAAAAGCTCTATCAAATTTGGAAAAACCTCTAAACTAGCCCCAAGATATGTAGGACCTTTTGAAGTCCTGGAAGTTATCAACCCAGTAGCATACATAATTTTTCTGCCTCTGGCTCTCACCAAATTGCACAATGTATTTCATGTCTCCTATCTTAAGAAGTACTATGCAGAATTTGACCATACGATTGACTGGAATTCCTTATAGGTGCAGGATCCTGGGGTGATCACAATAGAGCCACTCAGAGTGCTCAAGGTATGTAAGCTATGCTTACGTAACCGTGAGGTGGTGCAATGCGAGGTCCAATGGGACCAGTACTCAGAGGAAAATGCCACATGGGAGGATTATGATGAAATCCTTTAGAAGTTCCCTTATCTATTTATGAACAATTAAGAACTCTATATATATATAATTTAGACCTGATTTATAAATAAACAATCATCGGGGATGATGATTCTTAAGGGGAGAAGTATGTTACATCCCTTTTGTATTGAACAAGATTATGGCAATGAAATTATGGTTGTTATGATAGTTGTGATTAACTTCCTTTCATGAGAATGTGAAATTGGGAAAAGAATTTTAATTTCTATATTGTAACTGCAAATATGAATGATTTCCTTATATATGTATAAATGAATGTGTTGATGAGTTTATATTTAAAATATATATAATTGAGAACGGTCTAACCATAATTCTTTGTCAAGTGGTTGCAAGATTGCTAACACCTTGAGGGAAAGGGAAATATCATCAAGGAGAGGTTGTATTTAATAAAGGATCAAAATTATCATCAAGCCACGAGTTGGTGTAAGATAGCTATATTGAAGTCATAACCTTTGGTTGTATATCACTTAATTAAATAATTATAAGAAAAAAAATCAACTTAAATTGTGTATCATCGTTCTCCTTTTGAAGTCAAATATATCTAACTCATAAACGCATTGTGTAGTGAAAAATGAAATTAAATAATTATCCAAGCATTTGAATATCCTTTTATGTCATGGGTTGGAGATGAGGCAAGATCCGTTTATGATTATGTGGTGGTAGCCTCTGCCACCGTGGCCTCTTTCCTTGATCAAAACGTTCAAGAAGGATTACATGCGGATTCATTGTTGGGGGAAGTCTTGTTTTGTCTTGGCATTCTTTCTCAAGCATTCACCACTTTCGCAACTCACTTCCTCATTCAGTACCTACATTCTTCTTGTTTGTGTCCTCAGTCAGTATCTACAATCATCTTGCTTGTTTCCTCATTTCCACTCTCTTTTTATCCTCTTTATTAGTCGGCATTATTATTGGGGTGGCATTTTTGGTTTGATCTTTCTATCGAGCATATCGTGGGAAAGCAAGACTACAGTGTTCAAGACTCCAGTTTTAGGTGGAAATAATTTAAGTTGTCTTGAAATTCTTTTGGCCAGTAAAGGACCTTGGTGGCATTGTCACCCTGTCTAGTTCATTGGAGAGAAGAGTTTGGAGCTTCTTCGAGCTTCATACCTACATATAAGGCACATGTGATAAGAATCTTTCTTTCTTTTGCTTAATTGTTCTTTGTTTAGATCAGAAAACTCGATAGTGGAATCGCCTTGAACTGTTAGTGCAAACATTTAGATTCTGACCTATGAATGTTTTAGTGCTATCAAATCTTTGAAAAATCTCAATGTTGTCTTGTCGAACACTTTTTCCTTGTTGGATATGATCTTGTATTGTTACCCGAGCCTTGCATTCGATATGCTCTGCGTTCTCTCTTCTCTGTTAAATTTGAAGTAAACACCTTACTCTACATTTAAGTTTCGAACCTGGACAGGACATTGATCTTTAATTCTTGTGATATGTTTGTGAGTTCTTAAACTTCTACCAAGAGCTTCTACGTTCTTCTCCTCTCTGTATAATTTGAAACACATCATATTAATTTCTTCTTATGTTCTTGAAACGAGTCTGTTCCTTAAGCTTCTCAAATGTCTTTTTGAAAAAATTAAATAAATAGATATGGAACTAAAGTATTCTTTCTTCATCGATTAAAAACTGTCATACTATCTCGAGTAAGAAATGAACCAATTAACCCTAAAAGTGGATCAAATTATGAGTCAATTCAATGATTATATAAACTCAGATGCTAAATGAAATAATGTCGAGCAAAGGTGAGAGTGTTGACAGCACGAGAAACGTGCTCATTATTGTTAAAATCCTTGGCCAAGGTTATGATGATTAGATTAAGCATTTGTCAGCTATCAAGAACCAGATATACCCCTAGTCAAAATGGTCTTTCTAATTAGGAGTACCCTATAGTAAAGGATCGACCAAGGTAGTATAGGTTCTTGACACCAGGCTTAGATGGCATGATGGTATTTATGTGATCGTTATTGACTACCCTCGTGAAGGGTCAGGTTTCTTCAGTTGAAGAAACACGAGAGACCAGTAGGTCTTTGGTTGGGAAAAAAAGCCCTTGATGATATTTCTTTTCCCTTGAAGACAGAGTCCTGTACAAGCATTCCAGCCTTCGGGCTATACTTTCTTGTAACTCTTTCTCTCTCTTAATTTCTGTTATATTTACTTTTACATGTTAATTTCATAGCTATAATAAATGTTCTTTTCATTTTGAAAGTAATGGAAAAGTTAGTTATTAGCCAACTATGGTTTTCAGTTATATAGACTGTTAACTATTTCTTTTCAGCTGAAATTGAAAGACTAGAAGTTAGTTGATGAATTGTTTATGTAGTTATTGTTTAGAATTTTTATCTTTTCTATTCATTATTGCAAAGGAAACTCTAATAAGAAAGCTAGTTAGTTACACTTCAACTAAATCTGGTAGTTAGTTACCATTCTTAAATTGTAGATTAGTTAGAGTGTTACATGCTTAGTAGAAATCTCTACCAACACATCAAGCAACTTCCTCCAATAAAACTCACACCTGCCACCTTAACAATGTTCTAATACATCTTCAAGTTGGAGGTGTTCAAAACAAACTTCTTGGAAAGATTCAGCTTTGCAAGCATACCCTTCTTCCCTCCACCCCAATGCTTATCAAAAAGCAGTCAAAGGCTTGGGGTCAAGTACGGAAAATTGTACCTGGTCACAGAGAACAGTAACACCACCATCCACAAGCTTAGAGAGGACCTTTGTATTCATGTTGGTTGTGCCTATGCTTGTAATTAAGCCTCTCTCCTTGAGCTCTGCTAGTGCAAGAGTGGTATCTAGCATTCCTTGGATATAATAATCTCACCAATATAACTGCACAAGGTGTAGTTTTTCCACTTGCAAAGCCTCCATGGACTGTCTAATCATTCTTTCTACTGAGGAAGAGGAGAGGGTACCTTGGAATATATTTACATATTTTGTGAATATTTGTACCTGAGGAAGTGGGATTTATGGGTTTTTCTTTTCTTTTATCTCCCATTGCTCCCTCAACCTGCCTAGGATTTCTTTGCTTGGACCATATATATCAACACTGTCAAATTAGTGAGGCCTATGGATGAATAGGCCTCCATGGCAGAGATGATTTCTTCTTCCGCAATCCTTCCATGGCCTCCCGCCAATGTCCAATAGCCATTCAACATGGTTGCCAATCTTGTGGAGGACCCATCATTAAATTTCCCTATTGAGATGGTTTGGTTCCCATAAATTGCAATGCAGATCACTGCTTGTATACATATTTGTTTTATGATAATATGCATATTTCATTAAATTGTTTTCACCAAAAATGCATATGTATGAAATGAAAAGGTGGAGGAGGTGAAGAATGATGGGAAAAAGACAAAAGGTGAGAAACGATTAAAGTAAATTGAAAAATGCTTGACTAGCAAGAAATGACAAAGGGGACTTAGAATTATTCTTGTCATTTTGTAAAGTATTTTTGTTTAGATTAGTTGTATTATCTCTTGCCAATGTTAGGTCAACCATTTGTGATTAATTACATATTCCAAATAATACATTACAAAATCAAGGTATATAATTTTCTAGAAGTGCATGTAGATTTGTCTCATTTGTAATTAGATATTTCTAATGTTGTTTCACGTCCCTTTGTCTAGTAAGATAGCTAATAGATTTGTGAATTCACAAATATTTTTTTAATCTAATTTGATTTCAATCTACTGGTTTTAATTAGAAATAACTATTATAATTTTATATATGAAGTAAAACAAATTACAATCATGTTTGTGATGTAAATGACACATACACATGCCATTTGACAAACTCACATAATGAGGTTTATTGATTGTTGTTCAAGAGAAAAGAATAACATTTGTATATTTACAAATAAAATCACAATTTTTGTTACATTATAGTTGCATATTCACGGTATTAAAAATTGTGTGTGATGGTGGTTATAAATTGATATTGATGAGACCCAAGTTCGAAGATGGTTAGGAGAGTTGAATAGGACATCTCATATCCATTCATTTTTTGTTTGTTGTTTTCTCCATTTTTGTTTTTCCTTCAAACTCTGTCTATTTTTCACTACCTATCTCTCTCTTTTCACTCCATCTCTTCTAATCTTTATCTTTATCTCTCTATTTCTCTCCTAAGTTTTTTTAGATGTTATAGATGCAATTTGAACTATTAATCTTTCCCTCTCTCTCTCTCTCTCTCTCTCTCTCTCTGCCGCCCAATCTCTCCTGCCCGCCTCCCCCTCCCTCCACTCCTCCTCCGCCTCCGCCTCCCTCCAACTTCTCCTCCTCCCACCTCTACTCCCTCCCTCCTTCCCACTCTCCCTCTCTCCCCACCCTCGCCACCACCTCCGCCCTCCTCTCCTCTCCCTCTCCCACTCTCTCCCCGCCGCCCCTTCCCTCCTCCTCCCTCCCTCCCTCTCTCCCACCTCCCACTCCCACTCCCTCCCACTCCCTCCCTTCCCCCTCGCACCCTCCTCCTCTCTCTATTTCCTTTATCTCTTATCCCTCCTCCCTCTCCCTCTCCTCTCTCTCTCTCCCTCCTCCCTCCTCTCCCACCCTCCCCACCTCCCCGCCTCCCCTCCTCTCTCTATTTCCTCATCTCTTATCCTCCCTCCCTCCCTCCTCTCCCTCCCTCGCCTCCCTTCCCCGCCCCGCCTCCCTCCCCCTCACCCCTCACCTCCCTCTCCCTCCTCTCCCCGCCCCTCCTCCCTCTCCCTCTCTCTCTCTCTCCCTCCCACCTCCCTCCCCTTGCCTCCCTCCCTCTCCCTCTCCCTCTCCCTCTCCCTCTCCTCTCTCCTTCCTTCGCCCGCCTCCCGCCCTCCTCCTCCCTCTCTCTCCCTACCCTCCTTCGCCCCCCGCCTCCCTCCTCCCTTCCTTCACCCCCTCCTCCCCACCTCCCCCTGCCCTCCTCCTCTGCCCGCCCCCTCCTCCCTCCTCTCCCTCCCGCTCCACCTCCCCCCTCCCTCCCTCCCTGCCCTCGCCCTCCCACCCGCCCGCCTCACCGCCTCTCTCCCTCCCTCCCTCTTTATGTGTGTGTGTCTCTCTCTATCTCACTCTTCCCCCTTTGTATATCCCTCTCTTTCTCAAGTCCTCTATCTTTGTTCTTTATGCCTCTCTATTTTTTCTTGCTCTTCTCCCTCTTTCTATCCCTACCTCTCCCTCTCTCTATTGCAAACATAACATGAGCCTATTGGCAATGGAGCATGATTAGCTTCCTCATTCAGAGGATTTTTTTTAGTCGTGTTTGGATCCCTATTAGAGGGTGCATAGTTGATTTCAAGCTATCACATCTTCATTGAGACCTTTGTGGTACAAACAACATCATTTGTTAAATGGCCTACCAATAAACCTCATGTATTGCAAAAATTATGCAAAAAATACACCAATTTTTTCCCTAATTGACCTTCCAAACCTCTTTGATGTACCATTGCACACAAAGGTGTGATTGCTAGTATATAGACATCCACATCATCATGAGAGGCAACATTCATGGAGGTTTTGCACTATACATCAAAGAAGCAATATGAACATACATGAAATCAAAGAGAAACCACAATGGTTATACACAAAATCAAGGGAGCAACAATAATGGACATTTATTAAATCAAATGAACAATCACTATGGCTATACATGGAACCAAAAGAATGACTATGGTTACAAATGGAATCAAAGGAGCAACCAATATGGATTTACATAAAATAAAAATAGCAACTATGGTTATTCATGGTGTCAAATAAGTATTAATATGGTTATACAAGCAAGCAAAGGAGTTACAACCACTTATGTGAATGGAACTAAAGCAACACACCAAATTATAGAACATGGTTTAGAGATAGATAAATCATGCAATACCACTTGTGAAGATCACATATGGATAATTATATGATAAATAATGGGATCACGTGCATAATGATTTGTGGAAGTCTAATTATTTGGCTTCTCCTCATGTTTCATCATTGAAACATGTCATTGAAGGATGGCATGCTATACACCTAGGCATATGATATGATAGGGTAATAGAGATATTGACACACAACACATCCATGTTAGTTATATTGAGTCATGCGTAACTTGTGTAATCAATTATATTGGGTAATTACATGTCCTATTTAGAATTAGTGATTTACACTTCCATTACATTATTAGTGTGAGGTCTATATATAAGAAGTGAATATCATTATAAAGTAAGTCATATGATATAACATAATTTGATCAGCCTACCTGACTTAATAATAAGTGATTCCGTTAAACTTCCAAACTAATCAAGATGGAGAATACCCCGTTTAAGGGAATGATGCAAGACAATAGTTTGTATGGGTATAGAGAACTCATAGTTGAGAATCAAACATATTAATGCACATTACCTGCAAGATTATTTGTTCCCAAATAAAGCATCTTCAAGTGTGTCACAAGCCTTAGTTTATCTGAAAAACTTTGCCTCTAGCTTGTATGGGTATAGAGAACTCATAGTTGAGAATCAAACATATTAATGCACATTACCTGCAAGATTATTTGTTCCCAAATAAAGCATCTTCAAGTGTGTCACAAGCCTTAGTTTATCTGAAAAACTTTGCCTCTAGCCAATTATAAGAAAGTACCAAAGAAGAATATCCATCGAGGGCTAAAAATTGAGAGCACTTACTAACTTGGTAGGTCCCCTGACTTGATTTTTTGTTCACATGCAAGTGGCACATCATGATTGTTTGGCTGTATGTTTCAAGTGCCAAAATAAAATTTAAGCCCAAACAATTATTAAATACCTTCACCCCTCTTCTTGTGAAACTGCTATAAAATTTGGCCCCAAGACATGAACATTACTCCTATTTGTTATTTGCAAATCCTATTTTAAAAACTTTTAGAAATGCTGTTTCCGTGATACTATGAAGGCTAAATATTGGAGCAATTATTGCCTTCATGGATTATGTCCATAGTCTTTAAAGGCTATATGAGTAGATTTTTTGTGATTGTTTGGTTGTAAGTTTTAACTGCCTAGCAGAAAATCATCTTCAAAGGTTGTTGAATGCCACAACCTCTTCCTTGATCGACTTCTTCCAAGGTAGAGCTTTCCTTGGTTTTTTCCTTTGCAATACCTCCAGTTCCTTTGCTTAAACAAATCCAGGATGAAGAGGAGGTTCTGACGCTGGTTGTGATGCAAATTCCACAAAAATAACAAGTGATGCCATAATTATTGGGTGCAAAAGCTTGAGAAACTTATGTGACATGAGGAGCATTGTCTTAAAATATAGGTTTAAAATTCCAATTGTACGAGCAGATGAAGAGGTTTTAAAATCCCAATTATAAGGACAGATACACATCATATTGGATTTATACTGTAATTAATATTTGTACTGACCAGCACATGGTGACCATCCTGCAGGCTGGAACCTCCAAGGCAAGAGTAAAATGTGTTCTTTAAAATTGACATCTACATAAACATTGTGATGAGGTTATTATCTCAATTGTTACAGGGTTAACATCACATAATTCTTTAACTAATTCAGACTTCTCTAACAAGATCAAAAACTATTTAATCCGTATTCATTACCATGCCTCCATTGAAATAATCTAACTCCTAAGCCATATGAGGTTGGTGGTTTTACATTGACATCTCACATAAAAGTAGATAACCAACAAAACTCTGCCTTTGTGTGAGTACAGAACTTCAACTTCTATGCTGTGAATATTTTCAATTGCCTTGGTTCACTTCAAAATTTCCATGTTCTGTTCAGAAATAGGGGAAATCTCAAACCCAGGCCATTGTTTTGGTTATTTATAGTATTCCTGATATACATACTAACCAACATTCTTATTCCTTTTATAACAATTATGGCAAAAATGTGTACACAATCACATAAGTTTTAATGGATAAATATCAGAAACTCAGAAACATACTTCGAAGCATTACCATGGAAACCATCCTAGTGACACCTTATTCAAAGGGAAAATTGTGTCAAGAAACGTCTAATCAGCTTGCATTTCATAGTAAAATCTACATGTCAATTGTTTAACTCCAACCTCGTCTCATCTGTGATTTATTTTTCTATAATGAAGAAAAGGCAGTATAAAGCTACCACAGTCAAAATAACAAGCAATAATTGCAGATCCTAGTGTATTACATGTCATTATCTTGTCCATTGAATTTTCTGTGGAAATGAAAACATATCAATCGTTGTTTGCTAGACTGTTCTGCGCAACTTCCCAAATTTTAATAGTTCCATCATCGCCTGCTGAAGCTAGTAACTGAGGCTTCTGAACCCAAACAGCAAACTCAAATCAAGAAACTTGACAAGGTATTATGAACTATATCCTACCTGGAAAGCCAAACACTAAATTAAATGGATTTTGAGGAACTTCAAGAACACTTACCAGAGGATGCCACTGCACAGAGTTCACATCCATTGCATGAGCCTTGTCCTTCTTGAAAATCATCTTATATGATGGGAGATCAACCTGGAATAGACAATACATTACACATAAAGTGTGCTAAACATAAATTGCAAATAATTGAGACGTCAACCATGTCTACGAACAGTTAGATGTCACAAAGTTTTCAAGACTTTACTTTTAATTTGATTGGCTTGGATCATACTAGATTCTATCATGAAGGATGGGATAAAGAACAAAGATCTTGCCAAGTTAATAAAGGTGTAGGTCAATATATTGACCTGAATGGCAAAAAGAGAAAAATTAAACTGCCAAAATAAGCAGCTTTTCTTCGCTGGCCTCACAATGTCTATGCTACAGATATAGCAAGCAGACTCTGAAAGCTGTGTGTGCATGGAATATAGATCCTGGTGAACATTTTCAAGATTGTTAACAAACCTAGCTTTAATATATCTTGGGGCCTTAATTTACCCACAGTTATGGGAATTTCATGTTAGTATCTTCGTCCCAGTGTAAAGTACCAAATTTATTTCAAGTCATTCTGATTGTGCTCAGTACCACGGTTAGTTTCAACTTTCAACCTATTAACAATTATAGTGGAAACAGTAAATGGTGGTTAAAGGCAGTCATGGCTCTAAACTTAAATGTTGAAATATGGTTCCCATGATGCACAATTCTGAAATGTGCAGAAGACATCCTGCCTTAAAACACGGTAACTTAATCAAGCAAATGCTCTGAATATTTTTACAGTTACCCCAGAAAAACATCTTCTCTTACTTACAGCAAGTAGATGGTAAGATTCAGCATTTTATTCTAACTAGGAGGATAGGTAACCAAAAGGCAGTTGAGGTACCATTGCAGCAGAATCATCTGTGCTCTCACTGAAAAGCCGTATGCAATCATCAGCTGCCCCACTAGCAATGAAACCATCCCTGGGAAATAAGTACAAACGATCAATAAGCTGTACCTGTGCGAGAATCCCCATGTAAAACCACTGTAAACTATTTCTTCTCTATCAGTGTTCATCATAATAACTCAGAAAATATGTCACAAGAAATATCTAGTTATATCATCATTTCAATACATGCTAAAGTGTGCACAGTACGGTTATGTATTTCTCCGTACAATAATGGTAGATTCACTTGATTGACCCACTTCCACATTACACAGGTACAGAAACTACTCTAGCGCTTGGGTACATTGGTTACTGAAGTAAATAGAACTGTGTCAAGAAATCCCTATCTCACCGTGACCAGTGAACTGAGAATATTGTCCTATCATGGTATCCAGAGATGGTGCAAAGATGTTTCCTGCAAACATTAGACATGTAGATTGTTGCTATTAAATATAGACAATATGAAGTTAAAATACTTAAATTGACTCCCATAAACACCTTAAAGAAAAAAGAATATATGATTTATGGTTAGAAATTAGAATAAAAGAATGCAAGAAACATCTGCAGACCGCAATTTAAAGTGAGATTGACTGGTGAATGAATATATTGATATGCTTTAACATGATATTGTTCCTATATATGAATCTTTACCATCCAGCTCGAGGGCAGTGCCACTTAAGAGCTTTAGTTGGAGAAATTTAGAAAATATTTTTATGTATTTGTAATTTTAAAATAATGACAGCTGATCAATAATCATATCATATATGACATTATGATGTACATTATACTCCTTTTTGACAGTTTTGTTTAAAACTAATAGACAAATTATCTTTGGGTTCTCTAAATTCAATAATTTACATGTTATTTATGTTTATTTTACAAATTTAAGGATTTTTTTAAGCCAAGTCCCAAGTCCAATTGAAAAATTTGGCCTGCCAATTTTTTCCAAGTCTGATTTTTTGAACAATGATTTATGTCATTCAAAATTGAGGGATGGCCTTGTGATTATGCAAGAGGCCATGGAGATTTTAAAATTATATTTGCACATGTTTAAGTCTAGGGTACCTCAGGACTTCCTCGAACCTAATTACACAGGGATGCATCCCTTGGGGACACAAGGATGGCTACAAAACATCCCTAGGGCCACCCCTAATCTGGAAAATTCAAGGGGACTTCCTAGAAGTAAGAGAAAATAAGAAGGGATGGGGATGGCCAAGGGATGTCTAGACGTCCCCCAACCATCTTAGTGACACCTATCCATCCCCCCTATGGCTCAGCCTACAGAAAAAAAAATTAATTAATTAAAAAAAAAAGGAAGAAATGGGGTGGGAGGCCCAGAAGAACACTCCACCGCCCCGCTCTCACCCCCTCTCCTCCTCCCTGCCCACCCGCTTTACAGAACTCTAAACTTAAAACAAAGACACTTTCACTTGAAAACATAAAATTCCCTAAACCTCATTTTGTCATTTTGCATTTTGTGAGAAGAAGATAGAAAGAGAACAAGAGTGAGAAGAGAAAAGAATAGCAGTGAGAAGGCAAGAGAGCATCAACACTACACGATTTGAAGTAAGTTTAGCATCCATTGTTCATTTTCACAAATACATTTGATATTTTTTTGTTTCCTTCAAAATTTCAAAAGACAGCTTTTTATTTAATTAAGTTTATGAGCAACAATGGAAGTAATGATAGTGATGAGGTTGATATTCAAGTTTCAACTAACAAGCCATAGAGATACCAGGGGTTCTTCTCATTGTGGGAGTGTTGTAGGTGAAGTAAAAAGTGACCCATTTGAATGCCCTTCTGCTCTCCTAAAAACTTATGCAAAGGGCACATTCAATCCCAAAAACCCCTTTTGCAATCTGTGTCTCCTATAGACAAACATGTAAATAAATTCAAAGCAGAGTAAACATTGGTTATGTGATGTGCGCAATAAGGATTACAAGGGCAGCTACACAAGGGTTTACAATCGTCTTTTATACATACCTAGACATAGAGTAAAAGGTTGTGAAAAACTAACCTTATATAACAAGGCCAAGGTGTCTAGGTTGAACATGGAGAGTGAGGCAAGAAATAAGATTGTGTCAATACTACTATGCCTACCCATACAATGGACATTGAGAGTCAAAGGGGAGAGGGTTCTACTACAAGAAAGAGAAAGGCTACTAGTGTTGCAAGGATGTTGAAAGTACAATCATGGAAATAGGCAGATTCTTTAAATGCTGAATTTTTCTTTGCTCATGTCATCCAATTTCATAGAGTACATTCTCCCTATTTCAAAGAAATGCTGAAACAAACAAATGCCATTGGTTCCTCACATGTTCCTCCTTGAAGAACATAGACCACACCACCTCCTTGATAGAGAGTATTCTAAGGTGAGTTAGTTGATGGAAGACATAAGGCAAATTTGGCTAAAGATAGATTTCTCAATAATCATGGATGGATGAACTGATATTCGACATGGGCCACTCGTCAATATCATGGTTACATCTACAGCTAGCTCTTATTTTCTTAGAGTTGTTGACTGTTCAAGGAAGCATACAAATGCCAAGTTCTAATTTCAAATTTTGAAAGAGGCCATAAAAGAAGTCAGAGCCTCAAATGTTGTATACATTGTCATTGACTTAGCACATGTTTGTAGATTAGCTAGCATGATGGTATAGGGTGCCTACAACCACAAATTTTGGATCCTATGTTGTGTTCACACATTGAACAATGCATTGAAAGATATTGGGAAGATGATTAAGTGAAGGCAATAGTGGCAAAAGCTACATAAGCTAAAAACATACTGATGTTCATTTGCAACCATCAAATCTCACTAGTTCTCTTCAAGACATTTTTAAAGAAGGAAGTCCTCACACCTATGGAGACTAGATATGCCAGTTACTTCATCTTGCTAGAGAGGATGCTTGAGGTTATGGAGCCTCTACAATTAATTATGGTTAAACGTTAAGAGTGCAATAGGCGGTTAGAGGCCAACATAACTAATGAGAAGATTGTGAAGCAGGAAATCCTTGATGATGATTGGGGATCCACTTTGAGTAAATACCAAATTACTAAATCACATTTACTTTTGCCTTTATTGTATTTTAAATTTTGAAAATTTATGTATTTTAATTATAAAATCAGAATTGAGTCTTATTCTTTTCTTAATATTTTGTTTGTAGACATGTTGCTCTTTCATATCACCTACATTAGGTCTTCCGATACAAGCTCTCCTAGTCTTGGGGAAATTTATGAGATATTTGACAACATGCTTGGCCAGATGAAGCAAGCAATTCATATTTGAGACTATAAGAGGAGCATATTAGGTTCATTGTGACATAGTGACGGAACACTATGAACACCCCACTCCATATGGTATCCTATGCTTGACATCCAAAATGGTATACACCAAGGCCTACGAGAGTGCTTCCCAAAGATGACGAGGTGAAAGAAAGTTCCATGAAGGTCCTTCAAAAGATGTATAGCATTGAGGAGGCAGCTTTATTTCAATAGCAATGGATTGCCTTTGTCAGTCTTTAGGATCCAATATTCAGAAAACCAAAGGCCAAAACAAATAGGGCTGCATAAACTCAAAATGACTCCATCAGATGGTGGACATAGCATGGCAAAGATGCCATGGAGATGAGGAAGCTTTGTAAGATCCCTAATTCCCAACTTATGTAAATTATAAGGTGGATGTTGAATTAGGTTGGTAGTCCTTACCTAGTGGTTAGCTCATGTGTTTGACGTTATTGCTTCAACAATTATTGAGTGTTCTTGTTCATTGATGGAACTGTTTGCTTAGATATTAACGATGGATTTGAATGTTCAATATTGATTATGCAAATTATTACTATCTGACAAATGCTATTGAGGTATGTCAAGTTTGTATTGATAACAAGAATAGGTACAAAGGAAGGTGGAACTAGGTTTGATCTATGAAGTGTGATAAATTTTTAATCCAAGGTTGTGAAGCAATAACCTTATTTGAATAAATTAAATAAGATAAATAAATTAGAATTAGTAATTTATTAGAATTGTTTATCTAATTAAGAGTATTAAATTAGATTTATTTCATAAATTAAAATAAGGAATTATTTGAATTTAATTATTTTTTAAATTTGAATAAATAGAATAATCAAATTATAATTTACTTGCAAGTTGTATTATTTTACTTTATTCACTATACAAACTTTAAATATAGATTTATGAAATAGATAATTAGAATTGAGCTAATTCTTTATTATTTAAAATAAAAGCAAGAACTATATTTGAATTTGTGCAAGGATAAATATTACAATATAATTAGATATTATTTTAACATTGGAATTGCTTTAGTTGATAATTGTGCACAATTTTATTCATATTATTTAATTAGGTATTCATAAGTTAAAGAATAGATATATTGTTTTTCATTAATTAAGTCTTCTAATTTAAGGAATTAGGGTTTTGAGCTTTGAGAAGGGGGATTTTATAAAAACATAGAAATCAATAGGAAAGGACAAACACACTTACACACAGATTTTGATGAATTGTGCTTTAGAGGATTTTGAAGAAGATTATTGGGAGGAATTCAAGTGTTTTTTGGAGAACAAGATCAAACATTTTAACTTCAATCAACAAGGATTTCCATTGTGTTTTGAGAGGTTGGCATCTATGCATGAAATACTCTTATATTCATTTTTTTTTAATTAAAATTGAATTAGATTCTTGTTTGAAAATATGTTTCAATTCATTGTTGAAATTAGGAAACTAGTGAATTGCAAACCTAGCATTTGAGTGAACTCAATCTAGGTAAACATGGGAATCAATTTTTAGTTATTGAATTACAGTAAACTGGAATCAGTGTATTGGAAATTGTTGTCATTGATGTCAAAGGCGTTCAAAGACCAAGATTGGAGGTGCAAGAAAATAAAATAAAATATATTGTTGCTAAGGGCCAGCCCTTAGACTATAGGCGCCCTCATTAAATAAATAAAAATTGCAAATTATTTTTTTATGAAGAGGGCCGACCCTCCTAAGTGGTGCGCCCCATTGTTGGGGATTTATTTTTGAAAATAAAATATATTAAATTAAATATAGGGGCAACCCCTATTGGAGTGCCCAAAGTCTAAGTGAAAGGGTGTATATTAAAGAAGAAGGTTGCATCCATTTTGAATAGAAATGTTGTTTGATCAATCAACCCCCTTGGTGAAATTATTTAAGGAGATTGTGGGTCCATTTGAAAGCAAGCAATTCATTGAATATCATTTGTATAAAGAGCAGATTTAAAAGGCGTATAAGTGCAGGTTCTGAAGACATTTGGAGCAGATTTATTAGAGGTGTTCATGAAGTGAACTGGTAATTGCTTACTTGCTTGTATTAACAAGAAGGAAAGATTACAATATATAGAAATTACAAAGCACTGTAGATATTAATGAATCTAGCTACCTCAACTACCTACAGTTGTAGACATTTAAGATGTCTGTAATGTTCCCTTCTCGAGCATGACTTTTTCTGTTGACCGTTGGCCTATTCTGGAGACCCGTAGGCTTCTCGATGGTAAAATTAGGGTTTCTTGGTTGGTGGTTTCTTTTGCTCACGGATTGGTGATTGAACTGCGGATTCCTTCTAGGTTTTTCGTGAGCTTCTCCGTGATGTGTCTTTCTTGGCATTCTAAGCACTTTCATGAATTTACTATTTTTAGTAAATTCTATTTCTGGCAGTGGTCCTGTTGGTTTCGGTACGGTTGACTTTCTACTTCAGACTGTTCAGTTGGCTTATTCATTTTTGGCTTGGGGGCACAATTGGAGAGATAAGTTTGAATTATTTTAATAAAGTCATGTTTTAATGTTATATTTTGCTGTTGACCCCTTAGCCTAGTGATTGAACTTAAGTTGTGTTTAAAGGTGGTCTTTGAGGGGTGGCGCCTCATGGGGATATTTTATATTTTTCTAAAGCTCAAAAAACAATGCTTGAAAAGTGGACGCCTATCTTATGGTGGAGATTATTTTTAAAGTCAAATTTCATTAAAGAAAAAGGGATGCCATCTTTGGAGGGAAAAGGAGTTATTTCAAAATTTGAAAAGCAGGGTTTCTAGAAGCTTCTGGATAGTCTTCACAAAGTTATAAAAGGAGGTCTTGGTCTTCATTTGCATCATCGGATATCTTGAGTAATGTTATGTTACCGAAATGGTGTTGGACTGCTTTGAGGAATGAATGCCTCCTAGCTTGGCTCAACTTTGTGCTTGTGAGATAGCACCTAGTGGAGAGGTTTGCTTGTTTGAGTGAATTTTGTAGTGAGGATTGCTTTGTTGTTGAGTTAATGCTTTGTGGTTCATTTCTGCTCTTTACATCAATTTCTGGAGTAGTTGTTTTCTGTGTAGCTGGGAGTTATTTTTATTCATATATCAAAAACAAAAAAAGTTCTTGTTTTGGGTATTAATCCATTGGATTCCTTTGCTAGGGGCGACCAAGTTTGGTAAGTTGCAGATTTTTTTATTGAGTGCTGAATTTTCTAGAAGAAAGTCACCCTTCTTAGAGGGCCGTACATTTATGTACTTGCCTTGAATTCCGTGCAAAAAAATATAAGATCTCTTGGGTCTGTTTTTTGGTTTAGTATTGGGCGCCATCATCTTAGGGTTGCTTTGCACTTTATCTCATGAGTTATGGGTGAGTATTGAGTGAGATATGAGCATTTCATTGAGGAATGAGAGGGCTGGTCTGATATTCATGTTGCTGGTCTGTCATATCAGACTTGGGAAAAATGTGTATGAGTGAAGGGTGGGTGTTAGAACTTCACATTTGATCTAGTGGATGACATCCTTACTATTGCAGCTCTTTGTGGATCTCTAATTCTTGATCTTGCAGGGATTCTTCAACATATTTGTAAGCTGCACAGTAGTACTGTCAGCATCTCTTCTTTAATCTTGTTTTCATCCTTGTAATTGCCCACTGAATAAGTGGAAGAGGCTGGCTTGCCGCCTGTTACTTGAATTGCATTGTAATATCTTAGGTCTCCGCCATATGGTCGCCTCATCTCCATCCTGGGTTGAGTAGCACATACTTGGTGTTGGGTTGCTTTCAGTATTGTAATAGATAGGGATCCTCTGACCATATGCTCGCCGTCATCTGGCGCATTCTTGGTTAGAGTTCTTTGTAACAGCATTTCTTTAAGATCCTCTGACCAATGCTCACACCTTGCCCACATCGGGATCCTGGTGTACATTTTGGTTAGAGTTGCTTTCAGCATCGTTTTGGTTTAGAGCTAACCTTAACGGGTGCGTGTTGATTGTAACTTGCAATTGAAAAAACGAAAAAATTGGCTCAGTATATTTCACTGTCTAACAACCTCTACCTACACACTACAAAAGACATTTAAGATGTCAACTAATTACATTATTGACTATTAACAATATACAGAAATATTATTATAACACCCTCCCTTGATGGTCAATCTACCAACAACACCAAGTTGCCCCCTGAATTTGACAAACTTATCCGGGCTCAAAGACTTGGTGAGAATATCTCCAGTTTGATCCATTGCCGGAACATACTGCAGCTGAACTGATTTGTCTTCTACCAACTTGCAAATGTAGTGACAATGAAACTCGACATGCTTGGTAGGTTCATGGAAGACTGGATTTTTGGCTAGTTTGAGCACCCCTTGATTATCAGTGTACAAGGGAGAAGGTCCTGCTGTGACATGTGCATGTCAGAAAGTATCCTGTGGAGCCAAACTGCCTCACATGCTGCCTTAACGGTTCCTCAATATTCTACTTTAGTTGAGGAAAGAGCCACTACCTGTTGCTTCTTGCTAGTCCATGTTACAGCACCTGTACCCAAACTGAATACATACCCAGAAGTGGATTTTCTGTCATCCACTGAACCTACCCAATCTGAGTCTGTATAACCAATCAGCTTTGGATCTTTGCATCTCCCATACAGAATGCCAAAATCTAAAGTTCCCTTCACATATCTCAGCACCCGCTTCGCTACAAGCCAATGATCAGCTTTTGGAGCTGTCATGAAGCAAGAAATGTAGCTCACAGCAAAACTGATATCAGGTCTAGTGGTAGTGAGGTAGATGAGACTGCCCACTAGTTGCCTGAATGCTTTCTCATTTACTGCAAGTGAATTAGATTTGGCTGATAACTTCAACCCCTTCTCCATAGGTGTGGAAGCAGGTTTACAATCCTACATTTGAAACTTCCCAAGTAGACTTCTGGCATACTTGGACTGGGAGATAAAAATACCACCAGCGGTCTGCCAAATCTCAATACCCAAACAATAATGGAGAAGCCCTAAATCTGTCATGTCAAAAGCCTAACACAAATCCTGTTTGATTGTTGCAATCAAATGGACTGAACTACCAGTAATGATCAAGTCATCAACATAGACAACAAGAAAGAGAATATCATCACCAAAGTGTTTGACATATAGATTACTGTCAGAAGGGCTACGCTGAAAACCATGATCAACCAAGTACTGATCAATCTTGATGTACCATGGACGGGGAGCCTGTTTCAGTCCATAGAGTGCTTTCACGAGCCTACATACCTAATGTTCTTTGCCGGCAACCTTGAAACTAGGAGGTTGCGTCATGTAGACTTCTTCTTGCAACTCACCATTGAGGAAGGCACTCTTGACATCCATCTGATGAACTGTCCATCCAAATTGGGCTGCAATAGCGAGAAGAAGACGAATTGTGCTCATCTTGCCAGTAGGAGCAAAAGTCTCCTCATAGTCAATGCCCTCCCGCTGTGTGAATCCCCGAGCAACTAATATAGCCTTGTATTTACCCAAAGTACCATTTGCATGATACTTGACCTTATAAACCCATTTGCAGCTGATTGGTTTCTTCTCAGGAGGAAGATCAGAAAGAACCCAAGTGTGATTCTTCAAAAGACTATGATATTCTATCTCCATAGCCTTTTTCCCACTCTGGAATTCCTTTAGCCTCTGAATATGTTTGAGGCTCATAGATGCTGTGGATGTTGGCCATAAGAGCAAAATTGACTGTGTTTTGTTGCTTGCTCTTTCTGCGAGTTGATTTTCCCTCAATGAATTCATTATCATGAAGATCTCCTATAGTTTTAGCCCACCACTTAGGCCGACGAGTAGAAGTACCAACATTTGGCAGAGTAGAAATAGCATCTCCTGGGATTTCTAGAACAAGGTCATCTAGATGTAAGACCTGAGTAAAATCAAGTGGTGCTAGATCATGACTGGTAGACTCCTCATCTTCAGAGTCAGAATGCTCTGAAGCCCTCCCATCAGGGGAACCAAGAGGAAGACGAACACCCTCATCAAAAGCCTTCATAGGCTGATCCTCAGAACTGGTAGTAGGAAGAAATGGACCAGTAGTCTCATCAATCACAACATCACGACTAAATATGAGACAATCTGTCTCCACATCAATCAACCTGTATGCCTTGTGATTGTCGCTGTAACCAATAAACATAAGTTGTTGGCTCTTGGAGTCCAACTTGGCATGCTTGGCTTCTGGAATCTAGACATGAGCTGTAGAACCAAAGACTTTCAGATGGCCCACCTTAGGCTTACATCCTAACCAGGCTTCTTCAGGAGTCATCTTCTTAACGACCTGTGTAGGTGACCGATTCAGGAGGTAGACTGCAGTACAAACTGCTTCAGCCCAATATTTCTTAGGGACATTTCTATACTCCATCATAGAACAAGCCATTTCAGTAATGGCGCGATTCCTACGTTCAACGACACCATTCTGCTGAGGGGTGTATGGTGTGGTGAGTTGGCGCTTAATGCCATGTGCAGCACAAAAAGTAGAGAAGTCAACTGAACAAAACTCCCCCCCATTATCTGACCTTAGAGTGACAATCTGAGAACCTGATTCTTTCTCAACTAAGGCCTTATACTGCTGAAATGTATTGAACACGTCTGATTTATGTTTCAAAAAATACACCCACATTTTCCTACTGAAATCATCAACAAATAATAAAAAGTACCTAGACCCAGTAACAGATGGAGTGTTCATTGGTCCACATACATCAACGTGAACCAATTGAAGTACCGTGGAGGCTCGCCAAGAATCACCATCCGAGAATGGTGTTCAATGCTGCTTCCCAGCTTGACAGGCTCCACAAACTCCATGATTTTGAGTTTGGATCTCAGGTAGACCAACAACCAAACCCTCCCGAGACAGTTGAGAGAGATAGTGCACATTCAAGTGCCCATAACGCTGATGCCAAAGTTTGTTGATGGAAGTACTCCTAGCTACCAGAGCGTGCTCCTGAGAATCACTGGAATCAACAAGTCTATACAAACCATGATCCTCAAGTCCAATAGCGATTATAGTACGAGTCTCCCTATCAACAATGTTATAGGTGGACGAACTGAAAACAACATCCAACTAGGGAGAATGCCTCATGATCTGGCTGACGGAGAGAAGATTATGTTCCATGCCTGGAACATAGTAGACATCAAGAAATATTAAATTTCTCCCTCCAGAATGAATCTGAACATTGCCCTTACCAGCAATTGTATACTCTTCTCCTCCAAAGATCACTAAATCAGTGAATGGTTCATATTGGTGAACCAATCCCGATGATGAGTAAAATGTCGCGAAGCCCCGGAATCAATATACCAGGCAGAAGATTGTACTAGATCTGTTGTTCTTTTGGCCATAAAAGCATAGAATACAGATTCTTTCTGCTAAGAGTGCTCGGCAACATTTGCCTTTTGTTGAGACCTGTTGATGTGTTTTTCGTGACCGCACCAACGCAGAATAAAGTCGCCAACGGCTACCCTATTCTCTCTTGATCAAAGTATCCAGCACACTAAGATTGCGAGAGAGTTCGTGCGTTCAACTCCAAGGTTCTTTCAATGCGAATAGTCTCAGTTGGCTCAATGTGATTTGCTGGTATTTCAAGGGGACTTACGGAATTGTTCAACAGCAGAGGAAGGGGTTTCCACAGTTCGACAGATTTATCAATGAAGCACAGATTTCCTATTTTAACCAGAAAGTACTGAATTGAAATGGTGCAGGGTTAAGAAGATTCTAATCTAATCTAAGGCGCGGGATATGGAGCTCAACTTCAACAAACTTCAACCAAACTTCGCTTTGCCTCACATCGGACAGCTTCCACGGAGTCGGTGCAATCTTCAAGGGAGATGACTAAAGATGTTCAAACCACCACTTGAGATGAAGATACCATCACAACGACGCATACCATCATTCAAACTGTGATTGAAGTTAGGCCCACAACATTTCCAGTTGACCACACAAGGCGAACACACCATCAGTGAGCCCGCTAGTGGTATGGATAAGCTTGCTTAGATCAAACACCACATTCCACCTAACATCTACTTGCATAAAATGAAATTACGCTATTTGAAGTAGAAGGGATGAAGAAACCTTGCTAGCTATCCATAACAAAGACGAATTTCACCATCAATGAAAAGATCTTTTATTATGAAAGTTTTACACAACAATCTCTTGCAAAAGTTTTCAAGGGAAAACTTTCCTTCTTCTTCAACTACACTATCAATCTATACTAAGCTACTTCTAAGTTGTCTCTCTACTCTAATCTATTGTCTGACTCTAAGCTAATATCTAATTTCTAATGAGATACAAATGAGGGGGGGATGCCCCTTTATATAGCTGGCCAAGTCCAACGAACGGCTCAGATTACAATCGGCTGGATGGCCCAAATCGTGCCACCTCAGCCCTAAACAAGATTTACCCTAAAAACCGCCACCAAGAGGAGTGAGGTAATAAATGAGCCATAAATGTCCATCATCATTCTAGAAGATTCCAACTTTGAAACGCGTTCACACTGTTCTTGATCTGCTTCTTGACGTTGTTCTTCAACTTTGCTTGAGCTTCCATTCTTTTCTCCATCTTGAATTTCGAAAACATTTCTTCTCTGTCACTAAGTCTCAACACTTGGCCATTTCTCGCAACTTTTTCTTTTTTCATGATCTATCATCTTGGACTATTTGCTTCATCACTTCAAGTCATCACCGCTTGGTCTTGATGTTCCTCCTGCAAAACAAGCAAGGAGAAGAGTATTAGAACACTTCATAATAAAAAAACTCAGCTTACTTATCTGATTTTCACGCTTTAACTTCCAAGGGTTCATCGTCTTCACTAGCCAACTTTGCGTTCAAATTCTTCATGCCTTAGCCAAATTTTCAACCTATCTTGCATTCTGCCTGGGCATACTTCACTCTGCCATTTCATCCAACTCAGGCTTGAGAAAAATGCTTTCATCCGGAATTTGATCAAAAATTATCTAGGCACCCAACTTCAAATTCATCTGCCAAGGCATTCTATCTTGAACAACATTTCTTTCCTTGCCTTAGAAAATTTCTCAAATTTTTACTTAGGAAATTTCATCAATCTCGTGCCCATCAATAATCTCCATCCTGAAGGCCTCGACGAACTATGGAAGACACTAAAATCCATCCCTTGTCGGAAATCTTCAATACCCAGAAGAAAATTTCCTTCAAAATGCATCGAAAACGTGATGAATCCATGGGTACACAACGAACAGGTTCATTTAAATTTAAAATTTTGAACCTTAGAAAAATAATTCCTCATGAAATTTAAATCCGTTCTTTTCATCCTTGTGAAATCCTTTTGCTCTGACTTGAGAAATTTTTAAATTCATCCTGCAATGCCAATATCTTTTGACTTCATCTGTGGAAATTTTATTCATGCTTCAAGAAAAACTTCATCACCTTCAGTCTAGGCGTATTTTCTAAGGAAGAAAATATTTTGCCTTAGAGAAATTTTTGAATCACTTTGCATTTTTTTGCCTTAGAAAATTTTATTCAACTTTGTTCACCTTGCCTGTGAGGAAAATTTTATTTCCTTCAATACGTATTTGCCAGTGGTGGAAATTTATCAACTTCACTTGGAAAATTTTCCATGAAGGCGCCTAGCACATTTTATTTTTCATTCACCACTTTACATTTTATTTCACACTTGAAAGACATTTTCATTTAAAGCTCCAACGCCTTAGCAATATTTTATTTTTCACTCACCACCTTAGGCGCATATCATGTGTGAAGAGGGGCAAGCTTTCAACGCCTAGCACTAATAATCTCACCCCTTACCTTGTTTACCACCTTACACTTCACCTTAGGCGCATATAGCATATGCAAGAGGATACGCCTAGCAATTTTATCCTTTAATTTTACTTTCACACTCTTCATTCACCTTTTATTGACTTCAGCTTGGGCGCATATCACATCTCATGAAGGATGACTCTTGGACTTCCCTATTTTGTCTTCACATGGCCCCATTTGGGCGCATTTAGGCATGTAAGGAGGACGAACTTTGTTGACCCTTTGACTCATTTGCTGCATGGGCGCATTTTGATGGGTGAGGAGGACGAGATTCTTGCCTTAGAAAATTTGGCATGCCATGCTTTCAAGGTGCGCGCATTTTGATGGGTGAGGACGAGTTTCTTTGACTTCCTTGACTTTTTGGTTGCATGGGCGCATTTGAGAGGGAGAGGAGAATAAAGCCTTTTCCAACGCCTTCTTTGTGACCCTTCAACTTCTTTTGTTTTGTCCTCACATGGCCCCATTTGGGCGCATTTGCACATGCATGAAGGATGGGCGCAAATGGAGGGTGGTGGAGGATATCTTGCCTTAGAAAAAAATTTCTCATCAAACTCTTAGAGTGGGCGCATTTTGCTATGTGTGCAGGATGAAAAACTTTGACTTCCTTGACTTTCTTGCTATATGGGCGCATTTGAGCCTAGGAGGAGGACGAAGTTTTATACTTAGAATTTTTTTCATGCTTGGCTTGTGAGGAGGGCGCATTTCACCCAATGAGCAGGACGAAACCCATGCCTTAGGAATTTTTCATGCTTCTTCATCAACTTGGGCGCATTTGGCCATGGGTGAAGGATGAACTCCTGACTTAGAAATTTTTAAACACCTCAAGGCCAAGATGGGCGCATTTTCAGGCAGCTACAGGATGAAGTCCAATACTTAGCCATCTTTTCTTCGTCTTCCCCAGTTTATCTATGCCTGCTATTTATAGTAAGCCCCTCAATTTTCACACTTCAGAAGCTCAGGTCGATTTGAAATTTTGAACACTAGATCCTCATGACTCCATTAGCCTGTTGACACTGCTATTTTGGGTTGGCTTGCTATTTTTAGCCCATTTCTGAAGGTGGTTTGCTATTTATAGTAACTGCTCGTTTCTGATACTTCCACAACTCCGTTTGATTTGAAATTCGAATGACGTGCTCCTCACCATGTGACCTGCCTGTCAACATCGGCGAATGCTGTTGATTTGCTATTTTTAGCCTGTTTCCAAAATGACTTACTATAAATAGTAAGTGCTCCATTTGCCCTCAAATTTTATCAACAGATAGCCTGAGAGATGCTGATCGCGGTGGTATACACCGGTTTTCGAAAATTCTGACTTTTTACCCCTCTTTTTGGGTCCCGAAGCTGGAAACCCTAATTTGTTCTGCATGCATATCAAATGATCTCCATTTGCTCTCGTTTCTGTTGCATTGCGATCAGCTCGTGATTCTGAAGTGTTGGGACGCTGCTGTCGGGATACATTTGCTAAAAATAGCAAGTTCCTTAATAAGTGATCATCTCCGTTTGCATGTCACGTCACTGCGAAGCTCTCAAAAAACCCATAAGGAATATGCAGACATGCAAAGGAAACCCTGACATGCAAACCCTAAAAATAGCCTCGGAAGGTTAAACTCTGAAAGTCGTTATCTTGCTTTGCATGTCACACCATCGCGAAGGTTTCTGAAAACCCAGAAGGAATCTTCCAACATGCGCCGAAAAACTTCGTATCTAAACCCTGAAATCTGCTCTGGAAGCTGAACTACTAAAAATAGAAAGTCGTCTGTTTCGGCTCAAATTTTGCACACGAGTAGCTTGATGTGTTTTGAATGCAGTGTGACTGTCGGAATTTCAAAAATGCTGAGAAAACACCCTGAACTGCACACTTACTAAAAATAGTAAGTAACCGATATTTGATGAAAATTTGCTGAGAGTCTACTGGAAGCATACTGACAGCAACATTAGTCTCTGTTTTCAATATATTCACTTTGTTCGACCTCGGATTGACCAGAAGGATGGAAACCCTAATTTTCAGACTTGGCCAAATTCGCGTTTAAGCTCAATGACGGAGACATCCCCGGAAAGGCAGACCATAGAAAGAGAGACAACAACAAAACAAACTAAAATCAAGCCAAAAGTTCAAAACGAAGCCAAAATTAGGGGGGGTCCCCATTTGCAATGGGGCGATGTGTGAAAAAGGTCACAACAAGACCCTCCCTGCTTCTTTTGTTCAGAAGCCAACCGAATTCGACAGTCAGTCTTCATGTGACCATATTTATGGCAATAATTGCACTGAACGTTCTTTTTCTTCTTGTTGTCTTGAGAAGAACTAGAGCCTTTCAACTGAGAAGATTGCGCCTTCCCTTTTTTCTTAGTAGAAGATTTGGTAGAGAACGCTTGCTTTGTGGAGGTGGGATTGGTACTGCTCCCAAACTGATGTCTCAAACAATCCTGTTGTAGAAGCTTGTTACACAAGTCTGGAAACTTCAAATCAACATTTGTTGAAGTAATATTAAGCGTTTCAATGAAATGCTCATAAGATTTTGGCAAACTCTTCAAAGTAATGACAACCATGTCCTCTTCCTCCATTATTCGACCAATCGCCTCCAACTGATCACGAATGTCCTTAATCTTTGTTAGATGTTCCTATAAGGACATTTTCTCATCCACCATGATGGAAAAAAGCATGTTCTTGAGAAAGAACGCTCTAATCTTGTCAGAGGTTTCATGAAGAGCCTTCAAATCATCCCAAATTTCCGTAGCAGTTTTGCCAGACAGTACCTGAGGTAGTTGCTCATCTGTGACTGAGAGTTTGATGAGCATGACGGCTTCCCAATTGCATTCATCCCATTTGTCCTAGACCTTTTCGGCTATAGTGGGACGAGTTGAGTTCCCCAAAACGACTTGATCGAGGCAACGATATTCAAAGATAGTAATCATGTGCTGCTTCCAGGTGTTGTAATTCTTCCCATTGAACTTTTGGCTACTTTCGAGCATTATATTTGTTAGAGATGCCATCACGTACCTCGAGGTCAAACTGGTGAAGGCACAAAAACGAAAACAAAAACAGCACAAATTCAAAGCAAAAATCCTAGCACGGATTTCGAGGCACTTTGAAGACAAAACCTAGAAAATCTGAAGAGTACCCAAAAAATGTCGCTGAAAACCCAAAAAAATTTCTGAATATCCAAAAAATTTCGACAACACGTGCACAAATTTTGAGGCATGAACTTCAAGACACCCAGAAAAAACTAAAGACAACCCAGAAAAGGTCTCGAAAAACCCACAAATAATCTGTGATCAGAATTTTAATCCGACCAAAAAACAAAGGATTTTATAAAAACCTAGTCAGCAAAATTTAAAAATTCTGGAAAAAAACGCAAAGCCTGGAAAATCTCCAAAAACACGCTAGGAAGAGGTAAAACCCTAGGTTTTTTAGAAGTCACAAATCTTAGATGAAAACGCGGGCACAAAGAACTCAATTGCGTCCAAGAAAATGAGGAATCGCGCATTCAAACTAAGGCAAAATACAGCAACAAATCGCGAGCTCTTTCAGAAAAAAATCACAGAACAAAGTGCGCCCAGGAGCAAACGAAATCGCGTCCAATATTTGCAGAACAAATACGTCTTCAAAAGAATGAAAATCGCAACCAAAGAAATCACGAAAAATGCAACCTTTGCAACCAGAAAAACACTGTAAATCACGACTTGCAGAGGACGCAAAAACACACTCAAAAAACCCCAAAAATCCGCCATTAACAAACACGAAAAGAGATCGTGAGCGGAAGCAGCCAAAAAAAAAAATGCATCAAGCAAAGCGCCCAAAAAAGGTTGAGAAATCCGCGCGATTCAAGTTCACGATTTTTCTCTCTGCAAAACCCTTGATTTTTCACCTTAACAAAAGCACGAAAATCACCAAACATAAGAGCCACAAATTTCTTTCAAAAAGAGAACAAAAAAAAAAACATTTTTCAAAATACTAAAAAAATTTTGAAAGAAATTTTTAGAAAAACGAATTTTAATGTTCTAGCTCTGATACCATGTTCATGAAGTGAACTGGTAATTGCTTACTTGCTTCTATTAATAAGAAGGAAAGATTACAATATATAGAAATTACAAAGCACTGTAGATATTAATGAATCTAGCTACTTCAACTACCTAAAGCTGTAGACATTTAAGATGTCTAACAACCTCTACCTACACACTACAGAAGACATTTAAGATGTCAACTAACTAATTACATTATTGACCATTAACAGTATAAAAAAATATTATTCTAACAAGAGGTTTATGGCAGAATTTATGAAGAATTTTTAGGAGATTCTAAAGGCAGATTTTGATGAAGTAGTGAGCAGATTTATTAAGGTGATTTAGGGCAGATCTAAGAAGAAGTTTAAAATAAATTATTATATTGTTCATTATGAGGTTGGTGCCTTCTAACTAAAGAGATCGGGAGGTTGGTACCTCTTATTAGAAGAGATTGGTGTCTCTTGCTGAGTCGGTGCTCAGTTGTGGGGATTGGTGTCTCTTGTGGGTTGGTGCCTACGAAAGAAGCTTTGTAAATGAAGTAGGTTGGTGCCTACAAGAAGATCTATATAAGCAATATTGTTCCATGGTTTTCTCCTACAAGGGTTTCCAAGTAAATCGTGTGTTCATCTTGTGTTCCTTATTGCTAGATCTTGCATGTGTGTTATTGTTGTGGATGATTAAATTGTGAAGTAAATCAAATCTTAGTTGAAATTTCATTGAAAAGAGTGTGGTTGAAAAATCACTTTGAATTAGAACCTTAGGAAGACAAATTTGGTCAAATGATAAGATTAGGAAATGAATCTAATCACTTTGCTATGCTCTTCCATAACTATACAATATTCTAATGTGTTTTCCAAAGTTATTTTGATGAAATTTGATTAAAAGAGGGAAATTGAGAAAAGTGGAATTTAGAATGTCGTTTTAGCAAAATTGAGACTTAAAAGTTTGAAAGATATCAAATTGATTGTGGAAGAACATTAGCTTTTTGAAAGAGAAATTTTGGATGTAATTGGTTTCTAGAAATTCACTATACTTTTCTTCCTAAATGTGTTTGAAACTTGGAAATGCTATTTCCTAGATCTGTGAATTTTGGTTAAGTTTTCTTGGCAGGCCAGAGACCTAAGGCAACCCTAGTGCTTAGTTCTAAGCAATTGGATGCAAATATTGTATGGAGATAGGAGTGCTCCAAGGTCCTTTGTACCACCCCAACACTAGATAGGGACAAGTATTCCACCCCAACGCTAGACAACAACCCATGCACCAGACAAGTTAGAAGTGCCACCCCTAATTCCCCTTATCCAATGTACATATTCTTTGTTGCTTCTACTTAATTGAGTTGGCGATTGGGCCTATTGTGTTTTTTGATACTATTTTCTACTATCAAGTTTGTTGTAACACAGTGGATGCTTCCCTATATGGAAATGATTATTGGAATGCATAGAATTAAAGTCTAATTGATTTCTAGCTTCTACCAACTCAATTTGGTGAAATTGATCCCTGTTTGAGAGTTGTGGTTGGTCTTGTAACTTACTCTTTGTGCTACAACAACACTTTGGTTGTCTTGTGTCTTGAGAACCTGAGGTCATTATGCAGGCCAGGGAATAAGATTACTCTTCTCACTATATGCATGTTTCATCACATTGTGCCATAATGGAGTATAGGATAAAAAGTTCGCAAGTCGCTTTGGCATAAACATGTCTCTCTACCATTATGTGCTAAGAGGTTCTATGTACCAAAGTTGATCCAAAACCAAGTTGAGAGGTTCAGGTCAGGTTGGTTCTCAAGTTGGACACATACTTGGAGCAATATTATAGTTTAGTTGCAAATTGCTTTCAGCAATATATATGTTGCTCAAATGGATATGCAATGAGTTTGTGGTTGGAAGATAACTTGTCATGCAAGAATTCTTGGTGATGGTCCAGAACATTACCACAGAACTCGTGAAGATGCCTACTGACTTATTGTACAGAAGTACAGATATCAACATATTGTTGTGTTCTTGTGGCTAATGAAGTGCCTTAGTTGCTAATGAAATAAGGCTGAAGCTGGACAATGCTGCTTAAGTGTATTATTTGGCTAATGACTGTTGTAGGGTGCATTTGGCTAATGAGGGGAGAAAAGAAACTGCTGTAACATACAAGTTGTTGGTAAAGTGATCAAACGTGCTATTGAAATGCACTTTGAAGGTTGATTTGGCTGCTGACATTGGAAAAGACCATGTGACTTTTCCTTGCTAAGGTGGACTTTTTTGGACAGTGCAATACAAAGGAAGCAGACTGTATTTGTTTTTGGAATCAACCACTAGATAAGCCTAAGGCCAATAAAACAGTATTATTCTTGTTGGGTGGCTGATAAATCTAAAAGTCTCTTAGTACGACTGTTGGAGTTCTAAGAATGGATGATTCAGTAGATTTTTGGGCAGTTGGGCAGTTGCAAATGACCAACTGATCCACTTCTACAGTAATTGTTTATTTTCTAGAGAAGCAGAGTGACCAGAGGGGAGATTAAAGGGGGAACTTTGAGACCATTCAAAGGTTCGGTTAGCCCGGGAAGTAACTCTTGTAGCAGATGCAGACAAAAGACAAGGTATTTTAGAGTTCTGTGATTTTGTAATCAGACAGGAGACAGCGGAGTGTGATTAATAAATTGTAACATTCCTAAAAGACCACTGTTGTGGCATTGTAATTCTCATAACTAGCACTGATTAGAGAGGGGAAGCTAAATGCATCCTCTTCCTGGTGTTTTTGACACATCTTGGGTTTTCTCTAGAGGAAAACTATTGTGTCACGTGTGCTGCTTCCTTACATGTGCTGTGTTATGTTCTTTCCTTTCTTGTTATTTGTTTTGCATAGTATTTTGCTAAGTGTAAGTTAACCTAATAATTCATTGTTAGTGAGTCATTTGGGTTATAAATCCAATTTTCAGAAGTCCTATGGCTTATTTGTAGGAATGCATTCTGATTCTACATGGGAGGTAGAGAGATTTGTGAGTGTTAAAAGCTTTCCATCATTCTTGAGTGGGAAGTGGATCTTAATGTTGCCTAAGATACCCCTAGGAGTCTTGTGTTGTGTTGTTTGTATGTCTTGCATTCATGTCTTATTGTCTTGCACTCTCATGATTCACTATTTTACGTGCTTATGATTGTATGTCTTGTGTTTGTTCTTGATTGTTGTACTCTTGATTGATTTACCTCTTGTTTGTTTGTTTGTTTTGTGTGTATTCTTGTGTACTTGTATGTTTGTAATCTTGTATTAATGTTAATAAGAGTTGATCTATTTGAATAGTAAGAGGTTGGTGCTAAGATGATAAAGAATACATGTAGTATGGGATGCATGGTATTCTACTTTGAGCTTGTCTAAGATAATTGAGCTGTATAACATGGAAGAATAGGTATTCTTGTAGTATGGGATGCAGATAATTTCATTTGGAAGTATTGTATGGTCTTACATAGTGTAAAATCCGTTATCTTTAATTGACTGTATCTTGTATGTGCTTCTATGTATCCTGAATGAGTGTTATTAAATTATTAATTGTACATGACTGTCATCACATGTTGTGAAGGTTTATATGATTGATTGTGATGTATTAAGTTGTGTATAATAGTGTTGTAAAGTGTTGTGATCTTAGATTAGCGTGGGTGATTTTTTATGATCTGGATATGTGTGATTAGAAATATTAACATGTAATGAACAAAGATAGATAAAAATAAGTACATTGTTACCTATTGCTTTATGGTCATTAGGTTACTTGTTTATCTACTTCAAGAGAAACTAATGGTTGGGGAGGTGAAATGTCCCAAAATCAGGATATTAAACAATATCCAGTTTTTACAAAAAAAATCGATATACAACTGAAGGTAAATATATATTTTGTATTTTCTGATTGTTAGAAAACTCAAAACAAACTAGAAATGGAAACTGAACCTACCAAGGAAACCCTATGCTGGATTGGCACTTAATTGCAAAGGTCTAAATTTAGATCCCAGAATTTATCAATCACATCAAAGTAAAATGTGATTAATGACTAAGTAACCCTAGGTAATAAAACAGGCTACAATAGAAAATTAATTCCAGTACTAGTTTAAAACAATGTTCTATGGGGACACGTCCCTCACCACCCTCCCCCCAAAATCCCCACGTTTCTAAGATAGGGATGTCGCCCCACCATCCCACCACCACCACTCAAGGAGAGGATGTTTCCAAGATGTTCCCCTGATTTGGGGATGGCTTGGGGACTGTGAGACATCTCCCAATCGTCCCCAAGACTTCTAGTAATCCTCCATGACAAGAAATGAAAAAGTCAATATTTTTTAAAAACCAAAAACTGTTTTTGATCTGCATGCCACAAACCCTAACCCTAATGGTCTATGGGCCCCATCCAAACCCTAAGCACTCACAAAAAATTGATAAATAGGTATCTAACTTCCAAGTCTCATTTTAAATCACTCCTAAGTTTCAAAATTATTAAGGACTTGGTGTTGCAAAAATAAGGTCATAAAAAATTATGAAAATGGCATTCCTCATAAAGGTTTGTGTAATTTTGAAGGCCTTAATTTGCGCTGCTCCTCAACCTTGTTGGGGGCTCTGCCCCCAGACCACCGCAAGGGGCACTACCCCTCAACCCTATTAGGGGCTCAGCCCCCAAACCTCCCCCTACCATTTTTAATGTTCAAATTCAATCATTGCAATGTTTTAATTGTTTAGTAGTTTACTTAGTATCCCAAAGTTTCATTTATAATTCTTATATTTATTCCTTATACATCAATTTATGACTAGTTTTTCAAGTATTACATGTATTTGCACAACCCACCCTTCCATCATCCCCTCACCAACCCCAAATTTAGACCCTTCATCTACCTGTCCCTCAAACCGCCCCCTCGTCAAGAAACTTCATTCAATTTGATTTGAGGAACAAGATTATGTCTTGACAATCAGAGAAGTTGACGATTGTGCATAGCGCCTTACAATATCAAGATTGATAAACTCATGAGTGTTGTCAACCTCTAGCCGCACATTGTGTTGTTGATCCTGAAGATGCCACACAAACACATGAGGAGACACGGGAGGGGCTGGTTGGAGTACCAATGGATGAGGCAATCCTTCATATTGAGAGTGATTTAGACTCAAACTTTGATTTTGATAGTGTTGGCAGATAAAGATTAGGTGCAGCAGCATATTTTCTTTTCTTCTTTTTGTCATTTTGTGGTTGTAACTTGTAGCCTTTGGGCATTGTGTTGTAATTGTTATACAATACATATGCACATTGACAATGAATGCAATAAAATTTCGATTTTGTCAGTTTGCCTTCAACTCTCATATGAATTCTCAATTTAGCTATAATGTTATGTAATATGGTTCTATAATTTATATGATGAATGCCTTATATATAAAGAATTGATATTTCCTATACTTTTTAAATTTTCCCATTTTTTTAATTGTTGTCCCATATCATCCCCATCCTAGAAACTCCATGAAACATAGCCTCAAACTCCTTTTCATTACATGCTTATGTGTCATTCAACAATTGTAGTATTCTATAACAGCAAATATTTGTTGAAATTTCCTATACTTTTTAAATTTCCCCATTTTTTTTATTGTTGTCCCCTATCACCCCCATCCTAGAAACTCCATGAAACATAGCCTCAAACTCTTTTTCATTACATGCTTATGTGTCATTCAACAATTGTCGTATTCTATAACAGCAAATATTTGTTGAATATACTATAAGTATATAAACAACTCATTGGGGGAGTTGATATTTCTCATCTCAAGAGTATATCTATGGGTTGTGAAATGATTTGTAACATATAGATATGAAAAATTAAATTAACAGGCCTATATATACTAAAGATGATGAGTAGGCAAATTTCATATGTACTTTATGCAAACATTTTGACATCAAACCATGATATTGAAATCTCTATGGTAAAGTACCAACATAGTTTGCAAACTCGAACTTGGAGAGTACTCAGCAAGCCCAAAATTTTTACCTCAACAACTCAGCGACTTAAAAAATACTAAAATTTCTTTAGAAAACACAATTTTTTTGCAAAATTCAATTGCAAAATGTATCAAATGAGTCTAAAAAACCATGAAGAAGTGTTTTCTATTAGATTTGATTCTTGAATACATATGGATTACAAAATCGCATCATCATGCAAAGACAAATAGTGGATACGTCATACAATAGCTAGCTGCTAATTGATAACTATCATGAATTTATGATGATTGTCTTTGAAAATCATCATAGTAAATTTTATATCTAGGCAAGTAAAAAATTACATGTTTTTACAACTTGCTCTTGCCCAACCTAGTGAAAAATTGGGGGGTAGAGGGTATGGTCCTTGCACTCAATTGTGGCTCCCTGCTTGGCCTAGAAGAATGTGCTTATGGCTCAACCCTGCTAGAAGATGGAAATGACTCCTCCTCTACCATATTAATGCCATCCAATCCAATCTCCCCTGCTTCTACTACAGCCACATCCTACATAGCTTACCTCTCAAAATCAGCAATCTCATCCTCTATAAAAACAAGGAGTGTTCATCATCCTGCACGGTCCAATCACTGTAGGAATCAATCTCATCCAAATCAATAAGCTCCTCACGTTGGTCCTCCACCTTTCTTGTGTGAAGCCAAAGGTTGTATTGCACAAAAACAAGATCATCAAGGCATTGTTGAGTCAACTTATTACACGTCTTCGTGTGAATGGCATCAAACAAACTCCAATTGTGCTCACAGCCAAAAGCACTACAAGGTTAAGACAAAATTTGGAGGGCTAGCCTTTGAAAATTTGGTCCCACCAAGAACCTGCAAATAAGATATTCGAGATTTCGTAAATAAATAATATTCTATTAATAATTGTACTTTATAACTTACAAGATGTAAGACTTCACTTTTTCTTTCTTGGTGTTTGGATGGTTCTTCCTCGTATAGCTAATGGCAAATAAAACAACCTCCCCCTAGTTGCCTCATACTTTTGCAACTCAAAAATGATGAAATCTCTCACCTCAAGCTAAGATGTCACCCTCACAATGCATGTGGATAGGCCCTCTGTAACCTCCCCACTAACATTTGTGAAGCTATCGGAGAAGAAAAACTTGAGGTTGAGGTAGTGTCCTACTTCATGAATGGGTTGGTGGAGTTGATTGTTCCACCTCCAATCAATGATCTCCCAAACAGGGGCAAATCTATTTGCATCTCCCCTAAAGTAGTTTTGGACGACTTCTTTGGCTCTATCCACAGCCTCATAAATATATCCCATTGAATTTTTCTCCCCATCCACCAAGTGCAAAACCCTCACCAGCGGCTCTATTACCTACAAAGTACAAAGTAGAAGCACATTCAAGTTACAGCTTACAATGAAATGAAATACTTTTTAAGTTTAAAAATGAAGGAATCAATTTAAAAATTAAAGTAAGTTTGAAGTTACCTTAATAACCTCTATAGCTCTAGTCACAAAAACATCATCGAAAACTATCTTTGAATAAGTTGAGTCTAACCATGCTTGACTTACAAACATTTGCTTCAATGGAGTCAATAAACTAGAAATACTTTGCAACGTTAAAAAATTAGTTGAAACGTCGTAGCACCCAATTGCACAAGCTCTTTCCCCTTGGTGTGATCTCTCATCAAGTGAAGAACCCATAGGTGATTATAAATATATTTTATTATATCTCTTGCTTCTATCAGTCTCACCCAATCAATTTTGCCTATGTCTAAAGGGTCAAGGCAATGAGATGCACAAGGGGTCTTAAAAAGTGTTGGATGCCTCTCTTGAAGCAATCTTCCAACTGCCACATATGTCGTTGCATTGTCAATAACAACTTGGACAACATTTTATATGCCCACCTAAAACAACCTCCTCCAACATCAAGCTCAAATTTTTTGCATTCTTTATTTTGTTAGAGGCGTCAGTTGACTTCAAAAACACTAACTCACCATTTGAAGCCACTAAAAAATTGAGGGCGTGATTCCTTCCATCTATCCACCCATTTGAAAGAACTGTGCATCCAAACTTGCACCATTGCTTCTTTTGATCTTCAACAATTTGTTGTGCATCTCTAATAGCATCTTGGAGCAACCTACCACTTAAATCTCTTGGAAAGGGCTCCTTGTACCCTTTCCCTGCAACTATCAATATTGTCACCAAACACTCCCAATATGGACTCCTTGCCACGTTGAAGGGAACACTGTTGCAATACCAAAAATTTGCACAAGCTTTATCTGCTTCTTTATGCACCTCCCTGTTCCACCCTATAGCTTCCAATGATGCTCCCGGTACATTTCTAGGCACAAAAAACCCCTACAACTAAATTCTACTCAAGTAGGATGAGGAGGATGGGCCATGTGTACGTGAACCACGAGTAGAGCCCACAATGCCTTGCGTATCCACATCAACTTCTCTTGACAGATTAGGAGCAATTGCTTCTTGTATGGCTACTTGTGCCTTTGCCCTCTCCAATTTCTTTCCATCTAGAGAAGCCCCACCATCTCTCATTTCACCTCTTCTAGGGCTGCTTCACATGGCTTTTCATCGTGGCAAGTAATCCCTACAAGATGGTATTTGAGGCAATTAATGCCTCCAATAAGTTTTTCCTTGCACCAAGTACAAATCATGGACCCTTGTACCAATCCCATTATGCCATATTTCCAACTAGGGTCACAACTTCAAGGGGGTGTCCTTCCAATGGACTCCCACTTGCAGAGTCCAAACCAAACGTAGAGCCGGACGCCATTGTAATTTGTGATTATATAATAACCTACAATATCAATAAGAACAAAAAATAGTGATAAAAAAAATAGCAATTTGAAGTTAAACATGATTTTTTTTAAATACCTTTAAAAAAAAATTAATTGTAACATGCTAAATGGTAATTGAATTAACGATTTGATAAAAATATGATAATACCATCTGTTAACCCTACAATGTAAACCCTATATTAAATAATAATAATAATAATAATAATAGAAAAAAATTGACTCAAATCAGCGTAAATCATTTAAATTTTAATCAATCCACAAATTTAGACAAATTGAATTGATTCAATTCAATCATTTAACATGCTCAAAAAATTTGAAATCATTTACAAATTTAAATGCTTAGAAAAAAAAAATTAAAAATGGAAATAACCTATTTGAAATCTGAAATTCTGGAAATCTCTTCTTCAAATCGCCTAAAAAATCTTTCCAATATGCTCTTAAATTCATGCTTGCTTTTGTGTGTGTTGAGGAGGGGAAAATCAGGGGTTTTATAGACTCAAAAATCATATTTCTACCATGTTTTTTCTGTTCGTACATCATCAAACCTGTGTTTTACACCTATAGAGGCTGTGCTCAATTTTTTACCTTGGACTCGCCAAGAAACTATGCAAGTTTTCACTGCAAAATTGTCCCCTGGCTTGGTGAGTAAACTCGAGAAAAACTCACAGTTCAAAAAAACCCGCAACTCGGCAAGTACTCATCAGATTTGTAAAACTATGGTACCAATTGTGGCAATATGAAGAGAATTCACCATCTTAGAACAGGCATGATTAGTTTATGCTCAAGTGAGAGCTCTTGAGTGGATTCTTACCATGACTTATGAGTTCTAGAGTATCTTGACATTGCCATTATTCCACATCAAATAGTTTGAAACAATCCAGCCAGATAAGGGAGAGCCTACATGATCCATATTTTCATCAATGCTACGCTCGTAGAAATTAAGAACCAGCAAATTAAATGGATTATACAACTTATCATAAAACAAATGACAGTCAAAGAGGAAGTAATGTTATGAAATGAAAGTGAAGTCATGGACTTTATCCTAGAAAACCCCTGATTTGAAGTAGTGTCAATTGAACTTCTACCAATTCTTATTAATAGTTGGGCAAGTAAAATGAATTGCAAAAGGATACGGATAGCAATCTGCCCTGTGCTTCCATTGGAACAAGCCACTAGGAATCCAATGGCTTCCTATTACATTGGAATCCCCCTTTCAACGTCTACAATGCTCAATTCTACTTCTTGTGCCCTCAATTTTCCTTCTACAAATGTCTAAAAGATGTTAGAGAGTCCTACATGTGCACTGAAAGGTGGCCAAGCCAAGAATCCAAAGAGACAGGTGTCTGGATGTTCCATATTCTTGCACAAACGCATCAGGTGGAATTGTCATTTTTTGCAATTGAACCACCACATTTTGCAAATTGGTGACTTCAAGACTGTTGAGGCATTTTCAATTCTAACAAGGCTGATTCCGATTCATACTTGTGATATAATTGGTTCCTTTATCATGCACCTACTGACTTACATCAGTGCCATTCAAGACTAATCTATTGACTTAGACATGCAGGCTATCAGCATGCGATACAATAAGTCCACATGTGTGCAAAAGAAGCTTCCACAATGCATTCATTTCTAGAGAACAAGCCAAATCTTGCATCCACATGTGAAATAACTAAGTACAGAAACTGAACAACCATGTACAGACAAAATCAAAAAAGGAATTAGTATTCAGTTTTATGCACTAGGGAATTTCCATAGTAAGGGTAACAAGGTGGACTGAAATGTTTGAAGCTTCTTGTTCCATTGTTTGCCATAACAGATTACAACTTTTAAGTTCATTACTTTTTTATTGCTAAATCATTAACTTCAGAAAGTATTCAGGGCAAACTCTATAGGTTGGGGTGAAGCATAAAGATCAAAATCACAGTTCTTAGAGAAAATAATGCTCAAATATGGAATCTCACCAGGACCCAGAACCATCACCACTGCTTTCTGCTAGGTTTGCACTTGTATCCCACACCTTTAATGTTAAGTCATCACTGCAATATATATTCCAAAAATTTCTTTTAGTGTTAGTAAAATGTTGCTCCCTGATAGTGAAAATCATAAAGCTGGATCCAAAAATGGGAGGTTGAAGACATGTACCTGCATGATACCATTCTGTCTCCAGAAGAATTAAAGGATACTCCCCACACCGTTGATGTATGACCACTGAAAAATTCACAATGCAAATAATTTCAATCTTTAATGATTTAGTGAATAATGATGTCCAAAGCATTAATTTGATGTTAGCAAGGCAAACACATCAATGGATATTGAACTTGACAATACTATAGTAAGACCACTAAGAACATAATTTGGGTACAAAGTGTTTTTGAAAGCAAAAGAGAGAATTCAGCTATGCACATAACATTATGACAGAAAATACAAGTATATAAATAATCCAAAGGTTTAAGCTTGAATACCATATCAAGAGAAGTTGGAATACGGCAGAGTGAGAATATGCCCTGGAATGGAAGATGAACCGTCATCCTCCATTGTTCTCCGTCTTGCTTTTCTTCGCTACTCTTTGTGGTCTTTGTGTTTAGTTCCTTTTGCACTTAATTGTTTAGCTTTTAGCTTGGTTGTGGTCTTTTCATTCTTGTTGTGTGTTGTCTTGTTTCTTTTTGTCTTTTAGGTTGGTTGGGTTGGGCAAATTTGAGTGCCCCATTCAATTATATGCAGTACATCCACTTGAAAGTCAAGTGTGGCTCAAACAGTGGTGATATGGTGAAGGAAGGGCGGAGATAAGATTTGACCGAATGGCAAGGCTGCAGACATCATGGCTGAAAATTTGAAAAATCAACAGAAAGCAAGGAAATCAGAGGTACAAAATCCTTAAAGGAAGCTCTCATAAATAATGAAAGAGTAGAGGTTGTTGAAGGAGTTTGTTTTGAAAATGCAGGTAAGACAGAAGGACCATCCAAAGGCCTGGTGAAGAAGTTAACAAACTGATCCATATGGATCATAAGACTGTAATACAAAAATAATAAAGACTTGTGAATTTGTGAACAGCAAAATTGAATTCCAAATAACAGACAGAATTGGTCAGAAAATGGAGAAAAAGGATGGTACCAGAACCATGGTAATCTCCAGGACAGAACTGCAACTACAGCAGTGTCCCTGGATTGCGGACTGTGAAGTTCGGATTTTGAATCAAATAGATACCATTTCAACTTCCAAGATCCATGGGAATTCTTCTAAGGCCTGGGAGAATGTTTCAGCATCAGTAGTTGTATAAATAGAGGTGATGGGAGGTGTTTGACATGCATGCAAGGATCAACAAAGTTGTAATGAGTTAAGGCAGAAAGATTCAGCTCTTCATAGTGTTTTGGAAGGGCTATGACAAAATAAATTGCCATTAAAGGAGCCAAGAGCAGCTTGCATCCAAGAAACTTACTGTACTTGGTAAATTACAACATTTAATATAGGCAATATGGTATTTGCCACTACCACAAGGCTGGTTTTTCCCTCTTAGGAGGGTTTCTAAGATAAAACTTTGAGTTCTTGTGTGGAATTCTTTTATTGCAGCATATTTTCTTCTTAATTTGATCAACATCTCTCTCTTTCTAAACTTGTCATTCGAATTTACAAGTAGTGCACTATGTTGGCATAAACTTGAATTCTTGAATTCTACTTAATTTAGAGAGTTTACCTATGTTATAAGGAGACACATTCCCACTCCCTGGCTAGTGTTACTGAGACATTGGAATAGCTAGGTACATCCTCTAGCCATCCCCTATCTCCGAGGAAACCAGGGACACATCCCCAAAACATGTCCCTGAGCCATCCACATGTTCCTAGGATGGCTCAAGATGTATAAGATTCAACCATCTTGAGGATGGCCAAGCATCCCCAAAGTCAATTTTTAAAAAAAAATGTATGATTTGTTTAAAAAATATGAAAGAGCTTTGGGGACCCAGACCCCTTTTGCAACCCTAAAAGCATAAAAAACTAAACCCACTGCTCTCAACAAATACTACCAATTTCTGATTTTTGCAACTGAGAAGCAGAAAAGAGGAAAGAAACGGAAAGGCAAAAGAAGATTCTTAGTCACTTTCAGCATCTAGGATCATTGAAAGATAAGCCACACTCACTTCTTAGTTTGTTTTCATTTTTTTTTGGTTTTTTCAAACATCTTATGGGTTTTTTTCTGCTGTTATTTTTTTCCAGTTTGCTGTTTCAAAATTCAGTTTCTTTAAATTTAACCACTCAATTTGTAGTCGGCCAAAAGTCAAGAGAACATATTGTAGTCGGCTAGGTAATGAATAAATAAATAAATAAATAATTGTGTTTTGTAATCACGTGTTAGTCCCCCATGGTTGTTATAGTTGGTTAGTAGTTACCGAGAGTTGGTAGTCTTAACCAACAACTCTCGGTAGTCTTAACCAACATCAGTCTACTAGTTATATGTACTTGTTGTTCATAGTTGGGGACCGCTGTTATGATTTTCATGTACTTGTTGCATATCCGTGAATGAATGAGAATAAAGCTATATCTTCCGAAACATGGTTGTTATTAATTTATGTTCTGTAAGTCTGTTATTTCCATTTACTCTGTAAATCCTTCAAAGTAGAATAAGGGAGTAAACACAATCAAGAGTGGCAATCCCACTCAGCTTAAAAACTGGAGGTCAAGTGCTCTGCTTAATGTGTCAACAAATTTGTTAAAACTTTGGCTTTGAGGGTTCAGAAAATTTTACCTTCTGTTATCTCCCCTTCTTAACCAAGTTTTGTGAAAGTCAGATATATTCTTGATAATTTGATTACTAGCTGGGAAGGGATGCGATAGGTGTTTATAATCAGAATGTTGCTTTTGATTTCTTAGAGTTTGAGAAAGCCTATGATAGGATGGAATGGTCATTTTTTGTTTTGATGCTTAGTGCTTTGGAGTACAGTGAATTTTGTTTTAGAATGGTTAGTGTTCTTTTCAAGGATGCCACTACTCAAACTAGTACCAATGGTGAGCTTTCTGATTCCTTCCCCCTTCATAAATCTATTAAACAAAGGTGTTCATTGTCCCTTGTCTGTTTGTTGTTGTTACTGAAACTATTCACTATTTGTTAAGAGATGGTTCTTTAGGGCCCTTTGTTAAGTGATTGACCTTGCCTTCTAGGGATTACATTAATGAGTTGAAATTTGTGAATGATACTTCTATTTTTGTCAAGATGAATGAGATTAGTTTTAGTCATTTGGATAAAAAAATTGAGCATTTATTGTGCTGCTGATAGTTCTAAAATTGATGTGCATAAGTCTAGCATTTGGAGTTGGGATGTTAATTTTCCTAAGTGGCTTATGGATAGAAGTTGGAATTGCTTAGGTCCTAATGAGATAATTCAATATCTGGGGATCCCTTTCTCCCTCAAACCTTCTTTAAAATGCATGTGGAATTGGGTCATGGATAAAGTCAATAGTAAAATTATTAAGTGATAGGGTAATAATCTGTTGCCTTTTGGCTGGAAGATTTAAAATTTGTTAGAAAGTATTTTCTTCTAATACAATCTGTTTCTCATCTTGTTGGTTTGCTGCATCCTTGCATGTTAATGATCAATCAAGTAAACAAGTTGATTAGATGTTTATTCTGATCTAATGGTAAAGGTAATAACAAGAGGCATGAAGCTTCTTAGGCTCAATGCACTTCTCCAAGCAAAGTGTGGGGGATGGGGTTGAAAGATATTTTCAAACATGGCATTTCCCTTCCTGTGAAGTGGATTGTTAATGTGGTTTATGGCAATATTGAATTCTAATTGGAAGGGGCTGCACTTGTGGGATGTTTTTTTTGGCAACATTGAAATCAAACTTTTTTGGTCTGTCATTTTCTACTCTATCTAAAAGGCTTGATTGCATGTTAAAGGCTTAACTAAAGGTCATAGTGTTTCCTCCGTTAACAGAGATAAAGTTTTAGGCTTTAGATGTATTTGGTAGGCTTTGGATATAAAAAGGATTTTCTTGCCTCTACAAGGAGCTGTTCTGCAAATTTTGGCATAGTAAAAGGGATTGATTCCATTGACAAAATTCTTTTTGATGGGAGGTTGATGAGTTGGGAACTAGTTTAAAACAAGTATGATATTCTAGAACAGCCAAAGAAGACTTTCATGATGTTTAAGAGGACCAATTTAGATGGTAATTCTAAAGCTATTAATTGGGATGACAATCCATGTTTAGATGGTAATTTTGATGCTGTTCATTGCGATGGCAATTTAAAAGATATTCAATGGGTCGGGGGAAAAAAATTTGCAAGTTATTCCCAAGTATTTATATGCTTTGTTTGTTTTTTACTGAGCACTGATTTAAAAGATTAAATTTGAATTGGGGCTTTCATGACCTGGACAATGTTTGGTCAAAATAATCAAAAGAGGATATGGTCTAGCTACATTGAGTATAAAATATGTTTTTTTTAAATGGTTGATGTTGTTTGATAGATTAGCTGTTGGTGATGTCATGCTGAGTCCTAGGTCTAAACCTTGTCTTGTTTGTGGGGGTGTTGAATCTGTTGTGCATTTGATTTATGATTGTCCTTATGCTAAGAAAGTCGGGCATTGTTTTCTTCCTTGTTGGTTTGCTATTTCTGGTAAATCTGGTATTGGCTGGCATGATATTTTATTTGGCAATATTTTATATTCTCCTCTTTCGAAATCATTGGATAGGTTGTGGTTTTATACTCTCCTCTTTCGAAGTCATTGGATAGGTTGTAGTTGGTAATGTCATCTGAAGTTTTGCGGTTTATCTGGCTTGCCAGAAACAAAGAGGTCTTTCAGGATAGTAAATGTATGCATACTAGCTTTTCTCAAAAACTCACAGTTTCTATTGTTTCCAACAATGTTGCCCTGCAAGTGAATAGGTAAAGTGAGGATATTAAGCAGGTTATTTTGGAGGGTAAGGCCATCCCTGAGCCTCAATCTCAACAGTGGGGTGTGATTGAAAATGATGTAATTTGTGATCAAGACAATTGGTCAGTACAAAAAGACATTATGGTTTGTTGTTAATCCTTCTGTTCATCTTGTGGTGGAATCTACTCCTGGTGGTGGTGATGCTATTCGCAGTGCCGATGTTATTCCTGCTGCTGTGGAAGGTTGATCTCTTGTTGATGTTTCTGGTGTTGGTCCAGCCTGTTAGTGAGATGTTTCCTACTACTTTACATAACATAGGTGACAGGAAATGTGTTGCTGAGGCTGATTCTGGGCAGGTTAATTTTCATATCTCTTCTAGTAGTTCTGGTAGTGAAAGTGATGATGCTGCCACCCCTTATTGGTTTGTGCCGGTCAGTATGTATCCAGAATCCTAGTTACAAGATTGTGTGGACTTCAGAATGCGATCATTTGAGAAAAATGTTGAGGCCTTTATTGCCAAATTGGACAAGGAGGAGGATGGTAAAAGTTGTTTGTTAATGGCTGTTTGGATTGGTCTCATGGTAAGTTCTTGAGGTGATCAAATTTGCAAATTCAAACAAGCCATGTTTGAGAGAAAATTATGAAGAAGCGGAATCTATGTGTGAAAGAATTAAGAAATAACAGATGTTAGGGATCTTTCACTATATTCTTTGATAAAAGAAAAGGTACATGGAAGATGAACAAACTTAAAACACACCTTCATTGTGCTTCCTATGCCTTAAATCCCTCCAAAAAGATACAAAAGTGATAAAGGGGTATGATACAAAAGTGACCAAGAAGATACCTCCATATCAGGATAGATAGGTGATAAAGGGGTTTTGCGCTGCAGTAAAGAAGATTTATGGCCAAGGTGAAGATGCTTCAATTATTAGGAATTTGTGGAATAAGTTTTCATGTGGGCAGCGTGTTTTTTCCTCTATGGAAACCTTATATGATATGTATGCAAAAGAAACCTATAGAGTGGTGGTGAAACCATGGAGGTGAAATCCCCAAATTACAATCATTGGCAATAAGATTGCTCTCACAAGAAACAAGTTCTTCATCTTGTAAGAAGAATTGGAGTACTTATGATTTTATTCATTCACTAAAGAGAAACCAATTAGGGTTGACAAAAGCAAAGAACATAGTCTACATTCATAGCTCACTTTGCCTTCTCTTGTGTACATCCCAAGTACAAGGAGGGTCCTTCAACAAAATAAAACCAAATTCTACCTGATGGAGCAGCTGCACTCTTTGGAATAGGCTACAAGAGGACAAGCAATGAAGCCTCAAAGTTATTTGATTTTAGCCTTCAAGACAGTCTTGTCTTTGCCATCCTTAAGGACTTTTTCGTTAATGCTTTTTGTGACTACCTTGAACATACTAATATTACCATGATGTGTACTAGCTTCCAAACCAGTGTCTGCTATTTGGAAGTCTGTTGGCTCAACAGTCTATGCAGTTTTCTCCCTAGAGGAATAGCAATCTATAATTCTCTTCACCCTAGACTATTTGGGCTTTTGGGGCTCTGATTTTGAAATGATGGATGAAAATGTAGCAAAATTAATTTGATAAAAGTATTATTCTTGTTAATCACAGAGCTTACCCATTCTAGTGCTTCTTTTCCTTTATCTTGCATCCTCGGGGAATTTATAATGGGAGAAGGGATTTCAAGGATGAAGTGGAGATGGAATGGGAGGAGGACTAGGAGATTCCTGTTGTATGGATGTTAAGGAAACATTTATACTTATAGGTATGTGAGTTGGGCATGGTCTAATTGGTGATGGAGAAGGGGACCTTGAAGGAGGAGAAGAAGGAGAAAGAGTAGAAGAAAACATAGGAGCAAAGGATACAATTAGCGATCCATGACTTTGTTGAACAACTAGAAAGATTCCTACACTCTTCTTACAAATTAACTCCAATTGTCCAATCTTTTGGGCTGCATCTACATCATCTATCACCTTTCTTTCCCTTTATTTTCCCTTATTTATTTCTCTTATTATATGCAATCATAGTACCTGTTATTGTTCTTGAAGAGGAAGAAGAAGGTGCCACATTTACTTGGGGAAGCTCTGAAATCTGATTCATATCCCTTGCTGCCCTTGAAGCTTTCTTGACCAGTTTTTTAGCAAGAAAAATCTATAATTATTTATGATCACCTTGTCTCTTCCTTGATTTGAAGTATTTTGTTTTTTGGCCCAATTAACTAAAAGTGAAGACTGTTGATCTATGTTGGTTGTCACAAGACAAGAAGATAAAAATTTGGATTCAGAATCCAAAAGATCTTCAAGCACATCCTCCATAGTTAGATCAGCAAACTGTCTAATAGTCATTCGACTGTAATCTCTTCTTTTCACTTTAAATTCATCTACACAGTTAGCCCAATAGTCCTCAACTTTTGACAAATGTCTGTATTTACTTCTTATGCTATCAACCATAACACTCTTTGGATCATATGTGTGTTTCTCATAGAAAGGTTTGAAGTTGAATCTAACCATCTCACCGCTGATATATTTGGAGTCTATGGCGGTTTTACACTATATATGCAAGTCGGATTGGAAAACCAACCACCAACTTATTCCACCCTCTGAAAAGAAAATGAACCTCTAAAATTTGCTTCATGTACTCTCTGATAATGATATCATCACTTAAATATCTCAGCAACATAAATTGATTGGAATCAAAGCTGAATGCACTGATATAGTTGAAAGTAGGAAATTGAATATACCAATTGGCCAGAACAAAAACCACAGCCCTGGCATGCTCTAAAATGCATACATGCGTGTGTTCATCTATCTTTCTCACTGAGTGTATCAAGAAGGCATCATTTACTATCCTGTAGTGCTTCAAGGACTCAGATTCCAACTATGGCAAGTGTCTAAAGATGCAGTCAATATGACAATGTCCAGCTGTGTTCAATTGTGAAAATGCTCCCGTTTGTGCCATGGGCTAGACTTTATAAGAAGTCATGTGAAACTCACAGGTCTGCTCCAACTCTGCTAACTGCTTATGTATACATTTGCTAATCAGGATGCTCCAATCAAAAGACTTCTCCCTTGCATATCGTGTTCGTGACATAGAACATCCAAGGCCTAAAATTCCTTGCCTTGACTTGCCCTATAAACTGATTAGGCAAGGTCGTGATAGAAAATTTGTACTTGAATTCACCCGTCTTCAATGTCTTAGGTACTCATGGTTTCTTTTCTTTTATACAATGCTTGCTTATATGTTTTTGACAATCAAGTATGCTACTATCCCACACCTTTTCACATTCCTCAATATCAACTTCTTTGGTTTCCTCATAAAGTGGCAAAGCAAATGTAGTTTTTCTTGAATCCAAATCAAGTTTGCAAATGTAGTTTTTCTTTGGTTTCCTCATTGATCTGATTTCTCACTTTTTGGGATCCTTATATTTTACACATGCAAGAATGAATCCCTAACTTTGGATAGAAACCGGAAAAGAATCCACTTCAATAAGACCACTATTCCACAACCTCTTCACCTTTTTATTGCCATTTCTAATCTTCTCATCTGTTGATGTTATAGTGTCGGTCTTAATCCTTCTATCGAATTAATAAAGCAAATAAATATAGCCGTGGCTATATATTTATTTGAAGCTGACTTTGTGAAGAGGTGCTTCATTTAATAACAAATCATATTTTATTTAGTTATTATGGCCGACTAAATAAATAATCGGCACCCTTTGTAAAAGGTCATATCTCTTGAGTGAAGCCGAACTCTCTGATGAAGAGTCACGTCCTCATGTATATAAGCAAGGTGCCTACCGTTCATTCTACATAAAATTAATTGACAAAAGAGTTCGCATCTTCAGCAGATTGATATATACAAGGAGTTTGACATTATAGATAAGACATTGCTGTTTGTATATTGGCATCTAGAGAGGTGCCTTCATATTCTCATCAGATTTGGCCTTGTGATTGGGCCTCATTGTAAAAAGCGAGTTGCTGCTATTATTCAATATATAAGTGATATATTTTGGCTGGGTTTTTCTCCCTCGAGAAGGAGGGTTTTCCCAGGATATATGCTGTGTTCTTTGTACACTGTGATGTCAATTATTCTGTGCTTTTCTGCTTATTCATTTCTGATCCTAAAATTAACATCATCTAAGTTCAATTCTTTGACATTCAAATGACACAAAATCAGTTTCTTTGATTTTGGAAAATTCATTGACTAAAACTGATGAACATCCACCATTTATAAGCAGAACTGTATTTGAAGACCTAAAGTTTTATAACAAGTTGTTGCTTTTGCCTTTTGATTGATGAAATTATTGAACAAAACCCTCACAATGCTGTTGTAAAACCGATATAACGATAAAAGCTACCAAATCTTTGAAAATTAGTCATGAAAACAAAGAAAAATACCTCTCCAAACACCAATGTCATCACTATTATACTGCTGATATCTTGCTTGTAGATAACTAAAAACACACCAAAATGGTGACAAAACCCAAGACAGCTTTGAAGAGGCAGAACAGCATTATGTATGGAAATGTCTCAAAATGTCCATAAAGCCTGGGCATTTTAGGAGCAATACTTGAAAATTTGACTAGAAACACTGCTGAATATGTGAAAAACCCTTCAAAGTCAGACACCCCCTACTGGAAAACAATTGGAACTGCTGAATCAACGAGACCTGCTGAAATTCAATTAAGACTGCTGTAACAATGAAATCCTTAAGCTGAAACCCACTGCCAATCCAAAGCTCAGCCAATGTTTGGAAGAATGAGATTTTCTATTTATGAATAAAAATAAGCTATTTTTATTCTTCTTTTTTCTTGAATTGCAAAAGTAAAGAGCTTTTTGATTTTTTCACCAAAACCTGTTTTTCCCTATATGGAGCACACCTATATATGGCGATCCATTCTTTTTGATTTAATAATCTGCCACTTCTTATTGCAGCACGTGCTAATATATATACCTTGCAAACTTTCTGTTATTGAAACCCTGTTAGCCAGTTAAGTAGCACATTGCCAGTCAAAACAGAAATAATTTTTGTTTTTGCAAAATGATGCTGGTCTTCAGGTAGGCATGTGCTACACTACACCGTTGCATTCTTTCAATTTGAAAAACTCATTTGCCTTTCAACAGTATGCACCTGTCTACTGCTTTACATACTTTGTTAGTCTTTTGATTTGAAACACTCGTTTGCCTTTCAACAGTGCATGCCTGTCTACAGCGTTTCATACTTTGTTAACCTTAAAACTTGTGGATCACACATACCTATAGTCTTACAATTTTTGAACTTTGAAATACTTGTCTATCTTCTACGTGGTGTGTAACAATTTTTAAATTTTATAAAAATTTGTCCTCCTTAACGATAATGTGTACTTATATATGTAGGTTGCAATTTTTTGACTATGAAATATTTTATGTTCCTCTTATAAGGGCATGTACTCATCCATTGAACAACACTTTTATGATGTGAAGTTTGTCATTGTTCAAACAGGTGTACTCCATTAAACTGCTTATGACTTGCTGAGTTTTTGCCTTTTCTCCTAATCCAGACTTCGAACTTTCCTTCACCAGATGTTTTGGAAAACTTATTTCACTGGTCCAGAAAAAACCACTGACTAGAGATGACACAAACAACATAGATGACTGTACAACAAAGTTTGAAGCATGACTCATAATTGGGGAAATGACAAGGTTTTAGCTTGAAATGTCATATGATCCACAAAAAAATTGTATGGGTACAGCATCGTTGTACTGAAGAAAGAGAGGATGACATGAAGAGGGAGATAGGAGACATTGAATATTGGTTTGATAGAACAAAAGTCAAGCCAGGCAGGCCAGGCTAAGTAGTAGTTGAAAGACAATATAAAGGAATTGTTTCCTCATTTATTGAATTCCTAAGCTTTTGAAGACCAAAAGCCTCCCAATTGGAGAGGTATGATCCAAAATGTATTAGACAAATTAGTGAATTGAAATTCGGCTAATACTGCCACTAAATCAATATGCCTGAAGACTCTCCAATACCAAGACATCCCTAAGACATGTTTTTGAAGAAAAACATCAAAAATAAAGCTACAAGGGAAATTGAAAGGACAAAACAAAGACAAAAATCATCTTAGTTATAGTTATTTGAACACTCAGTAGCGTGATGTTATGATAAAAAATAAGCATGGAAGACATATTTGATCCCAACTGAAACAGCCAAACCAGTTCAACTATTGCAGAATATATCAGCATACAGCAAGAGTCCGCAGAAAAAAATTGTCTACAACCAAAATTATCCCATATAAGACAAAATGAAAGAGCCTACCAGAACAAAGGAAGCCTAGCATTTGGAATTCCATTGTTGCGATTTCTAGAGACTCCTGGGCTGCTCACCAAAGCCCTCTGGTAACTCTTGCTTGCATGCTAACCCCAAGTGAACATTGTAAGGGAATTTTTTTCTTTAGCTTGTAATTGAATTGTACTTGTGTTGTTTAAAACTAGGGGTCTTAGAGGAGTTGGTGTGTAATTGGGAAGTGTTGAGAGCATTAGCAAAGTTGTATAAGTGTTTGAACATGTTGTGTATGCAAAAGATGTTCATTAAGGCCTCAAAAAGGTAGTAAACCTTTGTAAGAGCTCAAGGAGATAGTGGCATGAGAAGGAGATCCCTCACTTTTCCAGAGTTTTTCACTTTAGGTTTCTCTAAGTCAATTGCTGTGTGTGCTCTATTTTATGTGTGTCCTTGCTTTCATTTTTGTTGATATAATCTTCCTTTATGTTTAAGTGTACTTAACAACATCATTCTTAAGACACAGGAATTATTTTTCCTGAATTTTCCATTGGAAACAGCAACTGTTTCAACCAATGCATATTGTACAAAAGTAAGATTCATGTTGGTGAGTTAAGTAGTTGAATATCCACACTAATTATGGATTTGGATGTGATCTCGTCCTTGGCTACTTTATTTAAAAACCTCTTTTCACTATCAATTTTGAAATTATCTAGAGGAGTGTGATTGGCACTTCCCCAAAATAATTTCAAATATAGAAGATTTCAACATTTATCATTTAATAAATTCTTGACCCTATTTTGTCATATATTCATGGAAAACAGAAAAATGAATTCCATCAATATCCACAAATTAGTAATGTACAACCTACACAAATAAAAGTAAAAATGGTGCCTAGATCATATCCCAAGTAGTATAGCAACAAAAGAGAATTTACAATGCTATTCAAAACCTCAAATAAAGAGATTCAACAGGGTGCTTCCTCTAGTTTCACAACTTACATAGAAGTGCCATAAATTTTATCTAGCTTGAAATGTGGCATTTGTGAGAGAGCACCTAGAAATCTAGAGCAAAGCACATGGGTAACAAACTCTAGCAAAGATTTCCCAGAATACATTACTTTCACTATCATCATGGAGACAACAAATCTACATGGCATATGCATACAAGATATATGTGCTTTAGTAAAAGTGACATAATATTATCCGAAGATGAGGAACCATAATGAATTGCATATTGAACTAATAACTCATGATCTCTTAAAACATGGACATAATTGCGAGAGGGTTATAACTCTAATAATGTCCTGTAATTTTTTGTCATTGCAAATTATCCAATGCCAATTACATGCATCAAACCTCTGGTGAATAATTTCTTATGTTTCCTCATCTATTTCCTTATACTAGACCTTGAATAGTGTTTGATGCCATACACTTGATTTTCAAATTTCTCCTCCCTATTGGCTACAAGCTATGCAAAACATCAACATGTATTTGCTGCAACATCCCACTATTGAGATTCTTCATGGATACATGACATCTAATCTCCACTCCCTGTATATACAAAAAACCATTGGACTTGTCAATGGCACCAAAAATGTCTAGTGGTTTTCTAATAGAATTTCCATGATGTGGTAAGGAGAATGTACTTGCAATGGCCATTATTTACTATGAGAGAATAATGCATGAGGATCCCTACATGTGCATGACTCTAATGTTTACACACCATATGAGAATTTCAAAATGTCCCATATGACATTGTCATGCCACTCTAACCATATGAACAAAAAAGAAACGAGGAACTAAATCAAGTAGCAAGATAAACCATACACAGAGGTGAAGGAAAACCATTTGCACCATCTATTACATCAGTGAATAATCTAATAAAACATTAGAATGCTTTAAGGTACACATTTACATTAGAACATGCTTCCATAAGCCCAAATCCATATAATTATATCATTGAATAATCTAATAAGACATTGCAATGCTGTAAGGTACATGTTTACACCATGACATGCTTCCACAAAGCCACATGAACACCTGCAAACAACTATATCTTGAACAAAATAACGATAGCTACATGTTTTATTTAGTTAATTAAAAATATTTAAGTAAAATATGTATAAGGGACTCTTTTTGGGCTAACAGGAGAGAAGGTTAATCCTCTCTCAATCATTTAATACATACAGGACAGCGACCTTTATATTCAAGCCATGTTGTTGGATTCATCCAAGTAGCCCCCTGTACCCAGACTGAATAGATCTAGGCTCATGTATCTAGGGGATTCAAACAAAGCACAGCCTAGGCGCCCCAAGTATAGCCCACCTACACTATGTGTGCACCTAGGACACTCAAGCAATGCCCTAATACATTAATAAATGTTTTTCTTAAAAGCATGCTTTAAATGCAAAAACCCTAAAATGTTAATGTAAATCCTAAATGCAACAAAAAACACAAATATGGAAATGCATTTCCAACTTCTCTATCACTTCAAACTTCCAAACCTTTTTGTTTGTCATTGTTCAAAGCTGCTGGTGTTTTAAAGTGTTGATGGATTGCAAAGACATTCATCATTTGAAGTAACTTTTTTTCACTTTTTTGTAAGCTTTTTAAATTTGATTTCCAAGCTTCCAAGTTTATTTCAAGTTTTCCAGATTGTTATTCAATTTTTAATGTGTTGTTTTTTTCATTGTTATTTTTTTATTTTATTTCTAAGTTTATGTAGCATAGGGTTCCATTCTTTTTTATTTTCCTAATATGAATTTATTTTAAAACATGTAGGTGCAGGTATCCATATATTTTACAATAAGTACAGTTTTATTTTAGGGGGCCAAGGAACAGAAAACTTTCAAATTTGACCAAGGATCGCCTCTTTGGCAACATCTTACCATAATTGAGCAAATTCTTAGAGATGGGGACTATCTCTAGTGTTGTATCCAATGCCATAACGAGTATAAGAACTTGTACAGTCAAGTGAAAACTCACTTGTGTGCAATGACCAGCCAAGATATCAGTATTTGTCTAGGGCTAAACAATCAAGGGTTATCAAAAGAGCAAATTCTCTCCAATATCAAAAAGCAAGAAGTAGCAGAAAGTGCAAACAAAGGAGCCAAATCAGATCCTTTAACCAAGAAATGATCGTGCATGCCACCTTCAAGGTCATCTTCCGCTACTCTAATAGTGGCTGCCATGCATTCTTCCATTGCAACACCATCTTCAAGAAGATGATAGCCCCTTTGTTTCCCACAAAAGTGGCCCATTAGAGAGGGCATTTTAGAATGAGTCAAGTGGCAATGTTGATGAGCACATTATGCATTGCATTTACACAAATGTGCTTCCTTTCAACCTTGTGAGATCACCATATCAGCAAGAACTGGTGACGGCTATTAGTCAAACACCTACAAGTTATACATGTCCTGGGTATGAAAAGATGTGCACCACCTTATTGGCAGAAGGAAAAAATTGTAAAGACATCTTTATAGCCAATCAAGGATTCATAGGCCGAAACAAGTGTCCATCATTTTAGATGGATGGAAAGATTACAAATATAAGCTCTTAAATAATGTCATTGTAGTGCACCCTAAAGGGAAATTGTTTTTTAAGGTAATTGATTGTGAGTGACAAGTGAAGGATTCAAATGTCATTGTCAACATCCACATAGAGGCAAAGAAGTTGGTAGATGCTCAAAATGTTGTCCAAGTCATAACAAACAATACTAAAAAATAGTGGCAATTTTATTGATGGATATAAGATGTAGGCACATTTTTTGGAAATCATCTACCATACACTCACTCAACTTGGTGATTCAAAGGATTGGCACACAAATTGAGTGGATCAAAGAAATATACACTAGAGCTAAGGAGATTCGGATGTTAACAACAAGCCATCACATGTCGTTTAGGTCCTCCAAATTGGAGTTGTTGAACATAAGTTAATGAAATTTCAATAATTAGTTTTCTGGTTTACTTTGAGTTAGCTATACAATTTTAATTATATCATCTACTTTCTTTAATTTGTTTTAATATTTTACACTATATTAAGTCATTAAGACTCAATTTGCATCGCACACAATCATCTTGAGATGACTTGTGAAGGTGGCAAAGGCATTGAACACCATTATCATCAACAACCTTTGAAGTGTATGGAGTAGTCAAATTCAAAGGGCTAAAAAGGTCAACACCTTAGTCCTAAATGATTATTGGTGGGTCCATGTTGATAATCTTTTGAGTTTCACTAAGCCAATCATTAGTATGATCAAGTTTGCCAGTACAAATCAACAATGGTTGGGCAAAATATGACAGCATGGACTCCATGATAGAAAAAATAAAGGTCATAATAGTTGCTAAAGAGAATGACCCTGCAAAAGCATTTTTCAAATAGTCTAAAGAATCATTGATCACTGCAAAAAGATGACCACACCCTTGCATCTCCTAGAATTTGCTTTTTCACCCAAATATTTCAACACATAGATGCTTTCCTTGCCCAAGAAAACAGTACCAAATAGAGATGCTAATGTTAGGGTAGAGTACAAGGCTGCAATTACTAGCTTCTTCCTAGATCCAGATTTAGAGGACATTGTCGTGCTAGAGTTTGGGAATCCTGTAACTTCAACGAATCGTAGTCTTAGTGCCCTTCGAGACAAATACAAGGACACTCACACATTGTGATTCCTCCATGGCCAAGGCATTGTTTATCTGCAGCCTCTTGTAATCAAAGTTCTACCACAAGTACGCATTTTTTATTATAAATCATATTTCCTACTTTTCTTTGGCAGCTATTTATTATATTCTAATTTTACAATTGCAAATGTTGTATTGACTTTGCCTCCAACAATCTCAACAAAAGGTGAGTTCCTCTTCAGTTGAGTGGAACTAGAGTACACACTCTTTTATCCACTTAGTTTAGCACAACTGATTGGCTGCAAAAAAGGCAGAGATGTTAGTCTATGTGCATTTCAACTTGCACCCTTTGTCACATAAGCATGTCAAGTACATGAAGGGGGTGATGAGGAGTTGGAATGTAACCTCTAAGTGTGCCAATTTGGATGCTTTTGTTGCATGGATTGCCATGGTTTCCTTAGAGGATGAGGTGGCTCCTACACATGATGCAGCTAGTGGGAGTGGCACCGCAGCTGTTTGTAGTTCAAACAAACCAAGTGGTGGTATTGATGGTCTCAATGAAGAGCAAGATAAAGATTATTGATTTGCCATTTTACATTGATATCATTATCATTCTCACCTACACTTTCAATTATGTGATTTTTTTTTGCAATTTATGGGTAATTTTACATATTTTATACATTGGAATGTAGCCTCTAAGTGTGCCAACTTGGATGCTTCTCTTGCATGGCTTTCCATAGCTTCCTTAGAGGATGAGGAGGCTCCTACACATGATGCAACTAGTAGGAGTGGTGCTCCAGCTGTTTGTGGTTCAAACAAACCAAGTGGTGGTATTGATGGTCTCAATAAAGAGCAAGACAAAGATTATTTATTGTAATTTGGAATTGATTTGACCTTTGAAACTGAATTATCAAATATCTTCATCACTATCACCTATGTTTTCAATTACGTACATCTTTTTTGCAAACTATATATGTACTGTATGGCCATACCAAACTTGAAAAACAAAGTCGTCATACAGGCAAACCGAAACCCCAAACCCATACCCAAACTGGCAACATAGTATTTTAGTAATGGCAGAAAAATATGCGTACTTTGCAAACTTCTCACCCTCAACATAAGGATGTTCACCCTACAGCTGAACCAACTCCTCTAGATGAAGTCAGTAGCTTATATAGAGTCCTGAAACCAAATCATTAAGATCTTGGATGAAATATCAAATCTAAAATCTTAGTGGTTCAGTCCAAAAACAATGTCTTGGTGAGTTATGAGGTGAGTAAATGAGCATTAAAATTTTCTCATACCATTGCTCCATGTTGAATCCATCAACCAAACAAGGGAGGCCCTTATATGAGCATATTGCATGTTAGGGACTTTGTGATAGGTGAAAGTTATCTTGTGAGTGGACTCTCATAGGAGTTTCTTCAACAGAAGCCTTAATCTTCTCAAGGCCTTCTATTAATTATTATTTATTTATTCCAATATCTCATATTGAAGCAAGTAAAAAGCATGAAAATTGAGTTAGAATCGAGAATATGAAAATCTTTCATAAGAGAACAGAAAATTATGCAGTTCAATAAGCAAAACAGATAATAGGTTTCTTAAACCTGCATCTACACCATAGCAAACAGATTATATATGTGTGTATATAAGAAAATATATAAAGAGTCTCTAGGTTTTACCTCATATTTATAAGTTGTTAGTTGATTCACACTCATAGAAACATATTGAAAATCATCTTTACCTGCTGGAATCGCCTAAGGTTTGCACACACATCCAATCATCACTGTCTCCATCCTCTACCCAAACCTGACAATAAGAACCTAACATTTGCAGTGATTGATTGTAATTTGTCCAATGAGCACACTACATTATTGACAGCAAATATGCAACTGATGCTGTGAAAACAAAACATTAGTGTTCATATTTCTCAAAGCTATGGTATCAGTTACAGAAAACTCCATAAACCTTTATAGAATTATCATAGCTTGCAGAAATCAAAATCTCATGCAAAGGGTGCCATTGCACCATCTTCACATCTTGAGTATGGCCTTGTAGTACAGAGACACACTCAAACTCATTCCCAGGTTGAACTTCCCAGATCCAAACAGACTTGTCACGACCACATGTAGCAAGTAACGAACCAGATGCACTCCAAGAAACACTTTTGACTTCATTCTCATGGCCCTGTAATGAAACTATCAGAAACTCTACCAAATTCCAAATAATAAAGATTGCCGAATCTGCAAACCTCACCTCTAAGGATGCAACACATTCAAATTCACCACCAACATTTTCCCAGATTGCAGTTGTTGCATCAAAACTTGCTGTTGCAAGTAACTTCCCATTAGGTGACCATGCACATGACCTAACAGTTCTTGTATGTGTCTCTTCCAAAACAGCCTAGTAAGCAAGATATATATCAGAGTAAGAAAAATACAACCCATGTCAACAAGCACGTAGATGAATAAAGTAAATAACCCATGACCTTTACCACATTTCAGTAGCACGAATATCAACAGAAAAGGGGAAACAAATCAATTTTGTTAAAAGATCACTATTAACATGAAAAAAAAGCTTATCATTTCATTTGATCAATATGTCATGCAAGTCCCTGTTGAGATTAAGATATAAAGATCAACTCCATTTTATTTCATTTAGGCAAATGCAACTTTAAAGCATTGTAAAGATTCACACCCTGATTGGATTATAAACGGAAATGGCATGCCACCAGCCATAATTGATACATCATCTAGTGCCTGCTTTCTTTTTACTAAAGTATGTCTATAACAAGTTGCACAATCAAGGTTAAGCTTGATTGTGAAAGGAAATCCTAGAGTTCCTGAATAAGCACTATTTGCTGTTTTATACTGTCAATAGAACCTTTCATCAAAATAGTATTTAAAGTTCTGCTTTTAGATGGACTTCTAAAGTCAAGTGTGCATTTCCCAGATAACTGTGAACACTTGTTACTGTATCATTTATGTCTAGTCACAAAAACCTTATCACGCTCTAACTTTGCTCCTTCAAGCATTGCAAGTACTTATTAGCAGAATTTATTTAAGTTATTCAAAATTGTTAGTGCTATAAGAAGCCTATTAATAAAGGTTATCAATTAATTGTGTGGCAATTGTCAGGTGAATCTACTTTTGTTTGTCATAATTCCAGCATTTAAAATTCCATGAGCAATAAACTGAACTCCTTGTCAGATGCATGGTAAAACACCATATGATAATCTTGAGCAGTAAAAAGTCCAACATATAAGACCATACAAGGCCTTATTTGCCACTTATCTGAGATAACCATCTCAATGTCAGAACTTGTCGAACAAGCAGACCATAAGGTTATTTAATACCAACATGTCTCCCACAAACAAGGATGTTTACAACAATCTTAAGACACCCAAGCCACCTCAGATCTAAAATCACCACGATACAGCAATTTTGAATTTTGCAAAACTTAAATTGCCAACATCCAGCATTACATGATGAATAAGCAACAAAGTTTGTAGAAAATGACAAGATCTGTATGTAGCCTATTGTTGTAATATATTTTGAATTAGGCATAAACATGTACCGTGTTTCCAACAAGTGGAGCTTTTCAAGCAGACCTCATATTACTTTACCTCATTATTACATAAATAAACTGAAAAGAGTATTGATTTACCACATGCTATAACTGATTAACAAGTATGACTGCGGTTACTTTAAAACAGACCTCTATAAATCAAAGCTTAAAGAGTTCAATAATACAGAGCAAGCTTCAAAACAATAAGCTCTGCAACTTAAATACAAAGCAAAGCTCCGGTGCATCAAGATGGTCACAAGGCTAATTTCTATAATTTTCATGACATGCCCAGACATAGCACAGAGGTGCATGGCACAATGACAAGCATGCCATTAATGAGTTACATTTGGTGAAGCGAGTGGTGGATGCCAAGTGTTCAATTCAATGGGTTTAAGATCGTCCATTAAAAAGTGGCATGAACATGGCATCGGTGAATATAGTAGTTGATAGTGAAACGTATCTCCTTGTGTTAATGAAGATTGGGGTTCTGCTTCTTAAATGGAATGAGTTAATTTCATGTTGTTGTTCATCACAGGGACTGTTATAGCTAATGCTATGAATTCTGTAATTTTATTGTGGTTATTTATTTTTGTTTGGTTTATACTTCATAGAAAAACCCCCTTATCGCTTTTTCTAAGAGAAGATGCCTTAAGTATGTTAACCTTATATGGCTAATCTTGATTCTACAAGAACTTAAATATTCTAACTGGCAACTGAAAATTTGACCAGTGGATCAAATATCCAATACACAAATATGCAGGATTGGTGAAACCAGTGGTTTTATTTCAAGCCACTTTCTAGACCAGAGGAATTTGATTTCATCTTTTCTGTAAATATTTTATTCACTGCTTACCGTATAAATATCATCTTCAAAAATACCAACTCTACTCGTTAGTTAGCATCCTTTAAATTGCTTCGTTCAAGATGCCCAATTGGGTATGATAAACCCTTTATCCCATACATGGAGGTAAGACTATTGGGCATTTACCAATTGAATTGCTGGGACGATTCCTCCTACGAGCAGATGTAATATCCAGATCATCATTAAGAAATAACAACTGCACTGGCTACTTAGCATTCTGAGCTAACAGAAAATCGAAGTGGCACAAAAAAAATCTCATCAAATCTTTGCAAGTGAAGGACTACAATATTATTTCCCTTTTGGCATAAACATAGCATGATTTTAAAATTGACTCAAGAGGTCTAGCATTTGAAAAGGATTCGCTAAAACTCAAAAAGATGCAGAATGTCTTTTCCCAAAATTTAACGCTTCCCCTGGTGTTCTTGAAATTAAGAATTCGGTCCTACCAAATTCTTGTCAACTTTCTTTCAAATAAATTTGATCTTCCTTAAGTTTCATGATTTTCTTCTAACCAGTTTGCAGATTAAGTTTGCCACGTGATTGGTGAAGAGAAATTGATCTTGTACTTTGCATACCACGGATTTTAGATATTCAGGTCAAGTAAGAGATTGCAGCTGACAATCATTGACAGCAGAAATTATACAATACCTATAAACTAAGGCTAATCTACTAGCACAATTCATAGATCATAGAAAAACATTGTTGAAAGAAATTATAAGATAGTATGGCAGGGCACTGACCTTACAAACCCAAGAAGAAGACGCAGTGGAGGGGGCTGGAGTGTTTTCCCAAATTCTGACAGTTTTATCGCCACTGCAAGAGGCGAGTAAAGAGGGAGCTCCCTCACTTCCACTGACAGGATTCCATGCTACAGCCCACACTCTGTCTGTGTGCCCTTCCAGCACCTCAACCTCCCTTAACTGCACCGCCTCGATATCCTCTGATCTCATATCTGCGTTTAGATTTCACCAATACAGGTGTGTGCTAAATCCCTTCCTCGTTCGACTACAGTTGCTCCGAGTCTCTTCAGTCAATGACAACAAAGGAAGGAATTAATCCATGGGCTTATTGTGTTAGAGAGGACAGAACATGAGAGTGCAAGACGCATAGACCAAGTAGCTCATTGGCTTGTGGGCACCATTAACAAAATTTTAACACAAACTAAAGAAAAAATTGATAGGTCAGAAATAAAATAAAATAGAGTTGCAATCTACGAGCGTCGGAAGGAGAAGTCAGAGCTACTTTAGTTCTCAAGGGATGAGTGTGTGACAACATAAAGTAATGATTAGTAATATAATATCCAAAGGAGTAATTAAATGGTGGATAGATAAATATATTTGTGTTAATTTTCTTTGATTTATTTTTTTGAGTAAGATTTTATTAAGGGGTAACGTTCATTATATTAAATTGAAAAGGGTGTGAATACATCAGATCTTTTATATAAAGGATTACTTCCTAGTTATATTTGTTTCTTTAAGGTTGTTGTATTTGTTTATTTTAAGGTTGTTGTGAATAAGAAAATGAAGATCGTAGAGAGCTCAAAAGTTTGTTCATCTTGAGGTGATGACATTAAGGAATTGGAATGCTCAATGTACTTGATTTTTAGTTGTAATAAGTTTTTAAGAATTTTAGAGTATAATTATTTAAGAAATTTTAATTTTATAAGAAAGAAACAATTTTTAAAATATTTTAATTTATTAATATTGATGATGATTTTAAAAAAGATTAGTGATACAATTGTTGGAAATTCAAGGTGAAACTTGCAACAATAGAACTTAATAATGTGTTTGCAAATCTGAAATTATGTATCCAAGATTACCATAAAGTGATTATGTGATTAACAATTCCAACTATGAAAGAAAAATTAACAATACCACAAGTTGAGAAACACAAGTGACATAAGATATGCGTGGAGAAACCCCTACGAGAAAAAACTCCACATCCAAAGAGATCCAATATGTGTATTAATCTTCAAATGAGACACACCAATACAACACTCCTCTTTGAATTCTGACAGTACTTCGTTACTCTGACAACCTGCAAACAAACTCTACAAACCACCATCTCAATGCTCTAATATATAGAAGTTTGTGGGAGAAAATACCACAAATGCTATCCCAAAACTACAAGCAAAACCACCTAGAAAAACCCATGTCCCCCTTAGTGGACAGCCCATAAGCATGGTGAAAATTATTAAATAATCACATGGCCTTCACATGGGCGCCTAACCCATAGCCAATCAAAATTGGTTAATATTGAGTGCTTCATAATTCTCCAATGGCTCTGAAAGCTTCATGCAAGAACATTCACCAACATGCAAACTTGGGTGCCCCACCATACAAAACATGCAAGGACATGCATTGCAAAGTAGTCCCCACCTAGAAGTTGGATGCCCAAAGGAAATATGCTCTTAGAGTGCTTTGTAGCTCTCACCGTAGTGGGTCCACCTCTTTCAATGCAACTACAATTTGTTATAGAAAAATAAATAAATATTTTGTCTGTCATTGTCCTCTAGAACACTTTCCAGAGAACATTGAGATACATAATATCAACTTAGGATAGCAATTATAATGTCACCTATCCTAACATTCTCCCACTTGACATTATATGTTGCAATTACATCCATGAGATACAAATAAAACATATAGTCAAGTATAGTGATCAAGGCCCATGGCCTTCCTGCACCAAGAGAAATTATTTGTGGTTATTGGCTTCATGAGAAAATCTACAACATTAACCAAAGTGTCAACCTTCTCAATCAAGACCTTACCATTCTCAACTATTTTTCGCACAAAGTGATACTGAAAATCAACATGCTTAGTACAAGCATGATACATAGGATTTTTGGCTAAACATATGGCACTCTGACTATTACATCCAATCCTCATTGTCTTGCAATCAAAACCAATACCTTTACCAAGTCTTTGTAACCAAACCGCCTCCTTAGAGGCATGTGTAACCATATACTCTGCTTTGGTGGTGGACAATGCAACTGTAGGCTACCTCTTACTCATCCAACTTACTGCACCTCAAACAAAGTAAAAACATAGCCACTAGTGGACCTTTGACTATCTAAGTCACTTGCTCAATCTACATCAGCAAAACCTTACATGTCCAATGACAACCACATCATCAATACCATGATAAACCAAATAGTCTGAAGTACCACGCAAATATCTAAACACCAGGTCTTAACAAAAGTTCAATGCTCTTTACTAGGGTTAGACATAAACCTCAAAACTCCCACTCTTTGGGCTATATCTGGTCTAGTACAAATCATTACATACATTAAACTACTAACGACACTAGCATAAGGAACATTAGACATATCTTCAAAATCATCATCCAATTTAGGACACATGTCTAAACTCAACTTAGTACCAACCGAAAATGGAATATTTATTGGTTTATAGTCATGCATACTAAACCTTTGCAAAATGGTATCAAGATACTTACTTTGACTTAACCAAAACTTTTTGTGAGCCTGATCCCTATTGATCTCTATCCAAAGGATATATTTTGCAGCCTCCAAATCCTTCATATTAGATGTGTCAAAAATTTGAGTCTTAAGCTCCTCAATCATGTCACCTTGTTGTTACCCATAAATAACATGTCATCAACATATGACAATGATTAGTATATGATCATCAATAACCTTAAAGTAAACACAATGATCCTCTTCACTTCTAACAAAACTCAACTTCAATGCAAATGCATCAAACTTCTGGTACCACATCCTAGGTGACTGTTTCAAACCATATAAAGATCTCTTTAACTTGCAAACCAAGTGTTCTTTTCCTTTCACAACAAAACTATTATGTTGTCACATTTAAATCTCCTCCTCAAGATCCTTATACAAGAGAGTAGTTATAACATCCATTTGCTCTATTTCAAAATTAGAAGCAATAGTAATAGATAATAGGAATCTAATAGAAGTTAACTAAGCAACAGGAGAGAAAATTTCACTGAAAATCAACTCCCTCTCTTTGGGAGTAGCCCTTGGCCACCAATCTGGCCTTGTACCATTTTAACCGACCATCTGCACCAAATTTATTTTTAAATACCTACTTGCAACCGATGGGCTTCCTTCTGTTGGGAAAACTAACAAGATCCCACATATCACAACTATCCAAAGCCATCATCTCCTCATGCATGGCCTGCATCCAAGACTCACTTTCTTCTAAAGAAAGGGCCTCCTTGTAGGATCTAGGTTCATTGTCAATACTCAACAAAGCAAATACACAATGGTAAAATTAGATGGACTATACTTGTCAACCAGATTTTGTTGCCTTGTGGACCTTCTCAAGGTAGGAGTAATGGGCTCTGTTTGTTCTTCCTCTACCGTGTGCTCATCCTACATGTCCTTTGAACTATCTGAACCCTCTTCTTCTTCTCCATCCTCAAATCCATCTGATTGTTCTTCCACGCGTCCATCTTACTGCATCTCAATCTTTGTCTTGAAGTGCATTATTTTTGTCTTATTTTTATCATTTGGTTGTTTTTCACCTAAGTAAGCTCTAAACTCCCTAAAAAATCACCTCTAGAGAAAACCATTTTACAGGTTAGTGGATCCCAAAGCTTATAACCTTTTACGTTTTCACTGTAACCAACAAAGATGCATTTTTGTGCTTTTGGATCCAATTTAGAACGCTTCTCTTGAAGCACATGAACAAAATCCTCACAACCAAAGACCCTTAAATGTGAAACAGGAGGCTTTCTACCTATCCACACTTCATAAGGAGTTTTATCAACAAGATTTGAACAAGGAGATCTATTAACCAAATAACATGCAGTACTTACAGCTTCTTCCTAAAAGCATCTATCAAGCTTGGCACCACTCAACATGCTCCTAGCTCTTTCCATCAAGGTTTAATTCATTCTTTGTGCTACCCCATTTTGTTGGGGTGTATATGGAGTAGTCTTTTGCTAAACAATACCTACATGCTTACATAACTCATAAAATTCCCTAGAACAATATTCACCCCCATTATCAGATCTCAACACCTTTATCTTATAATTAGTTTGCTTCTCAACTAAGGCTTTGAATTCCTTAAACTTAGTGAAAACCTCATATTTTGTATGCATAAAATAAATCCAAGTGTATCTTGGGACATCATCAATGAAAGTAACATAATAACAAGATTTTCCAAAATAGTCAACATCCACTGATCCAAACACATCTGAATGAATTATCTCTAATAACTTCTTAGCTTTATTAGTTCCATTAAGAAATGATGATCTTTCCTATTACCAAACATGCAATGCTCACAAAAATCATTTTTGCTAATGGAATAATCAAAAATACTATCAACCAACTTTTTATTCAAAATGGTCTTAAGACCCTTTTCACTTATGTGACCCAATCTATGGTGCCACAACATACATGCATTTTCAATCCCAGTTACATTGCAGAGTTACAAAAAGTGGAGGTATTAAGCCTAAAAAAATTCCCTATCTGAGATCCTTTAGCACTCACCAAACTCCATCTTACCAATTACCTGCAACCAAACTTGTCAAATGTCACATTCATTCCAGAATCATTCAACTTGGATGCTAAAAGTAAATTTCTCAGTCCTGGAATATGTAAAACATGATAAAGGGTTTTAACCCTTCCATCATTGAAACACAACGTCACCTTTCCCTTACCAACAATCTTCTTTGTGATGTTATCACTAAGGAAAACTTCTCCCCCATCATAAGTTGAATATGAAGTGAGCCACTCCTTATGAGGAGTCATATGGTAGGAGCAACCTGAATCAATAAGCCAAGCATCATTACTAATAATGCTAGCAGAAATAAACAAAGCATCATAATCACCATCTTCTAAGGACTTTTTTGTGGAGGTATCTAAACTCTTTTTCTTGTTTTTTCACTCCTTCACATGTCCTCTCTTACAACAATTCCAACACTTTACTCTACTCTTCCCGAGGGTTTTAGAATTCCCTTTAGACTTGTCTCTTTTTTTGTCCCCTTTAATCCCCTCCTTTTTCTTTGGACCTTCCTCGCACATGCAAGGCATCTTAGGCACCTGCATTCATGGACTTTCTTCTCATCTCTTCTGAAAGAAGTATAACAATGAGACTATCCATCTTCAATTTTGTACCACCACCACTTATGGCAACAATTAGATTTTCCCAAGAATTGGGTAATGAACAAAGCAACAAATACATCTATCTTCTTCTTTTATCTTAAGATCTACAGACGCAAGATGACTTATAATCATATTAAAAGCATTTAAATGTTCTGCAATAGAATCACCATCCTTCATTTTCAAAGAATACAAACGTCTTTTGAGATAGAATTTATTTGTTAGACTTTTAGTTTGATAAATTTCACCTATCCTTCTCCACAACTTGAATGCGGTATATTCTTCTAAAACATTCATAAGGATAGAATCTGCAAGACACAACCAAATGGTTCCTTGTTCCTTCTTGTCCATTTTGTTTCAATCTTCATTAGACATTGATTATGGTTTCTTTTCACTTGAAACTACCAACCACTAATCTCTCTCTTCAAGGAGATGCTTCATCTTCAAATTCCACATCTCATAACCAGTGCCATTAAACTTCTCAATATCTAGACAAGAGGTAGAAACCATGGTTTTCAATCTTCTTCACAAATTTGCAAAACCCACAATGTACAAGCTCCCACTACAACTAAAAAACCTTCAACTCTTAAAAGAATTGTTAGCTCTGATACCAAATGTTGGAAATTCAAGGTGAAACTTGCAACAATAGAACTTAATAATGTGTTTGCAAATATGAAATTATGTATCCAAGATTACCATAAAGTGATTATGTGATTAGGAATTCCAAACATGAAAGAAAAATTAGCAATACCACAAGTTAAGAAACACAAGTGACACAAGATATATGTGGAGAAACCCAAGTGCAGGAAAAAACTCCACACTAAAGAGATCCAATGTTTGTATTAATCTTCAAATGAGATACACCAATACAAAACTCCTGTTTAAATTATAGTAGCACTTTGTTACTTTGACAACCTACAAACAAACTCTGCAAACCACCATCTCAATGCTCCAATATATAGAAGTTTGTGGGAGAAAATACCATAAATGGTATCCCAAAACAACAAGAAAAACCACCTGGAAAAAACCATGCCCCCTTTAGTGGACAACTCATAAGCATGGTGAAAATTATTAAGTGATCACATGGCCTTCACATGGGTGCCTAACCCATAGCCAATCAAAATTGGTCAATACCGAGTGCTCCATAATTCTTCAACGGCTCCGACGACTTCATACAAGAACATGCGTCAGCATACAAACTTGGGCACTCCACCATGAAAAACATGCAAGGACATGCATTACAAAGTGGTCCCCACCCAAAAGTTGGACACCCAAAGGGAATATGCTCTCGGGATGCTCTATAACCATCACAGTAGTGGGTCCACCTCTTTGAATGCAACTACAATTTGTCATACGAAAATAAGTAATAAATATTTTGTCCCTCATGTCCTTTAGAACACTTTCCAATGAATGTGGAGACAGAATTACCAACTCAAGATAGCAATTATATTGTCACCTATCCTAACAAAAATAAATATTAATTTTAAGGCTATTAATTTATAAAAAAATAAAAAAAATATTTTTTCACAATTATATTATGAAGGTGATAGTTAAGTTTAACCATTTATACATATATAGTGTGTGAATCTTAAGTTAGGGTAATTATTACTAAAATTATTTCCTTGATTAGTCATTTAAAAAGGTCATTTTTTATGTTTTTCACTCTAATTTTAATATGTGATATATGTTTAGTTGTGTTCATGGATCTTATTTCACCTCAATTAATGCAATATAAATTTAAAGTAGATTAAATTTTACATTACAAAATATAACAATTAAATTTATGAAATTTCCACAATCCATAATGATAGCTTGTAGATTTCTAGATTAAATTGTGTGAGCTTTTTTTTCATTAATGTTTTGAATTACACAAGATGATAAGCAAGAGAAGAGAACAAATAGTTGTGTAGCATACTAGCTGTCTAAATGGATGAGAGGAGGGGTGACTCAAGAAAAAAGGCAATTAAATGGTAGGTTCAACTAGATTTTGAGTTTCAAAAAGGAGAAGAAAGGAAAATTGAGAATAGGGGAGGAAAACTAGCGATAGATAGAGCTAGTTAGAAAAGTAACTCAAAAATTATAAGGAACACCAAAGAGAAAAGATGAAAGATAAAACTACTAGGACTTGATAAAGTTTTTGAAGGAATTTGAGCTCTTGTTCTAGGCCCCAAGGATGTTTCTTTTCTTTTGGTACCTCTTAGGCCCCAAGACCCAACACAAACCTAGAACCTTTTGGTTCCAGTTCCCACTCCCATATTCCAACTCTCTTATTGGGCAGGTTAGACCTCCTTCTAGACTTGGAACCTCAATGTTCCAATTTTGCTTTCCCCTTTGTTCACCATCTCTTTGCTTGAATTCAAACCTCCAATTACCCATTGGATATCGAACCCTAACAAGAATTTGGAACCTTTAGGTTCCAATTCATTGTTTTTCCTTGAGTTCCATTTCTTGTAGCCTTCTCATCCCTTTTACTTTGTCAGACCCTAGGACTCGAGTGGAAGTTGGAACCTAGAATCATTTGGTTCCAACTTTTAATTTCTTCCTGGGGTTTGAACCTTTTCAGTTTCTCGTCTTTGAACCTTTCAAACTTCAAGTACCAAAAGGGACTTGGAATCCAAAACCTTTGGTTCCAGTTCCAAGTCCTCTTCTACCTCTAACCTCCAACTCACCCTCTGCCCTGAACCCCAAACTCCTAGTTGAACTCAAAACTTTATATTCCATTTCCAACTCTTTTCGCAAGCTCAATTCTCGTGTCCCACCTTGTTGCTAGATGGCCTAGATTCCAATTTCCCCTTTGGGCTCGAAAACTATCGATCTCTTCATAGTTCCAAGTTCCTCTCAAACTCCAAACCCTATCATTGTGTGTGCTAACTTTCAAGTGCTCATTTTCAAGTTCCTCCCAAAGCTCAATACCTATGTGGCACCTTTATTGTTCCTATTTCTAGGTTCCACCTGACTCCCACCACCTAGCAAGGATAGTTTATAAAGTGTAATTTTTCAAATTGAGTTTGAGCACCAAAAGATAAACACTTAGGGTTTGCTCCCAGCTACTTGTCATTAATGCAAGATGTCACCCCATTACCAACCTTTAATGCCCAACCCATATTTCGATCTAAGACACATTTTGGGAGGGATTCATTCCCAATTGTGAATTTGGCACTACTACAATGCCATGGGCTATAGTTTCAACCACTAGGGTATATTTTAATGTTTACAACTCTTTTTAGGGGCTAGTTAGTAGGCTATTCTCAGTATAGAAGAGGTTTCAACACTATCTATGGTTCCAATCATTGAAAATTAGTTACAAGAAGGTAATGAAGGGTTTTGAAGCACCTGCATATACCATGGTAGAGTATATTGGAGATTTAATGTCTCTAGAATCATAATTACATATCCAAGGATATTTCTAAATACATTAGAGTCTTCTTCCAACACATTTTCTATTGTCAATGTAAGTCTTCTTTGAAAATATGGAAAAATTTTAAAATAGTTATAGTTAATGTAGTATCATCAACATTTACATATATGGATTTGTGTAGTTTTATCGTGGATAACTGAGTATGTTTAGTTTGCAATATTCTAAATTTGATACATCTCATTGTTTTGATCAAATATATAGTATTTTATCCTTCACTACATTTTCTTCTTGTCATCGTGAATTTGTAACCCATAAATAGGCACTAATCTAAAAGTAATCTAACTCAATCACTCATTGAATGAACAAATCAATGAACAATCTTTTTTCAGTTTGCTTTAGTTTATGTAATTCATGATATAATTGTATACATCCAGAATAGTATTTATCATTTATGTGAATCATGTAAATTTCCCCACCTTGCACTCATGCAATGGTGTCGAATTAGCTATATAGAGGTAATAAGGTAACTAGTTGTTGACATTATTTAGAGTTGCATCAAAAATTTGGGTTTAGTTACCATTGTTTTGAACTGTTTGTTTTATCTTTATAAACCTCTAGGAATACCCTTATGAGCCTAAGTTGAGCTCAAAGTACAATAGAGAAAAATTAATCCCATGGAGTTGACCTTAAACCTTCCATTATTATGTTGATGAACTGATTCCATTTGTTGGATGACAATCCTAGCCTTGTGAGAGAAAATTCATTCTAGGAAGTGTAGCTATAATTTTGGGACCCATTAGAATTGCATCATTACTAGGGACAACTAATAAACATTTGAAGATAATTATGAAATAATTAAGACTGTGTGTGTTTGCAGCTATTGTTTTACTTTGCAACAGTAATTTTATCAAGAAAATTTATCATATTTCAATCCTAGGAAGTGACAACTCTATTGGGACCAACCTAGATTTTTTTCCACCATCAAAGTCTAGTCATAGATAGAAGAAGACAAAGTCTAAATCAACCTACACAAGGAGGTATTTCAGGTCATGTAATAAATCAACATGCTAAGTGGAAGAAAAATGATGGAGCTAGTTCTTCAAGATGAAATAAACAAGAACAAGTAAGCACCTCAAGTAGAGGTAATGCCTTTTTTGATCTAATGGATCTTGATACCAATATACTTTTGATGATTCAGTTGATCAACTACTAAGAAGAAGAATTAACATTGATGAATATGATGTAAGAAGAAATAATGTTGTAATTGGTAGGACAAGTAGGGGTTAGCAACCAAATGTAGTGGTCTATAGGTGCTACTAATACTTTGGATCTGTATTGCTAATAGTGACAATCTTATAAATAACTACTTTAGCCAACTTACCAAGTTAAAGAAAACATGTATGGTCAAGGATTATATCTGTCAATTCCAATTTTTTATCTTAAAAAGTGGAGAATGTCATAGAGAAAAATTAAAATAATTATTCCTAAGGAGTTTAAAGGACCTTCTCAAATATAAGATACATGTTCCATCCATATTCTATTACAATCAATTATTATGGTAAGGTGAATAGAAGAAAATTGTGCGGCTAATAAAAAGCAAGATTTGGTAAACATAAGAGATAAAATGTCTCATGCAAAGTCACTTCCTCTACCTACTAGGCTAATTCCACAAAAAATTAAGGATAAGAGAGCAAAAGGTTTATCTTTAACTATGATAGAAAATGATGTCAATGACATAAATGCACTAAAACTAAATTGTAAATCGAAGATTTAGATGAGAAAGAAGGAGAGGGACCAATATTAGAGGGGACACTGAGTTATATGACGAATCAGGGGATACTCAACCAACCTTTTCTTATCACACACTTGTTGGATTTAGTACCTCACAAAATCTCATGGTGGGTTTCCTAAAGAAAGAGAAGGTAACAATATTGATAGATTTAAGAAGCACTCACATCATTAATAAGAATGCATGAATGCTTCCCATTTTGGATGGGAATTGGTGGGAAGAATAATCCATATGTATGAAGATTATGTCTCTAAAATATAATAATGGGTTACCAAGTTCTTGGTAGATGATGATGATGCCACAATCCAATTAGGTACATGCCCAATCACAACAAAAGGTGACAAACTAGGACAAATGGAAATGGATATTGAACTAACTCCAAAGACAAAGATGAAGTGACAAAAGTTATGCCATGAATTTCATCAAATAGGAGAGATAAACCATTAAATTGGTCCTCCGAATATGAAATGTGATACTCCACAAACAAAGATACAATGTCTGATAAATAGGAATCCCAATCAGGAAGACAATTAGATAAATATTGCAATGAATCATTGGAAGTTCTCAATGAATCATTGGAAGTTCTCAATGAATCACCAAAAGAAGATGAATGTGTGATCTCAATTGGAGAAGTATGAGTTGCAAAAGAAGTCTTTGGATCATCAAGATGCTCAAGTTATACATCATATTCAAGCTCCTCTATGTGTTTTTAGTCTGTATCTGTTTGCAGATCTTTGTTTTGGAATTCTTAATTGCATTCATTTAGGCATCTTTCATATAGCTCAAAAAGCGAAAAAGTGAAAAAAATTAAATTATTTTGCTACATCAAAATCATCATTTTTAGATTTAGGCATCTTGCAATCAATCATTTTTTGCATTTTAGATCAAAAAAATTGCATTTATTGTTCACATATTGTTACACACTTGCATTGGTATAAATTGAGAAAATTTTGGAAACATATTTACTGTCAAACCTGTTTGCAACCAAACCTAGAATCCTTGAGCTGAATTACACACAGTTAAACTCTAAATTTTTGGAAAACTTACCTTGGAAATAGACGCCCTTGGGTGCCTCTATCCTTCTACTTTTGGCTCAACCAACTTTCACACAAATATTTCTTTCTATATTCTTTGTCTACTTTTGTTGTCTGAATTCTATTTTTGAGTATTTTGTTGTGGTTATTTGACAGTTTAGTGTTCATCTTGGGTACACTTAGTGTCTTGAAACTCGCATGAGCTTCACAACCTAGTGTCATATTTCCAATACTTCAGTGAGACATAGTTGTAGACTTATGGCATCTCGCATTGTTGTTATATCCGTTGTGGATCCCGAGTCTTCGAACTCTTTCATGCAAAGTGTTGTCAATACTCAACCCATTTTGGAATCTATCCTTAATGCTACCATACTAATGATAACCTCACAATCACCCATTTTTTTGTATTTGATGACTATTGTTGCCCATGTTCTTGAAGACAAACTAAAATAATTGGATAAATATCTAGAAGGACTTCAAGACTATGTGAGTACTAAATATCTAGCAGGCATAACGGTCCCTATAATAGATAGCATGAGAAAATTGATTAGTGATTCTCAAGGATTAGAGGTTCTGCATAACCTAGCCCATATAGTTTATGCTAATGTACCTACAATGGCTAGTTGCACTCAAGATTTGGGATACACTCAAACTCAAGGAGGAAATCAAGTCTCCATCCCTACAACTATAGCCTCTATTCCCACATACACAAACCCAGCTGTCACTTCAACGATACAACAAAGCATTGGCATAACTCCAACATTCGGCCTTTCCATCATAAATCATTATGTTTTTGGGACATCACATGTAATACCTCAAGTTTCATCCTCTCTCATAAATTTGCAACATAGTAGTCTATCGAGCACATACACAATCCCACCATATTCACCACATTCCCAAAGCATTTCAACCAATGATTTAGTCATTAACCAACTTTTGCAAAACATAACCTCACTTCAACAACAAATCTCAACATTGAACCAAAACTAAAATGGATAACCATTGCAATATGTAAAAAGAAGCCCATTGTCACTTGAAATCTTAAAAACACTGATGCCACAAAACATAGAGATACCCTGATTTGACAAGTACAATTGTAAAGGAGACCCTAGCAACCATATATCGACATATATAGCCCTTTGTAGTGACTTCATTTTTGAAGATAAATTCCTAGCTAAACTCTTTCCTAGGTCATTGAAAGAAATGGTGTTAGAATGGTTCTATTCATTGTCGAATAACTCAATCCACTCTTTCATTGAACTTTTTGAGGCCTTCCTCCAACATTTCCAAGTAAATATTGGACCTAAAATTACACTAACTAGTTTAGTGTGATGCAAATAAAGGAAAAAGAAAAGGTCACAGACTTTATAGGGTGCTATCGATTTCTTTACTCACAAATCAATCTTACTCTTCCTAATGCAGATGTTCAGAGTGTTCATTGAAAATTTGCAACCTAGAATAAGGGATAAAATATTTTTGATGAAATATTTGTCCTTTATGCATTTATCTATGGCCCTTTGTGATTATCAGAATTTGATTAGTCAATATGAAGAGACATATTCATTGAATCCTACTGGGAAATCTGAATCCTTACCTCAAAACAACTATCAATCATTCAAGAAGAAAAACAAGAACTTTATCAAGTTACATACACCTCAAACAACCAACCATATTGAACCTCAATTCATTGCCATAAGTTCAACCTTGTACCAATTTAGACCACAAGATAGAAAATTTATCTAGTTACATGACACCCTCCAATCGATCATGTTACAAATGTTGAACAAGAACTTAATCCAATTGCCTTCGATTATACTTGTGGACACAACCAAACCTCTACCTCCAAGTTATAATCCAAATGCATTTTGTCAATATCATCGCACAAGTGGACATGATACAAAGCAATGCATGTGTCTTAAACATCAAGTGCAAGACCTCATCTATTCTAATCACATCCAATTGGGCGGTGTTAATGGTCAAGGAAATAAATCTATTGCCCCACCTAATCAAAACTTGCAAATTTTTACAAATCCAATGCCACCATTCATCCAAATTTGTGCAAGATTGTGATGTTAAGAATGAAGAGATGAATGTTGATAAAATTGATGACATGAATAATGATAACGATGATGATGAGGATGGCTTACAAGATATGGCCACTCTCATAGATGTTCAACCTCATAAGGGATAAACCACTTTGCTACCTAGTATTGCTTTCACCCATATTGACACATCCATACATACACCTAATGGTCCTCTTTATATCACCAGACGTATTAATGACAATCCTACAACTGGGATACTCATTGATCTTTTGTGCGTAGAGAATGTGATCATTAAGGGATTCTTGTTTATGTATGAACTTTATCAAGATTCTTACATACAATCAAAAGAATGGTTGAAAACTCATGATGGTTTTGCTTGCCCTACAATAGGTTTGATCACTCTTCCTCTTAAGGTTGGACCAAAACAATTAGATGCATCACTCTCCATCATCTCGACATCAGACCAATTATGTGTGAAGTTAGGCTACCCATAGCTATGCTCCATGAATTTCATCTCGTCGGTTATTCATAAGTGCATAAAGTTTCCATTTGAAAATGAAATAAATTTACAATGCATCATAATGGGTTTAATCCTTTGTCTTCCTATGGGAACTTTTCATTAGATTTATTTTTTCCTCAACCTATGGAACCTATTAAGCCTTGTGAGGATTTATTTTTTAGATCATACCAAAAGTTTAAGGTAAAGCACATAACAAAGTTATCTCTTACCAATCTAAAAATGATAAGACTTCAGTCATTCCTCCTCCTCCACTAGTTATGGATGAACCCATGCTTGAATCAAAGACCCTTCCAAGTAACCAAGGTAAATATGTCGTAGTTCCTCCACCCATATCGTATAAAAGACCAATAGATAATCAAATGATTATTTCATTTCTCCAAAGGTAAAACAATTGTATAGACCTAAAGAGACAGTGGTTTCCCAAACCTAGTGGTTCCTCCAATTCCTCCCTTAAGGGAAGAAAAGAGACCAATGGTTGAGAAACCCGCTCCTACCCCATCACAAATTGAGAATCTTGCAAGAATAAATCAAAATACTAAAGAGCGTAGGCATAGGTGTCATGTTATTGCTCGTTAGTTGGAAGAAAAGAATAAAATAGTGTATGAAAATCAAACACCTATGCAAGCCACTTAAGAAGAATTAAAGCTTTCACCAAAATAAGACTTGGACCTAAAATAAGAAGTGAAAAAAGAAGATACAACAACCATTGTTATAAAACCTCGTATTGTGATTAACTTGGATGATGAAGATGAAATTGCTAAAATTGATGAACAAGTGCATAATGAGCTTAATGTTTTGTTTTCAAAGTCTATGAATTTAGATGGGAGCAATCGTGATGGTCCTCTTGACGAGAGTGACCCACCACGTGTTAAACCTGGAGATTCTCCTAGTACGATACTTGTTGTAATCCCTTTAGCTATTTTTCTACCTTCCCTATATGATGAGCAAGATTGGGATACAAACGACTTGCTTTAGGTCAGATCGTAGGTGCAGTACTCCTTTATGTTTGTTTCATGTATTCTTTGTGTTTGCTTGCACATGATGTGATCTCTCATGTTGTGTTGCTTGGCTTGTCTTTGTGAACTTGTGAGTTTTCTTCAGATGATCCTTGTTGCTCCGTTGGCACAAGGATACAAAGGAAACAAACCTATCATGAAATTCTTCTATTTTTTTCTCCATTATTCTATGTCATAAGCTTTATCTTTTATTTTTGTCTTGTGTTTTCCTTTTAGGGACATGCAAGGCGTCAAGATATTTAGGTCTCTTTCATGTTGACCCAAAAGTTTGTTTGCTCTCTCTCTCTATATATGTGTCATTCCTCCACTATGTTCATTGTTCCATGAGTATTTAGGGAATGATGTCAATTTCAATCTCTATTAAATCACTGTAGCAAAGATGTATATTGACCTCAAATCTATGGATCCCTTATGTGTTCATATTCTATGTTATTTATTGCATTACATTTGGGGGGAACCCCGTATCATGATGTAGCTTTATTGGAAACATATCACTAGCATAGGGCTTTCCAAATAAGCTCGTCACCTCTTATCATATGATATTTATCATTTTCTACCTTAAATAAATTGCTTGCAGCATGGTGTTTAGCAATTCCTCTAAGGTGGGGGCATACATTAGCATTATTTATTTCACTTTGTTCACATGCGTTGGACTTAGTGGTGCATTGACATTGGCATTTTTTGCTTCACTTTGTTCACAGGGATCAAACTTAGTGTTGTGTCAATATAACATCTCGATCTTTTTTGTAGTACCTTATTAAAGTTATTAGGGAGTATAACTCTTGGTATGGTTGACATGGGTGCACACCTAGTGAATATCAGACTTCACTAGATCTAGGATGTTTCTCATTTTACTACTTTATCATGGGTACACACCTAGTGAATATCGAACTTCACTAGACCTGGTGTGTTTCTCATTTGTCTCGAGGGCTCACCTAGGGAATATCAAACTTCACTAGCCCGTGTTGCCTTCTGGTTTGTGATTCACCTATAAAATATCAAACTTTGCTATTGTGTGAGTCATGAACACTTTTGGTGTGGATCCTAGCATAACACAACTTCCTAGCCCATGATTATCCATACCCTCCTTTTTGTATTTTGTTTTAACATCATGTATGTTTGCGCATGTTGTCTTGATGCATTTTATACATGTATGTGTTACTTTGTGCTTATGTTTGTTTTCCATGGGATCTTGGATCTCGGGGGCTTGTACACTCCCCCTTGATCTTTATTCATCCTATCTCTTCAATATTTGGACAATCAAACCCCTCTTGACATATATTTTCTACTTTAGTGGGAGTCTAAGCGTAAGTTCATACTCTCACTAAAGTGGAGGCTAAATGTAGCATCATAAATTATCACCCTTGACAATTTTACACTATGTTTTTGTGATAGGTCGAATGTGAGCGTTAGAAGACAAGCAACAAGTAAAAGAGTGCAAATAAACACCAAAACAACCTACACCTCAAGATTAGCCTAAGTTGGAAACAACACAAGTTAGAAACAAGAAAATGAAACCTTATACCTTGCGTCGAATCGATCCTTTAGTTGGCCCTTCGATCTTTGATGTGTATGCTCCTTGGATGGCACAAAATGCAAGCTAAATGATGTTGTGAGGATGAGTGCAAGTGGATAAAAATATGAAAATGGCTAAGTATAAGTTGAGAAACAAAATTGCAAGAGTTTGGCTAGCAAAATGATCTCTCCTAAATGAGAGAAAAGAGGGGGTATTTATAGGATTTTTGAGAATTCCTAGAGGAGATGGATAGCCAAGATTAAGCCACCAAATATCAAGATGTAGGGCTAAGGTGAGTTGAGAACTCACAAGCCCTCACATCTTGACAAGTGGCATGTGATATAGCCCTAAAAGGTGAAGTGGACATGAGGTGGAAGGAGAAGGACATGACATGGAGGGGGGTACAAAGTACCTTGGGATTGGACAAGATCTTCTCATAAAGGAGGTCCTTGTCCCCATGTGGGTGAGAGGACATGTGAGGAATTAAAAATTCCTCAAATATTCTCATGGGGAGATGGAAAAGAATAAAAAATAAGTGAAGGACATGTGGGGAGAAGTGAAGGAATTAAAAATTCCTTTTGGGTGCCTTGGGGGATTAAAAGGTGAATTAAAAATTCACATAGGGAAGGGAGATGCCTTGTCAAAAAAGAAAAACATTTAATAGGGTTGACTAAGGACACATGTCATAAAGGACATGGGGAAGAGAAAAGGAATTTAATATTCCTTGGAAGGATAAAAGGAATTAAAAATTCCTTGAGAGATTGATTAGGCTAGTTAGTGAAGGATTAGAGGATGGTTAGGTGGCTAAGAGAGATTAGAGGCCAACTTGCAAAAGTTGGAGGATGTGACACCTCCTAATCAAAGATTAGGCATGTGCACATCCTAATGATGATTAGAAGAAGGATTAGGATAAGATAAAAATGATGGAGGATGTGACATAAAGGGATTAAATAAATGGAATATTTATTTAATTCAATTGATGGAAGGAGGATTAAAGAGATAAGGTATTATTGATTAAATACCTTAGGGATTTGGCAGAATTAAAGATATTAATTAAATAATAGCAATATTACTTAATTAATGAAAATAAGACGAAAGAGGATGAATTTGGATAAATTAAGTGTCCAAATTTAGACATCTACAGTTTTGCTCCCCTTTAATTATTAGACCTAATTGACCCTCTAACTTCCTAAATTATGAATTCTATAGCCTATTTTTACCATTTTCTGAGAAATTGCAAGCATTGAACAAATACATTTATTTAATGTTTTTCCCCCAACACCTAAAATCTTGGAAAATAGGACCAAGACTGGGATGCCCTTGGGTGTCTGAGTCCCCCTATTTTGTTGGGATCCAAATTTGAATATGTTGGTGTCATCATTTTTTTAACATTTTAAATTCAAGTTGCAAATGTCGGCTATTGGGATTTAATTTACAAGAAATTAGAATAAATTCCTATAAATACCTAGTTATTGCATCATTTTAAAAACTAACAAGAAAGATTTAGCATTACCTAACAACACGTGAATAGTGAGAGCAAGTCAAGAGTAGTATTTCAGTGATTTATTATATCAATTCAAGATCCAAGCATCATGTCAAATCCTATGTGAGTTTATGCATGTTTATGTTATCATTGTTTGTGAAGACTAACCCTTGTTGTAGGTCTCTAAGTAATTCAAGCAATCAAGCAAGCAAGATCTAAGACCTTGAAGTGATGTGCATGACTTTAGTCCTCGAAGGAAGCCATTGAAGGGTGGTGAGTTGCAACACTTTGTTGATTCATCATTCCTTCTTATCATTTATCTTTCTTATCATTAACATTGCCATTGCAGAAGTGGAAACACTAACACAGGGTTTGACTAAGGCAAGCCCCTAAATGGCACAACATTTCTTCTCTTTTTGAATGTGCATATTTTAGGTTAGAAGAGGATTGAAGGAAGCTTGAAGATCATTTATTCGTTGTTGCATTCAAAGCCCTGCAGTTTGTCGACTCATGAAAACTCACCGACAAAATTATCTGGTAGTGATCCGACAAGTTTGTAAGCGAAAACATGGATCTCAAATTTGACATCAAAGGACTAAAAAAATAGAACAGGACACCCCTACAAGGACTCATACACCCTTGGGTGACTCTGTCTTCATATTCAAGCTGACATCAAACTTTTAGGATAGGTACACATCACTTTGCCCTTCCCTGCTTGCAAATCTTTGTTTTAGTATGTTAATTGTTGGAATCTTGCATTTTCATATTAGGGCACATAGTCTAATTGGTTTAATCAAGGCAAATCAATTCCAATTCATTCCAAGACTCTAAAAGATGCAGATCTAGTTCTGATTGGATCACCTTCATGGTTGAAAGTCAATCTAAATACCTTGTTGATCTCCATCTTAATGAAATGTTAGAAAAAGAACAACACCCAACACCAACAAAATTTGAATACTAGGTTTAAACATTAGACCTAGGGTTCTCTTTTTCTTTGTTTCACCAAGATATTATAATGAGGTTTTGGTGGGGATGGATTGGATGGACCTAGGATAGTGATTCAACCACATCTAGTGGTCACAACACATTGGGGCAATTTAGTTTTCACCTTGATCAAAGCCGCATGTGGGTCAAATTGTGTAATACAACCACCTACATTGTCATAATTTAAGGGGACCCTATTGTAGTTAACATTATTGGTTCAATTATTTTGATTATTGTTTTGGGGATTAGTTGAACCAAGAGTATAATTGGAGGTGTTAGGGCCTTGATAATGTTTCATAAATTCATTCTAATAGACTTGGAGCCGAGTATTAGATGAAGAGGATTGAATCCTCTCCAAGGTTATGTCACGTCTATCAATAAGGTCTTGGACATAATTCCTAAGCTTCATACACTTATTTGTAGAGTATCCCTTAATCCTATGATATTCACAATACTCATTATCCTTGAACCAATTAGGCTTAGGTTTAGTATCATTGAATGGTTGAGTAATCAGCTACATGACCACATTGGCTTGCACCAACTTAGGAAACACAATGTCAAGTGGTTCTCCCAAAGTAGTGAATTTATGTTTAGCATTGCTTTGATTATTGGGTCAATGTGCACCTTAAGGAAAAGATATGGAATTTGTGGCAGGATGAGTAGGTGCAATTTGATTGGCATTAGATGTATTGGAAACTTTTATTATTTAGTATCTATGATACCATCATTAATAGTATTTTTTTCCTTATTCCAAAAGTGAAGTTTTTCATTAGAAGGTTTATCATTGTTTTCTTTACAAATCTTAACCAAATCCTTAGCTATCAGTTCCTTTTCAATGGTGACACCCTTCTCTATAATTTTATCAAAAGATGTTTCACAATGTATTTATAAGTGGAAATTTATCTCTTGATTCATGTTTTGAACAAAGATATTAACCAATTACTTTTTAGATAGAGGCCACGAAAGACAACTAGCAAGAGCTCTCCACCTCTACAAGTAGATCACAATTCTTTTTCCACTACTTTGTTTGTTGTTACAAATATTGAGCATGGTTACTTCATGAAACATAGAAAAATAGGGTAGGTTCAAAACACTTAGGGTTTTATACTAAATTTGGAATGTTTCACTAAATTTTCTATAAATAGAAAGGGAGAAAATGGGTGTAATGAACCTACCTAATTTCTATTTCATTCGAGAAATGAGATCCTCCAAGATAGAATTAACTTTCAACCCTTAGGTGAGCCAATTCTATGGAAGATCTGACAATTTCTCGTATGTGTGTGGACGAGGTAAATATGACTGAAATACACTCTTGGGAGACAAATGAAAAATACCTAATGATCCCAATTGTGTAATGTAACACTTGAATCTGTAATTTAAAACATGACACTAGGAGAATCCACAACTTCCCTTCAAATTTGTGAAGTCTAAATTATTACAAACATGTCATCAAAAATGTTGTAAGGTGTCTTTCTGACAGAAATAGTAACAAAAATGACTGAACAGGGGTTTTGGGAGAAAGATTAAAAATACCAAATGCATTCATTTAGGACATGTTAAGGGTGGATTTCATAGATGAAACATAAGACTAACAAAAACAATAAAACTTCTAGCATATCTAAAGAAGCAAAATGTTGTGCACCTGTCACAAAACACTATTTTTTTGGAAGTTGTCCTATGACTCATTCACCTATAGGCTAATGAGTCCTTTTTACAGGAATTAAAATATTATTTTAGGATCCTCGGGCCTCGAGTTTGCACTTTTGATTCCCCTAGGTCCCATTGTTGGAAAGCCGAAAATGAATTGAGGATCTAAGTTTCTTTAGGATGACAACAAATGCAACTTTTTGCAACTTTACAACTTTGAGATCTTCAACTTTTCTTCAATCTAGAATTTGCAACACAAACACAAGAGGGAAAAATCATTTGTTTTTGGTGAATGGGGTTTTGCCTTGGTCAAACCCCATTTTGGTAATCAAACCTTGAAATGAAATAAAGCATGAAAGAGGGAATGAATAATGAACAATGCTATGTTATCACTCAAAAAACCCTTGAAATGAACATTTGAATGTATATATTAGAAGGTTTGCAACTTACATGAAATGGTTGAATTGGATGTGGATCTTGAGACTGTGAATGCTTGAACTTGATCTTGAAACCTACATCACATTGTTAGCTCCAAAAACATGCATGATGCAAGAAGACTTTGACATGTTGAATAGATCCTGAATGCTGCAATACATCTCTAATATATCTACTTTTGAATTCCTTGATAATAGTATTTTCTCTTGTGAAATTTCTCTTGAAAATATCTAGTTGATTTGATAAAATAACCTTGTATTTATAGATATCTATCCTTAATTTCTCGAAAATTAAACATTACAAGCTGACACTTGAAATTTGAATTTGGGATGATAAAATACCACCAAAACATGTTTTAAAAATGGGTTCCAAGGCCTAGGGAGGACCCATTCACCCATGGGAAAATGGGTCCCAAGTCCCTATTCCTAGAATACACATTGCTCAAGGTGTTTAATTATGTGTTGGCATTAATTTTTGTCAGGTTCCCCCTTCGGAAAATGTAATTTATTAGGATTGTAGATGTAAAATAAGGCTTATTAAGGCATAATCAAGTCCAATTTAATTAGGAGGGCCCAAACATAGTGTGAAAATGTAAAAGGATACATTTTTCAACACTAAATTAAGGCATTATTAAGTCCATTTAAACAAGTTTGAAAATGTAAAGGGATACATTTTTCTACACTACATTTAGCCCCCACTTTAGTGAGAGGATGACCTTGCATCAAACTCACACTAAAGTAGACAAGTATGTGTCAAGAGGGATATAGGTGCACCAATGTTGATGGGATAGGATGACAAAGATCAAGGAGGTTGCACAAGCCCCTAGGATCCAAGATCCCATTTCAAACCAACATAAGCACAAGGAGACACACACAAGATGTATGATATGCAGTAGCAAGACAAGATACACAAACATACAATGTCAAAGACTAAAGAAAGAAAAACAAAAATAAAAAGGGATGGATCAAGCCTTGACTGTTTGTCCAACTCGATGTGGATCAAGCCTTAGTTGTTTATCCAAAAAAATTTGCAAGTGAAACCCCCTGTCCACTATGCAAACAACAATGCGCTCACATGGGCTAGTGAAATCTGTTGTCCACTAGGTGAGCCCCCAGAAGTGGCCAATGAGAGAATCTTATTAGGCTCCCTTAACCATACCATAGTTATACCTCCTAATAACTTTGATAAGGCACCACACAATATGAACTTTGAGCTTCATAAGGCTTAGCGAGTTGCTTTATGCTAAGCACTTATGAACAAAATACAAATAGGATAAGACATGTTCAAAGGGGTTTTGCTTAGTTCATGTAAGGTCTCTTCTTAGGGAACATCGTGCCTAATGTCTCCAAGAGAGGACAAGTCTAGGATAAAAGATTCACAACTCAAGGAATGCAATGCGTAGCATCACCACTAAGAGGAATGTCATATGCTCAGAAAGGTCATGCTCTGGAAGGATATCAAGCATAATATCACCACAAAGAATACACGTCACATGAATTTAGAAGACCACATTTTGAATAAAATAATTTATACTTCCTAGGAGATGTATTTTATAATCACTAAGAAGGGGACATGCAAACAATGAATGGGGGACAATATGCCCCCACTTAAAATGCCAACATACTTGCTATGTTGGTATTTTAAGTAGAAAGAGAGGAAGAGGTGATCCTTGAAAAGAATGCATACCTCGAATAATTAGTTATCCTTGCCCAACAATCATAGAGAGAAAGAAGACAACCACCAAGAACTATCATGTTACTCCCAAGAGAGATGTGGTTGCACATAATATCGTACCACCATGAATGGCAATGAACAAGACACACAAAGCTACTAATGCCACATAGTGATGAGCAACAAGATAGGATGAAAATCAATATCAATTAAAGGAAATAGGTGCATCAACACAATGAAGAGAACCACATGTTGGTATGTGGCGACTGATCATGCTATACTGTATAGCCCATGGTATACTGTACACCCTAGCCCCCCGTCCTCGCCGAAAAAGGGAAAAATCAATGAAAAAAAGAAAAATCTGATTTTGTAGAACCCGAAAATCTGGAAGCTTCTAAGCTTGGTAAAAAGGGGTTCGGATGGGTATTTCAGTATGATGAAAAACGCGATTATTCGCGAGATTGTAATAGGTTTTTCACTGGATAATAAAATTATTGGATTGCTGCGGTTTGGTGGATGTAGCCCAGAATTGGATGAACCACGTTAAATCTCTGTGTTATAATTTATTCTGTGAATGTTTTAGTTTCTCTGTTTTTGTTTATTAAATCTGCATTTAATTGTTAGATCTGCCATCTCTAACCCTAACACCACAATCCTTAAGATGTTGAATTTTATTATTCAAAGCATTACATTCATTCTAGTAGAATGACCATGAACTCTATGATATGCACAAAATGAACTTTTGTTGTAAAATTTATTTTGTGTTCTTGGAGGGAGAGATATCAAGTGATCTTGGAGAAGTCTCAACAAGATACTCTCTTGATCAATAGTAGAATATGTTCCTTTTTTGTGACAAATATATCTCTTTCTTTGTACAAGGAATATTTTGCATGATGACATTGATATTAAGTGAAGATTTCTTTGATTCTTTCATTTCTTTCGAGGGACAATAACCAAGACCACTAGTTGTTTCTATCAGTTTAGGATGCACCAAGGTTAAAGTTAGCTTAGAAGAATCTTTTGTAATAGTGTTGGTATTGATTGAAGGAGTTTTTGATGCTTTTGTTTTTTTCAAGGGACATTAACCAAGACCACTAGTTGTTTCTTATGTGTTAGGCTCAATAGGGACACAAATACCTTGTTCTCTAGCACCGCATCCTTTTCCACTATAACCAAGTTGTTTTAAAAGTTTGTAACCTCTTCCATAATTTTTTTCCATTTCTTTCGGATTTGGTGGTTGTTCATAATCAACTTTATCAAAGCTTGTTGTGTAATTTGTTTCTTCTTCTAAAGTGGTTGAAGTGGATGCTTTCAAAGGTTTTTTTGAATTTTGTGTTGATGTTATCATTGGTTATTTTCTCTTTTCAAACTCTTTTGTTATGATCTTGTATTCTTCCATGAATGTAGGTGTGAAATCTAAGGAACCCCATTCATCCTCCAATAACTTTGCGGGATTTTCAATATTGTTCTCTTTTTGTTCCTCTTGCACAGATTCCACTTGTGTAGTTGGTGTCAATGAACTTTCAAAGGACTTTTCGTGTCTTTCTCAGTGTACAAGCAACTTTCTGGTTCATGGTCAGCCTTGATTGTATAAACTTTGTTGTTATAGACATGTTTCATTAGATGATGAAGAGTAGAAGGCACTGCATTCATTTCATGAATCCATGGTCTACCCAAGAGAAGATTATATGAAATATTATTGGACATAACATGAATAGGAGTTTTCAATGGGGCTTTCCAACTGTAATAGGTAATATGATCACTCCAAACGATTGTTTTCTTACATTATCAAATTCTCGAATTGATAAAAAATCTGGTTGTATTTGGATTTTGTCTATTCCAATATTATCCAAAAGGTTTATGCTACACACGTTAATGGCCGAGCCATTGTCAACAAGGGTTTTATTTATCCTATTCCTATTAAAGATAGCTACTATCATGAAAGCTTCATTTTGTTTTTGCACTTCCAAAGGAGGTAGCTCACTTTGGTGAAAAATAATGTCTAAACTCATTCCTTGAATTAGGGCTGCTATATCATTTAATTGCACATTAGGAGGGATAGGAACGTGTTGTAAAGCACTTTGAAGCATGTTGTGATAATTAGGGGAGGATTGAATAAGATCCCATAAGGATATCTTAGCGGGAGTAATTTAAAGTTGTTCAACAAGATCATACTCCTTTCCACTATGTAAAGGAAAATGAGGAGCACTAAGCAAGATAGGTTGAGGTAATGGTAATGAAGTAGGTATGGTTTGTGATTTCCTATTGTTCCTTGTATTATGTGTGAGCAATGGTATTATAACTCGGTTGTTGCAAAACATTGTTACTAGAAATTTGCCTTGTAAAATTCAAGATAGCTTCTAGAGGTAATAGTTGCTTTTTAGGTGGTTCAAGGATGAGCACGGGTTTGTTTTGAACTTGGTGTTGATGTGAGGGTGGTTAAATGGTGAGAAGTGGCTCAGGAGATGACTTAGGAGCTCCAATAATTAAAGGACTTGTAGGAGGTCTAAGAATTAGAGGAATCAATGGAGATCTAATGTTCATAACCTCAAAAGACTTATCCTTATTTTGACTATATTTAGCAAAGGAGAGTCTAATATTACCTCATCATACTTATCTAATGAAGCCACATTACTATTGTTTGAAAGACATGTATCAATTCTACCATTCTCTTGCACCATGATATCTACCCTATTAGGATGGTTTTTAAGAGAGGAGAAAACAAGATGTTGATCACATTCCATGGTTAGATTTTTTTAGGTAACGTCATCACAAATATGGGAGGCATCAAGAGAAAAACAACTATCATTTTCTTGCTTATCAATGATTGAATCCTTTTGTTCAATTAGATCTTCCCAAATGGGAGAATCATTAGGAGAGGGCGAAACAAGACTCTCATGACTCTCAATGAATGTATCTTCTAACACCAAACTATCTTCTTCACAACTAGGAGAGATATTAGGAGAAGAACAAATGTGATTGTCATGATTTTCCATGATTTCATCCTTTTGCACTAAAGCATTCTCACAAGTGGGAGATGAATGGATATTAGGCAAAGTGATGTTAAGAAATGTGTCAATGATCACATTCTCTTGTGCCATAATATCTTTCCAAGTAGGAGATTTTTTAGGAGAGGAGTTTTCAAGATTGTCATGACTCTCAATGGGTGTATCTTCTAACACCAAAATACCTCTGTCACAAGTAGAAGAGGTATCGGGAGAAGAACAATTATGGTTTTCATGATTGTCTATGCTTGCATAATCTTCTATCATATCATTCCCACAAATAGGAGAGATATTAGGGGATGTAGAATTAAGGAATGTGTCAACATTTTCACTCTCTTGCACTAAGAGACTCTCATAACTAGGAAAGATAATGGAAGAATGACTATCATGCTTGTTAATGATCTTTTTCTTAGCATACTTGGAAAGGAAAGATACTAATATTGTGTGCTCGAAAATGAAAAGTACTTTTATCCAACTTATGCAATGCTTTAGGAGTGTAAACATTGTGCACTAAAAAATGAAAAAGTACATTTATCCATCTTATTTAATGCTTTAGGAATGTAAACATTGTGTACCCAAAAATTAAAAGTACTTGTATCCATCTTATGCAATGCTTCAGGAATGTAAACATTGTGTCCCCAAAAATGAAAAGTAATTTTATCCAAATTATGCAAAGCTTCAAGAATGTAAACATTGTGTACCCAAAAGTGAAAATCACTTTTATCCAAATTATGCAAAGCTACAGGAATGTAAACATTGTCTACCCAAAAGTGAAAAGTACTTTTATCCAAATTATGCAAAGCTTCAAGAATGTAAACATTTTCCCTACATATTTGGTGATTTTCACTACTAAAATAATTTTGGAATGATTGAAAATGGCTACACCAAATGGATGATTTAAACCCAATGCACAAAACATAAATTCCTAAAAAATGCCAGACTGAAACAATGGGTTACCAATAGATCTAGGAAGTGCATAAAACCACAAAAAAGCTCAGAAAAGTTGGTTTTTATGGGCCCTGAAGGGCTCATTCGCCCATGGGAGAATGGGTCTCTGTTGAGGGTTTTTAAAAATGAAAAAGGTAATTTCTGAGTTGTTTTGTGTGTTCTCTATTCCAAGTTGCAAACTGGTACTGACAGTTTCAGAAATCTGGAAAATCAGAGTTGAATGCAAGTGTAAAATGGTGGTAAATGACAACCAAAATGACCTATTTTTAAATGTAATTTGAATCCAATTTTCTGATTTAAGTGATTGAAAGTATGCTATTATGTAAATACTATGTAAAATCAATCTAACATTATGCTATTTTTATTGAATTTCAGATTTAAAATGAATGCAAAATACAAGTTTACTCCTAAAATGCAATGCAACTTTATGCCAAATTTAGAAACCCTAAATGCAATGAATTAATTCAAATACTATATCTAGGGTTTGAATGCACTCCAAATCAAAAATTAGAATGTTCAAATACTCAGGTTCACCATAATAAAACATAGAAAAATAGGTTGGGGGTTCAAAACTTGGGGTTTTATAATAAATTTGGAATGTTTCACTAAAATTACTATAAATAGAAAGGGTAAAAAGAGGTGTAATGAACCTACCTATTTTCTATTTCATTCAAGAAATGAGATCCTCTAAGATAGAATTAATTTTCAACCCTTAGGTGAGTCAATTCTATGGAAGATCTGACAATTTCCTTTATGTGTGTGGATGGGGTAAATATGATTGAAATGCACTCTTGGGAGACAAATGAAAAATACCTAATGATCCTAGTTATGCAATGTAGCACTTGAATCTGCAATTTAAAACATGACACTAAGAGAATCCACAACTTTCCTTCATATTTGTGAAGTCTAAATTATTACAAACATGTCATAAAAAATGTTGCAAGGTGTAACGCCCCACCACACAACCCTAGAGGAAGTTGCAATTAACTACTCAAATGTACTAATTCTTTTTTTTGTTTAAGTACAAATAACATGCAAGATCACTACCCATTGCAACAACCTCTAAGGTTACGAGACTGAGATTACTTTAAAACCCAAACAAGAAACATGAATTGAAACCATTACATTTAATTACTTAAAGAATTAAGAACACATACATTCCATACATGATAAATTACATCAAAGAATAAGAAATACCACATGATTCCAAATAACAATCATTTAACAATAAGATTACAACTCTCATTCCCCGAATGAGGTAAATCTAATAAACAAGGTTACATAATGTATCCTCCACCTCGATAACAAATGAGGGGTAATAAATTAGAAGATTCATCTGAAATGAATAAAGCATGAAATGAAACTGGATTCCACGATCTTTCCAACTAGAAATCTCATCCACATGAACAAGAAGAAAACCCAACGGGAGTAAGGTGCACATTCCACCCAACCAAGTGATACCCGAAGGCTCACCCCCTGTGCTAGGAGATAGTAACAACGATTCCTAGACAAGACCATCTACCTCTAGACACAAGCTAATACATAATTGAACTGAATCAAATACAAACACAATATCACTTAACACAATGGTTACAATGCTTCCAGAGAATAATGATCATCTACGCAATACAACAAACTGACTTATGGTTGACATAGAGAGAGTGTCACACATCATTTTCTATGAGTTACCCAAACTCAACCTTCCTAGGCTACCAAACCCCCATCTTGGGTTACCCTGGCTTGCCTCTACCAGCCGCTACACCCCCATACAAACTGTGCTTCTCGTCTCATCTCAAGCCCTAATCAGTGCATGAGTCATGAGAGAGGCAATCATTATCTTAATTTTTTATTTTTATAAAAAAGGTAAAAAATTTATTGAAACTCATAAGGATCATTACAAAGAAAGCAAAGGATTGGAGTCCCGAGAAACAATAAAAACATAAGAACAAAGCACAACCAAAGTCAGCCAACTCCTAAACTAGCCCTATCCTCAGCAAGAACTCCCTCCAAATCATGGCGAAGCTCTAGAGGAATAAGCTCCCACTCCTCAATTTTCCAACCACCAACACGCTCAGAGGCCCATTTTGCCAAGCAATCAGTAGCCCTATTCCACTCCCGTGGAATATGAACAAAAGTCACCATTTCCATCAACGAACTAACCTGCAAAATCTGTTGCACAATCATAGCCAACTGCCAACTAACCCCCACCACTTTTCGCTCAATGAGAAAATTGATCAAGACCTAGGAGCCAGATTCACAAATAATCCTTTTCCACCCCAAAGCATGAGCCCTCTCAAAGGCGCAGAGGATTGCCAATCCTTCCACAATGTTGATAGTCTTCGACCCCTCATGGATTGAGAAGAGGAAAACCACTGAACCAAAAGAATCCCTGCCAATCCCCCCAATACCAGCAGGTCCCAGATTTCCCCTGGAAGAGCCATCAGTATTAATCTTCAAACTCCATCAGGAGGGGGCAACCACCTACCAATCCTATGAATTTTTTGCTTAGCCTTCCTCCCTCTCCTAACACAAGCAGAAGTCACAGACAACCCCTAAATCCCCAATCTCTCCACCACCTCAGCATCCCTTTTTTCTAATGGAAATCTCACAACACACTTAGCCTCCACCGTCTCCTGAATCATGCTCAAAGTTCGCTACTAAATTTGCTGCACAAAATTTTTCTCACCATGAAAAATACGCCTATTTCGTTCCAACCAAATCTACCACAACATAAAGATAGGCCCCACAAACCACACTTCATGTAAGAAAGAATTCATAGAGGGAGGCCTACCCACACTGTTCCAAAAATCAATCAAGGAGGAAGCGTGTACACAAGGGTTTGCCAAACACCCCACCAAAAATGCCAAATCTAGATAGCAAAAGGACAGCGAAAAAACAAGTGAGAAGACTCCTCGACAGCCCCACACAAAACACAAATAGAAGGGCCATGGAAACCCCTCTTTCGGATATTGTCCCAAGTCAAACACTTATTCCAGGTCAAGATCCAAACAAATCAATTACACTTTGGCCAGGAGAACTTGGTCCAGACCTTCTTCCATCACTGAACTTCCTCCCCATTCAACCTGTTGGACAATAACACCTTATATCCAGAGGCCACAATATAGACACCTAAAGGATTTAGAGACCAAGCAAGCACATCTGCCTCCCAAAGAGAACTACATCGACGATTGGAAAGAACACTTTGCAGCACAACACATTCCTCTTGCAGACCAACATCCGACCAAACATCAAGAGACTTCCATCTAGCCACCTCAAGTAGCCCACACAAAGAGGAGGATTTAAAGTCACTCACCTGTGACCAACCAACCTTAATAAACCTCTGGCAAAGATTTAATAAATTAGGGTACTAAGAGATGAGAGGAGGAGAGCCATCCCAGGAATCAGACCAGAACTGAACCTCGGTCCCCTGCTTACAAATCCAAAATAAACCATCCTTAATAAGAGCAACCCCCTTTTTGAGAGTCCCCCAGATCACTGAACCCTTCCCAACAAGGGGATAACGAGGGATATCATTCTGAGGAATTCCCAAAAAGTACTTTTGAGATAGAACTCTAGCCCAAATCTTGTCCTACTCAATGCACCACTTCCAATACAGCTTTGCAGCCAACGCCACCCCAGTCAAAGCCGACTACCACAATCCAAGACCCCCATACTACTTTAGGCTACAAACAACTTCCCATCTAACTAGACTCCATTTAGAAGACATCAAACAACTGGCCCATAAAAATTGTCTAGCCATAGAGTCAAACTCCTTAACAAAGCTCACAGGGGCAACCTAGAGCATGCATTTATAAATGGGCAAAGCCTGCACCACAGACTTGATTAACTGAACACGCCTAGCAAAGGATAACCACCGATGAGTCCAGTGATTAACTTTAACCCAAAATTTATCCAAAATATTCTTCCAAAACTCCTTGGGCAATCGCCCATCTAAGATGGGGATACCAAGATAGGTCAAAGGAAGATTCCCAATATGAAATCTCAAGGTCTAAGTAATCTGATGTTGAATGGGGCCCAGAGTATTTAAAAAGAATATGGAAGATTTATCTTCATTAATCAATTGTCTTGAGGTAATCAGGTAAACGTCCAACACCCTACGAATATTAGCATCTTCTCCCATTGTAGCCTTTCCCATCAGAGCAGTATCATCCACAAACTGCAAGTGCGACTGTGGAGGCAAGTCGCCACCCCACCGCCAACCCTGGATTAGACCACCCTCCACATTTCTTCTAATCAATCTCCCCAAACCTTCAACAAAGAGAATACAAAAATACGGAAAGAGGGGATCCCCTTGATGAAGCCCCCTAGATGCACCAAATAACTCAGAGTGCTCGCCATTAATAATCACAGAGAAAGAAACTGAAGTGATGTAGCTCATAACCCAATGAATCCAATCTTCCCCGAAACCAAAAACACTGAGCATCTTTCAAAGGAAAGACCATCTGACCCTGTCATAAGCCTTAGCCATATCCAAATTAATGAGCATTCCCTTTTCTTTGGAGCTGGCCATAGAATGAATGGTCTTAGTTGCAATAATAATCCCATCCAAAATTTGCCTTCCCGCCACATTACCACTCTGCTCCTTAGAAATTAGCTCCTTAAGCCCCTTTTTTAACCTGTCAACAATTAACTTAGAGATAACTTTATAAATGACATTGCAAAGAGAAATGGGACGAAATTGACTTAACCTATCAACCCCATCACACTTGGGAATGAGGGCTTGAAAGGTAGAATTTAACGCTCTGAGCATCTGCTTGTTCCGCTGAGATTCTTGAACTTCCAAAAGGTCCAACTTGATGATATCCCATAATTCTTGGAAAAAATTGACCGGGAATCCATCAGGACCAGGAGCTTTCCCTTTCTTCATTTGGAAAATAGTCCCCTCTAGCTCCTCCAACGTGATATTACTCATAAGAAGCTCATTAATTTCTCTAGAGACTAGAGGGGGAATACAAGAAAGAACCTGGGCTTCTTCCGGAGACCCCCCCTACGAATCCTCCCAGAGAGGAAAAATAATGCACCGCCTCACCCGAGATTTTAGGAAAGGAGGAGAGCTGCTCCCCCCTGTCATTCACTAGAGTTGAGATAGAATTGCCTTGCCTCTTAGACTTCACAGAATTGAAGAAAATTTTTGTGTTTTTATCCCCCTCCTGAAGCCACTCTATCTTATCCTTTTGTTTCCAATATATTTCCTCCCGCATCTCGCACTCCTCTAGAGCTTTCAAAGCCTGATCCTCTTCCTGAAGCAAATCCTCAGTCATCCCATCCTCCCTTATCAGTCTCGTGATACCATCCAATTCAGCCTGAGCAGCCGCCTTAGCGTGAAAGATGTTCCCAAAGCAATGAAGATTCCATCGCTTGAGCTGATATTTCACATATTGAAGAAGTTTAGCAAAGGTGTACATTTCCGTACCGAAAGCAGGTCTACCCCTTCTCCACCAATCTACCACATAATCATACAAAGATTGGTCCCACAACCACATGAGCTGAAATCTAAAAGAAGGAGAACGAGGCATACGATGTGACTCAATAGCCAGCTTGATAGGCCAATGGTCTAATCCTCTCCAATCCAAAATTTCAAAACAAGAAGACCACTGACCACCAATCCAATAGCAAGAAACCAAGAAGCGATCCAATCTCTCAGCAATACAATTATCCCCAATCCTACGATTGTTCCAAGTAAACTTACCATTACTGGGCTTCATATCCACTAAATTCAAAGCATCAATGTTATCACATAGGAGCAACATCAAGCTCTCCAGCCTCGCATTACCACCGCACTTTTCAGCCAACTCAGTGATAGCATTAAAATCTCCAGCAAGAATCCAAGGATGGAAAGGAGCCAAACTGCAGACAAACCAAATATGGGACCACAAAGACTGCTTACCCTGAAGATCAATAGGAGCATAGATATTAGAAAGGATCACAATCTCCCCCATCTCAAAGCTAGAAATAATCATAGACCTAGCAGATTTAGAGGACAACCACCAAAGAGGAGAGAGCTTCCACGAGTTCCATAAATAGGCTATGCCCCTAGAAGCCCCATGAGCACCAATGCACTGACACTCCCCATTCCTCCACAACTTAAGAGCTGAACTAAACATACTATCCACTGAAAGCTTGGTCTCTTGCAAAAAAAGAATATCAGGACCATGTTTCCTAACCAAATCATGAACCGCTTTTTGTTGAGGGTCTCTATTCAAGCCCCTTACATTCCATGATAGAACAATCATTTCGAGGGGTTAAAAAAAAGAGAATCTAGAGTCTTTACCGACCCTGACTCCACCAAAGTCTCTCCTATCAACTTGATATTTTCTAGATCCTTCTTTCTACCAAGTTTGGCATGTTTCTCCACCCCACCCTTCTTAAGATCTCTTTGTAAAAGGCCCAACTGAGGAGAAGGCTTGTTGCTCTTAGCCGCAATTGAATTTACCTTTCGTTCAGGAGAGGAAGAATCCCCACCACCTTTCGGTGCCTCGACTGAAAGAATCGGCACCTCTGAGACCACTACCTATAGATCTGTATCCATGTGCAAATTATCTCCACCTGAAGGAATCAATGACACACCAGAGGTATCGTCCACTGGAGTTGAACCCTCAACCTCCTGAACCAAACTCAATAACCCTGGGTTCACTTCCTGCTGGTTGAGATCATCCAATACCTCAAACCTGTTAAAAGTATCATCATCCTGACTTTCCTTTAAGGTCCTCTTTTGACCCCGGTTCCTGTTATGAGCCTTAACCTGAACAAAACCATTTGCACCAACCACTTCACCAGAGGCAAGGCCCTTCCCCTTATCAGTCGTAGGGGGGTTGCGAGGAGGTTGTGTAGGCTGAGACTCCACGGGCTTATATCTTGGACATCTACGCTGCAAATAACCATATTCATGACATAGATGACAGCGGAAAGGAAGAGTCTCATAAGCCAATTGTTGCACCCAAGAGAAGGATCCCGCACACATATCCACAACATCAGGCAAAGGCTTTCTAAGATGAATTTCAACATAGATATGAGCAAAAGTCATTACCTTTTTACCCAAGGTTTGCAACGAAGACCCAACAAGTTTTCCAAGCAATGAAGCCACCAGGTGCAAAGCATCCTCCTGGCAGCACTCCACCAAAAACTGAGGCAAACAAACCCACATCGGGACACGATTTGGCAGCTCCTCCGAGGGAATAAAGCTAGCATTCCATGGTTTGATAAACAACCCCACCTGGTTATAGAAATAAGGACCACCCTCAAAGACCCTAGCGCGATCAACCATGCAATTAAAGGTTACCATTAAGTAACTATTAGCCAGCAATATGATCTCCATTTCTCCCTCTGGCACCCAAGTCCTTTGGGCCCAAGATTCCAAAAACTGAAGTGAAACCCTCATCCCCAAAAATTTGCAAAATAATGAGTAGTTCGTATAATATTCAACATCTTCAGCAATCATCTCAGGCAGGATCACCAATTTAGGCCTCTCTTGGCAATGCTCAAGACAACCGTTAATCTTCTTGAGCCTTGCACCATTAGACGACTCTGCACCAACAAACCCTGAATCCATAGCAAATAAATTATTATTGAAAGTCTTCAACCCATGGTTTGGAGACTTCGAACCAAATGCTGCCCGAAAATCCATCTCAAGAGAAGCCTCAGAAGGCTCACCCCTAAGTGGAGACATCGATCCCGAGATGGGCATGCAAGAGCACTGCCTGACATAGGATGGGACACCCCACACCACCACACCCGACCAACCTACACACACACCCCCACCAACCTTATCCAGCCACACTCGCGCCAACCAAATAAGACAATGGCAGGAGAATCCCCACACGCCACAAGACCCCCAAGCTACACACCCACGACCACTAGCCCAGACCCACCGTGCATCAATAGCCTCAAGCGTGGAACCAAAGAACCCCTGATAGGAACAAACCACGAGCAAGGAAGAAACGTCGTTTGAGGGAAAGCCACGACCATCCAACACAGGGAACAATGAAGAAAGAACGCACCAACCTGAACAACGCCCAAACAACCCACCCCACAGCGCATAGACGAGCAGAGAGCACTCACGAGCTAGGGATCGGATGCCCTAGCTCGACCTGAGAAGTTGCAAACGCCATCCTCTTCCAATTCTAACGATCAATCCCACCTAAACCAAGTTAATTTCAATCATTATCTTAATTAGTTTGAAAGTTTTTTTTCATTAATTCTTTTTAAGTTATCACTTACTTAAACCCTAAGTGAGTTACCCTAGCGCCCCTCTGTGTGTCAGACCCCCACAAAGAGCCACTCTGCTATCGACAACACACCAAAAAAAACCAATCACCAAAGGTGCCAAAGTGCATACAACCTAGATAAACAATCACTCCAATTCTAGGAGGCAACATATAATGAAACTCACTCCAAACAATTGGAGGCAACAAAACACATAATCCACTCCTTCCAAAGGAGGCACAGACCACATAAACCACTCCTAATCCAAAGGAGGCACAAACCATCCCCGTTTGTGAAAACCAGGTAAAACATTAGGATACAACTATACGCACTACCCAAGGCAATACAAAGGTTGACTAACATAATACAACAACTCCAAAAAGTTAAACCCCTTCTAGAAGACTTAACAACCCTTCTAATCAAATTTCTCAAAGTGAAAACAGAAGAAGGGTACATTCAAGAAGGGCAATCAAACAAGAATTAAATCTATATTTGGATTTCCTAAATCCACTTTCTTTAATAATATTCAGTAATTTATTGCCTTAATAAAACTGATTTAATAACGTCTCTTTCAGACAAAAGATGAAATTTAAACCAAATATTTAATTCCCTAATTGCTTTTAAATAATAACAAAATAAACATTTACTTCTTCGATTTAAATCATATCCTTTTAAAATAACTATTTCTCCTTTGCAAAATAAATCATTTTAAAAATCCATTAATCTTGTTGTTAAACACCTTACATTTAAATCCAATATTTGCCCCTTTTACATATATTATTTTAAAATAAAATCAATAATTTAACTATGAACACAATATTTTAAATTCCTCAATTACACATTATTTGCAAATACTCAAAAGTAATTAAAATTACATTGGCAACATTAAGGGACTTAAACTAATAATTTAATTCCATGTTTTTCTCGATTATCCATAATAATCAAAATCAAATTTTAAATAAAAAACATTTTATTATAAAATCAATATTATGCATCTTTTATAATAAAATAACCTTAAATAATCGTGTTTAAATATAAATATATTTAAACCTAAAAACATTATTTAAATATATATTTATATTTTCGAATTAAAATCCAACTCATAAATATTTCCAAATTATTTAAAACCCATTTAAAATCCAAACCATTTAAATAATAACCAATTATTTAACATAAAAAAATAAATAAAATATAATATAATATAATATATAATATATTATATATATAATAAATAATATATATATTATATTATTTAAAGCCCATATTCAGGGCACGCAGGTCAACCTTGCTGTGGGTGGGGCTGCTATGCAACCCTCCCCATTGGGCGGCGGTGGGGATAGCCTCCTCTGCCTCCCCCACAAACAAAAAAATAATAATTTTATATTTTTTTTAATGAAAAAGAGGGGTAAAAACTTTATTGAAACTCAGAAAAAAGATTACAAGCAAATCTCAGAACAATAGCTCTGAGAGAAAAGCATAAGAACAATAGAAGAGCAAGAGCACCGGTCAACCAACTCCACAACCATCCATATCCTCGGTCAAGATCCTCCTCAGATCCAAACAATAATCCTGGGGAAGATGTCTCCATTCCTCAATCCTCCAAACATCAACATGATTTGAAGCCCACTTCGCCAAATAATCAGCAGCCCTATTCCACTCGCGTGGAATGTGGACAAAGGACACCATATCCATCCTAGAACTAATTTGCAAAATCTGTTGAACAACTAGAGCCAGCTGCCAATTAACATCCTTCACCTTACGTTCAATCAACAAATTCACAATAACCTGAGAGTCAGATTTACAAATAACCTTACGCCAACCTAGAGCATAAGCACGCTCTAGAGCATAGACAATCGCCAATCCCTCCATAAAATTATTAGCTTGCCAACCTTTATAAATAGAAAAGAACACAACTTCACCTAAACAGTCTCTACCCATGCCGCCAATCCCAGCAGGTCCAGGATTACCACGAGAAGAGCCATCTGTGTTAATCTTCAAGATATCCTCAGGAGGAGGCATCCATCTACCCATCCTTTGAACTTTCTTTTTCGCACTTCTACCCCTTCTGACACAAGCAGAGGTAGGAGACAAACCTTGAAAACCCATTCTGTCAATAATTTTAGCATCCCCTCTATCAAGTGGGAACATCACCTCACATTTAGCTTCCACAGTCTCCTGGATCATTCCCAAAATTCTATACCAAACTTGTTGGATACCTAACCTTTCCCCTCGAAAAATCCTACGATTTCGCTCTAGCCAAATCTGCCAAAGAATAAAGGTAGGTCCAATGCACCAAACAATCTGAAGAAAAGGAGTCAAAGTAGGGGGATTACCCAGACTTCTCCAGAATTCCACCAAGGATGAAGCATGAACACAAGGGTGTTTCCAAACACCCCACCAAAGGTGCTAGAGCTGCAAGGAGAAAGAACATCTGAAGAACAAATGTGAAGAGTCCTCCTCAGCAGCACCACACAAAACACATAAGGAAGGTCCATGAAATCCATGCTTCTAAATATTGTCCCAAGTCAAACACCTATTCCAGGCCAAATTCCACACAAAGCAATTACATTTTGGCCAAGAGAACCTATTCCACACATACTTCCACCAATGGACCTCTTCTCCATTCAATCTGCGAGCCATCAATTCCTGATATCCACTAGCCACAGAAAAAATGCCTTTAGGATTTGGGTGCCAAGCAAGAACATCCTTGTCCTTGAGGGAACTACAGTGTCTAACTGATAAAATAGTATGAAGCTCAGCACAATCTTCCTCCAAACCTACCATCGGCCACTCACACGGGGACTTGCAACTAGCAACTTCCAGCTGACCACAAGGGTGAAAAGATTTAAAATCACTCACCCTTGACCAACCAGCCTCCAAGAAGCGCTGACAGAGAGCCAATACATTAGGAAACTGAGAGATAATGGGAGGAAAACCATCCCAAGAGTCAGACCAAAAGAGAGCATCTATTCCCTTCTTACATATCCAAAATAATCCCTCCTTAATCAAAGTAGCCCATTTCTTGAGAGTCCCCCAAATCACTGATCCACTTCCCACCAGAGGATAACGGGGAACCTCATCCTTTGGGATCCCAGGAAGATACTTAAGAAGTAGAATTTTAGCCCATAGTTGATCTTGCTCCACACACCATCTCCAATAAAGTTTTGCAGCCAATGCCATCCCAGATAAAGATGAATACCTCAAAGCCAGACCACCCAACTGTTTAGGGGAGCACACAATATCCCATCTGACCAGGCTCCATTTAGAAGAAGATAAGTTTCCAGCCCATAAAAATTGCCTTGCCAAGGAATCCAATTCCTTAACAAAGCCCATCGGAGCCACCTGAAGCATACATCTATACAAGGGAAGAGCCTGAACCATAGGTTTAAGCAACTAAACACGCCTAGCAAAGGAAAGCCATCTATGAGTCCAATGATTAACCTTCACTCAAAATTTGTCAAGAATATACTGCCAAGAATCTCTAGGGAGCTTACCATAAGAGATTGGAATACCCAGATAATTCAAAGGAAGAGAGCCTATCTAAAACCTCATAATAAGAGCAATTCTCTGTTGAATAGGTCCAGGTGTATTAAAAAAGAAGATGGAGGACTTATCTTCATTAATTAATTGACCAGAAGCAGTGAGATAAACATCCAAAGCCTTATGCAAATTAGTAGCCTCCCTGATAGTAGCCATACCCATCAGGGCAGTATCATCCACAAATTGTAGGTGTGACTGAGGAGGCAACTCATTGCCCCACCTCCACCCCTGGATAACCCCCGACTCAATATTACTTTTCAACAATCTCCCCAACCCTTCAGCAAAAAGAAGAAAGAGATAAGGGGAGAGAGGGTCTCCTTGCCGAAGACCACGAGAAGCTTCAAAAAGCTTAGTGTGCTCCCCATTGATTAAAACATAGAAGGAGGTAGAAGTTACACAACTCATAAGCCACTGAATCCAGTCCTCAACAAATCCAAAGGCCCCAAGAATATTTTGAAGAAAGGACCACCAAACTCTATCATAAGCCTTAGCCATATCAAGCTTGATAAACATTGCCTTAGCTTTTGACGTAGCCATAGAGTGGATAGTCTCTGTAGCAATAACAACTCCATCCAGAATTTTTTGGTCAGCCACAAAGCCACCTTGCTCCTCAGAGATAAGACATTTAAGCCATTTCTTCAACCTTTCAGCAATCACCTTAGAGATAATCTTGTAAATCACATTACAAAGGGCAATTGGACGAAATTGGCTTAACCGATCTGCCCCATCACATTTTGGGATGAGGGCAAGAAAAGTGGAGTTCAGTGCCCGAAGCATTTCTTTATTCCTCTGAGATTCCTGGACCACCTCTAATAAATCAACCTTAATAATATCCCAAAATTCTTGAAAGAATTCAATTGGAAACCCATCAGGACCCGAAGCTTTCCCTTTCTTCATATGAAAAACAATCTCCTCCAACTCCTCCAGAGAAACATAACGCATAAGATTATCATTCATTTCTCTAGTAACAAGTTGGGGGATGCAAGAAAGAACCTGAGCTTCCTCAACAGAACCTGCTTGAGTGTCCTCTAGATATCTCCTGTAAGGAGGAAATCTATTCTCCCCTACCATTCACAAGAATAGGAATAGAATTACCATGCCTCCTCGCCTTCACCGAATTGAAGAAGGTTGTGTTTTTATCCCCCTCTTGAAGCCACTCCACACGAGCTTTCTGTTTCCAATCAATTTCTTCACGCATTTCACATTCTTCCAGGAATTTTAAGGCCATAGCCTCTTCCTGAAGCAAGGCTTCTGACAAACCATTCTCCCTAATTTCCTTGGTTATATTATCTAACTTAGATTGAGCAAGAGCTTTGTCATGAAAAATGTTCCCAAAACAATGGCGATTCCAATACTTAAGCTAATATTTAACATATTGCAATAGCTTGGCAAAAGTATACATAGCTATGCCATAGGCAGGTCTACCAATCCTCCACCAGTGAACAACATAGTCCTGTAAAGAGGGATCACGCAACCACATAAGTTGGAACTTGAAAGAAGGAGATCGGGCCACCCGAGCAGAGGACACCACTAACTTAATAGGCCAGTGATCTGAACCCCACCAATCCAGAATCTCTGAACAAGTAGACCAACCACCACCAACCCAAAAATAAGAAACTAGAAAGCGATCAAGTCTTTCTGTAATGCACTTCTCCCCAATTCTCTGGTTGTTCCAGGTAAACTGTCCATTTCTAGGCTTGATATCCACCAAGTTCAAAGCCGATATGTTATCACGAAGCAAAAAAGTAGAAGGTTCCAATCTTGCTATACCACCCTATCTCTCAGCCAACTCAATAATGGCGTTGAAATCTCTAGCCATAATCCAAGGGTGATAAGGCACCATACTTCGGATAAACCTTAAATGGGACCATAAATATTGCTTACCCAGAAAGACAGTAGGAGCATAAATGTTGGAGAGGAGAATAGTTTCCCCAGTTTCAATGCTTGTAGTGATCAAAGACATAGAGGATTTAGAAGACATCCACCAGAGAAGGAAAATCCTCAAAGGATTCCAGAGGCAGGCCACACCCCCAGCAGTACCATGAGCACCAATACACTGGCAATCACCTCTACTCCACAACTTAGATGAAAGACTAGTCATGCTTTCAACAGATAACTTTGTCTCCTGTAAAAAAAAGAAAATCAGGAGAATGAATTCGCACCAAGTCATGAACAACTTTTTGTCTAGGGCCATTGTTCAAGCCCTGTACATTCCAAGAGCGAATGATCATTTTGGAGGATTAGAAAAGTGGGAGTCAAGAGTTTTGACAGAACCTGACTCCACTAAAGTCTCCCCCATCAGCTTGATTTTCTAAAAATCTTTCTTTCTTCCAGTCTTGGAAGGCTTCTCAATAGTCCCTTTCTTCAAGTCTTTCTGAAGAATACCTAATGTAGGAGAAGCCTTGCTTCCTTTTGCTACATCAGGAACAATTTTCAAAGGAGGACTAGTTGTTTCTCCTACCATCAATGGTGCAATAACCAAAGACTCAGGTTCCCTCAATGTCCCCAAACTCTGAACTGAGTCCGTTTGCAAGGCCCCCTCTATCTGTGGCATTTGAATGTCCTATGTGGCAATGTCTTCCTGAACCTCCTCCATAACCCTCTGGTCCATTCCAAACATACCAAGGTTCACCTCCTGCAGACTGAGATCATCCAAAACCTCAAACTAATTAAAGGTATCTCCCTCCTGTCTTTCCTTAAATGTTCTCTTCTGACCTCGATTCTTATTGTGAGCTTTAGCTAGAATAAAACCCTCAGCATCTGCAACCTCACTAGACATAGGCGCTTTTCCTTTGTCACCCCTCAGAGGGTTACGAGGGGGTTGAGATGACTGAGTCTCAGATGGCTTAGATCTTGGGCATCTTCTCTGAAGATGGCCATATTCATGGCAAAGACGACAATGGAATGACAGTGTTTCATAGTCTAATTGTTGAACCCAAGAATATGAACCCGCCTGAATTTCTAAGGAATCAGGAAGAGGGTTACTTAAATCTAATTCAACACAAATGCGAGCAAAAGTCATTACCTTTCTTTCCCTCGTTTGTTGAGAGGCACCCACACGTTTACCCAATAGCGCAGCCACATTGTGCAGGATATCATTATGCCAACACTCAACAGGAAATCTGGGGAGATGCACCCAAACAGGAACACAATTTGGTAGTTCCTCTGAAGGATTGAAGCCCGCATGCCAAGGTTTCATAAAAAGACCAACCTAATTATGGAAGTAAGGTCCACCCTCAAAAACTTTGTTCTGATCTGCCATGCAATTGAAAACCACCATGAAGTAGTTGTTAGCCAACAACATAATGTCCATTTCCCCCTCAGGAGACCAAGTCCACTGCGACCATGACTCCAAAAATTGAAGTGAAACCCTCATTCCCATGAATTTGCAAAGCAAGGCATGCTTCAAAAAATATTCAATGTCCTCAGCAATGGATTCTGGCTGAATCACCAAAACGGGTCTCTCCTTAGAGCGTTCCAAGCAACTGTTCACCTTTGGAATTCGAGATCCTCCTGTAGGCACAAGACCTCCATCTCCAACATCATTGGAAAATAAAATATTATCAAACATTCTTGTCTTTTGGTTTGGGGAAGAGACCCCAATAGCAGCACAAAAGTTCAAAGGGGATTTTTCCCCAAAAGTCTCGCTTGGAGCCATAACCATAGGCGAAAGCACACTCTACGAAAACCAAAGAAGAAGAAAACCAACAAAAGAAAAGTTAAAAGAAAAGTTGAAACTGCAAACACCGCGAGACAAAAAGCCGGCCCCAACCCTGTCCAACAGCCACAAACCACAACCCGAACACCTGACAAAGCCCAACCCCACACCCAACTCGAAAGCAGGAAGCAAATAAGCCTAAGATCAGGCGCATGCAAGAATGAAAGGCCCCTCATGCAGGCCAAAGCCTGCTCAACCCAACGCTCTCCATCGCCCCCCTCCTTAATCTCGAAATCATTGTAGTGTACAATTGTAAATAATAATTTTATATTATTTGTCTTTCAAAAAGTCATTTTTTAAAATAAAAATAGAGCACATTAAATCCTTTGTTCAGGTAATTTCCATAACATGATTTTTGTGCCAAAATTTTAACAGGAACAAAGTTTTCCAAAAATAAAATATACCCAATAATGAATGAAAGAAATATATGTATATCCATATATATATATATATATATATATATATATATATATATATATATATATATATATATATATATAGATATATATATATATATATATATACCTAAGATCTCCATTTTATAGTCAAATTGAACCAATTTTCTACAGAAAATTTACAATAAAACTAATTTTCAAACATAGTTTCTTGATTTCAATTTCAAATTTGATATGAACCATTTCAACTCCCAAACAAAGGTTTTCTAATTTCATTTTGTTCCTTTTCAAATTTTCTATTGTTAAACTTGAAAGTTTCTGTTGAAAGTTTTGTTTTTCTACAAACATCTAAATTTATTCCATGATTTCAATAGGGTTTTCAAATTTGTTTCCAAACAAGTTTTCAATATGAAAAGAACCAAATTTTCAAAATAATAAACAAAAACAAGAAAGAACATATTTGAAGCTTGAAGAATAAGACTAGAGTTGAACTGCAATTTCCAATTTGCCAAAATCTTTCCAAATCTTCACTCCAATTCCAAAATGCATTCCCGAAACAAGAAAAACCCTCTTTCCTCTTCGCAACAATTTTTTTTTTTCTCCAAGCATGAATAATCCCAATCCTTTTCTTTTTTTCCCAAATTTAGTCAATATGCTCTAAAATATCCAAGATATTTTCTTCTTCCAATTATAAATATCTTTTAACATTATAGATATTTTCATGCATTTACAAAATATTTGCATTTTAATACTTTAAAACACAATTTAAATTTCAAATAGATTTAAATCATTTACTTTATTATAAAATTTCTATTTCAAAATGAATTTAAAGCTTTTAATAATTTCTTTTCAAAAAAGCATTTAAACTTTTAAAATTTTCTTTTCAAAAGAATTTAACACTTTTAATTCCAAAATGGATAACTTAATTCATTTCAACACAATTAATTTAATTAATCAATAAAATAAATCTAATCCAATATTAGATCATTTTATTAATTAAATTAAATTAATTAATAAATTAAATAACATTTCTAGCATTATAACCAGATCAATTTAATAAACAACTTAAATACATAGAGTTATTTATTTACCTTTTCCAACTACAATTAAATGAAATCAAGGAGAGAAGAACAACAAAGAAACAACTTAACCCTATTAAACCCGACGACACACTATGACTAGGGTGATGACTTGGCATAGAAAACCTAGCTACTATCTCCCAATCGAATACCGTTGGCCAATGGACGTGCTCAATCTTGTGAAACTAGGTGGAGTCGATGTCCTGTACTTGTCAACCTGCGAACAAAGAGTATATGGAACATGCATATATATATATATATATTATATATATATAACATAATAAACACACCGTGAAGAGGAAATCACGGAATCGTAGGGCACTCACAAGTGAGTGATGCGATCTCATCCCCTTCACCAATACACTCATCATAGACTGACAGTTCCATCATAAACAAATATCTCATGCAATAACATGTTAAAATAACTAATCATCATTACACCAATTAAAAAATGTCAAATAAAACATCAAATAAGATACATCACATCACACCAATAGACTATCGATCTATAAATAGCGATCAAATAACACACACATGATAAAGTATCTCAATAACCAAAAAGCACATCAAAGCAAACAAGGACACATTGTCTAGCCAGAAAGCAAAACAGAGGGGTATTACACAAGGTGTCCTTCTGACAAAAATAGTAACAAAAATGACTAAACATGCATTTTGGGAGAAAGATTAAAAATACCAAATGAATTCATTTAGGACATGTGAATGGTGGATTTTATAGATGAAAAATAGGACTAACAAAAATAGTAAAACTTTTGGCTGAACTGGGGAAAGAAAATGTTGTGCCCCTGTCACAAAACACTATTTCTTGAAGTTGTCATGGGACTCATTCACCTATAGGCTAATGAGTCCTTTTTACAAGAATTAAAATATGATTTTAGGATCCTCGGGCCTTGAGTCTACACTTTTGATTCCCTCAGGTCCCATTGTCGAAAAGCTAAAAATGAATTTGGAATTTAAGTTTTCGTGGGATGACAACAAATGCAACTTCTTGCAACTTTGCAACTTTGAGATCTTCAACTTTTCTTCAATTTAGAATTTGCAACACAAACACAAGATGGAATTTTTTTTTTTGTTTGGTGAATAGGGGTTTGCCTTGGTCAAACCCCATTTTGGTAATCAAACCTTGAAATGAAATAAAGCATGAAAGAGAGACTGAACAATGAGCAATGCTATGTTACCACTCAACAAACCCTTAAAATGAACCTTTGAAAGTAGATCTTAGAAGGTCTGCAACTTGCATGAAATGGTTGAATTGGATGTGGATCTTGGTACTTTGAATGCTTGAACTTGATCTTGAAACCTACATCATAATGTTAGCTCTAAAAACATGCATGATGCAAGAAGACTTTGACATGATGAATAGATCTTGAATGCTACAATAATCTCTGATATATCTACTCTTGAATGCCTTGATAATAGTATTTACTCTTGTGAAAGTTCTCTTGAAAATCTCTAGTTGATTTGACAAAATAACCTTGTATTTATAGATATCTATCCTTAATTTCTCAAAAATTAAACATTACAAGCCGACATTTGAAATTTGAATTTGGGATGATAAAAATACTGCCAAAACATGTTTTAAAAATGGGTTACAAGGCCTAGGGAGGACCCATTAGCCCATGGGAAAATGGGTCCCAGGTCCCTATTCCTAGAACACACATTGCTCAAGGTGTTTAATTATGTGTTGGCATTAATTATTGTCAAGTTTCCCCTTTGGAAAATGTAATTTATTAGGTTGGTAGATGTAAAATAGGGCTTATTAAGGCATAATTAAGTCCAATTTAATTAGGAGGGCCCAAACATAGTGTGAAAATGTAAAGGGATACATTTTTCTACACTACACTTCGTGCTCAAGATTATAGAAGTGAGGTACACACTTTTTCTAATAATTCTATAAAGGTAGTAATGAAGCCATGGGGAATGTGGAGAAACCATTCCAAAGCTTGACCTCCAAACTATGAAGAAAAAAGTGAGGGAGATAGTTATCATCATAATCCACCTCTTCGCAAGCCATGAAGAACTCTTTGACATGGTCCCAAGGGTCACCTTTCCCTTTATAGTTATCAAATTTGGTTATTTCAAAGTGCTTGGAGAAAGGTGTCATTACAATGGTATAGTTGAAGGGATATGGACATAGTTCTTCGAATTTAAATGAATTATTGGTGTTTCTGACTTGAAAATCCTTAAGTGTAGATTTCATATCCTCCCATTCTCATTAGGAGTCGGTGATGGGGGAGGAACCATTATATTGGAACTTGGCAAGTTGATGTATTGGTTTTGTGGAGGTGGAGGAGGGTAAGTTTGATTTTGAGGGGGATTAGGATATGATTATGAAGGTGGTTGAGGATTGAATTACATGATGGTTGCAAAGATTGAGGTGGGTATGATTGATGTTGAGGAGGAATGGTGTATGATTGTTGAGGAGGTGGTTGAGATGGGTAAGATGGATTTTGAAGAGGGTTGTTGTATTATTATGAAGGAGGTTGATATGGGTGAGGTTGTTGTTGTTGTTGGGTAAATGATGATGGTTGTTGAGGTGGTGGAGGTGGATAATATTGATGCTATGGTGGATTATTATATGCTTGTTGAGGTGGTTAAGGTGGAGAATATTGTGATGGATATTGGAGAGGATTGGTGTACGAGGGTTGAGGATTATTGTATTGTTGCAAAGGTTGTTGAGATTGATGTGATGGATTTTAGGTGGTGGAGGTGGATGTGATTGATGTGTTAGATTTTGTGGAATATATGTATGTTGGGCGAGATGTGAAGAAGTTGGATGTTGATTAGGATATTTTCCTTGCAAAACGGTTGGATTAGGCAGAGGTACCAAAGTGGGAGGTTGATTTTAAGGCGGAGAAAAATATGATTGTTGAGGAGGATTATGATATGATTGTTAAGGTGGATTAGGATAGGATTGTGGGATGTGAGTGGAAGACGAGATATAAGAAGAAGATGGTAATGGGGTGTGAGAAGTATGATATGTCAATTGAGTCAAACATGACTGAACCAAGATAAGAGGAACATGATAAAGTAACAATGATGGGATGGTAGATGTGAGAATCACTACACTACCTTGAGGTTTAGTGGATCAATTTTTGCAAAGTGAATGGTTAGATGTCTTGTGGGATGGAACTCAGAAGCTGAGAAGAGAGTACAGGATCATTCCCATGGATAGGACTAAGCCCTGATCTAGATCCCTAATAGGGATTCTCGTACCTAAATCACTACATCATTCCCAAAGGCCCAGATAGGATCCCATGGATTCTCAAGGGGAACCTGAGGGGTAGATGGTTTCACGGTTTCTAAGTATTGTGATACATCAAACCATAGTGGAAATTTGACACCTTGCATAAGAATTTTAGCAAGGATGGTTTCTCTATGTGTGTTTATGAGGTGATCCATCATGCACACATTGGTAGGATTGTCATAGTACTCCTAAAGATTGGGTGTAATCTCAAGTTGAGAGACCATATCCTCCTCAATAGATACAAGATCATGAGGATAAGTCATATTCGATGGTCCCTTTGCATGTTGGGTTGTTGGGATTCTCCACTACTGGGAAAACTGGTATTGTAGGGAGAGAATTGGTGTTGTCATTGCTCCATGATTTTTCCAAGTTGTAACCATGTGGTGACGGGAATGAAAGATTAGATGATGGATTGATTGAAATGTGATGAATCTAAGCCCAGGGATAAGACTAAACAAGAGTTACTTGGTGAAAGATTTGATGTTTGACTTAGCACTCAAACTATGATTGAGAACCTAGGTTGATTGTGATTGATTGGATTAATACTTGAGATAGGAAAAGTTCTCAAGCATAAATGATGTTAATGATGGGATTATACTTGAGATAGGAAAATTTCTTGAGCACAAATAATTTATAAGCAAACTATACCTATTGCTTGAGGTGAAATAGTTTGAACAAGTGAGATTACTAAATTAGGATAGGCAAAGTTATTAAGAAAGTGTTGTGATGATGGTTTGATTGATGATTTAAGTTCTCAAACAAGTGATACGATGTTATATTTTTATTTAGGATAATGGGGATGATTATAGGATATGTTTAGGTATGTCCTTGTACCGAGAAAATGTGATTTTTATTGAGTTTGGATGGGGTGATATGACAAAAAATGATCAGTATGAGTTAAAAAAAATTTGATTACAACGTTCGTATTAGAACAACACTGGCTATCTATGGTTGAAAGGATTTTCTCTCTAGATTTTCTATGGATAATAGATCCAACCAAGAACAACATGAAATCACCCAATGAGAAACAAAATTGTCCAAGAGAAAAATTGCCCAACAATAGTGTGGATTTGCTTGAGTAAGAGCAAAATTTCCTAACAAGGATTAGTAATAAGACTCTAGGTAATACCTAGGCAGAATTACCCAATAATAGTGTGGATCTACTTCATTAAAATTGTAATCACCCAACAAAGATTATTAATAGGACTCTAAGTAATACCTAAGAGGAATTTCCCAACTAGACACAGGATCACCCAAGAGCGAAATCGCTTAAGAACAAAGTGGATCTACCCAAGAGGACATGCAATCACCCAAGTATGATAGATGGAATAAACAATAGCATAGAAAAATCCATCCAATTAGAAACAAAATTACCCAAGTATAGAGTGCATCCACCCAAGTAGGAAAGATTGGGCCAAGAATTTGAACATAAGTAAAATGGCCCAAGTATAGAGCAGATTCACCCAAGGATGACAACTGACTTAAGGATGGAAAAAGGAATCAAAACTATAATCACAAGACAAGGATAGAAACTGACTAGATGGACTGAAGCTACACAAGGTAATCACAAGAATACATGCCAAGTTGCACAAACCTAGATTAGTCAAGTAGGATTGACAATTAATGTAGGCTCACAATGCAAGTGCTAATACTATCTACTTGCATCTGGATAGCTAGAGATCACAACTCATAAGGGTGAAGGGTCTCTTACTAATGGAAATCTAAAGATGATGCCTTAGTAACATCTATCTTAGTGTATAGAAGTACATCGTGAGTAACTTCAGGATATGATATGCATCCCCTACACCACACTGACTAATGGTTGAATGGTCTTAAACTAAGCTAAAAAAGGTAATTTAGTGATTCTTCTATGTACCAAGAGGGTATGTGAGGAATATACATGAACGCTAGCCCATCACAAGTGTGGGTTAGGAATGTCATCTAATTTTTTTGGACCAACCCTACACTCTTAGCTCGATATAACCCAAGTATTAGAGCTTCACTAAACATGATGTGACTAGATTGGGGTATAACTTTATTTCTCCCCACTTTATATGCCCCATCGATTCATGTGGTTGAGGTCATCCCTTGGGGGGATGATATCCCTGAGAAGTCCTCCTAAAATGATAGATATGATAGGAATTTCTAATCACTAAGCTTGCACAAAGTGCAAGGAGAGAGCATACATGCAAGCTAGCACTCCTAGGAGTATACTGCAATACTTGGATTGATTTGTGATTTTTGATCCCCAGGCTCACCAAATAGTGTAAGGGGAGAGAATATGTCAACAAACAATCCCAAACACATTAAGCAATATTAATTAACCCTTTAGCAAAATTGAGGTGTTCCTAGATTAGTGGTAGAAAAAAAATTATTTGGCCATGTCCTACAAGAAATTATGTTAAATGTTTAATTTGATTGTCTTCAAATATTTAGAGCTATAAACAAACGTTAGTGTGATCATAGGCTCAAGATGAATTAGCAGATTAGTATCAGAAACCTGTGAAATCTAATCAAAAAGTTGGAAAAAGTAAACTTTGTACCTTCATAATTTCCCAAGAACATATTAGGTTTTTCCAAGAGTTAGCTTATCCACCCAAGTTTTCACGCATCCTCCTTTGTGTGAACAGGTTTTCAAGACTGCTCAAAAATTAAAAGTCACCCAAAATATCACATATCCACCCAATAGTTTACAGGATCAGCCTTGTGTGAAGAGGTCTGTAGAATAGCCCAAACAATATCAAGATTACCCAACAGTTTGTGTATCCACCCAATAGTTTGCAGGATCGCCCTTGTGTAGAGTATGACAGGGCCAACTATAGAGCCATCAAAGAGATCATGTAATTTTCCAAACTAGAGAAGATATGCTTGTTTGAAGAACACATTTTCCCAAGTACCTGATGATGGGCTTGGTTAATAGCTAGTTTTCTTCCATTTAGTTCATATCTTTTAACATTTCAAGCTGCTTATTTCACATACATTCATGAAACTTATATATCTTTTATGCAACATAAACCAAACTTTGATATGTGGAAATGTAATTATGAAATGATGATGTTTGTATGGATAAATGTGTGAATATGTATGAAATTCAATATGATTTTATGATTAATTCATGTTTGTTAATAATGTGTATACTTTAGATGAAACTAATCTCTTACAGCTAGAAGAATTGTAACTTGTAGTAACTGAAGAGCTTAGCTTGCAGCCAAAGGATTTCAAACAGATTGTAGGGGAGAGTCCAAAATGCTAAGAATGTGATAGTTACAAGAAATGATGCAATCATTGAAGTGGTCAATCATGAGTCACCAAATCATCCAATAAGACGATAGAAGGAAGAAGTCTATATTGATTAGGAAGCCAACGCGGAAGTTTTCACAGAGCACATCTCTGTCAAACTATTAGGGAAAAATTTCAATTCTATTTGTCTTCTTCTATATTTTTCAATTATGGTTTCAGTTAAAAAGATAAGTCCTCTCCCTATTCTGAAGGAGTGTGGACATCTACATTTATTTTTCTATTTTTAGTCCTTATGCAAATAAAAATCCTCCCAAGCCTATATATTGGATCAGTGGTTGAGGAGCAAATCTAGTTAGAGGATATATGTTTTCATAGTTCCAATTTTTGTTTCATAGACAATACTTCACTGTTAGATTTTTGTTATTCAATTGCAATGGATATGCACTCATGAATGAGATGTTTGTGAATATTCTTGTCGTATTGTGAGAGTTCAATTATATGCAATAAATACATCCTAGTTTACTATTATTATTAGATGATTCAAGTAGCACATATTTGATTTCCCCTATGGGCACAACAACTCGAGCAAGGGCCACTCGAGGTAATGTTCACCCACCTTAATTTTTGTTATTAGATTAGAAGATTACACTATTGCATTCATTTCAAGTAGATTCTCAATTATGTGCACATGAATGATATCTTGTGTGACCAATGGCATAGTATAGGTTAACTACACCTAATCCATACGAATTTGAGGCATATTTAATCCACTATATATCAGTCTCAATAAGATCATCCAATATAAACTAAACTAAGGATCCATTTAAACTAACATATTAAATCATGAAAGCTTCAAAAACACCTATTCTAATCCATTGAAACTTATCCTATCGAGGGAGTGGTGTCGCATTGATGTGGAATGGCGACCCTTTCCCAATCCCTTAGATAATGAGCTTGTTTCGATCGATTATATTGAAGAGAAACAATGAAACCAATGAAAGATGTATGATAAAACATGATTTAAATGCTAAATTAACATGATGAATGCTAAGATGATTGATATGGGTGTATACAAATCTACTCTAAATGTATGCAAGCTTCAAAAGATTAAAACCCTAATTACAAAATATGCTAAATGTATTCACCTATGTTATCATGGAAGCCATTAATGGATGCTTTAAGCTAATGATGTAAGTAAATTAAGCTAAAAGGATGTTAAATATGAGTGCAAGTGAAAGTGATTTTAACAACATAAGTTTGCTCTTAAAAGATGGATCCATTTGTCTCCAAATAGTACTTTATTTATAGGAAAGCAAATGAGAAATGGAGGGCTAAGATTGAAAAAGCTAATCAATGGTAAAAATTGGAGGAAAGATGAAACATGGATCAAGGATTCTCATAAATGGATGAGAATCAATGATCACATGGATCAAGAAAAGAATCAAGGGTTCATATTCTTCCAAACAAACAAACTTTCAAAACTTGCACAAGAAGTCTTGTTGAAAGTTTGTTGTAAGGAGGAATATTCCTTTTTTTAAATGAGTGAAAAAAAAGAATTTTCTCAAATCATATTCTCATGGGTGAGGAAAATTAGATATTTAGTTAATTAAAACCAAATTAAATTGTGCAAAGGGGAAGGAATATTTCATGGGAATATTCTTTTTGGAGGAATGTGTAAAGGAGGAATATTCCCAAGGAAGTGGGAGAATTAGATTTAATTAGTAATTTGATAATTAAAACAAAGTTTCAATTATGAAAATTAGGGGAATTATACGATACTCATTAAATAAGTGATTTAATGGAGATCAAATGAAAAAACAATGGATGAGATTGATTTGATCTATCAATGGTCACAAATGAAAGGAGGATGAAACATGGATCGAGGATTCTCATCAATGGATGAGAATCAAAGATCATATGGATCAAGAAAGCATTAAGGGCTCACAATCATGCAAACAAACACACTTTGCAACAACTTTAAAAAATTGTTTCAAAGTTTGTTTGGAATAATCATTACCTTTTTTTGGAGGAAAATAGGAGAATATTCCCTATGCAAGTGGATGAGAGGGAAATTAACAATTTAGTTAATTAAAACTAAATTTGAATGTGCAAGATGAGGAATGTGAGGATATTCATTAAATTATTGATTTATTTAATGAAATGGGGATGCAAATATGATATTTAATTAAATAGTTTAGGTTATTTAATTAAATAAGAGGACTTAGGGTTAAAATTAAATAATTTGCATTATTTAATTAAATCAGATGAAATGTCAATGTGAGAGGGGGTGAATTAACTCAATTAGGTCAATTAGATTAATAGGTGAAAATGAGGGATTTAATTAAATAATTAGGCTTATTTAATTAAACAAGTGTAAAGAAGATGGATTTTAGGATGAAGAGATGTTAATATATTGAATTCAAGTGTATATATCATTCAGGATATTTTTAAGTGTCTACATTTTCCCCCTCTTTGAAGTGAGGTACCTTTTATGTTGGTTTAAAGACTAACGCTTTTTCAGATCAAACTACTACTCAAATCAAAAAATAAAAAAATTCTAATTTTTGGATGCCCCACGGTTGCCCCAGCAGAAGGAATAAGCTGGTTCCCTGCCCCCTTGATAAATTGAGCGGAAATTTTGAATTTTGGGTTGATTTCTCGACAAAGGTAAAATATAGGTTCAAGATCAGTTTAGCTCAAAGAGGACTAGAAAGTGCAGATGTCTAATGTAGATAGATTTGATGATGTATAAACAATAATCAACCATGGGTAGCCTCATGTACATTTTGATATATCACACAAATTTGATACTTGGATAGAAATTTTAGTAACGATAAAAGAATAAGAAGAATGTATTTGACCATTGATTTTGAGATTGATTTAGAATTTCAACAAGTCCATGATGCATCGAGACTTTATTAGATATGGTGATGAGAGATGATGATGATTTTTTCATATCTTGGGATTGGGATTTCCCTTCATTCCTTATGTTTGATATAACACATAGACACGATGCATCATGGTAGTGAAAACCAAGATGGCTTTGTATATAGTGTAATGAACTTTGACTCTGCAAAAATATAGGATAGCTCTTGTTCACACCTTGACATACAAAAGCCTCATCAGAATGTAGTTTAGTAGTTCAAAATATATCGGACCAAAGCATACGCAATAGTCAACAATCTACTCCAAGCAACTTCCCTACACACAACTAAGCAAGTATGTGTCAAGATTATTTAATAGGAATACCCACAAGCACAACAAATGAAAGATAATGATTGATGCCCCATTCCTTTCTCTCTAAATCATTTTGATAGACATCATTGAGAGGTCCTCGAAATGGGTCATTGAGATAAATCAGAAGAAAAGATCAAAGACAAATAATTAGTGTTATCTATATCTCTTCCCAATTTAACTTAGCTAAGGTGATTTATGATGTTGATGTCCATCATAGGAAGGATGCATCCTAGGACATGTTATCAAATTTTTGAATAGGATGAGGTGTGTGATAGGCCATTGATACAAACTCCACTGACTTGTTTACCTATGACCTAGACTTTAGATTTTGACACTTAGATTCTCACTTTACGACTTGCAATGCTTGCTTTCTATTTGTGTTAGCAAAGGTTGAAGATGACGATTGATTTATTATGGGTGAAGGTTTATTATAGATGAAAGTGAAATGGGATGGATGGTTTTGGATTTTTTGGAATATTTCAATGTTTTTGGTATTTTAAAAATGTTTTTGAGGTTGTTTTTTATCTTTTTGAAAGTTTATGTGGATGTTTTGGTTTTCAATTATTTTGGGGTTGTTTAGGGTTTTCCAATGTTTTTGTGTTTTCTAATTTTCAAATGTTTTGAGATTTTTGAGTTTTCCAAATGTTTTGGGGTTTTCCTAAGTTTTCAAATGTTTTTGTGTTTTTCTAAGTTTTCCAAATGTTTTGGGGTTTTCTAAGGTTTTGAATGTTTAAGGCTTTTTTGATATTTGAATGTTTAGGGATTTTCTAAGTTTTGACCAAGAACCTAACCTAAAAGACTATCCTAGGGGCCTTAGAGGCTTATCAAAGATGAGCCTTGCCTATGTTATACACACAGAGACCAAAGTAGTTTGACATGGTTCTGTTTTTGGATTTTTGATGTTTTGACCTTTTTAAGGATTTTTTATGTGTTTGGATGTTTTGGGATTTTGACTTTACAGTTTTTGAATATTTTTGGATTTTAGCTATATAGTATTTTACAAGTGTTTTTGAATTTTAGCTGTACAAGATTTTGCAAGTGTTTTTGGATTTTAATGAGGTTTTATGAATGTTTTTGGGATTTTAGCTAAGATTTTGAGGTAAACAATACCTAGATCACGATGTCGATGTCATGTTGTGAGATAAAATACATGGATCAAGAGTTATTTGAAAATAAGAGTGCAATAACCTACCCCTAGTATCTAGCAATTCTTCATAATACAATGGATAACCAAGATAGGTAATGTATATGTGAAGAGTTTTACATAGTTTTATCATGCTAGATATGGGCTATGGGACTTCATGAGATAAAATGGTAAAGAGCCTATCAAGATTTTTCCATGAGTAGAGTAAAAGTATATGTCGAATCTTTATCAAGATCAAGATAAAGTGGAATATCTAGATAAATCTAGATTGGATGGATGGAGGGAACATTGGATTTATCATGACAAGGATGAGATGCTTCCACTTAAGAAAGATCATATAGATGCTCGATTCCACTCATGACACTTGTTTTCCAAGTTTCCATCATAGTACTTGCCCAAAGCACCACTGTAGTGGTTTTCACTGGAGGATGATTTTTATTTTTACTATTTTCTTGATTTTTTTATTTTTTTATTTTTTTTGAAATTTTAGCCTCATGTTGAACCACCTGGTGTTATTGATGTAGAGGCTACTATCATAACGTGCCAATGATATCCTGCTTGAATAAGCTACTTTGCTAACATATGAGTACTTGAATGCAACTTTGAAGAAAACTTATCTATCTTATCGATACTGGAATTAACCTTATCTATGTGCACACATCGTGATATGGTACCTTCAAAATCCTTATGATGAAGGGTAGCTTCCAACACACGGTTAATGTGAGAATTGGATATCATCAATGGAGTGTATGATGTCATGCATGAAGGGATATGAGATGGATTTGTCGATGGTTTGGAACCTTTTACTCTCTAAACTTGGGAAGATGGGCAATGATGGGTGGGAACAAAGCTTTGAGCGGAATTAGGACCAACCACTGGATATAATTTGTTCCTTGCTTGAGAAGCCTGCTTTTGTATTTGAGGACGCTTTTGATGGATATATTTCCCTTTTTAATTTTTTCCCATAGTTTCTTTGACTAATGGAGTTTTGGAGGGATGATTTTCTTTATCTTTCTTTGGTATCCATTTGTACTTAATGTATCCTTTTTACTTTACTACATTTTCTTTGATGTTCTTATCCTTGCTTTAATTGGAATCTTTCTTTTTACATTGGTCCCCATTTGAGTATGGGATGATGGGTGGATGATGATTTATGATATGACTAGTTGTAGTGTTGATAGTATTTTCATCATAAGGATCCTTCGTGCCCCATATGTTGACGTTTGTTGTAGACAAGATTGCCCTGGCATTGTGAAGGTATTAACAATACCTAATCTTTTGCCCTAGTAATGTATCTTCTGATCCATAGCCATTGAATATGCCTTGTCGTGAACACATGATATTGCTATGGACTCCTGTTGTTTAGGAATATGAACTATTTGCTCTAATTTTATGACATCATTATATGTTGATACTACTTCAAAAGATGTTGATGGTGATTCAAAAGATGTCAATGATGCACAATCACTATAAGAATTAAGAATCTTGACTGTTGCTTGCTCTTGTGTGGGAATATCAAGAATAAAAGATTCTTGTTTTGGATGAAGAATGTCTATATGTCTACCAGAAAGAAACATCTCAAGGGTGATATCAGTAATATCTTTGGAGTTTAAAATGGTTTGGAAGATGTCCCTTAGCTCTTGGTGAAGCTCTGGGGATAGGGGTTCTTGATCCTAACTCGATTCAGAGTAATTTTTGTTATCCTCAAGAGCCTCCTCTTGACATGATCCTTGAGTGGATAATATATCATTGGTAAAAGACTCTTTGCAACAATTTGTGGGTATGGGTGCAATAATGGATATTACTTGCTCGTTTGGAACTTCTTCAACATGCCCAATCATGAAGTCATATGTGGGAGAAATATTACAATCTGAGACCCACTTGATGTCATTACGGTATGAAATATTGCTAAACATTGTTGATGGGTTTTGACTTTGTTTTAAAATAGTATCTTGATGCGTATCTGATTCCTCATGTTGTGATAAATAAATATGCCCCACCATTGTATCATGGGTATAGTTTATGTTTTTTGAGGTTGATGCCTTTCCTGAATCTTTTACTTTTGTATGATCAGGCATAGGGTTTGTGTAAATTTTCAGATTTTCATTCCTAGATTTTTGATCAACATAAATGTCCCCTTGTTTAATAAGATCTTCTATTAGATGCTTGAGTCTAAAGAAATTTTGTGTGTTATGACCTTTGTATCTATGAAATTCACAAAAATGATAATCTCTATAGCTATGAGGTTTGACCTATGGCTCTTGATAGTTTGAGAAATTTGAGAGTTTGATAAGGTTAGACTGTATCAACTGCTTCAACACATCCTCCATAGGTTCCCCTAAGGGAGTGAATTGTTTCTTGGGAGCATTTTTTGTTCTTTGTGGTCCATGTTAAGTGTTTGTAGCATTGATCGTTGGTTGATTGTTTGGTTGTTGCACGTATAGTTGTTGTGTGTTCATGGGTTGGGTGTTTGTTTTCCTAGGAGTAGTTAAGACCACCTTTACATCAACAACACCATCACTAGTAGCATTATTTTTCTTGACACAAAAGTGGGATTTGTTGTTAGAACTAGTGTATGGGAAGTTATCTCTATATGCTTGTGTGTTTCCCTGTGAGATTAGGGCTCTCTTGATGTCGAGGACCCTAGGGACAAGCTCATCATAAGTGGTGATACATTGCATCTTTAAGTGGAAGGATAGATCTGGATGAACATTTTCTATGATAATCCCCACTTGTTGTTCATCGGGAGTGGTCCTCTTACTTTACTAGCTCTTTGCCTCCATCGTTGTAAGAAATTGGTGAAATATTTTCCTTTGTTTTGTTTGAGAGTGTACAACTCTTCTAGGCTCACATCCATGTCAAGATTGAAGGAGAACTGATCTATGAATTTATCGGTGATTTCTTGGAAGGTTTTGATACCTGGAGGCAACTAAGAAAACCAGTGAATGACTGGGCCCGTCAAGCTTCATGGAAAGAGGCACATCAAATAGGAATCATTGTAAGCAACCTCCATACACACGATGTTGAATTCCTTGATGTGGTCCACATGATTTCCTCTCCTTTTGTATTTATCAAAGTTGGGAACCTCAAAATAGGGAGGGAATGGTACCATTGCAATGTTTCAATCAAATGGATATGGACATAGGTTTTGTTGTGTATGGGGTTTCTTCATTTTTCCCATTTGGATATCTTGTATTTCTTGTGTTAACGCCTTAAGTTGTGATGCTACATCATCTTGTGGGGTTGGTGGAGGAACATGTGTTGCATATTATGGGATGGCGGATGGATTATACGTGGGATTTTGATTTGATGGGGTGTTGTATGGTGAGTATGGTGGTGTAGGATATTGTGAAGGTGATGGTGGTGGAGGTGTGTATTTTCCTAACATGTTTGGATTGATGATATTTGGTTGGGGGTTATAGAATAAACCTTTTTGTTGTTGTTGTTGTTGTTGCATAAGTGTTTGTTGTTGGGCATACTGTTGAGCTTGTTATTAGGCTTGTTGTTGTTGGTGGGCCACTAGGGCTACTTGTTATGTTGCTAAGGTTGCCTGGTGTGCTTGTTGTTGTTGTTGTTGGGCTTGATATTGTTGTTGTGCTACTAAGGCTACTTCTTGTTGTGCTGCTAAGGTTGCTTGTTAGGCTTTTTGTTGGTGTTGTGTTGTTAGGGTTTCTTGTTGGGCTTGTTGTTGTTGTTGTGCTGCTAGGGCTACTTGTTGAGCTTGTTGTTGCTGTTGTGCGACTAAGTCTTGTTGTTGAGCTTGTTGTTGTTGTGCAACTAAGGCTTGTGCTTGAGCTTGTTGTTGTACTACTTGTTGGTAGGAATCTTGTGCTTGTTGAAAAGCTAGAGCGTGAGTTTTTTTATTGTTTCAAGGCTTGATAATAGGCTTGTTGTTGTTGTTGTTGCAAAGCTTTATTTTGAGCTTGTTGTGCTTGCAACGCTTGTTGTTAAGCTTGTTGTGCATGTTGTAAAGCTAGAGCATGTGCTTACAATGTAGAAGTGTTTTGTTGTTAGGATATTTGTGATGGGTTTCAGGTATTCATGGTTTGAGTGGATTGTGGGTTGATGATGAGAGGTTGGGGGTTGCCTTGGTTTAACATTCCTTGTAAAATGGTGGATTGGGATGGAGGAATGTAAGTTTGAGGTCCCATTTGATTTTTCACGATGTGAGCGACCAATGGTAAGGATGATGATGGTGCCATTTGGTATTGCAATGTCAATGGCACATTAAGACCTTATGTCAATTGATTGAAAGGGTTCTCTTGATCTATGTGTTGAGGGTTCCCTTGTTGTATTTGGGGTGGGATCAAGGTATTACCTTGGTTGATGGGATTCGTAACCAAGGTGTTATTTTGGTTAAGGTCGATGATGGATGAGTTTGATGTGGATGGTGGATTGAATTGAGTAGCTTCAGTAACCACTTGTTTTGATGTGTTGATGGGGTTGTTGGAACCACTTGTTAAGGGTTTCACTTGCGTGAGGGTGTTAACTTGCCCTTGGTTTCCTATTTGAGGTACTTGGTTCACATTACCTTGCGTAACATTAGGTACATAGGGTATTTGTGGTGATGGATGAAGATGGTTGTGTTTGAAATGTCGAGGTCATTGTGGCATCATGGAATGTAAGTGTTTTTCCAAATGTTGATGTACAACTTGTGTTTTGGGGAAGGTTGGTGTTTAATGGAATGGTCGTGTTGTCAATACCCACAGTTGTGTTTGTTTCTAGACATGAAGTGAGACCAAGGTTGGTTCCTAGCCTAGTTGCAAGACTAGATGTTAAGGGTTGACTTGGCACAAGGGATGGGATTGGTTGAATCGTAGGTTGGGTTAACCCTAATGTCAAATTTTGCACGAGAAAATTTGGATGATTTTGTTTATACTCAAGGAGTTTTTCTTTAGTAAATTGAAGTAGGTTGTTTATAACATCTTCTATCACATAAGGTCCCACCGAATTTTGGATTTGTTGTGCGGGGTTGGAATGACCTAGTGGATCGAATTATTGAGGGTTGGTATCATTGATGGTAGATGAGATTTTGGTTTTCCCCGTGATTCTCTTGTGTTGTGATCTTGTTGTTACCATAAATTGTGGGTCACCTATGGGAGAGTTGTGTTGGGATTTGTAATGTTTAAACTCTCTAGTTGACTCAAATTTAGGTAAAAGGGACATTTTAAGTCATTTTTTGGAGCAATGATGTGAGTGGGAGATGAAAAGATGAATGATATGGGAAGTGATCTTTTGCAAACATTTTGGGACAACACTTTTGACTATAGGTTTGATGTTTGATGTTTGGATAAAGGATGTTAATGAACTTTGTGAATCTTTAAGGTAGACTTGTGACCTTCAAGATAAACTAGTCCAAAAGTGATAACTAAACTAAATGCATGGAAAAGGATTCATTTCACATACAAAGTAACTAAGTTAGGCTTTGGGTTGATAGATGTCTAAGTCCAAAGTGTTGGTGTGTTCAAAAGTTTGTAAAGTTTGGTGAATTGAAGGATGAAACATGATGAAGGATGGATGAAATGTTTGACCCAATGTTGACCTAGAGTGAACCTTTGTATTGCAAGACCAAGGTAGTGAGAAACATGCTAGACCTCTAAAGTGTTCAAACCATAAAGACTCAATGATTAAGGAGAAGTTCTTGTGAAATGTGTAGTTCAGGTTCATCCATGAAATAGCATAAAAAATGTCTCCTTAGTGATTCATCTTGGTTGTGGTAATTCCTTAAGATACTTCTCCTTATATACTTTGAACTATGTTGTCTAATTTTGAAATAGCGACATGTAGACCTTCTCTTCGAGATTTTGATTTTGTGTGAGATCATTTAGAGAAGCACAAGATTGTGAAAAAGAGGATATTTATTGCCACACGAGAGGTGGTAATATGGGTTGTTCGGCCACAATATCAACTTGTTCCTCTTGTTCGTCTAAGATGTATGTTGTGTTTCTCCACTAGATGGGTATTTCCTTTGTTTCAAAAGTGAAGCTTCTCAAACTACTAATTATATATGTTTGTTCTCCTTCAATTAGTTCAAAGTTTGGTTGAATGATAGCGAGCGTAAGGTTTGGTTGTTCAAACAAAGTGATCAAATGCCAAATGGTCATGTGGGGTTAAATTTGTCAATTTATCTTGCTTAAATGAGTTTATTTTTACCACAAACACTTGTCTTGCTTAAGTTTCAAACTAAATGTCTATGTCGAAAACATCATTCATTTCATAAAGTCCATTTTGTGAAAAGGATGAAGTTAGGGGCATAGTTACCTAGGTTAACTTTGGGAAGTATGGATTGAGATGAAACCAAAATATTTAGAAGTCTCTAAGAATAAATCCTTAGGACAAGCATCAATATCAAGGTTTTTTCAAAGGGTTTCCATACTTAGACCAAAGGGTTTGAAATTTTTAAAATACTTGTTGATGTTTGTTTGTAAGTATTTTGGAACCAAGCAAGTGTTAAACTGACTCACAAGCATTTACAATCCTAGGTAGAGTGGGTACGTATTAGGCTTACCATCATCGGAAGAAATGACTAATCCATGGAGATGAAATGGAAAAATAGGCTATGTCAAGGAAATGTAACATCTTGACATGCCAAGCAAAGGATTCCCTTCCCCATTTGCTTTATTTCCTCAATAAAAAACCAGACATGGTAAGTAACTTCTTGGAGCAGTGCTAATCCAATGCACTACCTTAAAATATGTTTCAGAATTGGACTTGGTTAGCCACTACAAACAAGGATTTTAATGACCATATTTAGGATAAACTGGTGCTGTACACGCGGTGATTCACTCAATTAAGAGGCCTCCCAACCCTTAGAAATATCTAAGGGTTTTAACGCATCACAAGGATACTAAGGGAGACATTCATTGGTATGGGACAACCACAACCATCCGGTTAATGAATTTAATCGCAATCGATTATTTATATAGTGGACTGAAATGAAAACACCACTTGGGTCATTCCCTCTCACAAGTTGGGAGGCAGGCCCTCTAAAGGTAACACATATTTGAAGTGTAAAATACTTTTCATCACCCAAGATTGCCAATAAGTGCAAGGGGAGAGGATAAGCGCTTCCAAGAAGAAAATGTATACTTGTGCATTTCTCTTCACCCAAGATCGTACGAAGCACAAGGAGATTGGATACGCAAAACAATCATACTTAAGCAATTCAAATACATGTTCATTTTAATCCATCATAGCAAAATGAGTTCATTTTAAGCACCAATTTGAAGTGTGGAAGTTGTGTTGTTCAATTTTAAACCAACAAGCATAATGATGTGAGGATTCAATTTTAACCAATTTGAATGTTCAATTTAAAGCCCAAAAAGAAATCTAGTTTGGTCCTAAAACATGAAATAAAAGCATCACAAATGGGTTATAATTGCCCCATAAATGTCAAAACACATGTTACAATTATATTCAAATGGTAATATGCTCCTTCACTTCAAATTTTATTGCCCAAATCTGCAAAATCCGTTAGCCTCCAAAAGCCTCGTTGTATCTACAAACACAAGGAAAACAAAAATCTAAAGAGAAATTTATTAGATTGATTAGTTCAAGCCCTCCTTCTAGCTCCAAAATGTGACCAATGACATAGTATAGGTTAACTACACTTGATCCATATGAATTCGAGGCATATTTAATCCACTATATATCAATCTCAATAAGATCATCCAATATAAACTAAACTAAGAATCCATTAAAACTAACATATTAAATCATGAAAGCTTCAAAAATACATATTCTAATCAATTGAAACTTATCCTATTGGGGGAGTGGTGTCACATTGATGTGGAATGGCAACCCTTTCCTAATCCCTTGGGTAATGAGCTTGTTTCGATTGATTCTACTGAAGAGAATCAACGAAACCGATGAAAGATGTGTGATAAAACATGATTTAGATGCTAAATTAACATGATGAATGCTAAGATGATCAATATGGGTGTATGAAAATCTACTCTAAATGTATGCAAGCTTCAAAAGATTAAAACCCTAATTACAAAATATGTTAAATGTATGCACCTATGTTATCATGGAAGCCATTAGTGGATGTTTTAAGCTAATGATCTAAGTAAATTAAGCTAAAAGGATGCTAAATATGAGTGCAAGTGAAAGTGATTTTAACAACATAAGTTTTCTCTTAAAAGATGGATCCATTTTTCTTCAAATAGTGCTTTATTTATAAGAAAGAAAATGAGAAATGGAGGGCTAAGATTGAAAAAGCTAATCAATGGTCAAAATTGGAGGAAAGATGAAACATGGATCAAGGATTCTCATCAATGGATGAGAATCAATGATCACATGGATCAAGAAAAGAATCAAGGGTTCGTATTCTTCCAAACAAACACACTTTCAAAACTTGCACAATAAGTCTTGTTGAAAGTTTGTTGTAAGGAGGAATATTTCTTTTTTAAAATGAGTGAAGAAAGAGAATATTCTTAAAGAATATTATCATGGGTGAGGAAAATTAGATATTTAGTTAATTAAAACCAAATTAAATTGTGCAAAGGGGAAGGAATATTCCATGGGAATATTTTTTTTGGAGGAATGTGCAAAGGAGGAATATTCCCTGGCAAGTGGGAGAATTATATTTAATTAGTAATTTGATAATTAAACCAAAGTTTCAATTATGAAAATTAGGGGAGTTATATGATACTCATTAAATAAATGATTTAATGGAGATCAAATGAAAAATCAATGGATGAGATTGATTTGATCTATCAATGGTCACAAACGAAAGGAGGATGAAACATGGATAAAGGATTCTCATCAATGGATGAGAATCAAAGATCACATGGATCAAGAAAACATTAAAGGCTCACAATCATGCAAACAAACACACTTTGCAACAACTTTAAATTTGGAATAATCAATTACTTTTTTTGGAGGAAAATAGGATAATATTCCTTTGGAATATTCCCTATGCAAGTGGATGAGAGGGAAATTAACAATTTAGTTAATTAAAACTAAATTTGAATGTGCAAGATGAGGAATGTTTTGGTGGAAGACCCACTAGATCATGTGAGTTTTGAGTTCCCCATTGCCAACCAGGAGAGAGCAACTGCCTTGAAGAACATACCACCTTCAACATTACCTATCTTCTATGGGTTGGTCATGAAGGATCCAAATACTTTCCTTTTTAAGTTTGATGTGTTATGTAGAAGTTATGATTTTACTACAAATGCACATAGACTCAAACTGTTTCCAACAACATTGAAGGATGTTGCTTTGAGATGGTTTATGGGTTTAGAAAGAGATGTTCCAAATTGGAATTCCTTGAAGACAAAGTTCCTGAAAAAGTACCAAGATTACTGTAGAGGCATAGACAGAAAGATGGATAACATATTTAGAATGTCACAAAAGGAAGATGAATCTTTGGAAGAATATATGAAAAGGTTTTAGTTTTACCTTAAGAAATCCCACCAAAACATACTCTCTCATGAGTGTTTAAAATTGATATTCTTGAGGGGGATTAATGAGGATTGCATGGATGCACTTAACCTCATTGGAGAAATAGATATTTCTCAAGCACCATTTGAAGAAATCTTCAAAGCATGTAGGAACTACTCAAGGTCTTTCACTAAGAAGGTTAGAGGAGACATAAAATCTCCATCAACAAACCATCCAATGCAGTCTCTAGAGTTGAATTGAGTAATATTTTTTCAAATATGGAAGATATTATCTTCCATCTTGCGATACAGTTAGACACCCTCCATATCAAAAAGAAGCAAAAAGAGGTAGAAGGAGCTCTTACAGAATACTGCCCACATTGTAGACACAAAAGGACCAACAACAAATGCAAGAAGGTGGCAAGTATCTCTGAAGGTAAGCAAGGGACATCAAACTTTCATACATTGGAAGGTGAAGATGGACAAGTATTCTACATAGCTCAAAGGAAACCATGACAACCAAGACAAGGTATGCCTCAAGATCCTTTGGATTACAACATGTCATTTCTTAGTAACAATATAAATCTTCCTAGTTGGAACCCTTAGTCTTGGGCCAATATGAAAAAACAACAATGGTCAAAGCCTCAAACCAATTGGAATCAATAGCAGAAAAACATGTGGCTATCACAAAACTTTCAAGGATCTAACTCTAATGCTCAATGCCCACCCCAATAAAACCAATGGAAAAACCAAAACATAAATTATCAGTAGCCCTTGTAGCCACAACAACAAGCCACTATGCCAAACCCAATAAATCCAACACCATAGCCACCTAAAGCACCTCAGCTTCCAACCCAACCTGCACCTAACTTCAATAACAAGCATGTTCAGTAGGCTTATACTAATGAATTTTCTCAATACCCTACTTATCGGGTAGAGGTGAGTGATGTCCACCTTAGATCAGGGAAAATATTGGTTGGGATTTCATCTCCTCAAATCACTAAATTGGTTGATGAGGAACCCCTAGCAGAGACCTTGGACAACCAACCTAAGGAGCCTGAGTCAAATTAGGTTAACCAAACCAATCAAAGTCTAGAGCCTCCCTTCCTTGAAATATTAGTAGTTCACAGACATCAAAAACAAGCTAAAAATGACCTGTTGGGACAACTTAAGGATGTTTGCATCAAGATACCCCTTATATAGGCCATTAAGGAGGTTCCTATCTATTCTAAAATAGTGAGAGAACTATGCCTTAAAATCTAAGCAGGAAGTGAAAAGGCTCTCAGACCGTACATGTCCCAAGACAACATACAAACATTATGTTGGGAAACATAACTATCCCCAAGTATGTAGGCCCTGGGAGTCCTGTAGTGGATGTAAAGATAAATGGAACTTTCATTAAGAACACCTTAATTGACTTGGGAGCAACTATTAATGTAATGACCAAAGAGACCAATAAGTTGTTACAACTAATAAAACTTAGACCTACACCTATTGTTCTACAGTCGGTAGATAGGTCCATAGTTAAACTTGAGGGTATCAGTGAAGACTTGGTAATAACACTGGATTCGTGGGAGTACCCTATTGACTTTATGGTATTGCACCCTAAAGCTAATCTTGTAGGCTACCCTCTCATTTTAGGAAGGCCTTGGTTGGTAACAACAGATGCCTTCCTAGGTTGTAGGTATGGGAATATGATTATCTCTAATGAAAATGTGACTATGAAAGTGGTCCTTTATCCACCAACCCAGCCACATGTAGACCTAGAAAAAACCATTTAGCGTAGCCTAGATGAGGAGGAGGATCAATACTCCTTGAAAACCCTTATGACTATTGAACACAATCCTTTGTTAGAAAACCAAGATGACCTACAACATTAGGACTGTCTAACATGCTTGTAGGATCCTCTACAAAATGTGATTCCTGCCAGTTCATCTAATTCAATTTCCCAAATATTCCATACCTTGTTACCACACCAATGTGTTCCAAACATAGCAGCACTTGACATCTCATCAATTCAAACAACATCCAATACTTTAGAGATAATGTCAGGTAAATCATTGAATGTTAATAGTCAATTGACTGGTATACAACAAACCTCACTAATGAACGTGCTACAAGCACACACAATAGCCTTTGCATGGGATTATCATGACATAAAGTAGACAAACCCTGACTTGTGCATGCATAGGATTTATATCAATGATGGTTTTAAGCACATAAGGCAACCCCAAAGGAAAAGGAACCCTACAATCAGAGACATAGTTAAATCATAATTTCAAAAATTACTTGATGCAAGCTTTATCTATCCCATCTATGATAGTCAATGGGTGTCACCTCTAGTAATTGTCCCAAATAAAGGAGGAAAGTGGCGAGTGTGTGTAGAATATCGAGAAATGAATGTTGCAACTAGGAAGTGTTGGAGTAAAGAAGTCATTATCTGATAATTAATTAATCATCAATTAATTATTAGAGGATTTTTTACTTTAGTTCACTTAAGCTAAACTTAGGAGTTGCTTCTTAATATTTAGTTTAATTCTTATTATTAGATTGGATTGAATTTAGGAAAATTTGTCTCATTGCATGAGATTAAAACACTTGTCACTATCTTGTCAAATCTACATGTAGGGTTTGCTTGTGCAATGATTTTATAAAGCTTGCACACTCATTTGTAATATTGATCTAGGTTATTTGCATCAATAAAATTCTCAGGTTATTGAGCACAATCTCGCTTTTGATCTTCTCTATTGTGATAGGTAATTGCTTGCAGGTGTTTCATGGGAGCTGTGGTTGAATCATTAAATTCTAACATGGCATCAGAGCCCAGATTTGTAGCCCCTTATTAATTTCTAGAGGAATCTAACCTTGAGCAATTTTTTGGTGCATTCTGGAGCAAAACGAGCCTCACCATCGTATTTTGAGTGGTTGAAAACCTAAGGAATGCCTGTCATTTCGTCGATTTTTGTGAAGTTGAAAAAAAAGCAAAAAAAAAATTAGCAGCCCAGAGGTTAATGCACAGGAATCCATATAGTTGTACGACCCTCCATGTACCCTAGGCTGCAATTGATTTCCATGCACAAGTTTCCAATCAGATTTTTTTTTTTTTTATTACCTGCAATAATTTTTTTTTATCAAAAATCTTGTACATTTTTTTTTTGTTTTGAAAATTAAAACAAAAAACAAAAAAAAGGGAAAATATCAAAAAAAATTGCAAAAAAATCAAATTACAAATGAAAAGGGACGCAGGTAATTAATTGATCTATGCAGGCCCTGGTATGGAGGTCATTATCAAGCATTTGAAGACTGCAGAGGCGGGCCCCATCAGGCCCATCGGTGACCTAATAAAAGTCATCATCCTTTCATATCTGGCGGACTTTGCCAGACCCCTGATGGTGATTGAAAAATACAGTTGTCAACCTAAAACCCAATAGTGAAAACAAGGATGAATTCTTTAAAGATTTTGAATGAATATTCTAGCAACCACAACATTTAATCGGCGATCACAAAAAAGTTTCTAACATAAGGCATTTTTTCTATTGATGGTCGATAGGCCGTCAAATTTAAGCTCGTGGAATGCTAATGTCAAAATGATACCATGCTGACATCATACATATGGTCAGCCCTCTTTGCCCCTCCAAATCCTAGTTTTCCCTAAAGGAGCACTTTTTTTCTTTTTGGCATAACTTGGGCATACGGTGTCAAAATCGAGCAAATGAGATATCATCAAAAAGCTGGTTCCATGAAATTTCCAATGGTGCAAGTCTCATCATTAGATTTTTCTAGTGGTTTATGTTATTCTCAGTCAAAGTCAGATCTTCATTTTGCGCTTCCGAGCTCATAAATTTTTGCTTGTATCTCTGATTTTCGTGATTCAAGTGGCGTTGGAAAGGTATTTCAGAGCTCTTCAGATATATTCATGTACTTTTTGCAGAATCTTCCCTAGGTACATTTTATTTAGTATTTTGTGTTTTCACACTTTGCTTAATCACTTGGACGTCTTGGAAATTGGAGAGAATCTATTTGCATGAGATGACATATTTTGATCTATTTTATCAGTACTGAGGGTTTTTAGTCTCTGATTTTTTCATTTGAGTGAGTATCATGGGTTTTTTTGTTCATCCTTCTGTGATCAACTTGGATAAGGATAATTATGAGTCTTGGTGAAATGGGATCCTAACACATCTCAAGTGGCCTGACATTTTTCCTTATTTGTATGGGTTCATACCTACACTAAACACACCAGGGAGTTTATCAGTATGGGGCATCATCAAAGATCATATTGTAGGGGTTAATATGTTATAGAGTTGATCTTGACACTATGTATGCTATATCAGACATTAAATGTCCCCACATACTTTGGACATGACTTTGGGAGATCCATGGAGACCCTCATATCTCTCCATACCCAAAGGATCCTGCTCCAAATTGTCTCATCCCTCTTGTAGATGCAGATTCCATACCCTTTGATGATGATACTTTAGAGGAGCTTGAGTATATCATAGGTCTTGCATGTTCTGATGGTTCAGAGACTTTTCTTCATGTTCCCACTCTTTCGATTGAGACTACATCATCTTTTGTTGTTCCTGATCAACTTGGCATTGCCACATCTTTGGCCCCTATTAGTTTAGTACAACAGGACATCATACATATTCCAAACATGACTACTTGGCATTCATATCTTGCAGACATATCATAATTGATTGTAGAGTCTTAGATTGTAGATTTGGAGGATTTCTTTGAGGACATTCATCTCCTCTTTATTGACAACCATATCACTATTGTTGGCCCACCATCTTCATCACCTTTGTAGCTTGCTCTATATCAGTCTTCACAGGATTCTAGATTGACATCATTGCTTTCTGACATGTGGACACGTGAGCACTTTTTAGAGGCACACATCATTTGGATTTGGATTATAGTATCACCCATCTTTTTGGATTGAATTCTCCAATCACCAGTGGATCCTTTTCTTCCTAAGGGGAGAAATGTTGTTTGCAGGCAGTGGATCATATTCTATCTTCAGGCATTCATCATTGGCACATGAGCTCTTTCTTTCTGGGGGGATTCTTATCATCATTTTCTCTCTCCTATTGAGGGGACATCTATTGTACTTGCATGACAAAATCAGTCCTTGGGGGGTCATATTGAGTCCTCCTTCTCTCCTTCTTTCATAGTTAGTGCTGTCATTTCTTTTTCTCTCTTTTGGAGAGGAGATTTTCCCATGTGGTTTTCTCCTTTTCTCCAATTATGAGAGATTTCAGTTGCTTGTTCATGGGTACCTCATTAGACCTTGTAGCTGAGACCCATTCTACATTCATTTAGCTTCCTTTATTAGTATTTTAGCTTCTCCCTAAGTTAATCTTAAGGGGGGGTGTTGGAGTAAACAAGTCATTATCTGATAATTAATTAATCATCAATTAATTATTAGAGGCTTTTTTACTTCAGTTCACTTAAGCTAAACTTAGGAGTTGCTTCTTAATATTTAGTTTAATTCTTACTATTAGATTGGACTAAATTTAGGACAAGTTGTTAAACACGCATAGGACAACGAAGAGGGGGGGTGAATTAGTTGTCACACAATTCAAACTTAAAAATCAACACTTATTAACTCCACAACCACACTGTTTTGTTATTAAGTAAGAGCATGGAACACAAATAACAAAAAGCAAATCAACACAAACATGAGATTTTTACGTGGAAAACCCAATGAGGGAAAAACCATGGTGAGGGTTAACTCAAAATATAAAGATTATAAAACAAAGGCTCATTGCCCGGAAGAGGACTCACTGTCCAAGTACAAAGGCTCACTTCCTACAAAAAGGGAATCACTGTCCACAAAAAGGACTCACTGTCCAATAGGGAGGCTCACTACCTAAAAATACAAAAGAGAACAAAAATATCCACCACAACAATTAATGCACATCCATAGGATTGCAGAAACCTTCAGATCACTGCCTTCAACACAATGAAGAACTGCTATCTCAACTCACTCACACACACTTCCGCTCTTATGATTTGTGGCTCACTTTCATCACTTTGCATCACATTTTCATGCAACTCTTCACAATTTGACTTGTTTTTATACCATCCTCAACCTTAGAAACTTTCTCCAAGGTTGGCCACAAAAACCTCATTTCATAAATTCAAATTAGGTCGACAACTCAAAATTCCTGCGGTGGAAAGGAATAAGAGTGGACCAATAAAAAAACATTTTTCAAGATAAAAAATTGTAAGAAATTATGAAAAAACACAACAGGATCAAGAGACTAAACATAGCACAAAAGAGAGAGAAGATGAGAGAATATGAAGATTGTATTCTCAATATGCATGAAGATGTACAATTACAAGTATGTACAAGGCTTGCTTATAAAGGCAAGCTACAACACAATGAAGGGACATGAATGAGAGAAGTGTCTCAATCATATGCAGGGTAGGTAGAAAGAAATAATAGATAATTCCATGAAAGGTGGATCACCCACCTAAAGTGGAATTATCATGCCACGAAAAGTGGAGATAAAAAGGTGATAACTAGATCACACCACAAAGAGTGAAATTTCTCCTACACACACTTCCCTAAGTGTCCTACTCATATCTCTCAATGTATGCACAAACCTAGATGAAAGATGCAAATAACTAGGTGTCACAAGTGCAGACTATAATGATATGCATTCCCTAAGTAAGCTTAAGTAAAGTGTAATAAGTAAAATACTTATTTACACCAACACCCCCCCTTAAGTGCAACTTGGGGAATGAAGACTCAAGCTAACCATGCAAGATAAGATGCAAGATGGGTCTCGACAACTAAGCCATGTTAGGTACCCATGTACAAATGTAATGCAATCTCTCACAAGTGGAGTAAAGATAGAAAAACCCAGTGGGAAAAAACTACCCCCCAAAAGAGAGATGAAATACAAAAGCCTATGAACACAATATGAGAAGGACAAAACCCCATGTGAGGAAAAGTCCCCCCGTGAAAGAGAAGAAGAAGAGAGACAAGGTAGCTCCCCCTCAATGTATAATGTTCACCCATGGAAGATGCTCGAGAAGGAATGAAGAAGTTGCTCCAAAACTGTTGAACAACGTTCCTCCCCTTAGGAAGAAACAATATCAAAGGTGCATGAATGAAGTCTCCCCAATCCACAAGTGAAGAAGGAAGAACCCTCAAAATGTAAGGAGTCTTTGAAATCTGCTCAAATTTCCTTGTATTGATGATGAAAGATGGCTTTTCCAAACCATGTGAAGCTGCAATAGCAAGTGCAAAGGTCACAGTGTAGTCACTTCTTGGAACCTGTGAGAAACCCTTTGCAACAACACTCCCATCCGTTGAAAAAGACAACTCAAGATCTAGCAAGGATGAAGGTAGAACATACTCCAAAGACAATGTCTCCTCAAGAGAGAAAGTGACCTCCTCCAACTGTTGTACATATGCATCCACAATCACATCAACCTCGAAAGACTGATCATGTAGAGGAGGGTCAGAGTGTTCCCTCGCAACAACTAAAGAAGAATCACCTTCATTAAAGAGAAGATGTAAGTAATCAAATGTGTCTCCCAAATCTGCAATGTAGGACTCCACAAACAAGTTGCCAATGTTTGTCAAGGAGTCATCCCAAGAAACTGTTGCTGGAAGACAAGGTACACACTGTTGCACTGAATCACAAGGTACTAAAATTGTCAGAACACAAGTATCATCAGGTACATAAGTCAATGTAGGAGGTGGAATATCAACAATAGGCTCAAGAACCTCAGGAGTAGTGAGCACTCCAAGATTCAAGTAACCATACTCATTCTCCTCAAGTGTGTCCACACTAGGGTGAACTGAATCATCAATAGGAGCAAAATATGAGAAGGTGTAGAACTGAGAACGATGATCAGCCTCCCCAACTGCAATAAGAGCCCTGCTATGCAAATCCTGAACAATGACAGAATCTGGCATGAACTCTACACTCTTTCCTGTACCATTATGTGTAATCTAATAGATGGAAAGGATATTCCTTGACAAAGTAGGCACACATAAAACATCATTAAATGCTCCACCTTCAATGTCAATAGATCCCTAATTTGGTGGATATTTTTAGTGAAAATTGAAGTGCCTCATTTCTCTCTATAATCTACACCATCAGAAAGATCTCGGCATCCTGATTCCAACGCAACTCGAACGAAGCAAAAAGGAGTCCGTTTGCACAAGTTATGGCCAGTCAAAGGCAGGGTCAAACTGGGATTAGAGGGCATCCAGGAGGCAAAAAAAATGATCATCTCAAATAATCAATGGAACCCATGTCATCACAAAGAGCTCATCGAGACGATTCTGATGGTGTTCATTTCGTCGAAATCCGACATTATATGCTCAACTTATCAGTGGTCAAAGTTTGCAGTTGACTTTTGATTAGGACCGTATGAATGCTGATGTCAGCAATCAGTCTGTACTGTATGGAATACAATGGACGAATCTGAGTGTGACACATGTTGGCAGATTCATCATACGAAACTAATCAAATCGCGACATGTTTCCTTCCGTACTCAGTCAGCATCCACGTGGCAGCATAGTCATCGGTCTAGTCGGCAGTGACATGTCCTCGTCGGTGAATGAGCGCTTGGCACGTGGTAGTACAGTCAGTGTCTACGTGGTGGTACAGCTAGCAAGCCAGTCAGCATGCATGTCAGCTCCCTGTCGACACCACGTCGGCTTCATTGTCTAGTAAGAACCTGACACGTGGCACCTAGTCGGCATCGCAGTCAACACAGTCAGCGAATCGGGTTCTGCCATGTGGCCCTCCACTCCTCCAATCGGCGTTGGTTGAATATGTTATTAAAAGGTTTGTTTCCTGCGTCGGGCTCACAAGGTACTAAAATTGTCAGAACACAAGTATCATCAGGTACATAAGTCAATGTAGGAGGTGGAATATCAACAATAGGCTCAAGAACCTCAGGAGTAGTGAGCACTCCAAGATTCAAGTAACCATACTCATTCTCCTCAAGTGTGTCCACACTAGGGTGAACTAAATCATCAATAGGAGCAAAATATGAGAAGGTGTAGAATCGAGAACGATGATCAACCTCCCCAACTGCAATAAGAGCCCTGCTATGCAAATCTCGAACAATGACAAAATCTGGCATGAACTCCACACTCTTTCCTGTACCATTATGTGTAATCTGATAGATGGAAAGGATATTCCTTGACAAAGTAGGCACACATAGAACATCATTAAATGCTCCACCTTCAATGTCAATAGATCCCTGATCCGGTGGATATTTTTAGTGAAAATTGAAGTGCCTCATTTCTCTCCAGAATCTACACCATCAGAAAGATCTTGGCATCCTGATTCCAACGCAACTCTAACGGAGCAAAAAGGAGTCCATTTGCACAAGTTATGGCCAGTCAAAGGTAGGGTCAAACTAGGATCAGAGGGCGTCCATGAGGCAAAAAAAAATGATCATCTCAAATAATCGATGGAACCCATGTCATCGTGAAGAACTCGTCGAGATGATTCCGACGGTGTTCGTTTCGTTGAAATCCGACATCGTATGCTCAACTTATCAATGGTCAAAGTTTGCAGTTGACTTTTGATTAGGACCGTACGGATGCTGACGTCAGCAATCAGTCCGCACTGTACAAAATACAATGGATGAATTTGAGTGTGACACATGTCGACAGAGTCATCATACGGAACCAATCGGATCGCGACACGTGTCCTTCCGTACTCAGTCAGCATCCACGTGGCAGCATAGTCATCGGTCCAGTTAGCAGTGACATGTCCTTGTTGGCGAATGAGCGCTTGGCACGTGGCAGTACAGTCAGTTTCTACGTGGAGGTACAGCTAGCAAGCCAGTCAGCATACACGTTAGCTCCCCGTCGACACCACGTCAGCTTCATCGTCCAGTAAGAACCTGACACGTGGCACCTAGTTGGCATCGCAGTCAACACAGTCGGCGAATCAGGTTCTGCCACGTGGCCCTCCACTCCACCAGTCAGCGTCAGTTGAATATGTTATGAAAAGGTTTGATGCCTGCGCCGGGGTCGAACCCGCATCCTCAGGCATTCCGCAACGGCCGGTGACCGCTGCACCAACGAACTCATTTTTTACTAAATATAGTGGCGGGTTCCTTTTGTTATTTGTTTGTTTGAAATTCATAAAACAAAGTAACGGCCGGTGGTTTGAACCCGTAACCACCGGCCCAATAAAACCTATTGCCACCGATAAGCCATTTGGAGGGTTTAGGATATATTTGGCGTCAGTTTTATTTTGTTGTATGGTTCAAGCCGAATGCCTTAGGTTTTAAAACAAACTCCTAATTTGAAATTTAAACAAACAATAATCCTTTCAAAGGATTAAATCAAAACTACTAAAACAATATCAGCCCGGGAATGAATAACTAAAAGGGCTTAAATAAAATTTTAAGAGATTATTAAGGATATTGTAAGATTTTTATGGGAGATTAAGTTGTTTTGAGGGGATTTATATTTAAATATGGAGGATTTTCAAATATATGATTTGTAATTTGGAGAGATAAGGTAGATTTGTAAATCAATTGGTTAAAGGCCAATTTGAGCAAATTTTATGTATTTAAAGGGGAGAGAGTGAGTGAGTTTGGTACTCATAATTTTCAAGGAAACTGGTGCTAGGTGATACAGAGAGGAGTTCTAGGAGATTCTTGGAGCCATTTTTGTACATCGGAGTATGGTTATGCTGCCGAAGTGCTAGAAGAAATGGTTTTGGTGCAATTGTAATTCTGATTTTGGAGATTAATCGGATCGGTCTCACTCCATTGGAGCGGACCCGGAGACGTAGTCACGATTGTGGTGAACTCTGAAATCAAACTCTGTTTGCATCTCTCTTTCTTTTTCTCACTTTCTTCATTCTGTTGTTATCACCTTGTCATTTTAATTATTGCAATTATTTCCATGAGTTAATTTTGATGTTATTAACTTGGAATAATCATTGTAAAAGTTAAGCATTCAATACTGCATATAGTCTAGATCCTATATAGATCAATCCCTTCCCACAAACTGCCAAAGAAGTGTTGTTGGCCATCAAAATGGGTGGTGATGAACAAGAATCAAATGAAGAGAACATATCCTTGGAAGAAGTCATATGATGTGAAGCTCCAGAATCAAGGATCCACCTATCTGAATTGGAATCTGCAACTGCAAGAAATGCTTGCCCCTTATGTTTCTCATGTTGAGATGATGTATAAGAAGGAGATGAGCTTGATGTTGTTGCCATGAGAGTTGTGCCTTTTTCGTTAGAAGTAGAAGTGGAAGGAGATGAATCCTTCTCCCGATATGCATTTGGCAAGTTGATGTTGTTCTTCTTAAGGATGTGTTTCAACTCATCAATTTTCTTAACATGACAACAATGCTTCTCATGACCAAACTTTTTGCAATATGCACATGTTGGTTTCTCCTTCTTGCTTGAGTTTTTCTTTGAAGAATATGATGATGAGCCTTGTTGTGGAGGAGTGGATTGATTGTTCTCTCCTTGTGGCTTTTGTGAAGATTGCTTTTGGCATTTTCCTTTGCCTTGCTTGTTGTTTCCATGATTGACCACCAATGCTTTTGAAGTTGAAGACTTGAGAATTCCCATTTTCATCAACTTATTTTGCTCAAGAATTAAAAGATATGAGAAAGCCTCAAAATATGGTGATGTGAAGTTGCTAATTGTCAATCATTGAGTCTGAAAACTTGAAACAAAGGTTGCATACTCAGCTGGAAGCTTTTCCAACAAGTTGAAGACCAATTGATCATCCTCTTTTTCAATACCACAATCTTTTAGTTGTGCTCTTAGCTCATTTGCCTTAGTGACATAATCTTGAATTATGTCAAAATACTTGGGATCAAGGCTTAGGAGATCATGTTCAAGCTTGTACCCCTTAACCTTATCAACCTTGCCATGCAAAGTAGCAAGCTTATCCCAAGCTTCCTTGGTTGTAGTACATTTATCAACATGGAAAATGAGATCATTTGAAATGAACTTTCTAAGTGTGCCCAATGCCATAGAAGTTTTAGTGAGACAATCCATATATGCAGTTGGATCTGCCTTAGGATCTGTAGGTGCAGTTATGGTTCCATCAATATAGTAAATTAAACCTTTTTACATTAGTTTACTCCATGCACGTACTTTCCATGTAGCATAATTATGTGCAGTTAAGAATGGAACTTTAGATGAACCCATGATGGAATGCAAGAGCATAAGAGAGAAAATAGGCACAATCACACAATAGACACCCCCCCAAATTCACTCAATCAAAGCACCCCCCCCCCAAAAAAAAGATGATTTTGGCACTTTATAATGCAATGCATGTACAATAGGCCACTTGCAACTTGGCTAAGTGGACTTATGATTTCTAATTTACAACTTGCCAAAAATAGGCTGAGAATAGACTAGAACAAATAAGAAAAGACCTAAATTTAGATCTATGCAATACAAGTGCCAAATAGGCCAAAAAAGACCATATGCTGAAAGTACAAAATCCACTCAATATCACTTCAAATTGATTGCAGATTCAAGAATTAGACAAAAAATCATGCACTTTAAAAAAAACAGCACCTGAGAAGGAGTTTGTATGTGCTTGTACGGAGCCCTGGAAGTTGCAGAAATGAGGATTGGACAAGTACAGTGTTGAAAAACTAAAAATTCTAGAAAATATGTCCACCAAAATCAGAAACCAACCACATGGTTGCGAAGTACATGAAAAATTAGCCCAAATAAAAAATAATTGCTTAGAAAAAGGAGCTAAAATGAGTAAGATATGAGCCTCTGAAGTTGGACTGCGAAATCAAAAAATCCACTAGAGAGGGGGGCAAATTTTTTTTGAACCTACTGACGTCACACTGACATCATCATATCATGTGATTAAAATTGATGGTTTGCCAGCTGTCAAAAAAAGAATATGCTTCTTCGGGAAGAATATTCGCTGGAACTCTATGCTTAATTTTGACGTTTGAATGGACGTCGCTGGACGCTATCGAATTTGACCAGAATCTGCAACAGAATCAAAATATTCTTTAGGCGTTGGAATCTTCACACTTATCGACGCTGGATTTCAAAGAAAGTCCTTAGTTTTTGAAATGAAGAGGGCCAGATTTTTGTTCAATGTCGCTGGATGGACTTTGACACCGGAGGTTGAGTGGGGCGCGGGGGCCAGGCCGTAGGCCATGTGGCGCCCGCTGGCCCACGCGTAGGTACTGCCTCTGCGCAGTAATGGGTACAGGGTACACAGGCACCTGTACTCAGAAATTCTTTTTTAATTTTTTTTTTTAAAAATTGAGATTTTTTTATTTATAAAAATAAAAAAAAAGCAAATACAATATTTGATTTATAAAAAATGGAAAAGAACCCAGAATACAAATTTTAAGAGTTTATTTTTTTTTTTTAGAATTTTTCTAAAAAATTTCAAAAATTCTCATGAATATTTTTTTTTTGCAGAAATATTAAAACTGGAATGTTTTTCAGAAAATATTTTTTCCAGAATTATAGAAATTTTCAAAAAATTGAAAAAATACCCAAATTGGCGAATTTTTTCGATCTAGAGTTCCTGGTGTCGGATTTTGACGAAACGAAAGGCAATCCCAACTGGAAACAACCTTCTAAATCTGAATTTGAGGTCAGATCTGGTCTAGAATGCACCAAAATATCATTGCTCCTTAGATTTTCCTGTTAATCACCTTCACACGAGCTAAGACCTCCCAACAATGGCTATGCAAAGAACCTCCAACCGCTCTGATACCATGCAAGAACTTATGAAAAAAAAAAAAGGATCAAGAGACTAAACATAGCACAAAAGAGAGAGAAGATGAGAGAATATGAAGATTGTATTCTCAATATGCATGAAGATGTACAATTACAAGTATGTACAAGGCTTGCTTATAAAGGCAAGCTAGGACACAATGAAGGGGCATGAATGAGACAAGTGTCCCAATCATATGAAGGGTAGGTAGAAAGAAATAATAGATAATTCCATAAAAGGTGGATCACCCACCTAAAGTGGAATTATCATGCCTCGAAAAGTGGAGATAAAAAGGTGATAACTAGATCACACCACAAAGAGTGGAATTTCTCCTACACACACTTCCCTAAGTGTCCTACTCATATCTCTCAATGTATGCACAAACCTATATGCAAGATGCAAATAACTAGGTGTCACAAGTGCAGACTATAATGATATGCATTCCCTAAGTAAGATTAAGTAAAGTGTAATAAGTAAAATACTTATTTACACCAACAAAAATAATATCTCGAAACGACCACACACTTCCTTAAATAAATTTTATTCTTCGAATGAAGAGTAAACACTAGATCGGCCAAACCTAATGAAAACACAAATAATCATTGATGTACATGCTTCCCAACAAGAAGATGACACACAGACACTACAACACACTTCCTTATGCATGAGGATACACTTTAGAATCTTCCAGATACATCCTCAGTAAAAATAACAAACTTCAACTATTGAACATCTTTCACCAGTCCAACTAGACTGTATAAACTCACACTGAAATACTGAAACATGACTTCCAAATCACCAATCTTCAAGCCACTTTTCTAGAGCATAGAAAATACCTTCACAAGACATATTCCAGATCTGCAAGATCCGAAACAAAATAGAGAAAAACTATAGTGCAACAATATTTCTCCCAATCCATAGAAGACCAACTTTACCAGAACAGTTCACATACTAGTGAATGTAACTTTCACGTACCATCAAACCAAAAGCTAAAACTCAGGAGGTATCGCCACTAAATAACCATTATCAAACCTTCAGATCCACACAAGCATAGGATCAACACAAGAGAAATGCAGAGCACATACCAGAGCAAACTCTGAACACTTTCATCATTATGACTTCTCTTCTTTATTTAATTTTCTCAAAAGCACTTGGAAACTCATCGAACCAACACATCTGCAACATTGAAAAGATAGCTCCATGTACTCACAACATCTCAGTAACATCTTGGCTATACATGTACAATCTGCAACATACTGAACTGTGTTAACATCAATGAAAACATTAATGACAACACCACAAAACTTTCTCATACTTGCAACAATCTCCCCTTTGTCATTGATGGAACACATGATGTGAAAAACCATCAAAGACAAAAAAAATTACACGCTATCCCGGGAGAACACCTTCTCTTCTTGTTCACCTATTTTTCACATGACTTTCTCTACCCCTTTGAAATCAATGGAAAAGATCAACAACACTGATTACTCCCCCTTAGGAGTACACCCATGGTGCAACAATGAAAACCTTTTCTACTCCCCCTGCGGAGTAGACCCATTTATCAGTCCGGATAAATGAAGAATATGTGAATTCACTGGACTAATGCACTTCATGTGCACCTAGTTAGGAGGGCCAATGACCCCCAACATCTCCCTAAGATGCTCAAAATTATCCTTTGGAAGAGCCTTAGTAAATATGTCTGCAATTTGTTCCTTTGTTGTCACATACTCCAATTTGACTTCATTCTCCAACACTTTTTTCTCTCAGGAAATGATACTTGATAGATATATGTTTTGTTCTTGAATGCATAACCAAGTTCTTTGAAATGTTTATTTCACTTGTGTTGTCACATAAAATAGAAATAGGCTCATCACATACCACACCAATGTCCTTCAATGTCTACTTCATCCATAAAACTTGTGTGCAACAGAATGTTGCAGCAATATATTATGCCTTTGTTGTGGATAAAGAAACTGATTCTTGTTTTTTGCTCAACCATGAAACTAATCTTCCACCAAGAAAGAAACCACCACCACTAGTACTCTTCTGTTCATCTACACATCCGTCCCAATCAACATCTGTATAAGCACTTTGGGTGAAATCATCACTCTTCGGATACCATAGTCCATAATCCGATGTAGCTTTAAGATATCTAAATATCCTCTTTATAGCTATGACATGTGCTTCTCTAGGATCTACTTGGAATCTAGAAACTAAACATATTGCATGCATAATGTATGGTCTAGTAGCAGTAAGGTACAACAGTCTTCCAATCATAGATCTATATTTGCTTTGATCAGACTTAGCAGATTCATCATCTTTGCTCAGTTTACATCCAGTTACCATAGGAGTACAAACTGGTTTGGAATCATCCATCTCAAACTTTTTCAATAGTTCTTTTACATACTTAGATTGTGAAATGGATATCCCTTTATCAGTTTGATTCACTTGTAGACCAAGGAAGAAATTCAATTCACCGATCATAGACATCTCAAATTCTTTTTGCATCTCTTCAGCAAACTTTTTACACATGCCTTCATTTCCACCAAAAATGATATCATCAACATAAACAACTACTATCAACATTTTGTTACCTTGCACTTTGAAGTAAAGATTTTTCTCAGTAGAACCTTTGTCGAATCCTTGCTTTGTTAGATATATGTCCAGTCTTGCATACCAAGCTTTGGGAGCTTGCTTCAATCCATACAATTCTTTCTTCAACTTACAAACCATGTCTGGTTTGTTAGACAGCTAAAACCCTTTAGGTTGCTCCATGTACCATTCTTCCTCCAACTCACATTCAGAAATGTTGACTTAACATCCATCTGATACACTTTGAAGTCCTTGTGAGTAGAAAAAGCCAAAAACATCCTAATAGCTTCCATTCTGGCCACAGGGGAGGATGTTTCTTCAAAATCTATACTTTCAACTTGTGAATATCCTTTGCATCCTAGTCTTGCCTTATTCCTTACAACTTCTCCACTTTCATTTAGCTTATTCCGAAACACCCATTTCGAACCAATCACATTTTTATTCACAGGCCTAGGGACTAGTTCCCATGTCTAATTCTTTTCTATTTGCTGAAATTCTTCTTTCATAGCTCTCATCCAAATCTCATCTTCACATGCTTCACTTACAGATCTGGGTTCAATTTTAGATAATAGACACAAATTTACCTCTGTTGCAACTCTGCTTCTTGTCTTCACACCTTCACTTTTATCTCCAATTATCTAATCCTTCAAATGATTCTTTTGAACATACGTAGGAGTTATGATAGCAAGTTCTGGTTCATTTTCTTCTTCTCCTTCTTCTTCTTCTTCCACTTGTTCTTCTTTCTCTTCATCTTCCTTCTCCTTGTTTTCTTCAGGTACATGTCCATAGATAGGATCATTAGGTTCAACTTCACTTATTCAATAGGTCTGCATATGTCTTCATCAATTTTTACATTAACACTTTCAATGATCTTTCTCAGCCTTTTGTTAAAGCATCTGTATGCTTTGCTAGTAGTAGAGTGTCCAAGAAAGATTCCTTCATCACATCTAGCATCAAACTTTCCAATATTTTCATTGTCTCTTTTAATATAGCATCTGCTTCCAAATACCTTAAAATACTTCACAGCAGGTGTCTTACTAGTCCATAACTCAAAAGGTGTCTTAGTGTTGTATCTAATTTGGACTCTGTTAAGATCATAAAAAGCAGTGTGTATTGCTTCTCTCTAGTACACATCTGGTACATTTGACTCTTTCATCATGGTTCTAGCAGCTTCCTGTATAGTTTTGTTTTTCCTTTCAACTACACCATTTTGCTGAGGGGTTCTCAGAGCAGAAAACTGTCTTTTTATGCTATGTTGTTCATAAAATGCATTAAATTCACCATAAATGAATTCACCACCTCTATCAGATCTCAAACACTTGATTTTCAAATTTACTTCATTTTCCACTCTTGCTTTGAATACCTTAAACCTATCCAGAGCCTGAGTCTTTTCTCTAAGAAAAGAAACCCATGTCATTCGAGTATAATCATCAATAAGCAACATGAAATATCTATCACCATTCAAGCTTCTAGTTCTAGTTGAACCACAGAGATTAGTATGAACTAACTCCAACATTCCGGTAGTAGAGTGCTCTTTTCCCTTAAAGCTACATCTTGTTTGTTTCCCTAATTGACAACTTTTGCAAATAACATTACCAGGTCTTGTGATTCTAGGCAACCCTTAAACAATCTCCTTTGCACTGATCTTGACCAGGGTATCAAAATTTACATGTCCCATTCTCTGGTGCCATAACCAACTTTCACTGATTTGAGATACAAGACAATGACCATCAACTCCTTTCAACTGATAGATGTTTCCATGAGTTCTTCTTCCAGCAACAATCATATCTCCACTTTCAGATCCTTTTTTGATTTCACAGGTATTGTTCTGAAACACAAGTTTGAAACCATTGCTACACATCTGACCAACACTCAAAAGATTATGCATCAAACCCTTCACATAATATACATCATCAGTACTATGCACTCCATCAAAACTAATTAAACCTTTCCCACAGATCTTAGCTCCTAAATCATCACCAAACATAACTAAACCACTATCATATTTCTCAAGTTTAGTGAACTTACTCTTATCTTCGGTCATGTGATTAGAACATCCACTATCAATTACCCAATAATCTTCATCTTGTCTTGCATGAAAAGTGGTAACAAAAGTACCTTCCATCTTATTTCTCTTATTCTCTGGAGCCTTCTTGCTTACACATCTTCCAGGGTTAGTGGATATAGATTTACTTTCCAAAGCTAAGAATAAGCATTCACTATCATCAACCTCATTCTCAGACTCATCATCAAAAATTCATGCTTCTTCTTTAACATAGTACAACTTCTTATATTTCTTATCCTTCCTATCCTTATCCTTATAATCCTTGTTCTTCTTATGCACAGCTCTATTCAGACATCTCGAAGCATAATGACCAATATTATCTCAACTAAAACATTTAAAGGGCAACATACCTTTATACTTTCCAGTGCCTTTCTTCAACTTCTTGGTGAAGTTTGCTTCCAACTCATCAACACCATCACTATCCGATTCTTCTTCAATCTTCAATGCTTTAAATGTCATTTTTGTCTTTTCTTTTATCTTGTCTTCTTTCTGGAACTTCCTCAACTCAAATGCTTGCAAGGTGCCGAACAACTATTCCAAAGTGTAAGTCTTAGGATTATATACTTCTTTAATAACTGAGATCTTATCACTGTAGCACTCTGGTAGGGTTATCAAGATCTTCTCAATTATATCTTCATCTGATAGTTTTCCTCCTTAATTTCTAACTGCATTTGCAGTCAGTTAAACTCTCTAAAACAAACTTGTAAACTCTTCACCTTCTTTGATCTTCAGATTCACAAATTTGTGCTCCGCCGCCAGCTTCTTTGTCAATTTCACTCTTTCATTTCCTTCATACATATCTCCCAACTTCTTCTAGACTTCATATGAAGTTTCCAAAGAAGAAACCTTCGTTCGCTCATTTTTAGATAAACCACTGCAAATAGCATACTTCGCCTTCTCATTATCTTCATAAGCAGAGATCTCATCTACAGTAGTAAGACCATCAGATGGGGGTGTATACTTTGTCTCAACAGCCTTCCAGGTCTTGAAACCAAAGGAAATGATATATCCTTTCATTTGTACCTTCCAATCGTTGTAGTCAGTTCCATCAAACATAGGGATCGCCAACTTGTGCTCCATCGGATCTTCCTTAAGTGATTAATCTCAACAAGGAACCAAAGCTCTGATACCAATTGTTAAACAGGTGCAGGACAACTGAGAAGGGGGTGAATCAGTTGTCACACAATTCAAACTTAAACTCAACACTTATTAACTCCACAACCACACTATTTTTTTATTAAGAGCATGAAACATAAATAATAGAAATAAAATCAACACAATGACCACCAGATTTTTACATGGAAAATCCAATGAGGGAAAAACCATGGTCAAGGTTAACTCACAATATAAATATTATAAAACAAAGGCTCACTGCCAAGGGCTCATTGCCTAGAAGAGGACTCATTGTCCAAGTACAAAGGCTCATTGCCTACAAAAAGGGACTCATTGTCCATAGAAAGGACTCACTCTCCAATAGAGAGGCTCATTGCCTATAGATACAAAAGAGAACAAAAAGATCCACCACAAAAATTAATGCACATCCGTAGGATTGCAGAAACCTTCAGATCACTGCCTTCAACACAATGAAGTACTGCTATCTCAACTCACTCACACACACTTCTGCTCTTATGATTTATGGCTCACTTTCATTACTTTGCATCACACTATCATACAACTCTTCACAATTCAACTTGTTTTTATACCATCCTCAACCTTAGATACTTTCTCCAATGTCAGCCACAAAAACCTCATTTCATAAATTCAAATTAGGTCGGCAACTCAAAATTCCTGCAGTGGAAAGGAATGAGAGTGGACCAATAAAAAAACATTTTTCAAGATCAAAAATAATATCTCAAAACAACCACATGCTTCCTTAAATAAATTTTATTCTTCGAATGAAGTGTAAACACCAAGTTAGCCAAGCTTAATGAAAACACAAATAATCATTAATGTACATGCTTCCCAACAAGAAGATGACATGTGGATGCCATGAAACACTTCCTTATGCATGAGGATACACTTCAAAATCTTCCAGATACATCTGCAACAAAAACAACAAACTTCAATTACTGAATATCTTTCACCAGTCCAACCAGACTGTATAAACTCACACTGAAATACTAAAACATGACTTTTGGATCACCAGTCTTCAAGCCACTTTTCCAGAGCACAAAAAAGACCTTCACAAGACATATTCTAGATCCGCAAGATCTGAAACAAAATAGAGAAAAACTACATAGCAACAATATTTATCCCAGTCCACAGAAGACCAACTTTACCATAACAATTCACATACCGGTGAACGTAACTTTCACATACCATCAAACCAGAAGCTAAAACTCAGGAGGTATCACCACTAAATCACCATTATCAAACCTGCAGATCCACACAAGCATAGGATCAACACAAGAGAAATGCAGAGCACATACCAGAGCACACTCTGAAAACTTTCATCATTCTAACTTCTCTTCTTTATTTAATTTTCTCAAAAGCACTTGGAAACTCATCAAAACAACACATTTGCAACACTAAAAAGATAGCTCAATGTACTCACAACATCTCAGCAGCATCTCAGCTATACATGTACAATCTACAACATATGGAACTGTGTTGACATCAATGAAAACATTAATGACAACACCACCAAACTTGCTCATACTTGCAACAGTTGTCTCATTGCATGAGATTAAAACACTTGTCACTATCTTGTCAAATCCACATGTAGGGTTTGCATGTGCAATACTTTTATAGAGTTTGTACGTTCATTTGTAATATTGATCCAGGTTATTTGCATTAATACAATTCTCAAGTTATTGAGCAAAATCTTGCTTTTGATCTTCTCTATTGTGATAGGTAATTGCTTGTAGGTGTTTCATGGTAGATGTGGATTGAATCAATCAATTCTAATGAGAACGACCACTTTCCACTCCCCTTCATTAACTAAGTACTGATTCATTAGTAGGCAAGAAGTACTTTTTATTTCTTGATGGATTTAGTGGATACAACCAAATTAAGATTGCCTTTGAAGACCAGGATAAGACAACTTCCACACGCCCTTGGGGCACATATGCTTATTTTTTCCTATCATCTGGGTTGTGTAATGCACTAGCCACCTTCCAAATGGTAGTGCTGAGTATATTCTTAGACTTTGCACATGATTCCATGGAGGTTTACATGGATGATTTCATGACTTATGGGAATACATATGATGAAACACTTGGCAATCTAGAGAAGGTGCTAAAAATGTGTCAAGAACATAACTTATCCTTGAGTAATGAAAAGTAATTCATGATGATGACAAAAGGGATTGTATTAGGATATTTTTTGTCAAATGAAGGAATTCAAGTGGACTCCAACAAAATTGAAGTGATCTCAACACTCCTTGTGCCTCAAAGACAAAAAGATGTTAGAAGTTTCCTAGGACATGTTGGGTATTACAAGAGATTCATTTAGGAATTTAGAAAACTTGTAGCTCCACTATTTGTTTTACTGTCCAAAAATGTAGAATTCGAGTGGAGAACTACTTGTCAACACTCCTTTGAAGCACTCAAGGTACCATTGACCAAAACTCCTATCTTGAGAGGATCAAATTGGACCTTACATTTCCATATCCATATAGATGCTTCTGATTTTGCTATAGGAGTTGTGATTGGGTAGAAGGAAACAAAGAGTATGTCATAAAGTACATCAGTAAAAATTTACAAGGGGAAGAACTCAAATATATAGTGACAGAGAAGGTGATGTTGACAGTCGTATATGCAATAAAAAAATTCAGGCATTATATTACAAGATATCTAGTGTTCATACATACTGAACATACAAAAATAAGGTATCTAATGAACAAACCAATGGTTTGTGGCAAGCTTGTCAGGTGGTTATTGTTACTTCAATAATTTGACATTACCATTATGGATAAGCTAGGTAAAGCATGTTGAAAAATGAGGTGTTTTTTTAGCTTAATACTTTGTAAAACTTTAATATTGCTGATCTAAGTAAGCTCTTTCTTTGTTACATATATTCTTTGTTACATATATTCTTTGTGGGTGATTATCTTGATTAATTCATTTTACTATTGTAGAATGAAGAGAGAAGTTGATAGAAGAACAAGACAGGATATTAGAAAGATCACACAAGATGTACCGTGGAGAAACCCTTTCGGGGAAAAACTCCACCAAGAATTATTCTATTATTCAATCTTTGAATTACAATAGCTCCAATTCTTGCTTGAGAATGTTTCTTCTGTCTTTACCAATCTTCTTCACACCTGCAATAACAATTATCAAAACTCTCTTCAACTTGAATGAGATATAGAGACAATATGCAACCTTGTAATCTCCAAATGGTGATAATTACAATGCACAAGCTCAAGCCCTTGAAAAGGTACGCCATATTGCTTCAAGTTGAGTTCTACCATGAAGACCAAAGCTTAGAACATGTGCTTTACCCATTTGGGTGTCCCAAACTAAAGCTACAACTCATCCTTTACTTTGGTGATAATTACAAAGCTCTTCCTCAAATATGGCACCCAAAAGATGGTCCCACTTAATAGAGCCTTCAGAAATATCTTATCATGCATTGGAGTTAATTCCAAGAAAGCATCTTGGGCGCCCAAGTTGGCTCCAAGTGATTTCTAGTTAACTAAAACATTTACTCCATACCATTCCCAAAGAATGGTCATCCCCTGTTAACTGGAGGTAGTCCCTGTTATCTGTCATACAACTGAATGTTTATTAGCCATGCATTCCAAGTTAACTAAAGTTAACTAACATACAATTGAAACTAACTGAAGACAACTGAACCATAACTAAACTGAACTGAACTAAACTAAACTAAACCGATTCTCAACTGAACTGAACTAAACTAAACTAAACTGATTCTCAACTGAACTAAACTGAACTGAACTAAACTGATCTGAACTGAACTTAACTGAACTTCAAGCATGCAAACATCAAATCCTAACTCCTAGGATCTTTTCATGCATTCAAAAGTGTTAATTGTTACTTCGTACAGTTAACTAAACACAAGGTGAGTTTCACCTTACCATGTGGGTGTCCCATGTGCCCCTATTATTTAGGAACTCACTATGGACGCCCTCACATGCTTCTTACATTTATAATTAATTACAAATGTCAATAATCATGATTATTTCATCAAATATTAATCTCATCCTAATCTTAGTGTTGTTGAACACATTCCAAGAATCTAGGAGATACATGAAATAATTAATGTTTAGGATTTGCAATTAAATGGCAACCTATTTCCAACAAAGCAAATGTAGTGGCATATTTTCTATCCAAACTACCAACCAAATCAGAAGATGTTGTTGATGACTCCTTCCTAGATAAGCGTTTATTTGCTCTATCTTTGCATACACCTTGGTATGTAGATATTGCCAACTATCTTAGAGTAGGACAGACACCACCCCATTTCTCACCAAGAGAAAAGAGGTAATTGGTTTATAAGAGTTTTACTTGCTCCTAGATAGCTAGATACTTATTCTACAAAGGCCCAAACAACATAATGAGGAGAGGTATCAGAGAAGATGAAGTATATGATATCCTAAAAGCATGTCATGATGAACCTTATGGAGGACACTTTACAACAAAGAGGACAATTCTTAAGATTCTCAATACTAGCTACTATTGGAAAACTCTTCATAAAGATGCAATGAAGTACACTAGGGGCTATGATAAGTGTCAAAGAATGGGAAGGCCAACCAAAACAGATGAAATTCCATTGCAACCATAATTAGAAATAACACCATTTGACAAATGAGGATTAGACTTTATTGGCCCCATATCACCAACATCAAACAACAAAGAGTACATACTAGTATGGATAGATTACCTTACAAAGTGGGTGGAGGTTAAGGCTCTACAATTTGCAAGAGATGGTAATGTGGTAAAGTTTCTCTATGAGGACATATTCTAAGGGAGATTGTCATAGACCAAGGACCCTAGTTTACATCAAAGTTGATCACAAAATTGGTTCAAGAGTATGAGAGACCAGACATAGGAAGTCAACACCTCACTACCCTCAAGCTAATGGACAAGTTGAAGTCACAAATAGGGAAATTGAAAACATCCTCACAAAGACAGTGCAAATTCATAGGAAGGGTTGGGTAGCTAGGTTGAATGAGGTAGTTTGGGCCTATAAGACAACTTAGAAGACCACAACCGGATTTACACCATATGAATTGGTGTATGGGAAGAAAGCAATACTTCTTATAGAATTTGAGTATAAAACATTGAGGACAACAGTTACATTGGGAATGGACTTGTCCACAACTCAACAGGAGAGATTACACAACCTAGATGCACTTGATGAAATCATAATGGAAGCCATACACCACACTGAAGTTTTCCAGAATCACAAACTGTGTTGGCATGATCAGTTCATAAAGACAAAGGAATTTAGTGTAGGTGATTGGGCTCTCCTTTATGACTCCAAATATAAAGACTACAAAGGGAAATTATAAACTAGATGGCTTGGTCCATTAAGTGTTTCCAAATAGAGCAGTACAACTACATACAATTGATGACATAAAGTTCTCATTACTGGTTAATGGACATAGATCAAAGCTTTAAAAAAATCCATTGTAGAAGGATGACTTCCTTCTATCATTAATTCAATAGTTTGAACCTACACTTGATAATTCAACAACAAAGACTTCAAGTTCCATAAATGAATTAGTCAATGAGCTACATAGCTCACCAACTGATGTTTCATAAGTATAATTCCACCACCTCTTTCAAATGCACACACTACACGTGATAAAATACAACATTCATTTTTTGGAGTAGTTAAAGAAGCAATAGGGACCTGTAGCATCATGCTTGAAGGAAACAAACTTTCAAAAGGGATCTCTTACTACAAGCGTCCATAGCACTTGTCTGGTAGTCATTTCACATTACCACCCACATTCACTATATATCTATCATTTTATATCCTATTCCTCTGACATGCAACCAAACACATTTCATTTCATCACATGTTGCTTCTTATATCCATTCACACATAGCATTTCTACCACCTTTCTTAATTACCACATACCATGCATTCATTTTATCTCACCTATTTTGTATTCTCCACAACCTTTTCATTTCATCATCACTGTGCATCATGAACACACTATCATTCATTTCAAATTGCATTTGCATGAAATTCATTGCAATTATGACAAGTCATTTCACATTCCACTACATGCAGGCATCAATCACTTTGATGAGTTAAGTTTCACTTCACCAGCATTTTACAGGTACACACATTAACTTATCATAATTTACAAAGATGATAATTGAATTTTTGCATGTTTATACATTAATTCGTGTATGCTTCGTATCTTAATTGATATTCCACTATATTTCATTTAACCCTTTCACCAAAATCATACCACTAAGTGAGGGCACTTAGTATCTTTAGTTGGGGGGAGGGGTATTCTTTATTTTCTTCATTTTCAAAAACCACAAACTTTTTGTAGCCTTTTTCCCATTTTATTTTCCTCCAATTTCAAACAATACAAGATTAGAAAGAAAAAGAGTTAAAGATAGCTAAATTGAGAGGTTACATCATACAAATATAATGGAATTGGTGTAGTTGGAGTGACAGACAAGAGATTGAACCAAAACAAAGAAAAATTAAGGAATTGTAGAATAGTGGCAATATCATGGGAGGTTACATTATTCATAGGGAACCAACAACAACACACCGAGCTGTTAGAAGATAGGTTGGTATTACCCATTTTTCAACATGTTGGTTGGTTGGAGTATTTATTGAAACTCACGAAGTTCAATGAGGTCATGACACAATAGTTTTCTGTCACGTTACAAAAAAATGAAGCAATTGTGAGAGGCTTAAGGGTAGATGCTTTAGAGGCTGCCATTGCTAAAGTATCAAGACTACCATGGGAAGGAGAAGATCTTATAGTGAGATCAAACACTGTTGATACCATAAATGAATTCAGATAGATAGGAGAAAACCTAGACTCATCTTCTCAAGGTACTAAAATATATCTTTACCTTGGGTCTAGGATTTAGTTTCTTCTTACATGGTCAAGTATTTAACCTGTGATGGTAGAAAATTCTTGTTGTATATAGTTCATTTTAAATTGTTGAGTCATCTTCACCATGATAGGTATGTGAATGTCCCAAATTTCTTGTATAATTTTTAAAAAGAATGGAATTTGGGTATAAAAAGAAAAAGGAACAATTCAACACTATCTCATTTCTACTTGGTCGCATTACCAATAAAAAGGAGTTTGAGGACTTAATTTCCACATGTTTCTTGGGAAATTTTCCTCAATTATAATAATATTAACAGTATCCTTAAAGAACCTGTTGTCCCAAAAATAGTAGAGGAACCTGCTATATCAAAAAGGAAAGTGCCCTCTGACTCCCCTGCTGTATCACCTAGCTGCAACATGGAAGAGCCAGAGGAGCAAGGCTTGTAGGATACTTAGCCTACAACCTTTGTTGAGCAACTGCAATAGAGGATAAGGAAAAAGACCTTGTTTCTAGAAAAACATAAAGAGCCAAGAAAAGGAAAGGTGGTTCTTCTTCTACTCTTGTGAGAGTGAAGAAAAGACCAACACAACCTAAAAGGCGATCACACCACTGAAGAGAAAGGGGGCCATGAGAGGGTCAGTTAAAAAGTAAGAGGAGGAGGATGTTGTAATGGTTGAGACAGACTCATAATTGAAGGGGAATTCCCCTGGAAATATAAATGCACTGATTAACCATACATGGTATTATACAAGTACCTCTAACTCTTATTCAAAGGATGCATTTGTAGCAAGGAAAATGAGAAGAAAATCCCCAAAGATCCCTAATTCAAAGGGTTGTAAATATACCAGCACAATGGGGGATGATGATTAGTTCTTGAAAAAATATGAAGAACTATTTATAGAAGAAAGAAGTAATGGTAAAGAATTGCAAGAGGCTATGGAGAGGATAAAGCAATTGGAGGAATTGGTAAGATCACGCTAGTAGAGGGACAGTGAAAGGGACACAAAGATCAAAGAATTAAAGGAAAAGCTGTATAAATTTGAGCATGGTTCAAATTGGAGATCCTTGCACAACTTGCTATGGTTGAGGTAGGAAATAAAGAACCAGTGTCTCCATAAACAATTCCTAATGATATAACCCCCACTAGTCCTACCATAGTGTCCTTGGGTGTGGAATTATGGAAGAGAACCCAATATTTCCCTCAACAAAAGAAAGATTGGGAGAGAAAAAATTGAGCTAATATATAACCACACCTGGGCACTTGAACAACAAGAGACAAGTCAAAATACTGAAAGTAAGAATTGGTGAGATAATAGATAAAGCTACCCATATGCTAAAATACAAACCACTTGTAAGGGTGTATGCATTATTTTTGCAAGAAAAATATTATTGTTTTTATTTTAGTCAACTGATTAGTGATTTTCCAATTTCCATGAATAAGAAATTTGTGTTTTTAGATACTTTCTTTAATTCCACACCTGATATGCAAGACCGGTTATGTGAGTTTTACTTGCATAACTTTGTTCTCTCGGATGAAACAAAATGGAATCCACTAATATTTTTGGGAGACCTAAAAATTAGAGCATTGGCCTCTTACATCAGGAATGAATAGAAAAGGGGTGAGATCTTACAAAAATACAGTGAGAAGGAAAATTCCATTGCTTTAAAACTTTGAAAAGAATCAAAGGATCCTAATGTAGTTATAGAACAGTGGTCAAATCTCCTGGATTATAAAGGTATAGTAAGAAAGATAATGATCATCAGAGAAAATGTTTATATCAAAATGAAGCAACCAGCTAGAAGACCCATCCATCAAGCCTTTAAGTTTATACAAAAAATATTGGAAGAGTTAACCCCTGAATTGAAGAAAAAGGAACCACACTCCCTATATAATTTTGTAGCTATTATCAAAAGGTCTCCCTGATACATAGATATTGCTAGGGATAATGGACTTAAATGGTCTCCACTTACCTTTCATCCACCCATTCTCCTTTATCTAGTGCTACATTGGACAAGGATAAAGTGTGTGGAAGAGGAAAGGCAAAGACTATCAGATTGACAAAACTTTCATGCTACCAAGGCTACTATCTAAGGTAGGCAAAGGGAGTTGATGTTGTAGCAAATTTTAGGGAGATAACTCTATAATATAACCTTTGTCCTTAAAAGTTGCTAGAGAATAAGCAAATACTCTAGCTGGGGGGGATGATGGGCCTGGTTAATAGCTATTTTTCTTCCATTTAGTTCATATCTTTTAACATTTCAAGTTGCTTATTTCATGGACATTCCTAAAACTTATATATCTTTTATATCTTTTATGCAATCTAAACTGGACTTTGATATGTGGAAATGTAATTATGATATGATGATGTTTGCATGGATAAATGTGTGAATATGTATGAAATTTAATATGATTATGTGTTTAATTCATGTTTGTTAATAGTGTGTATACTTTAGATGAAACTAACCTCTTGCAGCTAGAAGAATTGTAACCCTTAGCAACTGAAGAGCTCAAAACATGGCCAAAGGATTCTAGATAGATTGCAGGGGAGAGTCAATAACGTTGAGAACATGATAGTTACAAGAAATTATGAAAGTGATCATTGAAGTGGTCAATCGTGAGTTACCAAATCATCCAATAAGATGACAGAAGGAAGAAGTTTGCATTGATCAAGAAGCCAATGTGACAGTTTTCACAGAGCACATCTCTATCAAATCGTTAGGGAAAAACTTCAATTCTATTTGTCTTCTTCTGTATTTTTCAATTATGGTTTCAGTTGCAAAGACTAGTCCTCTCCCTATTTTGAAGGAGAGTGGACATCTACATTTAGTTTTTTTTTTAGTCCTTATGCAAATAAAACTCCTCCTGAGCCTATATATTTGGATCAGTGGTTGAGGAGCAGATCTAGTTAGAGGATATATGTTTTGATAGTTCCAATTTTTGCTTCAAAGATAATACTTCATTGTTAGTTTTATTTTATTCAGTTACAATGGATATGCACTCATGAATGAGAGATTTGTGAAGATTCTTGTCATGTTGTGAGAGTTCAATTATATGCAATGAAGATATTCCAATTTACTATTATGATTAGTTGATTCAAGTAGCACATATTTTATTTCCCCTGTGGGAACAACTTGAGTAAGGGCCACTCAAGGTACTATTCACCCACCTTAATTTCTATTATTAGATTAGAAGATTACATTGTTGCATTCATTTCAAGTAGATTCTCAATTACATGCACATGAATGATATCTTGTATCATGAATTATGCTCTATAATGTGTCTTTGAGTCATTCTCTAGAGAGTTCAATTAGTTAGCAGTAAGAATCAATAGTGTTATTAGATTGCAGAATTCAGGTTTAGTAGTTAACAGTTACAGTGTTAAGCTGAACCTGTACCTGTAGCATCAGTAGCAGATTAAGTTATTCCCCTTGTTTTGCAAGTTAACACTTTATTTACTTTTCCAACCTTTATTGTTTCCCTGTACATATGTAAACCACCTATACTCACTGATATAGGTCATGTAGAGTCTGTGAATGCACATATAGTGCTAGCATCATCAAAAGCTTACAAAGCCCTGGTTGATAATTAAATGAAGTCTTTATGAGGGTTTAATGAACTATTTAGCTTGGAACTCCTCCTCTGATTTGTTTTTGTAACGCCAAGTTGATTGGGCATTAGAAAGGCCTTACACCTACAATATAAAATATCAATGGAAAGCCAAAGTAGAATCATATTTATAGAGTTGCATCTGCCTATTCACATAACACATCCACCCAAATAGTAACACATCCACCTCTGTAGAATATGCATTTACGTAAAATTGCTCAAAAAATTCAAATTTGATTAAGTGACCTATGACATGGGTCCCACTAGGCATGCCAAAATATGTGCAAGGAAAAGTTCTTCAATAAAAGGAACAACATTATAATAAAAATTAACTAAAACATAAAAAAAAGAAACAATCAGATTAGGCCTAAGAGAACTTGAACCTTCATGTCACATATGTTGAAGCCCTCATTGCATAGATTGGCCCAAAATTATTGATTTTGATGTGTGCTCACTTGATTTTGGCATCATAACGACGTTATTTTGCTCAAGGTTGCATGATTGATGAAGAATGACTAAGTGTTGTTTATATGAGGAGAGGAGAGATGAATTGGATGGCTAGGATTAGCTCTTATAAATTAAATAGGATCAACTTATTTTCTCTTGACTCTACATTCAAACACAAACCAACTAGGGTTTGATTATTGGCTTGCTAGCACAAGGGAGAGCCAATATCCTAGGGTTTGGTTCTTTTGAATTTGTAAAGAGGAGAAATTTGATGTGTATTTTAACAAGTCTATTTGACATAAATCATAGATCTGAAAATATAGTTTATCACATAGATGAAAATGGAAATTGATGAAACAAACGCAGATTTGGAAAAGGGATACAAAGACTAACCTACGATTGAAAATTGGGCTTGAATTAGATGGTCAAGGGTGAGACTTCCCTAGACCAGAAGAGAAGTTTTTTAGGATTTGCAAACTTCATATGGTAGGTTACAATCTGGTCTATTTTTCCTATGACTTGTTGTTGACGAAACTTCCAGATTTGACCTACACACATGAAAAGAGGGGGAAAGGTTGTGCTCTATAGGGGCTTGCCTAGGTCAAACCCTATTTTGGTGTTTCCACCTCCATGAACAACAAATGGTGATGATCAAGAGGCTTACCCTAGGTTGGGCAGAGACCAAATGAACAATAATTGACTAAAATAATAAATGATAAATGGTAATGTTACCTTGGTATGAAATATCTGTCAAAGTGATTTCCACACCATAATTTTCCACCAAAAGTTGTTTGATAGATGCTTGAATGGCTTGAAGACCTGCAATAGGTTAGTACACAAAACACAATAGATTGTTATAGCTAGCATGTAGAGGATAACTCAATACATCTTCACAATAAGTGCATCATAATAGCTTCTTGTTCATAATAATTATTAATGTTCAAATGAGAAGAAAACTTGTTTATATATGCATCCCAATTGACATTTTTTTATTATAGGGTGACCTAGGGTCACTTTAACACACAAGATCGAACCCAAAACATTGAAATTTGAAAAGGGTCACCCTTAGGTCAAGGGAACCCCCATCCTTTATCAGGTGCTTTTCCCCCAAATTTGTCAAGATGACATGGAATTTAATATGTTTTCATAATCTAGCCCCGAAATGAATAAATTATTATTACAATTAATGCTATAGGTAAAATAGGGTGCCAATATAGTGTTAAATTATTAAGGTTGAAAACTTATGATACTATAGTCATATTCATAGACAACATCATGTATCCTCTTCTCATGTTTCTATTTCAATGCCCTACAACATCGAACCATCCATTCTCCAAACATTGATCCATATTGTCCCTCGGGGTAATGTATTGATTAACATATCTCACACCTCATCTTCTACACATTATCATATCCCTCTCATACTAGTTCAACCACATTCAAATCTATTAGTCTATCATACTTCCCACACCTCCTGACCATATTCCACTTATATCCCAAAATCCAGTCAAATTCCCCAATCTTCATTCATTTTGCAGTCCACCTACATAATGCCATCTCAAACTTCTCATGCTCTTGTACCCCCACAAAATTTGATTATGTAGTAAGGCTAATATCCCACTCAACCCCAAAATTATTTATATATTTTCCAACATACCTACATCCCACAAAATCCTTCATATTCAAATCCACCATAAATCCATCTTATCTTAGCATCCCACAAAACTCTTCATACCTCGCTCAACCTCCACAACAATCATACCCCAATCCTCCTCAAAATCAATCTCATCCTCCTCCACCTTCCCACAATCAATATGCCAATCCTCCAATATCAAATCTAGTGGTTCCTCCATCATCATCAATCCTTAATAAAAAAATGGGAAGACATAAAATCCACTCTCAAAGACTTACAAGATGACAACACCAAGAAATCATTCAAGTTTGAAGAATTGTGTCCATATCCTTTTGACTATTCTATTGTAATGGTACCTTTCCCTCAACATTTTGAAATTCCTAAGTTTTATAAATATAAATGGAAAGGTGATCCACATGACCATGTAAGGAGTTTTTCATGGCTTTTCAAGAGGTGGCTTACAATTACAAATATCTCCTTCAATTATTGCCTCATCGTTTGGGGCGTCTGATGAGCCTAGTTTTTGGTTTAGTTTTGGGTAGAATCTATAGTCTATTTGCTCATAGATGTCATGGACTTTAATGCTTAAGTGTTGGTATTGGCATAATGTTTCCCTCAAACCATTGACATTTGACATTACCCTATCTTTGCAAGCTTTAATGATATTTGGCATAATATGTGGGTCATCTATATTGATTTTGCATGCAATTAATGAATGTTTCTTAGAGTGGTTATTGATGTGCAGTTATTATGCATACTAACCTTGGCCTACAGACTTAATATGCCAAGTTATGGAAGACATCACCAGTTGGGCATGCACCATAACGTCCAACTAAGAAGTCACTCTAAGTCAAAGGAAGTCGACAGCAAAGATTCTTCATGCAACTGAACGTAACGGCCTTGTACTAGACCTTAATGATCGAGCACGCATGGGCATTGTTGTTGTGTTGGATCTGCGCTTGACTTGCGTGTTTGACCGAATTCCATACATGCATAACCGGCGTCGCTCCACTTTCCCCTGTTTTCCCTAAATGGCATCCTCCCAGTCATGGAGTTGACTACCTTGTTTAGCTGTAGTATAAATAATAATTTGATGCTCCTTCTTCAAGAGGTTGTGCAATCTGACATTGTACTCCCACTCTCATTTTTAGTGATACAGATACATTACTCTTTGTATGCACGATTTACAGTGAATAAAATAAAGTTTTGAGTTCGAGCATCTGAGTTCTTGTTAGTTTAGAGGATACATATTCAAGGGGGCCAACTTGGCGAGTAATCCATTCTCTTAGTTTAGCATTAGCTTAGTATTACTTGTTGTTTGATACTTAGTTAGCATCGACTATTCCTGCAGCCACTAGAAGTCCATTCTATGTCTATTCCTGTAGCCAAAGCAAATAGAGTAGTCCTTGTTTGTCACACATATTTTCATTCTTGCTCTACATTTCAACTTAAGCATAGTTGTTGGTTGATGTTCAACAATTGTTTTATTTCCTTTCAAGCAATTTACTTTCAGTATTGTGTTTCTTAGTTGTAGAATGCAATGACTACTTGAGCCCCTAGTGCACATATAGTGCTGACCCATTTCAAGTTCACGTCCCTGGGTTGACAAGTTAAATGCACCTTCATGATGATTGAATGGCTATTCAAGTTAGATGTCCAGTCCCTGAATCAAGGTTGTAAAAGCTTAGTTATGAGATCATTGTAGGAGGCCAACATTTTTGGTGTCGTTGTCGAGGATGGTGTCAAGCTAGGAATTTTTTGGAATCATTGGTAGTTTTTGCTGTAGTGTTTTTGAAAGTTGTTCTTAGCATATCTTCATTTAGGAAGTAATGACCCCCCTAATTCTTTACCAATTCTTTGTGTGAGCTGATTGATAGTGAGTGATACTGCATGCATAGAGGAAGAAGAAGGGATGCTTATGGGAGATTCCTTCCTAATAATCCTCATCCATTCCAGCTAGTTGAGTACCAGAACTTGCTAGAGGAAAAATAAGAAGATCCACACCCCTTTGCAAATGCATATCTTGACCTGACCAGCTCTAAAGTCTCCTCGGAAGATCAAAATCAGCGTGAGAACCCCTTTGTCTTAGGACCACATCAAGCAGACATGGGTGATGCAAATAGGAACAGACAAAATCAACTAGCTTTTCCTTTCCCCATTGCTCATCAAAATGAAGTTGACAAAATCAAGAGCATTCCAGCCTCAACACTCCCCAAGTTTTATGGACTTGTGACAGAAGATCCTAATACCTTCTTATTTGAGTTTGACATACTCCGCAAAAGTTATGATTATACTACTGATGCCCATAGGCTTAAGTTATTTCCCACCACTTTGAAAGAGGTTGCATTAAGATGGTTCATGAGTCTAGGCAGAGATACTGTGGAAACTTGGGAAGACATGAAGACAAAAATTCCTTGAGAAATACAAGGAATACTACAAGGGTAGTGACATGAGAGGAGGAGACATTTTCAGGATGCAGTAGAAGGAAGATGAGAGCTTGGAAGATTACATTGCAAGGTTTATGTTTTGCTTGCAAAAATCTCCACACCATGCACTTAATGAGGACTCACAAAAGTTGCTTTTCCTGAGAGGAATCAATGATAGTTGCACTGATGCTTTGGACCTCATGGCGGGAGGAGATATCTCCCAAGTCCCTTGGGAGGATATCAAGAAAATATGCTAGAATTACTCTAGGGCAGCTTCAAATAAAGGGAGAGCTTATCAATCTTCCATGGGTAAGTCAACTACCAATGGAGTTTCAAGAATGGAGATCACTCATTTGCTGGCAGACTTCAAGTAAGAAATTATCAACAATCTAGCTATTTAGCTAGATACACTTCAGGCCAAAAGGGAGCAAGAGGAGGCATAGATGATGTTGACAGAGTATTGTCCCCACTGTAGATGTAAGATGGTAGCTAACCTAGAAATCAAGCAGATCCCACCTGAGTTCAAGCTAATTCAGATTGAAGAAGAATAAGTCTACTATGTTACACAAAGGAAGCCTTGGGCTCCAAGACAAGGTATGCCACCAGATCCACTATCCTATGCTAGACCATATTTTAACTCTTATTCATCTGGTAACCAATGGAAGCCCCCATATCCACCCAGTTATGGAGGATATCCACCACATCCTTGGAGTAACCCTCCAAATGCTTGGCCTAGCCATCAGATTCCTCCACCTCAATGGTAGCAACCTCAGGGGAATTTGCAACAATTTCAAGGGCATTGACAACCACCTCCAGGAAATTGGCAGTAAACAAATCAATGGAGAGGAGGACAACAATGGCCTACTCAAAACACCAGTTACATGCAACCACCTTCTCAGCCTCAACAACCTGCTATAATGCCTCCACCTACTAATCCAAGTTCTAATGCACCTAAACCAACTCATCCCACACCCAATCCTAATAACAAACCACAGCAATAGCCCACATATTCTGTTGATTCGAATCAATTCCCTATATATGTTATGAGTGTAAGTGATATCCATTTGCGTTCAGGAACCAAACTACCAGCCCCTTCCAAGCCCATCATTATTGAGCTTCATGTGGAAGAGGAGGAGGAGCCTCTGAATGATCCTATTAAGCCAAATGCACCTAAAAATCATGAACCAGTCCAAGCCAAGCAGACCGAGCAAGAACCACCATTTCCTTAGAGACTCGAAGTTGCTAAGAAGAAAGAAGAAAAAGAAGATACCACTTTTGACATCCTGGATCAGCTAAAACATATATGTATTGAAATACCCCTATTTCAGGCCATAAAAGATGTTCCAATCTATGACAAAGCTATTAAGGAAGCTTGTCTTAAGAAGCCAGGAAGGAAGAAGAAATACCCAACTACAATTCATGTGGTGGGCCAGCTAGCTGATATCATGTTGGGAAAAGTGACTATTCCCAAGTATAATGACCCAGGTAGCCCTGTAGTAGCAGTTTTCATAAACGGGATTCAAGTGAAGAATGCTCTGATTGATTTAGGGGCAACAATCAATGTAATGACCAAAGACATCCTACAACAACTAAATATTGCAAGTATGAGATCTACTCCTACTATCCTGAAGCTTGTAGATAGCTCTAGTGTTAAGCATGATGGTGTAGTGGAGGATCTTGTGGTAGTTTTAGACTCCTGGGAATATCTAGCATATTTTTTGATTCTTTCTCCTATGGCTACACTAGGCGGGTATCCCATCATTCTTGGAAGGCCTTGGTTGGCAATTACAGATGCCTAGATTGGATGTTGGTCAGGTGACATGACCATTTTAGATGGAAGGAGTACTAAAACTTTTGTTCTTTATCCACCTGCTTAGCCATCTCATGATGAAGAAGATTTTGTATGGCCACAAGTTGGCGAAGAGGCTAAGGAAGTCAATTTTGTGGTGCAGCTTATGATGCTAGGCAAAAGCTCTTTCATTCAGCTCCAAGATGAGGATGAGGTGTTGACTAACATCATTCAAAACCATTATGAAGTGGGGGAAGCATCATCTTCTACTTCAGTCAGGACACTTCTACCTGCTCTTCCTGTAGCCACGGTTCCTGTAGATATTTTTCCTGTAGATGTTCTTCCTGCAACCACTCTTCCTGCAGATGTTCCTACAGATATACTTCCTGCAGCAACAGGTACGTTCCATACATTGCTATCATATGAACTAAAGGTACCATGCATTAATGAAGCAACCATGGTAGAGTTTAACTACACAAGTACATGTGTTAGAGGGAAAATAGCTTAAGGTTAATAGTAAATTGAATGAAGAGTAGCAATTGTTGTTGGAAAATCTATTAAGGGCCCATCAACATGCATTTGCATGGGATTATCACGATATGAGGGGACTAGATCCTAAAATTTATACCTACATAATTTATATCAGATATGATTGCACTCCAGTAAGATAGCCACAAAGAAGGATTAACCCTGCACTAAGAGAATTTGTGAAAGGAGAATTGTAGAAATTGCTAGATGCAAGATTCATCTACCCCATTTCAGATAGTCAGTGGGTGTCTCCATTAGTGATTGTACCCAAGAAAGGAGGGAAGTGGAGAGTTTGTGTCGATTATAGGGAACTTAATGCTGCCACCAAGAAGGATCACTTTCCTTTACCCTTCATTGATTAAGTTCTGGACACACTTGCAGGAAAGTAATACTTCTCTTTTCTAGATGGATTCAATGGCTACAACCAGATTCAAATTGCACTAGAAGACCAGGAGAAGACCACATTTACCTATCCATGGGGGACCTATGCCTATTCGGTACTCCCATTTGGCTTGTGCAATGCACTTGCAACTTTCCAGAGGGCATTCATTAGTATATTTTCAGACATTTCTTATGATTGCATGGAGATTTATATGGATGACTTCACCACTTATGGTGTTGATTTTGATCAATCATTGGAGAATCTTAAGAGAGTCCTACAAATATGTGAGGTTCAAAACTTGTCCTTAAATAGTGAAAAATGCTTCATGATTATGCAAGAGGGTGTAGTTTTTGGCCACTACATCTCCTACAAGGGAATTCAAGTAGATCTTGCAAAAATTGAGGTAATCACAAATCTACCTACATTTGCAAAACAAAAGGATGTTAGGAGTTTCTTGGGTCATGCAAGATATTATAGGTGATTTATCAAAGATTTCAGCAAGGTAGCAACACCATTGTATACCCTTCTCACTAAAGATGCTAAATTTCAGTGGACTGAAGCTTGTGACAAGGCATTTTTTGCCTTGAAGGCAGCTTTGACAAATGTTCATGTACTTAAGGGACCCAATTGGGACCTTCCTTTCCACATTCACTCTGATGCATCAGATTATGCCATAGGAGCAGTCTTAGGACAGAAAGAGGAAGCTATTGAAAATGCTATTTACGTTGTCAGCAAAAATTTGCAAGGAGATGAATTCAATTATACAATGACAGAGAAAGAGATGTTGACAGTAGTCTATGCACTGAACAAATTCAGACATTACATAATAGGCTACCAAATATTTGTGCACACTGATCATGCAGCCATTAGATATCTCATGAGTAAACCCTTGATCACAGGTAGATTGACAAGATGGTTATTGATGATGCAAGAGTTCGATATAACCATTGTAGATAAGCCAGGGAAAGCTAATGTTGCAGATTTTCTTTCAAGGCTAACTACATCAGAAGACAGTCAGCCCATGGATGACTATTTTCTTGATGAGCATCTATTCTCTCTCAGTGTACAAATACCCTGGTATGCTGACATAGCCAATTACTTAGTTATAGGTAGAGTTCCTTCTCACTTCTCCCCAAAAGAGAGGGCACTCATTGAAAAATATTTTCCTTTCTCTTGGATTGTTGGATGTTTGTTTTATACTAGACCTGATCATGTCATGAGAAGATGTGTGAGAGAAGATGAGACATATAACATTTTTCATGCATGTCATAATGAACCATGTGGAGGACACTTTGCAGCCAAAAGAACAACAATGAAGATCTTGAACATAGGGTACTACTGGCCAACACTCCACAAGGATGCAGGAAGGTATACCAAAAAATGTGATAGATGTCAAAGAATAGGCAGACCAACCAGATCTGATGAGATGCCACTGTACCCTCAGATAGTAATCACTCCCTTTGACAAGTGGGGATTAGATTTTGTGGGACCAATTGACCCTCCATCAAATGGTAAGTCTTATATATTGGTATGCACTGATTATGTAACAAAATGGGTAGAAGTTAAGGCCATGAAGTATGCAAGGGATAACAAGGTTGCAAAATTTATTTATGATATTTTCACAAGATATGGAGTTCCAAGAGAAATAGTGACTGATCAAGGGCCACAATTCACATCAACTCTTGTTGCAGCACTAGTGAGTGAGTACAATATAAGGCACCAAAAGTCTACACCTTATCACCCCCAGGCTAATGGCCAAGTTGAAGTGACAAACATAGAAATTGAGCCCATTCTGACTAAAACAATAGCTATCCATAGGAAATATTGGGAAAACAGATTACCTTAAGCTATTTGGGCCTATAGGACAACATGGAAAATAACTATAGGCTTCACCCCATTTTAGTTGATGTATAGAAAGACAACTATGATGCCAATTGAATTTGAACATAAAACTCTGTGAACTATAGTGGATTTAGGGATGGACATTTCTGAAGCACAGAGAGAAAGAATCATGCAGCTAATGCTTTGGATGAAATAAGGAGAGCAGCCCTGCAATATACAAAAGTAGTGCAGAATCAAAGAATCAAGTGGCATGACAGGTTTATCAAGGACAAGAAGTTCAAACCAGGATATTGGGCCTTGCTCTATGATTCAATATACCAGGACAATGTAGGAAAATTGTAGACAAGGTGGCTAGGACCATACGAAGTTGCTAAGGTCTTTCCCAATGGAGTCATTTAGCTTACCACCATTGACCCTGTCAGGTTCAAATTATTTGTCAACAGTCATCGCCTCAGATTATATCATAAGCCAGCATCTAAAGAAGAGTTCTTGTAACAATTCACCCAGCACTCAGAGCTTCCTGCAGCTAAAGGTGGTGGACCTAGTGTCCCTCCTTTAGCCTAATTGAGGTATATACTTTTCATAATAAATATTTTCACTTATGTGGAAGTCCATTTCTTTGTCATCCGCCCATCCACCCATCCATTACCACATTTCTCTCTCTTCCATCACTTCATTCCACCTCACCTCGTTCCACCTCATCTTCATTTATTTCTCAATTCATTTTCCAACAAGTCGAGCATTACTTTATTCACGATCTTTGCAGTAAATCTTCCATACATTCAGGTATGTGCACATTAATTGCTATCTTTAATCATCTTTTAAGTATGTTCATTTAATCGTTGTATGTTAGTATAGGTATTCACATAAATGCCATCATTGTCTGTCAATCGCCACTCCCATCTCACATGTGTGGACACATGTCCAAATTTAGGTTGGGGGGAGGGGAACGAAAAAGATGCAAATATTTTATTGTCCATGTGTCAAACCATATTAGGTTGCGTCAGAAATTTTAAAATGAGTTGATTGCATGTGTGAAGTGACAATAACTGCAGCCGCCATTTCTTCCTATCATAATTTCCCTTTATCACTCCTTTTCTTGCTATTATTGCCCTATTGTAATCTTGAGTTGCAAGCAAAAAGGAAAAACAAAAGAAAGGAAAGTCAATCGACGTCGGCACTGGAAATTAGCAGACACTATAGGGAAGTGCATTTGATTTTCAAAAATGGAATTGCAAGAAAATAAGTTGTAGAGCATTTTTTTGATTGCAGACAATGGGAGGTGGTTTAGTTTGAAACGAACCCACGGTGCATGATATTTTACTGCAGGATGGACAATGCCTGGCTGAATTTCAAAATTGTGGATGGATAGATTACTTTTTGAAGTTGGATGGTTTTGATGAAGGCATTGCCCTTGAATTTTCCTAGACATTTTCAAAAGGAAAAACCATAGTAAAAGGGTTAGAAGTTATGGTAACAGAGGAAAGAATTACAGAGGTTACAGGGTTACTTGTTGATGGTGAAAATTATCTTGTTTCTAGAGATGCCAGGTCAGCCAGGGTTGAATTCACAGAGCCAAATGACCCCCCATTGACCATATACAAGAAAGGCGCAAAAAGAATGTCTCTATCCAATCCATGGAAGAAGATAGCTATGTATGTCATCAAATACATTACTTGTGAGGGTTGCCAATCAAATTTTCATTATGTCCATTTCAAGCTTTTGAATCACATGAGGCACAAGAGGAAGATGAATGTGCCCAATGTGTTGTACAATCTCCTCTCAGTCATGGTGACCAAGACCCAGAAAAGGTAGGGATAATTTTGTTTCCCACCATTGCTTGATTAAATTGCTAGTTGAAAAATCTTTGTGTGATGTTTCTATAATGAATTGGGAAGATTTTATTAAGGTTGATCAAGATTATCGCCAGCAGGAGTTTGTCGATGTTGAACATTTGCCACCTAGGGCTATACCTCGATCCCATAGATCTAGTAGGAGAGTAAGCACGACTAAAGCCATTCCTAATGCTTCAACCTCTGGTGTTGGCTCTAACATGAATCCTCTTATAGCAGAGGAAACCATTGAAATTAGTTCTTCTAGAATAGAGCACTTAGAAAAAAGAAAGCTCTTCCTTGGATTCTGATGATGAAGTTCCACTTGAAACCCTCATGAAAACTAGGGCACAATAGAGAGAGGTAGAAATGAGAAAAGGAAAGGCTAAAACACAACCTATAGAAATAAAAGTGTCAAGTCCAAAAAAGAGGAAGGTTGATACTATTCATCCTGCAGCCAAAGGAAAATGTGAAAGACCTCCCAGAAAATCAAGACCAGTCGGGCCTGCGATTGGTACGCCCCTACAGGAAAGCCATAAACCTGGTGAGACCTCACATGAGGAACCTAAAGCTCCAATGGAGCAGGAGCATGTTGAAAAAGAATAAAACATATTTAAGAGAGCAACAAACCTAACACTGGCTGATCTTGCTAGCATTGCGGAAGAATTGGAGGAAAATCAGGACTTCCTGCAACATGAGCAAGAGGTCCTACAATGTGAAGTCCTGCAACAATAGCCAGAACCAGAGCAGGAGTTCCTGCAAGAACAAGAATCCCTACAGCAAAAGGAAGAAGAAACAACACCCTTACAGTCAGAGATAACTAGACAACCTGAGTCCATTCAAATAGTATCATATGAGGAGCAGCCATCAACAAAAAGACTGGTAGGCATTCATAATCCTCCTAGTTTTACAATACATGCAACAATTTTGAATCTATGGAAAGAGATACAAAAAAGGGAGGAAGAATGGAAAAAAGAAAGATAGAAGTTGAAGGAAGAAATTCAAAAGAAGGATGAAGAAATTGAAGAAAAAGATGCAAAAATTGCTACCCTGAAGCAAAGAGTAGATGATATGGCAGCTTTGGCACCAAGGATTCTAGAATGTGGAGAACCCTCGAGGGTCTATGCTCTGCTCCTGAAAGAGAAGTATCTCTCTTTTAAGATGTCAAGACTTTCCCCAGGTTTGAATCCTTTTGTTGATACCCCCATGGAATTTTTCAATGCTATAGGATTACCTCCTCTAAATTGAAGATTTTTCTATGTGAATTTTATTTGCATAATTATGTTGTCACAAAAGACCATGATTGGAACCCATTGTTGTAAGTTGGAGATGTTAAAATGAGAGCATTCATGTCTTGGGTGCAAAATGAGATTAGTTGGGGACAACAACATGGTGCTTATAAATAATTGGAATCTGATATCCCTCTACCTGTTGGAGTTGAATCAAGTAACCCAAGGGATATTTATAGAGAATGGCATAGAATGCTACTTAGAGCAAGTTATAGCAATAGGATTATGCCTTGGATTGAGGAAGTTTACACTGAGTATGAGGTAAAAACAATAGCAAAATAGGAAATCGTAAGGAGATGTTTATCCCAAAGATGGAATAGTTTGACTTATGTGTTGAAACAGGCTAAACCTCATTCCATCCATAATTATGTTGCAACATTAAAAAGAATTGAGAGACATATTCAGATTGGGAGAACTCAGGGATGACATTGGCTTCCCCTGACTTTTTAGCCACCCATGCTCATGTGGCCCGTGCCAAATTTTAGATTCTACTAGAGTGATATTACTACAAAAAGGCAGAGATGGGATAGGTTTGACAGATTGGGAGGATTCTATTGGGATCCTGACTCATGCACTGTAGCCACTAATGTCGAACAACTCCCAGTTGTAAATTTTAGAGCTTTGACTAGGCAGAAGAACAACTCTTCCCCTGCTGGAGGACCAGCAAGACGTTAGGTTGGGGGGAGTGATAAGCCTAGTTTTTGGTCTAGTTTTGGATAGAATCTATAGTCTATTTTCTCATATATGTCATGGAATTTAATGTTGTTGGTATTGGCATAATGTTTCCCTCAAACCATGGAAATTTGACATTACCCTATCTCTGCAAGCTTTAATGATATTTGGCATAATATGTGGGTCATCTATATTGATTTTGCATGTGATTAATGAATGTTTCTTAGAGTGGTTATTGATGTGTAGTTATTATGCGTACTAACCTTGGCCTACAGACTTCATACGCCAAGTTATGGAAGACACCGCCAGCTGGGCATGCACCATAACGTCCAGCTGAGAAGTCACTCCAAGTCAAAGGCAACTGACAGCAAAGATTCTTCATGCAATTAAACGTAACCACCTTGGAGTGGACCTTAATGATCAAGCATGTATGGGCATTACTATTGTGTTGGATCTGCGCTTGACTTGCATGTCTGATTAGATTCCATGCATGCATAATCGTCGTCTCTCTACTTTCCCCTATTTTCCCTAAATGGCATCCTCCCAGTCGTGGAGTTGACTATCTTGTTTAGTTTTAGTATAAATAATAATTTGATGCTCCTTCTTCAGGAGGTTGTGCAATTTGACATTGTACTCTCACTCTCATTTTCAGTGATATAGATGCATTACTCTTTGTATGCATAATTTACAGTGAATAAAATAAAGTTTTGAGTTTGAGCATTTGAGTTCTTGTTAGTTTAGAGGATACTTATCCAAGGGGGACCCACTTGGTGAGTAATTTGTTCTCTTAGTTTAGCATTAGCTTAGTATTACTTGTTGTTTGATACTTATTTAGAAATCTAGCATCGATTGTTCCTGCAGCCACTAGAAGTCCATTTTGTGTCTATTCCTATAGCCAAAGCAAACAGAGTAGTCCCTGTTTTTCACACATATTTTCATTCTTTCTCTAAATTTCAGCTTAAGCATAGTTGTTGGTTGATGTTCAACATTTTCTTTATTTTCTTTCAAGCAATTTATTTTCAATATTGTGTTTCTTAGTTGTAGAATGCAATGACTACTTGAGCCCCTAGTGCACATACAGTGCTGACCCATTTCAAGTTCACGTCCCTAGGTTGACAAGTTAAATGCACCTTCATGATGATTGAATGGTTATTCAAGTTAGATGTCCAGTCCCTGAATCAAGGCTGTAAAGGCTTAGTTATGAGATTATTGTAGGAGGCCAACAGGGTCAAGGTTTGGAATGGTTTTTACATCTTCCTTGTGGTTCTATCACTACCTGTGTAGAATTTTTAGAAAAGTTAGTAGCCCATTTATACTACAACCTAGAACATGAGGTCACCACATTAGACCTTTGTAATAACAAAAAAATAATGGAGAAATATTTGTGGGTTACTTACAAAGGTGGATAGCTTTTGCTAGCCATCTTTCTTGGCCATTACCTGAGAAACATTTGGTTAATATCTTTGTCAAACACCTAAATAAATAAATGGAATTTTATCTACAAATCTAATGTACATCCTCATTTTATGAGACTATAGAGAAGGGTTTCACTATTGTGAAGGCACTCATAGCTAAATTTTTGGTCAAAATTTACAAAGAAAATAATGATAAACCTCGATTATAGAATAAAAACAAAAATATTGTTAATGATGGTGTCACTGACACTAAACATGTTTAAGTTTTCAACACATCAAACATCTATCAAATAATAAAAATCCATCAGGTAGTACAAACACCATATTGGTCACTCAAGGTGCACCCTAATTGAATAATCAAAACAATTCTAAACACAACTTCACTCCTCTTGGAGAACCGCTAGATGTATTCCAAAAATTGGTGCAATCAAACATGGTTACATTCTTGAAAACTCAACCAACCATTTGATGAGTCCAAACCAAATCCTGCATGGTTCAAAGATAACAAGTATTGCGACTATCACAGGATTAATGAACATTCCACTAATAAGTGTATGAAACTTAATAATTACATCCAATATCTTATTGATAATGGTGGTATAGTTGTGGAGGGAATTCAATACTTTTCATCTAATGCTTAGCTCTAGATTTATCAAAACACATTTCCAAAGCACTCTCAAGGTCCTAGCACCTCTACCAACAATCTAGTTTCAAATAACAATCAATGGAATAATCCAAATAATAGGACCAACAATGTCAGTTATAATCGAGTCCCTTTTAATTATGATAATGTAGTTGGTTGCATCTTACAAGTTGAATCACAAGTGGCTATGATGAAGATAAAAGCTAAAGAACCCCAATGTGTTGTAACCACTAGATGTGGTAGGATTACTATCCAAGGTCCATCCAAAACATCCACACCAAGCTGCCATTATAACATCTTGTACCATCTTGGGAATACCCTACACATAAATCCATCCTAAATCTCATAAATTCTTCATCTATTCATTAAGAGATCCTAACTAAAGCTTTGCAAGATGCTTGTGTGCCTATAGGTATCAATCCTACCTAATTCAAAGCATTAGTAGGACACCTATCAACTAGCCTTTAGTCAAAATTATATGCCACACATTGATCCATCCCAAAATCACCCTTTGCACATCAAATTTCTCATTACAAAACACAAGGTAAAATGAGTCTTGTTGGATAACGGTTATGTCATGAATCTCTATAGATTGAAGTTACAAAAAAAATGGGATACACTTAGGCTGATTTAGACCTTCAGGTAATTACTATCAAAGCTTATGATAATGCAAAAAGAGATTTTGAAGGCACTATTTGTCTCCCTATTTAGGTGGGTCCAACAATGCAATACACGACATGTCATGTTATTGAACTTGATCTCCCATATAAGCTTCTCCTTGGTCACCCATAGATTCATGCCATATAGGAAGTCTCATCCACTTATCAGCAATGCCTAAAATTTCCCCATAATGGCAAAGGTTACAATTTATGTTGATCCCCATCCTTTTGAGTATTGTTGTGCTCTTGAGGCTTCATTCCCTCATTCCCATCATTGTCTAGGAATAGATTTTTCACCTTCCAAAACAATCTTTTCATCTTCCTATATCAACCCTAACACATTATCTTCATCCTCCAATCCATCCACCCTCCTTGAACCCACCTTTTCTAAGATCAAGATCAATGAAAAAGGATGTGGAGAATATGAAGTAAACAATGCACTCAATATAAGCTTTATGCATCTCACTCCACATGATTTTGGGAAACCACCTCTTTAGAAGCCGCAACATGACCTATTACTAAGAATTATGGGTCCACCATCTTCCAATCGCCAAGTACATTAGATCAAGAGAAAATTGAAGAAGACATTAGTTAGTGGGTCTATAGTGAAGAATTTGAGAACATTGATACTCTCCTTGAGTATTTTCAGGAGACATCCCATTCTCCATTAAATGGTTTAGCGAGTTAACTATCAAGGGAGAGGTTTATGCCTCCATGAACAAGGTATGCACCAACCCCTAGACCCGCCTATCAACAAAAATATCAAGGACTTGGGTATGGCTCTAAACAAGATGAGCCCTCTACATCTTTGAGTGTTTCCCATAACATTGAGACCGTTTATGACATTGTGGATGATATCCCAAAAGAGATCATAAAATTTTCATATAATGATTTAGATGTATCCTCCATCTTAGCCACCACCATCCTCACTATTGATCTCCCACTTTTCCACCCTAAACTTATTTCTTGGGACCAATGCGAATTTGTATATCTCAATGTATTCCAAAATGATGAAGTATTTCTAGAATTCATGGGATTACATGAGAACATGCCTCTTGGAGACCACAAATTTGGCTTCATATATATGCTTAATCTACATGCCTACTTTGGGGAAGATTCATCCCTTAGCTACAAAAGTAAAAACAAAAATAAAATTAGGAAATATTCTAGTGAAAACCTCCCTGACACTTTTAGATTGATCAATAGTAAAAACAAATGGTGTACCTTCTAATGAAAACCTCTTTGAGGTGCCAAAATATGAGGACATTCATCTTCCCTTATGGGTATACAATACTAAAAAATCTACTATCCTGATAGATGATACTAAAGAGATTAATATGGGAATCGAAGCAATGCCTAGGGTCCATATGTAGCAGCTCCCTTGTCATCTGAGGAATATCAAATATTTTCTAACATTCTACAATGGGCATCCAAATTTTTTGCATGGTCTTATGTTGACATGCCTAAGTTAGATCCATCTCTTGTTGTACATCATTTGGTTGTTCATCATAATTCTAAGCCAATCAAACAAAAACTTAGAAAGATGCATCCTAAAGTTGCATTATTAGTCAAATTTGAACTACAAAATTTATTGGAAGCGGATTTCATCTGAACTATTGATTACTCTGAATGGATCTCCAACATAGTCCTAGTTTCCGAATCAACTAGGAGAATACATATATGTACAAACTTCTAGGACTTAAATTTATTTCTTAGAGGATGACTTCCCATTACCTAAAATTGGTATGCTTGTACATCTTACAACGGGTATTGCCATGTTGTCCCTTATGGATGGCTTCTCAAGATACAACCAAATCTACATCACGGTGGAAGACCAACATAAAACCACCTTCACCACCCCATGGGGTATCTTTTGTTATCAAGTCATGCCTTTTGGCTTGAAGAATATTGGTACTACATATCAGAGAGTGATGATTATTATATTCCATGACATCATACATATAATCATGGAAGATTATGTAGATGTCATGCTAGGTAAATCCAAGACTAGAGAAGGAAATCTAACTATTCTTGAATGCTTCATTATATCTTAGAGAGGTATCGAGGTTGATCCTACAAAGGTCAAAGCAATTATGGATATGCCTCCTACTAGAACAATCAGGCAATTGAGAATCCTTGAAGGGAAATTACAATCTATCATAAGGTTCATAGATCAACTTGTTGATAAGTGTCAACCTTTCAAACATATGCTCTGTAAAGATACTACATTCAAATGGGATTCCTCATGTCAACAAGGTTTTCATAAAATCAAAGAATATTTGTCTAATTCACCTGTTCTTATGTTTCCTGTTGGCCTCCTACAATGATTTAACAACTAAACCCTTAAAGTTGTGATTCAAAGATTGGACATCTAATTTGAATAGCTATCTTAATCATCATGAAGGTGCATTTAACTCGTCAACCTAGGGACGTAGACTTGAAATGGTTCAACACAGTATGTGCCCTAGGAATCCATAGTAGCCATATTCATTCTACAACTAAGAAAGACATAATGTTGAAAGTAAATTACTTAGAAAGAAGTAACATAAGTGTTGAACATCACCCAACAACTATACTATGTTGAAGTGCATGACAAAAATGAAAATCTGGGAAAACAGACAAGAAACTACTCTGTCTGCTTTGGCTGCAGGAACAGTCACATAATGGAATTCTAGTGGCTGCAGGAACAGATAGTTGCTAGATTTGTAACTAATTGCACAAAAAAGTAACAATTAAACTAAAGGATGGAATGCTCACCAAGTGGGCCCCCTTGGATGAGTATCCCTTAAGACAAATGTAAACTCAGATGCAACGAGCTTATAACTTCATTTTATTCATTGGAAAGCATGATTACAATAGAGTAGCATAATTGTATTATTGAAAAATTAAGAATGTGAGTACAACATCATATTAATCAACCTTATGAGAAGGAGCATTCGAGTCTTATTTATAGAAGGGAAAACTACTAACTAACTACCTAGCAAGGCAGTCAACTCCAACAGATTAGGAGGATGCCACTTTAGGGAAAGCATAGAAAGTGGAAAGGTGACTATGCATGTGTGGAATCTGGTCAAGCCAATTTGCTTTAACACAGATCTAGCACAAAAATAGCTCCTATATTCACTCAACAAACTATTATGACCATTTACAAGGTAGTTACAATCTTCAATTTGAACTAGGAATCTCCCTCCATTGAGAGTCTTCCCTCCATTGACCTTTTGAATGATCACCTTGTTGACCTTTATGGAAAATGACCAGCTGGCAAAATCTTCCTCAATTTTGTAGGTTCTAATTATATATGCATGACAACATTAGTACACACAACAATTGCATATCTATAACTATCTTAAAGTAACATTCATTAATCCACATGTAAAATTAACATAGATAGTTCATATAGCATGCCAATGTCATTTAAAGGTTACAAAAATATGCTTATGCCTAATGTCTATAGTTTTGAGGAAATATCATGAAAATGTCAACATCCAAGTATCAAGGCCTATGACAACTACAACAAATGGATAATAAACTCTATCAAAATTGAGCCATAAATTAGACTCATCACTCCTCCCAACCTAAGGTTTTGTTGGTCCTCCAGCAGAGGAAGAGTTATTCCTTTGTTTGTTCAATACCCTGAAATTTGCAACTGCCAGTTGTCCCACATTAGTTCTTGCAGTGTATGAATTGGTGTCCCAATAGAATCCTTGCTTGTTGTCCAACCTGTTCTATCTCCGCCTCTCTGTAGCTATATCATACTAATAATATCTAAAATTTGGCATAGGCCATAATAGGATAGGTGGCTGAAAAGTTAATGGAAGCCAAAATTGTCCCTTCATCCTTCCAAACCGTATATATCTATCAACTCTTTTGCATGTTGTAGCATAGTTCTGCAAAGAGTGAGGTTCATCTTGTTTTAACTCATCAGTCAGACGGTTCCACCTTTATGATAGATATCCCATTACAAATTTTCTTGTAGTGTCTGCTACCTTCTCATATTCTTTGTAAATTTCTTCTCTCACAGACAGGATCCTACTACTATAGCTTGGTCGGTAAGGAAATCTGTGCCATTCCCTGAAAATGTCTCCTAGATTTCTAGATTCAGCCCTGATGGGCAAGGGAGTGTTGGATTCTATTTGCATATAAGTCCTGAATTGTTGTACCCAACTAATTTCATTCTATATCTAGGACATAAATACCCTCAATTGCAGATCCCCAACATACAAAAATGGATTCCAATCATTATCATGGGACACAACATAATTATGTAAATAGAATTCACACAACAATTTTTTTATTTCAGGAGGAGCAATCTGATAAGCTTGGAAAAATTCAAGAGGGGTCTTAATGGAAGGATTCAAACCTGAAATGATCCTTGCTAATTTAAAAGAAATATTCCTCTCCTTCAAATATAGAGCATAGACCCTTGGAGGAGTCCTACATTCTAACATCTGATGTACTAAGGTTGCTATATTGTCCACCTTTTCTTTTAAAGCAGCAATTCGTATTCTTCTCTTCAATATCTACATCTCTCTTTTTAATTTCCTCCTTTAGCTCGTGTTTCTCTTTTTTCCATTCTTCTTCCCTCCTTTGCATCTCATTCCATAATTTCATGGCTACCATGTGCATTGAAAAATCAGAGGGCTTATGTATTCCTACCAAAAAAATTCCTAGCACCGATTCTTGCACTTCACATGGCTCTTGCTGCAGGGATTTTGATTGTTCACCTAGTTCTGGCTACAAGGGTTCTTGCTCTTGCTACAAGAGCTCCTGATTCTTCTCATACTCTTGACTCTCAACCTGTTCTGCAATGGCAATAAGTTCTGCCAACCTTATATCTACCTGTTTCTCAAAAATGTCCTTTTCCTCGACGTTCACTGGCCCATTGGTACTTTTGTGTCCTCTCGTGATGTTCCTTGAGGGCTAGGGCTTCTCTTAGGAGACATACCAGTGGTTGGCCCAGCTGGTCTTGATTTTCTAGGAGGGCTTTCATGTTTTTCTTTGGCTACAGGAAGAATATTGTCAGCCTTCCGTTTCTTAGAGCTTGGCACTTCTTTTTCTGTCATTTTCTTTTTATCTTTTCCCTTCCTCATTTCTACCTCTTTCTTTTGTGCCCTAGTTTGAATTAGGGTTCCAAGAGGGACATCATCATTAGAGTTTGAAGAGGAACTATCTTTGTTTGAATGTTCTACCTTAGAAGAACTAATCTCTATAGCTTGCTCAGCTGCAGGAGGGTTGACACTAGCGTTTGCACCAGAAGTTGAGGCTCTAGGAGTGGCTTCAACAATGTTTAATCTCTTACTAAACCTATGAGTTTGAGGAAAAACCCTAAGTCGCAAATGCTCGGGTCTAAATTGATCAATATTTAAAAATTCCTCCCAAGTAATACCAAGCACATCATGCAAAGATTTTTCTACTAATAATTTGATCAAACAATGGTGGGAGACAAAATTATCCCTACCTTTTTGAGTTTCAGCCACCATGATTGAAAGGAGATGATATGACATGTTTGGAACGTTCATTCTTCTCCCATGCCTCATATGATTCGAGAGTTTGAAATGCACAGAATGTAGGTTCGATAGGTGGCCTTCACAAGTGATGTACTTCACAATGTGGACAACTACTTGCTTCCACGGCTTAGGCAAAGAGGTTCTCTTCACACCTTGCTTGTCCACATCTAATGGAGGATCACCAGGTTCAGTAAATTTAGCCCTAGCCGACCTTGCATCTCTGGTAGCAAGGTAATGTTCACCATCGATAGGCAAACCTATAACTTCTGCAATCCTCTCTTCAGTAGCTATTACCTCCAACCCTTTTACCATGGCTTTTCCTTTAGACAATGTCTACGCAAATTCCTGTGCAATGTCTTCATTATAATTGTCGAGCTTCAGGAAATAGTCTAGCCATCCACAATTTCTAAATTCTACCAAAGAAGGTGCATCCTGCAATACTACATCATGAACCATGGATTCACTTTGAATTAACTAGCCTCCCATCGTTTAGTTGTTTGCAATTAAACAAGCACTTTGCAAAGTTTCCCTTCTTGTAATCTTTGTCTGAAAGCCCAAATTTCACCTTCTTGCAACACTGTTGAATTCCCAACACCAATGTCGTATAAAATTTACCTTTTTGGTGACTTAGGATTATGACAGAGGTAATAAAGGCAGTAAGGAGTAATAAATGAAGATACAATCAAGAAAAATGGCGGCGGTGTGGTGTCAATCTCACACATGCAAGTCGTCATCTCACTCAGAATTCAAATTGGCTCAATTTAAATTTTGCTAACATGGACCAACATGGACTGACACATGGACATGTTATACACACTCCCCCCAACCTAAATTTGAGCATGTTTCCTCACATGCCAGGTGGTAATGATGATTTTACAAGGCAAGGGATAATTACATGCTATGGAGAACATCTACATTAATATACATTAATTAATTAAATGAAATAAAAGATAATTAAGATGTAACAAATTGATGCGCACGTACCTGAATTCATGGAATATTTGTTGCAAAGAATATTGAGGAAGTATCAGTCACCTTTTAAGAAGTCATTTGAGCAATTAATGAAAGTGGAGATGGAACGAAGTGAAATGGAATGAAGTGAAGTTATGGCAGAGTGATGGAATAGATAGAAAGGTGGAGATGGATGGGTGGATGGGTGGATGAATGAAGAAGTGGACTCCCACAAAAGTGGAAGTCTTGATTATGACAATTTATGTACCTTGGTTAGCCAGAAGGAGGGACACTAGGTCTGCTTCCTTTGGCTATAGGAAGTTCAAGTGTTGCATTCTGAGTGAATTGCTACATGAATTCCTCCTTGGAAGTTGGCTTGTGATACCCCTAAGTCAATGATCATTGACAAGTAGCTTAAATATCACAGGATCAATGGTAGTGAGTTGAACAACTCCATTTGGAAAGACTTGAACAACCTCATATGGTCCTAGCCACCTTGTTTGCAGCTTACCAACATTATCCTGATATCTGGAGTCATAAAGGAGCGCCCAGTCACCTGGATGGAATTTCTTGTCCTTTATGAATTTGTCATGCCACTTTATTCTCTGATTTTGCACTACCTCTGTCTGATGCAAAGTGTTCTTTCTCATCTCATCTAAATTATTTAGCTACATAATTTTGTCCTTTTGTGCCTCAGAGATATCCATCCTAAGTCTAGTATAGTCCTAAGAGTCTTATGCTCAAATTCAATTAGCATCATAGCTATCTTTCCATACAACAACCCAAAAGGAGTGAAGCCTATGGTTGTTTTCCAGGTGGTTCGATAGGCCCAAATAGCTTTTGGCAGCCTATTCATCCAATCCTTCCTATGGATAGCCACTATTTTGGTCATAATGATTTCAATTTCCCTGTTGGTCACCTCAACTTGGCCATTGGCCTGAGGGTGATAAGGAGTAGACTTCCTGTGCCTCACATTATATTCATTAACTAGTGTTGTGACAAGGGTTGATGTAAATTGTGCCCCTTGATCAATCACTATCTCCCTTGGAACCCCATACTGCGTGAAAATTTCCTCATAAAGAAATTTTGCAACCTTATTATCTCTTGCATGCTTCATGGCTTTAACTTCTGCCCACTTGGTTACATAATCAGTGCAAACCAGGATATAGGATTTACCATTTGATGGAGGATCAATGGGTCCTAAAAAATCCAATCCCCATTTATCAAATGGAGTGATTACTACCTAGGGGTAAAGGGGAATCTCATCAAATTTGCTTGGCCAGCCCATCCTCTGGCATCTATCACACTTCCTTGTATATTTCCTTGCATCCTCGTGGAGTGTGGGCCAGTAATATCCTATGTTCAAAATCTTCATTGTTGTCCTCTTGGCTGCAAAATGCCCTCCTCAGGGTTCATTGTGACATGAATGCAATATATCATATGTCTCATCTCCCCTCACACATCTCCTCATGACATGGTCTGGTCCAATGTAGAACAAGTATCCTGCAATCCATGAGAAAGGAAAAGTTTTCTCAATGAGCACCCTTCTCTCTTTTGGAGAGAAATGAGGAGGAACTCTCCTTGTGACCAGATAATTAGCTATGTCAGCATACCAGGGTGTATGCACACTAATGGAAAATAAATGTTCATCAAGGAAAGAGTCATCAATGACTTGATTGTCCTCTTATGCAATCAGCCTTGAAAGAAAGTATGCAACAACATTGGCCTTCCCTGGTTTATCAACAATGGTTGTGTCAAACTCCTACATCAGCAACAACCATCTTGCTAGCCTACCTGAGATCAGGGGCTTATTCATGAGGTAACTAATGGCTGCATGGTCTGTGTGCACAAAGATCTAATAGCCTATTATGTAGTGCCTAAATTTGTTAAGGGCATAGACCATTGCCAACATTTCCTTTTTTGTCACTATATAATTGAATTCAGCTCCTTGCAAGTTTTTGCTGACAAAATAAATAGCATTCTCAATTGCTCCTTCTTTCTATCCCAAGACAACTCTTATAGCATACTCTAATGCATCTGTATGAATGTGAAAAGGAATCTCCCAATTAGGACCTTTGAGCACAGGAGCATGAGTTAAAGATGCTTTCAAATCAGAGAATGCCTTGTCACAATCTTTTGACCATTGGAACTCAACATATTTAGTTAGGAGATTGTACAATGGTGCTGCCATTTTGTTGAAATCTTTGATGAAACACATGTAGTAGCCTGCATGTCCCAAGAAACTCCTAACATCTTTTTATTTTGCAGGTATAAGCAGATTGGTGATCACCTCTATCTTGGCAGGATCTACTTGAATTCCTTGGTGAGAGATGTAGTGGCCAAGGACTACACCTTCCTGCATCATCATGAAGCACTTTTCACTGTTTAAAGATAGATTATGGTCTTCACATCTTTGTAAGACTTTTCCAATGCTTCATTAAAGTCAGCACCATATGTAGTGAAATCATCCATATAAATCTCCATGCAATCATGTGAGATATCTGAAAATATGCTAATGACTACCCTCTGAAAAGTTGCATGTGCATTGCATAAGACAAATGGAAGTACTAAGTAGGCATAAGTCCCCCATGGATAGGTAAAGGTGGTCTTCTCTTGGTCCTTAGGTGCAATTTGTATCTGGTTATGGCCATTGAATCCATCTAGAAAAGAAAAGTATTGCTTGCCTACAAGGGAATCCAACACTTGGTCTATGAAAGGAAGGGGAAAATGGTCCTTTTTGGTTGCAGCATTGAGTTCCTTGTAATCAACACAAACTCGCTACTTCGCTCCCTTTTTGGGCACAATCACCAATGGAGACATCCACTGGCTATCTAAAATGGGGTAGATAAATCCTACATCTAGCAATTTTTGTAGTTCCCCTTTTACAATTTCTCTCAATGTAGGGTTAATTCTTCTTTGTGGCTACCTCACTGGTGTGCAATCATCTCAGATGTATATCCTATGAGTGCGGAGCTTAGGATCCAATCCCTTCATATCATGATAGTCCCATGCAAATGCATGTTGGTGGGTCTTTAGTAAGTTTGTCAATGACAGTTGTTGTTCTTTACTTAGCTGCTTGTTAATATTTAGATATTTCCCTTTTGATACTTGCACTTGTGTAGTTAATTCTATCATAGCTACTTCACTAATGCTTGGTACCTTGAGTTCATGTGGCAACAAGGTATGAGACATACCTGTTGCTAAAGGAAGTTCAGTTGTAGGAAGAGCGAGCAGAAGTGTCTTCACTAGACCGACAAAATCAGATGAATGAGAGGATGATGCTTCCTGCACCTCACAATGGTTCTGAATTATGTTAAACAATACTTCATCTTCTTCCTAAAGCTCCATGAAAGAACTTTTTCCTAACATCATAAGCTATGCCACAGAATTGACTTCCTCGGCCTCTTCACCAACATGTGGCCATATGGGGTTATCCATATCACGGGATGGCTGAGTAGGAGGGTAGAGATCAAGCTTTTTGGTGCTCTTTCCATCAGAAATGGTCATGTCTCTTGTTTGATATCCAATATAGGCATCTTTTGTTGCTAACCATGGCCTCCCTAGGATGATGGGATACCCGCCTAGTGTAGCTTTGGGAGAGAGAATCATGAAATCTGCTGGGTACTCCCAAGAGTCTAAAGTTACCACAAGATCTACTATACCATCAAGTTTAACAGTGGAACTATCAGTAAGTTGCAAAACAATAGGAGTAGGTCTCATGCTTACAACATTTAGTTGCTACAGGATATCCTTAGTCATCACATTTATTGTTGCTCCCAAATCAATCAGAGCATTCTTTATTTGAATCCCATTTATAACAACTTCTACCACAGGACTACTTGGGTCATTGTATTTGGGAACAGTCACTTTCTCAAGCATGATATCAGCCAACTGTCCCACCACATGAACTGTAGTGGGGTCTTTCTTTTTCCTGCCTGGCTTCTTGAGGCATGCTTCCTTAATTGCTTTCCCATATATGGGAACATCTTTTATGGCCTGAAATAGAGGTATCTTGACACATGTATGCTTCAAATGATCTAGAATGTCAAAGGTTGTTTCTTCCTTCTCTTCCTTTTGTTTAGCAATTTCCAACCTCTGAGGAAATGGTGGTTCTTACTGGATTGGGAGTGGTTCAGGGTTTTTAAATGCACTTGGTTGAATGGGGACATTCAGATGCTCCTCCTCTTCCATAGGAAGCTTAGTAATAATGTGTGGAAGGAGCTAGAAAAGTAGTTCTTGAACGCAAGTGGATGTCACTTACACTCACAACATATGCAAGAAGTTGATTTGGATCGGTAGAGTATACTGGTTGCTGCTGTTGCGGTTTGTTATTTGGGTTAGGTGTGGACTGAGTTGGTAGATGAGTAGGTCTGGCTATGGTTGAACTTGAACTAGCAGGAGGAGGCACTGTAGCAGGTTGTTGGGGCTAAGAAGGTGGTTGCATGTAACTAGTTGTCTGGCTTGGCCATTGTTGTCCTCCCCTCCATTGAGATGTTTGTTGCAAGTTTTCTGGAGGTGGCTGCCAATTCCCTTGAGGTTGTTACCATTGGGGTGGAGAGTTTTGGTGATTCGTCCAGGTATTCAAAGGATTATTTCAGGGCTGTGGTGGATATCCTCCATAGTTGGATGGATATGGGGGCTGCCATTGGTTACCTGATGCATAAGAATTACAATAAGGCCCAACAAAGGATAATGGATCTGGTGGCATACCTTGTCTTGGAGCCCATGGTCTCCTTTGTGCAATGTAGTATATACTTGATCATCATCACCTTGGATTGGCTTGAACTTAGGTTGGATCTGCTTACTGTCAATGTTAGCTACCATTTTGCATCTGCAGTCCTTCTTTTGTTTGCAATGAGGGCAATATTCTGCCAACATTGCCTCTGCCTCCTCTTGTTCCTTCTTTGCTTGAAGTGTATCCAACAGAGTAGCCAGATTTTTTATGATGTCTTAAATTTTGCTAGCAAGTGAGTAATTTGCATCCTTGAAACTCCATTGGCAGATGACTTAACCATAGAGGATTGATAAGTTCTCCCTTTCTTTGAAGCTTCCCTAGAATAGTTCTAATATATCTTCTTGATATCCTCCCAAGGGACTTGGGTAATATCTCCTCCTTCCATCAGGTCCAAAGCATCAATGCAGCTGTCATTAATTCCTCTTAGGAAGAGCAGTTTTTTTTTTCTTCATTGAGTGTATGGTGAGAAGATTTATGTAGGAAAAACAAAAACCTTGAAATATAATCCTCCAAACTCTCATCTTCCTTTTGTTACATCCTAAAGATGTCATCTCCTCTCATGTCATTGCCCCTACAATATTATTTGTACTTCTTAGGGAACTTTGTCTTCATGTCATCCCAAGTCTCCACAGTATTTTTGCCTAGGCTCATAAACCATCTTAATGAAGCCTCTTTCAAGGTGGTAGGGAACAACTTAATCCTACGAGCATTAGTGGTATAGTCATAGTTTTGTAGAGGATATCAAACTCAAACAAGAAAGTATCAGGGTCTTCTATGACAAGTCCATAGAACTTAGGAAGGACTGAAGCAAGGATATTTTTGAGGTTGTCAACTTCATTTTGATAAGCAATGGGGAATGAAAAAGCTAGTTGGTTAGGTCTGTTTCTATTTGCATCACCCTTGCCTGCCTGAGGGAGTTCCAAAGCAAAGGGGTTCTCAATTTGATTTTGGTCTTCAGAGGAAGTGTTAGAACTGGTTAGATTGAGAAATGCATCAACAAAAGGGTGTGCTTCTTCTTCTTCTTCTTCATCTCTTGGAAAATTTTGATGCTCAACTAGCTGGAATGAATCAGGGTTATTAGGAAGGAATCTCCCATGAGCATCTCTCCTCCTTCCTCTATGCATACGGTATCAACTCAATATCAACCAGTTCACACAAAAAATTGGCAAAAGAATAGTGGATCATTACTTTCCTAAATGAGGGGTATACTAAGAACAAACTTTCAGAAACACTACATTAAGAAAGAAACTATCAATGACTCCAAAGAACTCCCTAGTTTGACACCATCCCCCACAATGGCACCAAAAATGTTGGCCTCCTACAATGATTTAACAACTAAGCCCTTAAAGTTGTGATTCAAAGATTGTACATCTAATCCGAATAGCTATCTTAATCATCATGAAGGTGCATTTAACTTGTCAACCCAGGGACATAGACTTGAAATGGGTCAACACAGTATGTGCACTAGGAATCCATAGTAGCCATATTCATTCTACAACTAAGAAATACATAATGGTGAAAGTAAATTGCTTAGAAAGAAGTAACACAAGTGTTGAACATCAACCAACAACTATACTATGCTAAAGTGCATGACAGAAATGAAAATTTGGGCAAATAAATAGGAAACTACTTTGTCTGCTTTAGCTTCAGGAATAGTCATATAATGGAATTCTAGTGGCTGCAGGAACAGACAATTGCCAAATTTGTAACTAATTACACAGAAAAGTAACAACTAAACTAAAGGATGAAATGCTCACCAAGTGGGCCCCCTTGGATGAGTATCCCTTAAGACAAATGTAACCTCAGATGCAACGAGCTTATAACTTCATTTTATTCATTGGAAAGCATGATTACAATAGAGCAACATAACTATATTACTACAAAATTAAGAATGTGAGTACAACATTAGATTAATCAACCTTTTGAGAAGGAGCATTCGAGTATTATTTATAGAAGGAAAAACTACTAACTAACTACCTAGCAAGGTGGTTAACTCCAATGGATTAGGAGGACGCCACTTTAGGGAAAGCATAGAAAGTGGAAAGGCGGTTATGCATGCATGGAATCTGGTCAAGCCGGTTTGCCTTAACGCAAATCTAGCATAACAATAGCTCCTATATCCACTCAATAAACTATTATGACCATTTACAAGGCAGTTACAATCCTCGATTTGAACTAGGAATCTCCCTCCATTGAGAGTCTTCTCTCCATTGACCTTTTGAATGATCACCTTGTTGACCTTTATGGAAAATGACTAGCTGGCAGAATCTTCCTCAATTTTGTAGGTTCTAATTATATCTGCATGACAACATTAGTACGCACAACAATTGCATATCTATAACTATCTTAAAGTAACATTCATTAATCCACATGTAAAATTAACATAGATAGTTCATATAGCATGTCAATGTCATTTAAAGGTTACAAAAATAAGCTTATGCCCAATGTCTATGGTTTTGAGGAAATATCATGAAAATGTCAATATCCAAGTATTAAGGCCTATGACAACTATAGCAAATGGATAATAAACTCTATCTAAATTGAGCCATAAATTGGAATCATCACTTCCCATCGTAGGGAAACCTCTATTGTTATACATATCAGCTACTTTAGTTGCATTGGGGGCACTCCTTGCTCATAATGATGAAAACAAGAAAGAGAAACATATTACATTAGTCACACTCTAGCTAGCTACAATATCAACTACACCCCCATAGAAAAAGCATGTCTTACAGTGGTCTTTAGCTCCCATAAACTAAGGAATTATATGCTTGGCCATTCCATCAAGCTCATATCTAAAGTTGATCCACTTAAATATCTTTAATCAAGGACATCCTTAACATTTCGTATAGCTAAATAGATTATGCTCTTAAGCGAGTTTGATATATAGTATGTGGATAGGAAAGCTAGCAAAGGCCAAATTATTGCAAATCAAATAGTTTAGGCTCTTCTTATTGATGCCCACCCACTGGTTACATACTTTCTCAATGATTCCATCTTTACTATCACTGAACGAGCATCATGGAAACTATATTTTGATGGTTCTTATACACAATATGGGGTTGGAGTATGTATCCTTTTTATCACCCCTCAAGGTGATTTCATACCCAAGGCATTCAGATTGGCTTTCCCATTCACCAATAATATAGCAGAGTATAAATTTAATCATCGGGTTGAGAATGGCAGTACAATGGAACATAAGTCAACTACAAGTCTATGGTGATTCCCAACATATCATCAAATAGGTTAACAACGAGTTCCAAACCAAGGATGATAAGTTGCTTCCTTGCAAGTGTATGGTAGATGAATTCAAGACGTATTTTGTTCACATCTAGTTTGAGCAAGTTCCTCGTCTCTAAAATAATGTTGCAAATACAATGGCTACCATTGGATCCTTGGTAGACATGCCTCACAATAACCATAAATGAAAATTTCTTGTTGAACAACTTATCCCTACATACAATATTATGGATACTAAGATGGTATGTAAAATTGTTGGTCCTAAGTCCCCTTGGTACCATAACATTTATACCTACCTCTATGATAACACCTTACCACCTAACCTCACCCATAATTAATGTTGATTGTTCATCCAACGCTCATCCCGCTACACCATCTCAGGTGATACCTTATATCATTGAAGCTATTATGATTCTTCACTATGGTGTCTAAACATGACAGAAGCTAATATTATGTTACAAGAATTGGACAATAGTATTTGTGGTGCTCATACTATTGGTATAGTCCTTGCAAAGAAGCTTCTCTAAATAAAATATTGTTGGCCCACAATGGAACATGATGCTTGTGAGTATGTCAAGAAGTGTCTCCCTTGTCAGTAGCATGGGACTTAATACATGTACTCTCTCAAGTGTTGCAACCCATCATTTCACCATGGCCCTTTTCTCAATGAGGTCTTGATCTTGTCAGCAAGATACATCCATCCTCATCTAATGGATACAAGTTCATTATCACTGCTATTAAGTACTTCATAAAGTGGGTGGACGTTATCCCTCTCACCTTCATCATAGGCATCCAAATCTGAAAATTCATCTATACCATGTCATTTTTCGTTATGGTATTCCATCCACCATTACATTAACAACAATAAACCCTTCAAAAATCAAGATGCTCATAATATTTATGAACAATTTCATATCCAACACCATTAGTCCACTCCATATTAGCCACAAGGTAATGGCCAAGTAGAGGGAACCACAAAAATATTACTAAAAATCCTCAAAAAGGTTGTTAATGAAATTGACCATGATTGGCACCTCCATCTAAACCCCACCCATTGTCGTACAAGCATTCATACCCCTATCAACGCCACTCCAAACTCCCTAGTTTATGGTGCCAACGCTATCTTTCCAATTGAAGTGGAACTCCCATCCTTGTGTATCTCATTGAGAAATATTATCACTAATGAGGAGTATCAAGTTACATGTTTGAGTCAATTATATATTTTTGATGAATGATGCCTCAACACCTACAATCACGTTCAAGCATATCAAAATTATATAAGGCCTTGTGTCATTTATCAATTAAACTTTGAGTCAATTACATATTTTTGATGAATGACGCCTCAACACCTACAATCACCTCCAAGCATATCACAATATGAACACCCTTCAAGTAGGCTTATACATAACACCATCCTTTGTATATATTATACATCATGTATATGATGTGTCTTGTACATAAGGTTAGTCTTCTATAACCATCTAGTTTTCCCTTATACATGCTTATCGCTAGGTCTTGTCCTTGTGTTTGTTTCCTAGTTAAGATTGTGCTCCTATCAGTTAGTACTTCAACAAACTCTATTAGCCCCTGAGGGTTTCATGTATCCCAATCACCCCTTTTTCATGAGGATCCTAGGTCTTACCCATCCATCCTTGGTCATCACGAGATATATCCATGCACTTTGAATAGTGAAATTAGGGGCACAGTCTTAGATTTTATGTGATGTGTCTTATTGGATGTCTTGCATTGTTCCCACCAAGGTCCTTTACGACCTTGTGTTACACTGGGGCATTCCTTTTGTTTGTGATTTTCCAACATCATGCCCACCAAATTCCTTTGTGACTTTATGAGATGTTGGACTAACCTTCTTATTTGTTGAGTCAATCCTATGCATGTGACACAAAGTCACCTTGGTTCCTCATACCTTGGTGTATAGTATCTCATAGTATATCAAATTAAGTGCTCACTATATTGCAGTTCAAGTATTGCATTCCAAATCTTTCCATCCCATCCCATCCTAACCATAGTTTTATCCCTTCTTAATCATGGATTTCAGGTGTAAGTGATTCCCCTCTTTCATGTCCTACCCCCTTCTTATACCTATTATGTTCCTATGTTTGATGTACTATGGTATGACCCCAAAATTCACATATTTTCATCCCACATCATCATTGCATTCCTAATTAGAGTCATTTTAGTGTTTAGATTTGTTATTATAATCATCTTTTCATAATTATTAGATTCATTTTAGGTGTTTATACTTGTTATATTAAGAATATTTTCATCATTCATTTTAGTATTTAGATTTGTTACTCTAAGAATCTTTACATTTCTCACCATCATTACTTTCATCATTAGATTCATTTTAGGTGTTTAGATTTGTTATTCTAAGCATATTTGCATTTCTCATAATCATTTCATTCATCTATAGATTCATTTTAGGTGTTTAGATTTGTTCTAAGCATCTTTTCATAATCATTGCATTCATCATTAGATTCATTTTAGATGTTTATATATTGTTATTCTAAGCATTTTTGTATTTCTCATCATCATTGCATTCATCATTAGATTCATTTTAGGTGTTTAGATTTGTTATTCTAAGCATCTTTTCATCATTCATTTTAGGTGTTTAATTTTTTGTATTATAAGAATCTTTTTATTTCTCATCATCATCGCATTCATCATTAGATTCATTTTAGGTGTTTATATTCTAAGCATATTTTCACTAATAATTAGTTTATACATTTGTCATAAATCATTAATTCTTCATTTAGGTACATTGTAGATCCATTCTAAGAGTCGCTTATCTATGTGTATAATAAACAACATACATATCCATATTAATATCCCTTATTTCTACACAAATCATAAACATCCATGTATACACACCCTACAACATCATCATCAACATCTAGATATCATAAACATAAAGAACCATACATAATCCTTATCATACATGTGCATCATATAACATACATGCATATCCACTAATCATCACATCACTATATATCATGAAATAATAATTTTCATCATATAAAGTCGATATTACATCAATAAACATCAAGGTCTCGTCATAATACATTGAATCTGTAGAGCATAATAAAAATGTGCCTTAGGGCATATAGTAGCTTTGTATCCATCCTACACTAGCAATGGTTAGCCCCATCTTTTGGTGATGGCCCTAGTGATGATCCTCGTGGTGGCCCCATGACCATTGATTTCCTCAATCTCCTTGATTTGGCTGACCCAGATACCCCAATCCTTGAATGCTCTACATAGCTCAGAGCTCTTTGGGCTATTGGTATGACCTACTCATACAATAATCACCAATATCTAGCCTCTCACAAGGCTCATGATACCTCTAAAAATGCCTATGCCATCACCTGAGGTCCTATAAGGTCTCTCAGCTGAGTGATCTCCCCCTTGACTCCTATAGTTGTCTCCAAAATCCATCTCGCTCAAACTCTACCTTCTCTAGCCACCTCTGAATGGTGTCCTACTCACTCAACATTTGTGCTAGTCTCATCTCCAAAGACTCCTTCACATTATCACCCTCCTCTAACTATGCCTCTACCTAAGGTGATGCTTGTGCCTCATCTTGTGTTGATCCATGTATCTCCATCTATGGTAAACCCTGTCCCCCCACCTCTAGTGAGTCATGTCCCTCCTCCCCCTCGATGAAGTCGAGCTCGAGTCACTACCACTATGCTTGCTACTACTCTCCATAGTCTCCCCCTCTTTGGTAGCCTCCTTATTGATCTTTCCTCCTATAGACTCCTCTCCTCTCTCCTCCCCCTCCTCCCCTTCTCTATAAAATACCTCTATATCTACATACTTTGACCACTCCTCTACCTCCTCTCATGATACCCTTGTTATGTTGCCACCACCTTGTAGAATCCACCTCCTCACCCCCCTCACCATGCCTCCTACTCCTCCTCACCATCATATCATCACCTCTACTACAAACTCCCTAAGTCACTTTCATACACCCCTCCACCTTGATGGCGTCAACCTCAGTGGTATTTGTGTAGGCCACCACCTCCTATACATTGTTATAGTACCTACGTCCACCACATGCTCTTGATCATCCCACTCCACCCTAGTCATCTCCACCTAATTTTTTAGTGTATAATATTTGCTAACATGTGGTCCCCACTTTGTCATCTCTTGTACCTACCTCACAAAATAATGAGCCCCTTTGGCACTCCCTATTATAGATAAAACTATTATAATACTCTATCTAGATGATATCTCTCAATAAGATAATGGTATCACCCTATTAGGTAGCACTACGAAGCAGTGTATCGCTAGTCATCCTGCCATGTATCCCCCTCCTAGTATGGTCTCCACATGACGTATCCCTCTGTTAGCTCATCTAAAACTCATTGGTAATGATCCAAGTCTCCCACTCATTTTTACTCTACTGCTCTCTCCTAGCCAAATACATAAGGCTCCCCATAGTCCACTGCTACTCTATCCCCAACTGGTCAAAGCATGACAATGTGATCCCACACCTATAATTATACAACGTGATGTGTCTCACACTTTTTACATCTCTAAAAGTCATCGTGTAGATATTTATATAGGTGGGCTAACATGCATGCCCCTTGCAAATTTTTGGCCACTCTCCACCATATCTGCCACACAGTCTACCAAACCAATGTGAAACATCTGCCCACTCTTGTTCGACAATAAAATATCCTTGAAAAGAGCCACCATCACCAATGGGAATTCTAGAACTCTCCCCTTGTAGCTATCTGTAAGGAAGCTAAGGTAGCGAAACAACTTCCTACACTAATCTTGAGAGGAGGATAATGCAAAAATTTATAGTTCTTTACAACAATTACAAAAACTTAAAAAAAATAAACATAAATATCATGCATACCACAACATATTGATTTACATGGGGAAAACCATTTTGGGATAAAAACCCCACACTCCAAAAGTTGCCCAGTATATTATTCAAAAATCACAAAGATTACTTGCAAAGCAAGCTTCTCACAAGAGTATCACCAACCAAAGATCCAGAGACAACACGAACATTATCAAACTCTCAAAATACATCACAATACACAATCGTAATACAACACCTCATAAAATAGGTTTGCCTTCTAGGTAAATTCAAGCCAACAAAATATCTACCGTCAGATCTAAGACCTAATGATGAATGGTCCAGATTTACAATAATAAAATATACATAAAATTTGGCTTTCAGGGCACTACCCTCGAGCCCTCGTTGAGGCACGCGACCCCCAAACCCCCACCGGGGGGGTGATCCCCCCAGACCTCTCGCAAGGGGGTAGCCTATGCACCCCCTATGCTTACCTATCAATAGTACCTTATGTAATTGTAAGGTCAAGACACATTTTACCAACACTATCCAAGTGCAATGCCATCCCTATCCTTAGAAAATCACTCCTCTCGAATAATCTTTGTAATGCCACCTTTAATGTCGTTATCTATGTATACACTAGAAAACTCCTAATTGGCAGTCATAAGATCCTCCACACATCCTCAAGTGTCACTGTCATCTCCCCTGTTGAGAGATAGGAAGTACTTGTCTTAGAGTGTCATCACTCCGCCAATACCGTCAACATCACCCTATGTGCACAAATTGATGGCATTCATGCCACATACTCTAATCCTGTCTCCTCCGATATTTCCCTCTTGACCCCTGTCAATTTATCCATTTGTCTCAACACCCTCGATCATCGCTCCTGGGTCTTCAACGCATCCAACTCCTCTAGCACTTTATTAGTTTCACTTAAACACAAAGCTACCCACTCTACTTTCACTTTTACCTAATCATCTATCATGCAATATAATGCATCCCCAAACCCTATCTTCACCCCCTCCCCTCCCTAACTTCTAATTATTGTAACTAAATCAATCCCCTACGAGGTCACCCCAATCCCCTACCAGGTCGCCCCATTTCTCACAAGGTCACCTCACTTACCTACGAGGTCACCCCATTTGACGAGGTCACCTAGCTCACCTACCAGGTTGCCTTGTTTCTCACAAGGATACCTTACTTACCTATGAGGCAACCCAATCCCCTATGAAGTTGCTCCAACTTCCTATGAGGCTGCCCAAACATGATTGTACCTCTTGGGTGACCCTGTTTTCACCTCATTTCCCACCCTCAAAAACCATAAAAAAGTACAACTTGGCTTAGGTTTGAAGTGACTTATTTGTGTGTCTACCTCATTTGGCCACATGTAGGCCCTCATTCACTCCACATGATGCTCTCCACATGGAATATTCACCATCTCCTCACTACTAATCTCTCACACTCTTCTCAATTACTATTGTAAAGGGTAAAGATGAAGAGTTTTCACCTTCCATGGCATATTTATTTGCCCCTAGCTACTCATTTTCCCACATTTTCTCCATCTTAACTTCGGTTTTTCTTCATTTATTCTTCTCTCAACCCCATTTTTCATCCTTTTTTCACCTTTCCTATCATTTTCATCTTTCAAGAGGTTATTTGGACCCCTTTTCCCACCTACCCTTTCGAGTGGGCATCACCTATATTTGTCATTTTCTTCTATCATCTCTGTATCGAGGCATGTTTTTACCTAGTTCTTCATCATGTCGTCTTTTTTTTTTAAATGCCATTATGTTAACACCATTTCAAAGAGGGGAAAAATATAGACACCTAAAATTCATCATTACATTTGGTAAATTTATCCCTAATTTGTTTGTTCCCAATCACATATATTAATTAAATAAAGTAGTAAGAACTTATGAAAATCAACAACAGGATCAACAGATCAAAGATAGCACAAAAGAGAGAAAAGATGAGAGAATATGATGACTGTATTCTCAATATGCATGAAGATGTTCAATTACAAGCATGTACAAGGCTTGCTTATAAAGGCAAGCTAGGACACAATGAAGGGCTCTGAATGAGACAAGTGTCCCAATCATGTGCAAGGTAGGTAGAAAGAAATAATAGATAATTCCATGAAAGGTGGATCACCCACCTAAAGTGGAATTATCATACCACGAAAAGTGGAGATAAAAAGGTGATAACTAGATCACACCACAGAGAGTGGAATTTCTCCTACACACACTTCCCTAAGTGTCCAACTCGTATCTCTCAATGTATGCACAAACCTAGATGCAAGATGCAAATAGCTAGGTGTCACAAGTGCAAACTATGATGATATGCATTCCCTAAGTAAGCTTAAGTAAAGTGTAATAAGTAAAATACTTATTTACACCAACAAAAGTCTTATTTATTTAGTTAATATTTCCTATTTATTCCTATTTAATCCAAATCCCCATTATCTATATTAATTAAATAATACTTTATTATTTAATTAATATTCCATTTTTCTTCTATTTTCCTAAATACTAACCTAAGGTAAATAATTAATTTAAATCATTTATTTATCTACCATACCTTACCCCTTCCTCTCATAAATTAAATAAATAAATCTTATTTATTTAAATCTCCCCTCACATATCACATCCTCCAAATCTCCCACTTTCCCCTCTAATCCCAATCCTAATCACCCACCTAATCCCCTCTAAAAACTTACACAATCCTAATCCATGATTAGGAAAGGGGTCAAATCCTTTTCATTTATTGCTCAACCTCTTTGTACCCTAGCCTTAAAGGCTTTACCCTTTTGGAAAGGAACCCCACATGGGTCCTTGTCCCAAAATTACACTCCAAGTACATCAAAGGAATTAAAAATTCCTTTATTCCTCTCATCCCTCTCCCCTTTGGAGTGTGGGACAAACCTTGCCTTTATGGCAAGATCCTCCCCATACTCCAAGGTACCCTCATAAATACCCTTCTCCTCTTAAGCCACCACATTGCGCCACTTGTCACAATGTCATGGCCTAAGAGAGAACACTCAATCCTAGATCTTTATCTCTCCATTCAATCCTCATCATTGATCTCCCTCACCAAAAATCTCTAAATTCAACCTCAACCCATGTAATTTTATCACACATTGGAGTGCAAGATTATGCTACAAGGTTTGTGAGCACACATCCAAAATTATCAAAGTGCACAACCATTTTTATGCAACTAGGTAACCTAACATGGGGTTATTTGATTTAATTTTATGTTTTGTTTGATTTCCTAACCTCTTAATGAGTGCTTGTTTGGTTGTTGTGTTTGATCAATTTAGGTGTTTGAATTGACCATTAGTTGTACAATTTCCTTGCAATCAACTATAAATGTATTAAAATGGTACCACATTTTCAAACAAGATTTACTTTTATAACAAATATGCTGAGAGGAAACTCTATTATATTCAGAAATGACCCTAAACAAGTACCAACGATTCTATAGATGTTACATTTGCAACATACCTTGTCATAGTATATTGGGGTACTTTAACAACTTCCACTACCTTCCCACCACTAAGTTTCAATGATTGGAACCTTGGATAATAGTGACATTTACTCCATACTAAGAAAAACCACTAACTAACCCCCTCAAATGAGTCAAAAACATCAAAATATAGTCTATTGGTTGAAACCCTAGCATATGGCATTGTAGTAGTGCCAAATCCATGGCTAAGGATGAATTATACTCAAAATAGGTATCTCAAATCAAAAGACAAGTTGAGAATTTATTTTTTATAGTTGGGCGACCCTCTACATTCATGGCGAGTAGCTAGGAGCAAACCCCCAGTCTTTATTTTTGGCACCCAAACTCCTTTTAAAAATTATTCTTTATTATAACATCTATTTTGGGAGTTGGGAGTTAGGCGTAACTTATAAATAGGAACCATGGATGATGCAGGAGCTTCCAGGCGAACTAGCAATTGACATCACCCAAAAACAAATTTTAGTTTCACTAAGTTTAAAATATCCCAATTTTGGAAGGTTGGAGCAAAATCCTTTTGCAGGGGTCCATGGGGTACCATTCCAAGTCTACACGCCAATTTTTGTGCGAATCAAAAAACTTTGGATTTTTCTGCTTGTGGACACCTGAATCTCTCAATTCAAAAATCAGTCATCTCTGAATTATATGAGCAAGATTGTTGAGGCAATAAAAAATAATTTCCATGTTAATTTTGATGTATATATTGATGACCATGTGGGAGCGTGAACACATTTGGTGAATGATGATATTTGACATTTTATCCAATTCACAACAAAGAAGTTAAATGCACATTAAAAAATATATATTAAAAGGTAGATTGGAGGGAATAGAGAGGGGCGCACAACTACAAGAAAAAAGGATGTAATTAATAATAAAAAAAATAGAAATTAAAGGAGGGGAGAAACTCACACAAACAGAGAGGGGAAATTGAATAGTTTATAATAATAATAAAATTGCATTTAAAAATTGCAAGGAGAATGTGAAGAGACTACGCAGCCAAAGGATAGTTTTATCGAGCATGTAAGAGTTGTAGAAAAAAAAAGAATGGAGAGGTTGCAACATATGGAAGTAAGACCATTGAGGAGGCATGTCATTTAATTTGGCATTTAAATTTTAAATGGAAAAAAAGAATGCATGGAGCTGGATCAAAGACAAGTCACATAGCCAGAGGAGGAAAATAGTTTGCATTTGAAAATCAAAACTCGAATGTAAAGAGCCCACACCCATTGGAAGGAGTAAGTATATGAAAAGGAAAAGAAGTAAAAAAATGTAGATGTGAAGAGTGAGAAGCTACAAGTTATATCTCTAAGAACAGATGAAAGAGTATGTGATAGTTGAAATAAAAATTTAATAAAACATTGCCTATAAAAAGAGAGCAGGTTGCACTAAGTTGGGAATGTGCACGCTCATCTAGAGAGGTATACCATGAGTATAGTGTGGTCAACACAAAAGAATGTGTAGAGTTCAACATTTTGAGTAATAAGAGAACACCAATATGTAGAGTGCAATAAAAGCATGAGGAGTGCAAAGTCCAATAGTTTGAAGAAAGACAAAAGAGGAATTGCAAAGAGTGAATAGTAGAAGAAAGGACATAAAAGGCCAGCATTATACATATTTTGTAATTTTTACTATAGATCTATTTTGTTTTAGTAATTGAATAAAAGTGATGATATTTAAATTTTGGACATAATATTGTGAGTTAAATTATGTTTTGTTGCAATCTTTTTGTTGCGAGTTGTGGGTTTGTTGTGAGAGAGAGTGCCCCTTTACACCATATGGTATTAGAGAAGGGGATCTTGAGAGTGGATAGAATCCACCAGGACCTGTGAGTAGAGTAGAAGAAGTGTGGTGAAGAAGAGCTCATGTGAGGATTGTTGTGGATAGAGAGAAGCCCTGAGCAATTGAGAGCTAGGGAGTCGTAAAAAGAAGTGTGATTGTAGATTTTCGAGCATGAGGTGAGAGTTGTGAAATATTGCAACTAATGAGATAGGTATAGTCATAAGGAAGAAGCCCATGATTTGGGAAGCGTGGAGATGGTACAAAGAAAATAAGACATGGAGAATGATTATGGATATAAATAAGTGATTGGATAAGTTAGATAAATTGGAGGCATAACTGAGTGGATAAAAAGACATGAGAAAAGAGGATTAGGATGGAATGAACAGTAAAGATCCTGGGGTAGAGGTAGTTGAAGAGGAGAAAAATGAAGATGTAATGATGGAATGTGAAAGATGAGGAAGAGGATGATTTGTCATCGCAGATTTTAGCGGTGGAGAATGAATGGTTAGAGAAGATCACATCGATTGAAAGTGGAAAGACAAGCATCACAAAGAAGAAAGTAGAAGTTACTGATGTAGCCGATGGTGAATTTGCAACAACGAATGAAGAGGTAAATCTTGTTGCATTTTGTGATGATGCTTTTATACTTATGTTTTAGGTAGTTAGGGTTGAAGAGTATGGAGAAGAACCTATGGAAATCTTTAATTTCCATTAGGTATTCGATGAATATTTTTATACAACAGACTATGATATGAGAGTTTGGTGGAGGAGGTCAGTTACTAGTGGGATGGATCCCATGAAGGAGAGAAGAGGAGAGGAGAAATAATTTGGAGGAGGATGGCACATGGTGGATGTAAATCCATGAGAGGAGAGAAGAGTGGTGAATGAAGTTGTGGGAGGAAGATGATAGTTGTTCCAACATGGTGCTAGAAGAGGAAGAAAAATAATTGATCTTGTACACTTATCCCAATGATGGAGTTCGCTGCAAGTTGGTTGCAACTTGGAAGAGTAGTTTGAATACTCAACTCCACCTTTGTGATCCTATGCTCACAAACTTCCTACCAGACATGTTTGATGCTGGAGCATCCAGGCAGACTGACAATTAACATCACCAAAAAATAAATTTTAGTTTCATTAAGTTTAAAATCTCCCAATTCTAGAAGGTTGGAGCAAAATCCTTTTACAAGGGTCCATGAGGTACCATTCCAAGTCTACACACCATTTTTTTGTGTGAATCAGATAACTTTGGATTTTTCTACCTACAGACACTCGAATCTCTCAATTCAAAAATCAGTCATCTTTAAATTTTATGAGCAAGATTGTTGAGGCAATAAAAAAAATTCTAATTTTGATGTCTATATTTGTGACCATGTGGGAGCATGAACAAGTTTGTGAATGATGATATTTGAAATTTTATCCAACTCACAAAGAAGAATAAGTTAAATGCACATTAAAAATATATATTAAAAGGCAGATTGGAGGGAATAGAGAGGAGCACACAACTATGAGAAAAAAGATGTAATTAATAATAAGAAAAAGGAAATTAAAGGAAGGGAGAAACTCACAAACAAAGTGTTGAGATATGGTGTTGTACACCATTGCATAAATTGATTTATCATAATATTATAATTAAATAATTATTTAGTTGTGATGCACCTTGGTGGTGTTGTTAATCACACTAGGTAATTATTCAGGGACCACTTGTTGTATTGTAACATTGTATTATTATTTAATGTGTGGGAGACATGTGATAATAATTTAATATTGGGGAAATATTAAATAGTGTGATGTCTTAGTACCCAATATTAAAAGAGGGGTTAGTGGTTTTGTATTCACATGGTTTTGTGGTACATGGTTTCACCTTACCATTAGTTGTATTTTGTGTGAGCTTGTATCTATAAAAACAAACACATGTGTAGTGGTTTAGGTTGGCCGAGTGGTTTGGCTTTCATTATTGAGTCTTCTTGAGGAGTGCATTTGTGAAGCATGGCATGGGATGTGTGGATTCATGCTTGGACACATGGAAATGCATTGGATGACTTGATGCTTTAGAGGTTTTCATTGTAACTCTTGTATTTGCTTATTGTTGATTAATATGATAGAGTATGGATGCTTTTGGAGGCCGGGTTTTTCCCTCTTGAGGGTTTTCTCAGGGTATATCTTGTGTCATCTTTGATGGGTATGTTGTCTATTCTCTTGCATGTGGATTCTGAGCACTTATTTGCATGAATATATCTTTTGGGTTATGTGGAAATTGTCATATAATGGCTGCAAGTTTCCTTACAAGTGGTATCAGAGCTTTCATGGTTGAATATTTTTTTATTATAACCCCAGGTTGAGAAAATATTGCTTGAAGTTTGAATCTATGCAATGCATGAGAGAATGAAAGACATGGAAAGCTACGAGGGTTTTGCAGGTTGTTTATTGTAGATCTAAGGGTTTTGGGTTTGCTATTATAATGGGTTGTTTGCAAATTTGGGGTGTGAAAAATTTTGGCTAAAAGGGGTTTCTTGGCTGTGCATTCAAATGGGGGTTTCATGGGGGAAATTTTATAAATGACCTACTCGGACAAAACAGACTTCATGGTTGGATTTAGGTTGGTCAGGAGATGAATTTTGATATAAAATTTGCCCTATTTTGGAGAAGTTGAAAAAAATGCAAAACTTTTTTAGTCTCAACCCAATTTCACCATGTGCAAAAATAAAATTATTAAAAAATTATAATTTTGTCTGTTAAAAAAATTCTGTAGAAAAATGCTCGACTTGCAAAATAAAAATTCAATGGTTAAACAAAAATATATAGCCGTCATTGAAAATATTTGTGCAAAAAAATTTTTTTGTCAGGGTGGGTTGAAAATAAAATAAAAATTATTTACCTACAGGATAAAATGTAAAAAGAAATAAAAATAAAATTTACCCCACTAGAAACCTTTCTGTTAAAAACTTAACTGCCCCACCTCTCCACAATTTATGGAGTTTTAATTTTTTAAATATTAAAAGAAATAAATCTGCCACTATAATATTGGAGAAATTAAATGAATTTTTATTTTTGGAGTGGGGACCATCAAAAGTTGTTTACATGGGAAAATCGAACATTTTTTAAAAACTTGTATAACTTTCACCCACGATGTCCATTTTTCAACTTCTTGTACTTGTTGGAAAAATGGTTATGAGCACTATGCAGTGGTATAGGTTTGGTTCCATTATTTTGTTGTTTTCATCAGTTTTGAGGCCTAGAAGTTAGATGTTTTCAGTTGCATAGTTTTGAGCTTAACTTTTCCATACATAATCAAATTTTTTGATTTCGAATAGGCATTGGAGAGCATTTGCAATGTACTACACAATGGTTCAAATTTTTTATCAATTTGTGGTGTTGTATGAGCTTGGTACTTGTTTGATCACTTGTAGGTACCTAAGATTCAGGGTGTGATTGTGTGAGCATCTGGACGAGTTAGGAGGTGAAACCTTGAAGGAGTACATATTTTTATATGTTATTTATGATGCTATAGCTGATTATTAGATTGGTGCTTCTAGGTACAGGTTTATAGGTTTTTTTAGAGTTGGACTTTGATGGTTATAGGTACACAAGTTGTCTTCGGTTTCGAGGACATGGTTGGACATGGTTTGAGACTTGGAGTCTTGTATGGGTGATAGTTGAGTGTAGGTACAATGTTGGCTATGATTATGGTGTCATGGGTATGCATGTACATTTGATGCATTGGAACGACATGATCATGTATGTGGTTGTTTGGTGGTGATATGGTTTGGTGATTAGGAGATTGGTCTTATCTTCTTGATGCTTATTTGGTTCCTTGACTATGATTACTCATTTGTGGAAATGGTTGGCAAATCAAATTTGTGGTTGATTTGGTGTTTGAGTTTTGATATCTACAAGATTATCTTCTTTGATATCTTGGTTTTCAGGTTACTAATGTGATGATGAGTTTGTATGTTTCAGTGGTTGGATCTACGAGTTATGTGATTGGTAGGTATGCACAGCCTATTGATTGCAATGGGATGACTCGTATGTGGACTGTCTATATGCACTAGGTTTGATTCATTGTTGTTGCAGATTTCATTAGTTTTCCTTATCTATGGTCATTTGTACATTGGTATGTTGCTTTGAGATTGAGAGGATGGATGGTTAGAGTATTTGATTAGTCAGGTGATGGGAATTGTAGCATGTGGTTTGATCACGGTGTCATGATAGCTTGTTGCATTTCATTGGTTATACACTTTCAGTGGGAGCTTTTGACAGTGATGACTTGGTGGTGTTGGATTGGTTTATGATGTTTTTGATGGCAGTTGTATGTATCTTATTGGCTTGGAGATATTGGTTTCACTTGTATGTTACTAACATTGCAATTGAGTGTGTGCAAACCTAGATGATCTTCATGGAGAGGAAGGTAGTTACGATGCCATGTGTAGCTCATATCACGATTCAGTGGGAGTTGTTGGAAATGAAATGGATGCATCATTGGTGATGGTTATCTTTATGTGATTGGGGATATGTATTATTGGTTTATAGTGTTTGCTATTATGTCATGGTTTAGTCTTGCTACTAGTTTATAGTTTGGCATATTACATGTTCTCTTGAGACAAGGATGTATGTTATGGTGCATGTAATCTCCTAGGAGGAGATGGTTAGATCATGTTGTCATGATAGGTTCTTGATTCTATAGTTGGAGCTTTGACATTGATCGTGTGCGGTTCTCTTTGTATTGGGTACATTGATCATTTGCTTGATTACTTCATGATAGTGCTTTGTTGCATTTGGATTTTGGCATGGGTTGATTGGTTACAAGTACTCATGGATACTTAGAGACATAGGTGATGGTTGGATTTCTCTTGTGATTAGAGACATTTTCTTGAGACGGTTACTCTTTGGAGGTTTCAACAGGAAGAGCGAGGAGCTTTCACCTGGGTATGGACGTGAGTTTATGTTGGACCGATAGAGGAGATTATTCTTGGAGTGAGTCATGATGGCTTGGTTATCCTAGAGGAGCATTCTCATTCCCCACTCTTGGTCTACTCGATAGTTTATCAGTTGAGAGGTATTTTCCCATTACATCTTTCAGATGTGTTATGTTTCATGCTTTGATTTCTCATGGGATTGAGTTGATTCATGGTGTTTTGGATACTAATTTGAAGATGGTTTAGCATGAATTTGTATGCTTTATCTTTCATAGATATGGATCTTGAGCTATGGATATTTAGTTCTGGAGGGATCATTTTGAGGGATGTTATGGCATGGTTATATCCTTGTGCATTTGAGTTTATGATATCTTTCTTTGATGAGGATTGTTAGGGGATGGTTTATGGGCTGATTTCTAGTTTTGCGGATGGTTACTTTGAGTTTGATCTTCTTGGTTAGAGAGGCTTACATCCATGTTGGTATTATTACATTGATTCATATGTTGTACTTGATCTATGCGATTGAGTGTTATGGATGTTGTTGAGGATTTTCATTTGGGGTTGTTAGGAGATCATTCTTGACACAGCAGTACACTTTTGAGGTGTTGGTAGGAGGACATTATGTTTTACAGGTTTTCTCTATTTATGGTTCCTTCTTGGATGTTCATGTTTTGGGAGGATGCTGGCAACATGTTGTGAGAGATTATGCAACTATTTGAGTTGCACGCGTGGATCATTATTATTGTTCTTGGTACTTCATGCTTTGGTTTACTTATCACACCTTGATATAGTGTTTATTGGTAGATTTGATATGCTTTGACATTACCTATTTAGTGGGAGTTCCTCGATATGTATGTTCTTCATTGACAGATTTGATACAGGAAGCTTGGTTACAGTTTACAGGTTGCATATGTTCTTGGCATAAGTTTACTAATGCATTGATACCTTGGATGTATGGATGGTTGGATGTATTAACATGTGTTGTGGATGTTATTTCTGATCGCGTGGATTTTTCTTCATGACAACAACTTGGCTAGAGCCTTTATTATCACTTGGATTTGATGTTTGTGCTTGTGGATCGGTGCATCTTCACCTTGGCATGTTCTATTTCTTCCATAGGTGGCATGTTGGAGGATGAGAGGAGTTCTTTCTTGAGATGGTGGTTACTTTGTTCTTATTGTAGGTATCTTGATGGAGCACGAGAGCATGTTACTGATTCATATGGTTTCATGTATGGCTATGCTGATGTATTCCATGTATTGATCCCTTATGCAATGTATACAACTTGTGGGAGAATGTTGAGATATGGTGTTGTACACAATTGCATAAATTGATTTATCATAATATTGTAATTAAATAATTATTTAGTTGTGATGTACCTTAGTGGTGTTGTTAATCACACTAGGTAATTATTTGGGGACCACTTGATGTTGTATTGTAACATTGTATTATTATTTAATGTGTGGGAGACATGTGATAATAATTTAATATTGGGGAAATATTAAATAATGTGATGTCTTAGTACCCAATACTAAATAAGGGGTTAGTGGTTTTGTATTCACATGGTTTTGTGGTACATGGTTTCACCTTACCACTAGTTGTATTTTGTGTGAGCTTATGTCTATAAAATCAAACACATGTGTAGTGGTTTAGGTTGGCTGAGTGGTTTGGTTGTCATTATCGAGTCTTCTTGAGGAGTGCATTTGTGAAGCATGGCATGGGATGTGTGGATTCATGCTTGGACACGTGGGAATGCATTGGAGGACTTGATGCTTTAGAGGTGTTCATTGCAACTCTTTTATTTTCTTATTGCTGATTAATATGATAGAGTATGGATGCTTTTGGAGGTTGGGTTTTTCCCTCTTGAGGGTTTTCCCAAGGTATTTCTTGTGTCATCTTTGATGGGTATGTTGTCTATTCTCTTGCATGTGGATTCTGAGCACTTATTTGCATGAATATCTCTTTTGGGTTATGTGTAAATTTTCATATAATGGCTACAAGTTTCCTTACACAAAGAAGGAAAACTGAACAGTTTATAATGATAATAAAATTGCATTTAAAAATTGCAAGGAGAATGTGAAGAGACTATGTCGCCAAAGGATGGTTTTATCTAGCATGTAGGAGTTACAGAAAAAAAAAGAATGGAGAGGCTTCAACACATGGAAGTAAGACCATTAAGGAGTCATGACATTTAATATGGCATTTAAATTTTAAACTACAAAAAAAATGCATGGAGCAGAAGCAAAGACAAGTCACATAGCCAAAGGAGGTAAACAGTTTGCTTTTAAAAATTGAAAGTAGAATGTAAAGAGCTTGCGTCCATTGGAAGGAGTAAGTATATGCAAAGGAAAAGAAGTAAAAAAATGCAGATGAGAAGAGTGAGAAGCTTCAGGTCATGTATCTGAGAAGAGATGAAAGAGTATGTGGTGGCTGGAATAAAATTTTAATAAAACATTGCATGTAAAAAGAGAGTAGGTTGTGCTAGGTTGGGAATGTACATGCTCTTCTGGAGAGGTATACCACAAGTATAGTGTGGTCAACATGAAATAATGTGCAAAGTTCAACATTTGGAGTAATAAGAGAACACCAATATGTAGAGTGTGATAGAAACAAGAGGAGTGCAAAGTCCACTAGTTTGAAGAAAGACGAAAGAGGAATTGCAAAGAGTGAACAAAGTACCTATGAGTAGAAGAAAGGACATAAAAGTCCAACATTATACACATTTTTTTAATTTTTATTGCAGATCTATTTTGTTTTAATAATTGAATAAAAGTGATGAATGTTTGGTTGCAATATTTGCTTGGATGATATTTAAATTTTGGGAAGAATATTATGAGTTAAATTGTGTTTTGTTGTAATCTATTTAAATTTTGGGAAGAATATTATGAGTTAAATTGTGTTTTGTTGTAATCTTGTTGTTGCAAGTTGTGTGTTTTTTGTGAGATAAAGTGCTCCTCTATTCCAATGGAGGTACCCTGTGGGTCTCGAGCTCTAGTGGAAACCTAGAAGCAATAACTTGAAAGTTTGTGCATTACATCGATAGTGTTTGAGAGAAACTCATAACCTAGAACAAGAATTGGCATGAAACTAATTGGCATTGAGCTTGGAGAAGAAAAAGGAATTGAAATTCACATGAGACTACTTTTGTTAAGCCAAAAAGATAAATAAGGACTAGGAGCAAAGGGGTCATGAAATTCAGACTTGACAAGGATGTTGGAATTGGAATCTAAGGTTTTGAGTTCCAACCAGGGTGAAGGGAAGAAATATGAGTTGGGGTTAGAAGAGGACTCATAGTCAAAACCAAAGGTTCTAGGTTCCAAGTCCCTTTTGAGTTCTGAGCTCCAACAAGCTTAAAGATAGGATAGATGGTGGGGGTCAGACCTCAAGAGGGAATAGGAAACCAAAACCTGAGGTTCCTTGTTCCAAGTTCATTTTTGGGCTTGAGGTCTAACAAGGAACTATGAGGGGCTTTATGAGGGTTGAACCTTGTGAGAAACCTACAACTTGAAACTTTACATTCCAAGTTCCAAATCCCTTATGATATCTAGGGTTCGACAAGGAATGGAGGCAAACCTACGCAGGAGGTAGGGAGAACTAAGGAAATTAGACAACAATCTCAATGCAAGGTTCCCATCAAAACTCAAGGTCTAATAGGCACCCAAAACATAGATAGGGGAAGATTGTGTAGAAGAACATGAAATTGGAACCAAATGTTCCAAAACCACATCAGGGTTCGGGGCACAACATGCAACTAAAGGATAAGAGCACCCATAGATCATTGAAAAATACTCAACTCCACCAAAATTTGACTGAGTCCCAACACTTCCTACCATCCTCGATACTAAGGATTATTATGTACCCTTGTATTTAGTGATAATTTTTATGTTTCTATGGATCCTGTAGAGTCTCTCTAATGTCTAATTAACTTGGTGCGACTAGGTATACACAACTCAAAGGACCTAAGACTCCCTAACTAAACAGTTAATTTTCCATAAGAGGGTTGCATTTAATTATCAACTAGGGATTCACAAAATTTAGATAGTGCTAGAAAAACATATGCATTTATAGATCCTAAACACATCCTACATCAATGGAGTATAGGCAAATACACATGTACAAAAAGATGGTAAAAATTGGAAAGTTGAAGAAATTGGCAAACCTTTTACCCTACTTAGGAGAGTAATTAAATCATTTACTTCTTCCCCAAAATCATTGTGGGGGAAGCTTTTAGGCCATCTCACTAGATTAGGCCTTGGATTCTTTAACCACTTAGTATTGATCAATTTCTTAGCTGCTTTTTGATCCTTGTCATAAGTTGCCTGAGCATGTTCAATAGTGAGATTTGTATAAGTCTCCATATTTGGAACTTGAAACACCATATCAAAGAAATCTGCATCAAGTCTCATCATCACATGGCCTCAAGAATCTCAGACACTCCTATCTTCTTTGCATAATGAGAAGCCACTTATAGAACAAATTTAAGACAATGAACTGCTACTAGGAATGAAGCAACAAAATGAATGTTTCTATCAACTATCACCTTCATCTCTTGGTCTAGAGGTTGTTTCTCTATTCTCTTGATGAATTCATCCATGTCCACATGTCCTATCTTTGTATCCTTGATTTCATCAATTTTAGACGAAACCACTGTCATCGAAAAAATACCTTGGTATTTGTATTTCATGATGACCTTCTTGTTTGAAGATAGATATGTCTCAGTTGTCATTAAATGAACCAGGAGACATTGATATCTGACAAGAAACCTGTTAGCAAATATTTGTAATGGCATGAAAATTGCAACTACAGTGAGATAAGGTATTTTCCCCAACATTAGAAAAATATCATATTGAATAAGCATAGGAGTGGGGAAAAGCCAAGCAAGTGTAATGAAGCATGCAGATGGAAGCAATGGAGTGGAAAAAACAGAGCAGTTGCGAGTGAAATGGAGCTTTGAAAGCATTATTTGAAATCTTCAGGAGTTAGTGAAAATTTGAGTATTTTATGCAAGAGTGTTGATTTTCAGTGCTCCTACATGTATTTGGATAGATCATATGCTAAGTCACTGAAAAATAGCGCCCTTACATGAATTGTATGGGAGTTGAATGTTTTCAAAGATTTTGGTGCAGCTGCATTGAATTTTAGCACTTCTACACTTAGACTACAAAAAAGGTGTAAAGGCGCTAAAAAACAACACCTCTACATGTTTAGTAGAGATGATGCATGTCATAGCGCACTTTTTTAGCACTTATGAATATATGAGTTGGAAGGTTTTTGCAACATGCATGTCGGGGTTTTTTCCCAGACCTGCACACATATGGGTCACGACATACAATGTCATTAAAATTTTTTGAATGATGAGAAAAACCAATTATGCACACAAAAAAAAACATGTCACAAACAAAACATGTGTTCATCAATGAAAACCAGTGAAAAATGAATGACTCAAACACAAAATTTTGAGAGAAGAAACTCTATGGACCAAAACTAGGGTTTGCGGATGAGATGCACAAGAACACAAAGAGAAAACAAAAATAAATGCAAACATGAATTCATCAAATACAGTGAATTACAAGCAAAGATAGAAAAAGACCCTAAATATTAACAATTAAAGAAAGAAACATGAGCATACTCAAGAAAACTGAAAGAATAACAAAATCATGCAAAACATACCAAGTACGAAAAAGATGAAGAAAACCCTAGTGATGAATGGCAAGAAATTCGCAAAAAGATCTTCAAAATCTCCTCAATCCACCAACAATGATCACACAAAGAGAAAATGCAGTTGAATGAACACAAATGAAACTAACAATGGTTTAAAAAACTTATAAAATCCAATTAACAAAATGAATTAATGAACTCGACGTTCATTAATGCTCAAACGTGTGAAAATAGGGGACATGGGGACATGCATTGGCACTAAAAAATAGTGTGTGTATTTTCTAAAACATTGACAACATGCAAGGGTGCTAAAAAATAGTGCCAGTGCATGTAAAAAATTCACTTCTATGTAGAAGCATTGAAAAGCAACACCCCTGCATGGGCTAAAAAATTTCAAACACTAGAAAAACTAAAAATTGAGAAAATACTCATTTTGAAGGTTTTTGAAAAACAAAACAAGGTGAGCGCTCGAGAGGAAGATTTGAGGCTCATGACCATGCTCAAAGGTAAATAATATTATGCCTCGTTTAGCATGCTTAGAGTGCATGAGATTACAAAACATACAAGTTTCATAGGGGTTATCCCATGAATCAAGTGTAGTTGGATTCAAGGATAACAACTAGCTCTAGCTGGGGATCTTCTTTTAGTTGTTCTTTGAAATGACCAAAGGGAGAAGAATTCCATTCTTTAAGTGCCTCCATCCATCCATTGGGTTGGGCATAGGTTCAGGTGACAAAAATTAAAAAAAACTCAAAAATAAAAAGACACAAAGACTATACAATTATTTACAAAACACATTTGTCACCTCATTGAGTGAAGTGTTTAAGATGTTTCCCACTGTGTGGAAGTGCGAATGGAGTAAAATCATTGTATGCAAGAAGAAAACTATTTTTTCACCATAGAGTTGATGAATCTTGAATGGACCTCTCCACAGTGAATCAAATTTACCGTGCATGCCTTTTGGTTCTCTTCTCTTGTCCCACAAGAGAACTAGATCTCCAACTTGGAAATCTCAAGACTTTGCCTTCTTGTTGAAAAGCTTCTTTACCTATTCTTGGTTTTTCGTAATATGGTTCACCACTTAAACACGATTCTCCTCCAATTCAGCGAGATACATAATATGCTTGTCAACTGAGTTGTCAAAGTCTTATCCTTAATGGCCTTAGCCAACTTGAGGGCAGGTAATTCCAATGTGATCAAAATCTCTGCATTCAACCCATACAATGCCTTGTGCAATAACCATTGATTCTTGTCAACCAATTTGCGGATGATAGTAACCAGGTTCTTGTTGCTGGATTTTTCCTGACCATTACCTCAAGGGTAATAATCTAATGAATGTGACAATATGATTCCATGTTAAAAAAAAAAACTCTATAATCTCACCTGACGAGAACGTAGTAGCATTGTCTGTTACAATTTTGTTTGGCACACCAAACCTGGAAATGATATTCTCCTTCAAGAAACTACAAACTACCTCTGAAGTAGCATGTTTCATCAGTATAGCCTCCACCCATTTGGTGAAGTAATCAGTTGTTGTGAGAACATAAACATGTCCCGCAAAGGTGGATTTACAGTGCCAATGAAGTCAATGCCCCATTTTTGAAAGGGCTCCTCAATGACAACTAGCTTGAGTGGAAGAGCAGCCAACTTAGGCTTTCCTACGAATTGTTGAAATAGTTCACATTTGTGCATCCAATTGTAAACATCTTGAAATAGGGTAGGCCAATAGTACTTAGCTCGCAAAATTTTGTGAGTTGTAACCGGTGCAAAAAAATTTCCTCCACACGCCAAGTTAAGTAAAGTTTCTAGTAACTTGCTCTATTGTGTTTTGTCAACACAACGTAGAAAAGTACCATCTAAGCTCCTTTTGTACAAACCATTATCCCATAAGAAAAAATTGGCTACCTTAAGCTTGAATATTCTTTTCTCCCTATGAGTCAAATGCTCCAGACATTCTCCATATGTTAGAAAGTAAACGATATTGGAATACCATTCGTCAGTTGTACTGACGAATAAAATAGTTGGAATATCTTAAGAACTTACATCCTCAAAATCAAAAACTTGATCAGGATTGTTTTCATCAATAAGCTAGCACAAGCCTTTACCACACACCAACTTAGTGGGATTTATTTCCATGTCATACTCTTTAATTTTGGAAATCCAATTGCCCCTTTTTGTGCCAAACTCTTGTTGCATCAAGATGGACTTAACGGTAGAATCAGGCACTAGTGCAGTGACATGACTGTTAAGTATGTAAAATCAAGAATGCTTCACTGCATTAACTACAACAAATGCATGCTTTTCCATTTGAGAGTATTTTAGTTCATGAGCTTTTATAGAACAACTCATGAATGGAATAGGTGACTCAAATCCCTCACTATTTTGATGCACAAAAATTGTTGAAAGTGTATGCTCAGAAGCATCACTATACATAATGAGCTCCTTAGTGTAATCTAGACATACTAACATCGGTGCATGCGTAATAGCTTATTTGATATCATTGAACACAACTTTACCTTCAAAAGACCAATGAAAGGTGGTATTTCCCTTCATCATATTCACAATATGACGTGTCTTTTCTATGAAGTCAGGGATAAACCTTCACAGGAAATTCACCTTACCAAAGAAAGAATGAACTACTTTCTTACTCACTGGCAGAGTAAGAGGTTGAATTGACTTGAGTAAGAGCTTGAATTGACTTGACCTGTTTCAAGATCAATTTTGATACCCTCCTTGGACACGATGTGACCAAGAAGCTTTCCTTTTGTAACCCCATAAATTGACTTCTTGGGATACAAAGAAATTCCCTGTTGTCGGCACCTCTCTAAGACTTGTTGTAGATGATTGAAATGATCTTGATGACTTTTGGAAAAGATTGTTAGATCATCAAGATAAACTACAATGAACTTACCCATGACATCACAAAAAGCTAAGTCCATTTCTCATTGAAACATAGCATTGGCATTAATGAGACCAAATGACATTCTACGATATGAAAAAGTACCCCATTGTGTGGTTAAAGCAGTCTTATGTTGATCATCTGGGTTGAACTCCACTTGATTGTAACCCGAAAAACCATCTAACATAGAAAGCATCTCAGATCCATTTACCATTTGCAAGACTTGATCCATCATTAGAAGAGGATAATTGTCCTTCAACGATAACTAATTTGAATTCTTAAAATCCACACATATGCGAATTTTTCAATTCTTCTTACGAATTGGAATGATATTAGCTATCCATGTTGAATGGTAAATAGGAAATGTGATCCTAGCATTCAACATCTTTTGGATTTCTAAAAGAATGGTTTTAGAAATCTTAGGATTATATTGCCTCTACTTCTATTTATAAGGCAATGCTCTTGCCTTCAATGGAATCTTGTGTTGAACTTCCTTTGGGTGAAAGACTTCAAATATTCATATGAGTATGCAAGTACATCAATGTATTGCCATAACAATTCAGCAAATTGGCTTTTCTCTTCAAGAGTACAACACTTTTCGATGTTCACCATTTTAGGATCTGCTTCGGTTCCCACGTTGATTTTCTCAATCTCATTAGAAGATTCAAAATTTGACTGTTGTTGCTTTTTGGTATAACAGTCATGTTTGTCAAAAAGTCTTTCTAGGGATAGGAACTTCTTGGGAATCTTATTCCCTTTGAGCTACAAAAACTCTTCACCGGTAACTGGATCAATTTTAGAAATAGATTCTCGGGGAGGAGAATCACTACCTTCAAAGTACAATCCATCAAAAATTCCTGCCTTCTCTAGAAAGGCCACGATCTGGTGATCATCATTGAAAATTTTCCAGTTGTCTGAATTAACTAGAACACTTGGAAAAAAAACCAACTCAATGGTGTAAGTAGAACCATGGAAATATTTGTGCAGAATCAAGAGCATAGCTAAAACTGCCAATGAATCAACTTTTTCATTGTACTCTCTTGGGACAACAAAAAAATTAAAAGTTTCAAACTCCTCTATACTATCCCAAACCAAGTTACAGTAATGCCTTAGTCATTAATTCTTTGTTTGATACAAGTTTCTCACTTGAAAAATGACTAATTCAACATCTCCTTGAACATGTAAATTCCTTATCCCTTTCCTTCGTGCAACTTCCATACCAAACAACAATGCTTCATACTCTACAATATTATTAGTGTTGTCAAACTAATGTTTAAAATAAAAAGGAAAGAATTTTCCTTGAGGAGAAATAAAAACAATTCCCACTCCAGAACATGCGGAAGAACAACTACCATCAAACTCAATTGTCCAAACGTCATTTGGATCACCAAGACTAGTAGTTTCAAAATTGGAAACTTCTTCCTCAGTCGAAGTTTCACCATCTGAAAGAGATAAATGATCTGAAGATGATACATTTTCTAGTGAAGATGAGTCGTTACTTTCAGACTCTTTCTTTGAATTTTGAGATGAAGACTCAACATCTTCATCGATCTACAAATAATAAGTCCCCATACCCGAAGACTCGAACAAAATTTGAGCTCTCAGATCATTCGACTTAGTCACTAAAAACTTGGATTTCCTTTTAGGAAGAAACTTTTGCATTACACCCTTTACGGGAATCCTAGCCTCATACATATCCATACTCAGCTCTCCAACTTCCTTACAAAAATTTTTCCCAAGCAAAATACCATAGGACGTAAGAACATCAGCAACCAAGACCGTCATCTTAATCTTTTTTATCTAGGAATGTTGCAAAGGCAAACTGTGCATCTTTGATTTGCCTAATCAAAGGTACTTGTTTATTCTCCATAAAGAAGAAATGGCCAAAAGTTTTTGTATTATTCAAACCCAAAGTAGTAGCTACCTTGGCAGGCATGACATTATCAGATGCACCAAAATCTATTACACAGTTACTTAACTTAAAACTGTTAACAAGCAAAGAAATGTAAAACGGGTCTATTCTTCCAAGAACATATGAAGGAATGGAAACTGAGTTACTCCAAGGAAACTTATATATTGGAACAATAGGGATATTTGAAGATGAATCTCTATTAGGGAGAGTTCTCTTATCTTTAACAAATTCAACCAATCTATCAAACTGGTCAGGATTGGCCTTTAGATATTCTACTTCAGACATTTGTATACTTATCCTCTTCGCATGATCAATTATGTCAAAAGCTTGAAATGAGTTGATCAAGGAGGATGGGGTAACTTCATTGATAGGTTTTTAAAATGGAACACTAGTCTTTGGAACCTAAATATTGGCCTTTAGTGTCAAGGAAGCTATAGGAGGATGAGTGGTACTTACTTGCTTATTGGTTGTTGTATCTTTGGGTTGTACTGGCAAAGGAGTTCCCCTTTTGGCAATAGTCATTGGTGGACATGAACTATCCTTTTCCTTCATCGCATCAACTTGAGGTTGATCAAATGATTTTGTTGTGAACGTGTAAACACAACATAAGAATTAGTCACCAAATCCTCTTCATCTGATTCATTCTCAACATGTAAATAGCCAATAGTTGAGTCGCCAATCAGATCAACTTCCTCCTCTTGGAATTGATTGAAATTTTCCTTAGTATGATATTCTAGTTGCACATAATCATCTTGCTCTGCTTCATAGCAACCCACGACTACATTAGTGAGAGGAGCCTCAAGAGAAAGTCTTCCTTGTGGTGTAAGAAGTTCGTTCTAGTTTCTATTATCAGAATAGTTGGAAGAATTTGGAAAGGTTCTCCTTGGAACATACTTGTATGGAGGATTAGATGAACCTTGAGAAACCTATTTCTTCAATGCTAGCAATTCATTCGCTAGTTTTTGCATCATAGGATCAATACTTGTATTGGTAGATGAAGATGAAGACACTTGACCTTTATTCCTATTTGTGTCTTTTCTTATTTTTTCGGCAAGAATCAAATAATCTTCAAAGCTAGTAGCCAACTATTATGCTACCTCAAGATCAGTTGGAACTGCTCTCTGCAACAAGAAGCTTACTTCTGGTAGTTGTGTGTTAATGAAGAAACATTTGAGATTATGAGCCATTGGCTTAGACTCAATAGGAATCCTTGTTACCAACTTGTTGAATTTAGCCACAAACTCACGCATGGGTTCATGTGCTTCTTTTCTCATAGTTGTAATTTGTGCTAACGAGGCATGTGCATCTTCTGCAGGATTGAAGCATTCTTCAAACTTAGTATAGAGAGTATCCCAATTGGTTACAGTACCAGGAGCAAGGGTGTAAAACTATTATATAGCTACTCCTTGTAAGGTCTCAATGAATAGCCTTATGGAAACATCCTCATGATCAACACCAAGAACACCACATACAATATAAAAAGTAGTAATATGTTCATTGAGATGTTTCTTACCATCATCATAGAACTTGGGGATGTTATTGCACGAGACACGAGGAAGTTCGTGCAAAGGGGGTACCAAATTTAAAGGGCCAAAAGCATTACCCCAAGGTCCATTAGGTGGAGGTTGAGCCATAGTGCCTTGAACAACAACCACTTGAACTGGTGTGAGAGGTAAAATTCCCACAAAATTAGAAGATTCACTTGGAAGCGGTGATCTGATTCTTCGAGGTGGATAACTTCTCGTACGTTGTAATGGTGACCTTGCTCATAGAGGAAAAGGGATAATATTATGGCATTACAACAACTCAAAAAATGGATCAACTTGACCTTGCGCCCTTTGACTGAGTATGTCTTTTGTATGCCAGAATGTAGTCCTTGAAACAAAACAAAAATCGACAATAAAAGATATTCACAAACTTGCAATAAGACACTGGAATAATTGTCTACTTCAGTCGAAAGTGTGAGGCTTTGGTTGTGTGCTCATATCCCCAATGGAGTTGCCAAAAAATTGTTGGGTGAATATTTGTAATCCCTTTATAGATTACAAAATAGTAATTTTAGCCACAATTATGATGAGATAAGTCTCTCCTCTCAAAAAGGGGAGGCTCCCTTCTTATTGCTCACTAAAATTAACTAAAAACTAAACTAAGATATATACATTATATTTATCCATGGGGTGTCTCCATTAGCATATCCTCTTGTTTCAGGATAATAGAAACAAACAATAATGATATCCTCAAATACAACTAGTTAGAGCAACAATTACCAATACTTGTAAGTACCAGTGAACAAAAGTAACTTAGAAAACCCCGTTGAAACACAAAGTATCCAACTACTTTCCCATGATGATTCCAAGATAATTTCAAGAGTAACCATATCACTAGTTGTAGCACAAAGTCTATCAACTATCAATATCAATGATCCATGCACAAAGTGAACAATTTCAAGCTCAAAGTCTTCATAATTCTTCACCAACAAATGCTTTCAACACACACAATTCCAAGATGATTTCAATATAACAAAAAGTTTATAAAGCTGATCTTTAAATCCCTTCCAATCATAATAAATAAATGCCACTTATTCCATTAACAATAAGAAAGGTCAAGCAAAAATGTCATAAGAACACTCTTGCTTTGATAATCTTGATTCAACACAAAGTCTAATATCAAAATCTTCCTTCTTTTCATTAATAGATTTGTATTTTCAATTTGAACTCAAAGTCTCAAAGTTGAGAAATAATTTTAGCAACACTTCGTTGCAAAAATATTAAAGGTAAAAAATACAAAGGAGCTCCCTCATATTTATAGACGAGAGCTAAGAGCTAATCTAGGAAAAAGTCTAACTAATTTGACTTATTCAACGACACAATCCTTTTTGACTTAGGACTAGTGTTGTTTTTACATGTAGTTGCATCAGCACAAAATGAAATGTAAAAATGTCGACACCTATTTACATAAAGCATGTGAAAAAGCATAAAAATTAACTAACTTTGGAAATACAAAAAGATTATTGTCATGTGCTTTTAGCTAGGAAATCTTCATATTTCTTTAAGATCTCTTACATCACTGATTCATCCGGTCTTGACGTATAATTAATGACAGTATGGACTTTAGTGATGAAATTTTTCACAAATGAACAAGCCTTTTTATATTGGTCTAGATGGGTCTTGAGATCATCCAAGGTTAACTGTATATCACACAAGGTGTCCATAGAAGCTACTGAAAATGTTTCATCTTCAACCCGCTTCTGGATTGCTTCTTTAAATTCTTGGAAAATCTCACTGGTAGGAAGGAATGTATGATCGCCATCAATTACTAGGCAATTCTTCAGCTCTGTTCACCAAGTTTGCATGATGCTCTTCAACATCTTCTTAGACTTGTTACACATCTTTGATTAAGCTCTTGATGACATGTATGCGATTCCTGGTTGATTCCTTGATCTCCACATATTTATCTTTGTTGGGGACGACCCCAACCTCAACTAACTTAGTTTCAATTTCTTTAGCTAGATCCAAGACTCAAGATTTTGTTCCATCTCCTTTTGTTTAATAGAAAGTGTATTCACTGTCTTTTCCAACTCAGGTTTCACCTTTGACATTTGAGCAATTCTTTCCACCACAGTAGTCATGAATTGTGATCACTGTTCAATCATTCTATCCTCAAATTCATACATAACTTTACCTTTTGAATAGTACTTCTCTACCTTCTGGACTAAAGTTTCTTCTACTCTCATTACAATAGGTTCTATAACCTTAGAGGATTGTGTAATTATTTTTAACACAGAGGTGAGATGCTCAAATTTTGATTTATACATATCCTTAGTCTCCTTTAGTTTTTCAAACTTCTACATTAGTGTAGTCAAAGATGTTTGAGCATCTTCCTTCGCACTTTCATGCATGATTCTCCCTAATTCAACTCTTGTAATGGTACATTCCTTTATGTTAGTTTCCTCATGACTTTTACCTTAAGGAGGTTCAACCACCTGTACATACTTATATCTAGACTTGTCCATGTGTAGCTGAGAGAGAACCTTGGGATTCTTTTTTCCTTTAGGCTTTGATGGCACCAACTCTCCAAAATTAAACTCATTTGGAGAAACTGCCTACTTTTTCCTCTTGGGTGTTTGTGTAGAAAGCCATGGGGGAAGAGGTGAAATACCACTTTTTGGCCTTGTTCCATTGCTTGAGTTACACCTGTATCTTTAGACACAAAATTAGTAGTTACAAGTGGGGGAGTCTTAATCAACACAACACCTGAAATCTACACATTAGATGCATCCTATAGAGATTCATTCATGAATCGATCAAACTCTTATGGTGAAGAAATGTCAAATGAGGGAAATGAAAAATTAGGAATAAAAGAGGGAGAACCAGAAGTAGCCTCTACATTTTGCACAAGATTATTAAATATCGATCCTGAGGAAGGCGATAAATGAATTATATGTATAGAAACTCATGGTAAAGTGGTAGATGGTGGTAAAACTATGGAAGCAGGAGGGAGAGTTGCATTAATTGGGGAAGAAGTTACCATAGGAGGTGGGGAAGACACTGTGGTAGTGATAGGTGAGGAGGTTAATGGAGAGTCTTTTGGGATATTCTCCTGAGGAGAATTTTGCACCTCTTCCTCTTGTCCTTATTCTTCTTCTTCTTGTTCAACTTCTTTCATTGATGGTTCCTCCTTTGCAAGTTGCTTTGCAGGTGGTGTTGTAGATCCTCCGCATGTAAACTTAATTTTAGGCCCCTTGCGATACACAAGGGAACCTTCCTACAAATTTATTGTTGCCTACTTGCTTGTTCTTCTGGGCCTTCTTCTTTAGATCATGTATTGAATGGCTTTAGCTTAATTCCTTTACTCTGCAACCATATGTTTGTGTTTTCCAAAATGGGGGCACCTTTGTTTAATCGAAACAATCTCCTTTTAAGACCATTGGATGGAAGGAAAAGGTGTGCTTACTATTTTTTCCTCATAAGGGACATCCATGATATCACCCGTATCCACTATATCTGCCGGAAGGTCTGCTAAACCAAGATTAGAGATTTGCTCCACATTAAGCCTACAATAATCCATTCTCCTGACATCTTCATCATCTCTGCATTTTTCCCATATGTCTTCAACATGGTAGACATGCATATGAATTTTCCTTATCTTGCTCTTCATCCCTCTGTAATCAAATTCCAACCTTTTATTGAAGGTTTTGAGGGTTACTATTTGCATCTCAAATTCTACCACTTTATCTTTGGGCACTATTTGCACAGAGTACCTTCCAATGGTGATAGGGAATTTAAACCTTGGCTTATGAATTGCTTGTTGCTTTTTATGCACAAAAATAACTTGTTTACACAACTCCATTAGTACAATTTTATCAGTAGGATACCTTGGAAACATGTAAGGATATCCTATAAAGCAACCAACCCTAAGATAGGTGAAAGTAGGAAATTGTAAGAAAATGTATCCATATTTGTTTACTACTTCCCATGCCTCATCTGAAACTCTTCTCTTTTCAAATGATAGATCAAACATACACAATAATGGTGCAAAGAAAGCATCATTCACCCTTCTAAAGTATTTGATACTTCCTTGAAGGGTGATTTGAGGATAATATTTATATACAGGCACATATATTTTGTCCCCTTCTGATGTTAGGATTGGATATTATCTCATTGTAGCTGCAACATACACTAGGTATGAAGTCACATAGAACTTCAAGGAAGTGTGTACCTTAATGAGTTGATCGTGGATCGTGTCACTAATTTGTTCACCCCAGAAGATGTGTTGCTTCTTCCTCTTGATAATCTTAATATACTCATACATCCATTCTTGAAATGTTGCAAAAATTGGCAAACCTTTTACCCTGCTTAGGAGAGTAATCAAATCATTTACTTCTTCCAAAAAATCACTATGGGGGAAGCTTTTAGTCCATCTCACTAGATTAGGCCTTGAATTCTTTAACCACTTAGTATTGATTAGCTTCTTGGTTGCTTCTTGATCCTTGTCAGAAGTTGCATGAGTATGCTCAACAGTGAGATCTGTATAGGTCTCCATATTTGGAACTTGAAACACCATATCAAAGAAATCTACACCAAGTCTCATCATCACGTGGCATGAAGAATCTCTGAAAATTCTATCTTCTTTGACATAATGAGAAACCACTTGAACAAATTCAAGACAATAAGCTGCAACTGGGAATGAAGGAACCAAATGAATGTTGCTATCAACTACCGCCTTCATCTCTTGGTCTAGAGGTTGTTTCTTTGTTCTCTTGATGAATTCATCCATGTCCACATGTCCTATCTTTGTATCCTTGATTTCATCAATTTTAGATGAAACCATTGTTGTCAGGAAAACACCTTGGTATTTGTATTTCATGACGACCTTCTTGCTTGAAGATGGAGATGTCTCGGTTGTCATTGAATGAACCAGGATACGTTGATATCCAACAAGAAACCTATTGGCAAATATCTATAATGGCATGCAAATTGTAATTGCAATGAGATAAGGGATTTTCCCCAATGTTAAAAAAATATCATATTGAATAAGCGCGGGAGTGGGGAAAAGACAAGCAAGTGTAATGAAGCAAGCAGATGGAAGTAATGGAGCAAAAAAAATTGAGCAGTTGTGAGCGAAATGGAGCTTTGAAAGCATTTTTTGAAATTTTTAGGAGTTAGTGAAAATTTGAGTATTTTATGTAGGAGCGTTGATTTTCAGTTCTCCTACATGTCTTTGGATAGATCATATGGTAAGTTATTGAAAAATAGTGCCATTACATGACTTGTATGGGAGTTGGACATTTTCAAAGATTTTGGTGTAGCTGTGTTGAATTTTAGCGCTTTTGTACTTAGATTACAAAAAGGTGTAAAGGTGCTGAAAAATAGCGCCCCTACATGTTTGGTAGAGATTATGCATGTCATAGTGCACTTTTTCAATGCTTATGCATATATGAGTTGGAAGTTTTTTATAACATGTGTGTCAGGGTTTTTTCCCCTACCTGCATGCATATGGGTCACGACATACAATATCATTAAAAAATTTTGAATGATGAGAAAAATTGATTATAAACACAAATAAAACATGTGTTCATCAGTGAAGAATCAATGACTGAAACACGGTATTTAGAGAGAAGAAACCCTACAGACCAAAACTAAGGTTCGCAGATGAGACACACAAGAACACATACAGAAAAAAATAAAAAATACACAAACATGAATTCAACAAATACAATGAATTACAAGCAAAGACAACAAAAAACCCTAAATATTAACAATGAAAGAAAGAAACATGAGCATACTCAAGAAAATAAAAAGAATAATGAAATAATGCAAAACATATCAGGCATGAAAAGATGAAGAAAACCCTAGTGATGAATGACAAGAAATTGCAAAAGATCTTCAGAAGCTCCTCAATCCACCAACAATGATTGCGCAAAGAGAAAACATAGTTGAATGAACACGAATGAAACTAACAATGGTTTAAAAAACTTATCAAATTTGATTAACAATACACATTAATGAACTTGATGTTCAATAATGCTCAAATATGTGAAAACAAGGGACATGCATTAGTGTTGAAAAACAACACTAGTGCATTTTTTTAAATGTTGACAACATACAAGTGCACTGGAAAATAGCACCAATGCATGTCAAAAATTCACTCCTATGTAGAAGCACTGAAAAACAACGCCCCTGCATGGGCTAAAAATTTTCTCACTGAAAAAACTAGAAAGTGAGAAAATACTCATTTCGAAGGTTTTTGAAAAATGAAACGAGGTGAGCGCTCGAGAGGAAGATTTGAGGCTCACAACCACACTCAAAGGAAAATAAGATTATGCCTCATTTAGCGTGCTTAGAGTGCACAAGATTACGAAACAAACAAGTTTCGTAGGGGTTATCCCATGGATCAACTGCAGCTGGATTCAAGGATAACACAATACTTCTTACTACAATGTGCTAATCTTATTCCTAAGGCATCCACATTATTAAAAATCATAAATTAAACATAAAATCATACTAAATTTCATAGACATCCATGCATTCATACATACATATATCAACATAACACATTTCCATTTCTACATACTTAAAACTGCTTAAAAGTGAATAAAAGGCATATAAAAGGTATGTAAGGTCTTGGTAATGTCTTTGAAACTTAGCAGAAGAAATGATAAGAGCATAAAACAATAAAAGGAAAACTAGCCAATGATTGATCCCATCAGAACCTAGTGATTCTAATAAAATTATTTAAATTGGTGAGTGTCGTTCTCTTGAAGAATACTTTATACATTCTTAACTTCTGCATAAATTTCTTGACATATTCTCTTGGACACATGAAGACATTCCCGATATAGATTGTAGACATCCAAATTTGGACACCTAATTTGTCCAAATTTATCACTTTTCATCTAAACATCCTCTTATCCGAGTTAATTATATTGCTATTATTTAATTAATATCCTTAATTCTACCAAATCCCTAAGGTATTTAATTAAATACCTTACCCTCCTTAATCCCCTTTTCATCAAATGAATTAAATAAATATTACATTTATTTAATTCCTCACATGTCATTTTCATCTAATCCTAATCCATCTCCTAATCTCTGCATTAAGGATGTGCACATGCCTAATCCTTGATTAGGATGTGTCACATCCTCCAACTTTTGCAAGTTGGCTTCTAATCCTCATTAACCCTAATTATCCTCTAATTACTAATTAGTTAAACCTAATTAGTACCTTGGTCAATTCTCTCCATCCCCCAAGGAATTTTTAATCCCTTTTTATTCACCCTAGGTTCCCTTCTTCCCCATGTGAATTTTTAATTCACATTTTATTCCTTCTAGAATCCCCTTTTCCCATGCATCTTCTAGAATCTTCGACTTGTCGCATCAAGTCACATGTGACAAACTCCCACCTTTTTTGGAGACCCTCTCTTATCCACTAGATTCTCCCAAGCATGTGAATTTTTAATTCACATTTATTCCTCCAAGGAATCTTCTCATCTCTCAATGTACTTCAAGGTACATGTCCTTCTTACACATCATGTACCTCCCTTCCACATCACCTACACATCATCTCACCCTTACCCACTTCACATTCCACATGTCAAAATGTGAGGGCTTGTGAGCTCTCAACTCACCTTGGCCCTTCATCTTGGCCTTGTTGGATAAATATCAGCCATTGAATTCTCTAGAGAATTCAAATTCTCCTATAAATACCCCCTCCTCTAAGGCATTTCAAACACTTCTCATTTTGCAACTAAATGCTGCCATTTTGTGCACCTATCTAGCTATCAATTTCATCTATTTGCATTTGCATCCAAGCATATAGTTAAATCTTGCATTTAGCCACATCAAGAGCCATGAAAGGAGCATACAAAGTAATCTAAAATCAAGGGCCAACCAAGGAGTTTCTGCTGGAAAGAGAAGGTATAACCATTTGTCATCATCTAACACTTTTTCTCTTTGCATTAACAAATTTCTTAGGCTAATCTTGAGGTGTTTCTTTGTGTTTTTCCATTGCATTTTAGTTGTTTAGAATAGGTAAAACATTTGGATATCACATTGATAATATCAAATCTCATCCATCCATCATCCTCAATCCATTTCAAAGAGTTGGAATTAGATGCAAAGCAAGGCCATATTATTGGAATGAGAGTGCATAAACTCCCAACAAAATTAATCATATTGAGCATATCCCATAGGCATCAAGGTTCATATTGGTGAGAGCCTTGTTTCATTTTCACTATTTATGTGTATTCCTTAGCTCAATCAGAGGTGTAGCTAGGTGTAGAATATGAGCCTTTTATGCATTGTTCTATTATTTTCTTATATAATTTGGCTTACACAATTATGAATCAACAAGTTTTACATCTTTTTGTCATTTTTGTCGCGTCAAAAATTGTCACCCTTGACAATTTCACACTAGTTTTAGCTTCCCCTATGTGCCTAGACCTAATTGCACGCTTATAATTTGCTTGTTTCTTATCATTTTTGGGAAATTAGACTAAAAATGGAAATTGATAGTTATTATTCATTGAAAAATGCAAAAATCCCCAAAATAAATCTAGACTAGGGTGCCCAACACTGCTATCCAGACTAGGGCACCCAACGCTCTTGTCCAATCTATTTTGGCCCCAATTTGAATGTGTCGATATTGACATTTTAATATTTAAAAATCCAATTTTGTTTGTTGGCTATTGGCATTTGATTAACGGGAAATTAAATAATTGCATATAAATACAAGTCATTTTTATCATTTTAATTCTAGCAAGAGCTGGCAATTTTAGAGAGCAAATTGAATATCCTAAAATCAATCAAGGCAATTCAAGGGTTGAATTAGCAATATTATTACAACGCTTACATCAATGCTTAAATCAATCAAGATCATGCTTGAAAATCATTAGGAAGAAGGAAACAATTATGTGTAAGAAGCCATTATGATCAATCATACCAAATGAAGACACTGAAAATTGACCACTTTCATTTGGTCAATTTACCTCTAATTCGATCAATTTTATATCCTCTATATTAATTAAATAATACCCTATTATTTAATTAATATTCAATATCTCAACCTTCATTTTAACCTATTTCTTCTACTATCTTTAATTCCTAGCCTAAAATAAATAATTACCTTTAATTATTTACTCTCATCACTTATCCCTTTCCTCCAAAAATTAAATAAATAATCTATTTATTTAATTCCCCTCATGTCACATCCTCCATAACCTTCTTCTAATTATGATTAGCTTGCATAATCCTTGATTAAGGATTTGCACATTCCTAATCCTTGATTGGGAAGGTGTTACATCCTCCATAATATGTAAGTGGTCCCTAATTTATCTCCATTAGCCTAATCACCTTCTTAATCCCTCACTTGCACATTCTAATCCATTGATTATCTAGCCTAATCAAACCCCTTGGTCAAACCCCTAATAAATAATTCCCATTATAAGATCTACCCACATCCCCAAATGGAATTTTAAATTCCATTTTATTCATCCAACACTTTTTGAGGAATTTTTAATTCCTCACCCCTTTCCCCAAGGAATATTAGATTCCTTTTCCGTCTCCCCATGAGGATTGAAGGGAATTTTTAATTACCTTTTGTCACATCCATTACCTATGGTACTTCCAAGTACTCCCATCTTGTCTTATGCATCCACATGATGAAAAGTGTCATCATCTTGTGGGTTGAGAGACCTTTGAGGCATCTCAACCCTTGATCTTCTTCCCCCTTTTAATCTTCACTATCTATTCCTATCTCGCTTAGGTAAATGACTAACACTTAGTAATTTTTTTCAATCTACCACATTCATTCACTCATTCACCATTCTACTACATTCATTTCAATTTCTCAAGCCTTCACACACCTTCATGCTACCATTGCATCCATAGCCAAACCTAACCATCTTTGCATCCAAATCAAGAAAAAACAAGTCGTTATGCTACTGAAATCAGCATAGAGCACACATCAAATAACATCAAAGGGGAAATCTCTCCATCAAGCTCAAATAGGACTTCAATTTCGTGGGTTTCTTGCAAGTTTGAGCTTCATCTTGGCCCTAATCTGAGTGTTTTTTCTTGTTTTTGTCTTTTGCTTGGTTTACATTTCCTTGCATTTTTAGATAGATAAAAAACACCTACACACACCAAATTGTGAAGATGTATTGAGTGATCCTTAGCATGCTAGCTAGAACAATCTATCGTGTTTTGGGAACTAACGTTTTGTAGGTCTATCAAGCAATAAAAGCATCCATCAATTGATATTTATGGCAACTTGTGGTGTGGCATCACTTCATCGAGGATTTCAATCAAGGTAACATTGTCATTTATCATTTATTATTGTTTTGGCCTTTACTCAACCTAGGGTATGCCCTATTGATCATCATCATTTTTTGCATGTGGAGGTAGAAATACCAAAACATGATTTGGCTTAGGCAAGCTCCTATACAACACAACCTTTCCCATATTTTCATGTGTGCGGGTCAAATTCGAAAGCTTTAGAAAAAGAAAGTCACATCTAAAACACAAGGCATACTATAACTTACATCTCAAAGTTTTTAAATCTGAAGAAAAAGCATCCTAGTCTAGGATGCCCAACACCCTTGTCCTTGCAATTCAGCCTCGAATTTCAATCATAGGTTCCTCTCTATATCTCATTCTTAGATCTGAAGCTATTCTATTACTTTTTTTTGTATTCAATATAGTGAAATCAACATATACAGATTATAGTATGTGTGTTACAGTCTGTCTATCCCCTGTTACATCATATCATCAACCCTGTTCACGGGCATTGCTAGTCCCTGTTACAATAGCATATACATGTATCATTCTATACAAAATTACTGTAACACTATAAGCCTTTGTCAATTACAATATATACATCTTTGTATTCACAAAACAAAAAACATGTAATCTCAAAACTGTCATCCAACACTGCCCTAAATTGTAGAGGTTATCCTGTCCTATTACCACACCTGTAGAATTTATCCTTATTTGCATTCTTTAGGGACAACAATACCTCTATTGCTACCTATTCGGCTTCAGAGTGTCATTGTGCTTTATCTCCTTTATTCTGCGCCTTTCCAAATTTGTTACTTGGTCCCTCCATGAGATCATTCTGGAATGCTTATAAAGCTCTTAGAAATACATCAACCCCAGGGTGCCCTTCTTGCCAAGTGTGTCCATACCTAGCCTCAAGGATGCCAATATTTATCTATTTGTTCTCTAGGTATCTCCAAAACTTCTTTTTTGAAAGCTCCACTGTGATATATACTTGCATAGCAACATTATAAAGAATGAGTCTCTTGCAATACTAAGTAAGCAACCTCCTCCTCCCCTGAAACCTGTCTTCATTTTGTGCTTTCCATATGGCCCACAAGATATCAGTGGAGAGGCAATGCCAAAATAAAGTAGAATCTTTTCCCATCTTAACAATATGATTAAATAATATCTTAACAGGCATTGGTCACCATTTTTTCCTTATATATTTTGTTTGTTACAAAACATGTTCCAGATTTCCTTAGCAAAAATACAACAAAAAAATGTGCTTAATTGTTTCAGGTGTTCTACATAAGTTACAAACATCAATGTCATCATGCTTGCTTTTAAAAGATATTTTCTGCAATATTAATAACTCTGAAACAGGCTTTCTTAGCCTCAAGTTCCTTACACCAAGTTTTTTGAAAGATTTTTTGCCACTGATTCCCGTTCAGGTTCATTTCTTATATTTTATTCACATGTTCAATTATTTCTATTTGTTATGATAGCATGGAGAAAATTTCTTTTGCCTTTGTCTTCATTAAATTATTCCCATTTTTCCATTGAAATTCCTTGAATTGAGAATTATCAATTTTGATTTCCACTATTGTAACTAACTACAAGCTTCCCTTAGGACAATATATGTCCTCCAATTACTATGTGGTATATTGAATTTTGTGCTTAGATCATTACAATCTTTTAGCTTACCATCCTTCAAAATTTCATTAAAACATTTAATTCCTTTATGAGCCCAACCCTTTGCTAAGCAGCCTTGGATTAGGACAAGTGGCTTGTCTTTATGTTTTAAATTCCACCATATTGATCTATTGGCCAAGATGATCCTGTTATCACTTTTGGTGAAGTGCAAGTTGGCTAAGTTCTTCATTATTTCTCAAGCCTTCCAAATGGTCATGAAGACATTATAACCTACAAGTGTCGTAGTCCATTCACTACTAAGGATATCAGTGAAGGGCAAACGTTTCCATGCTTTTGCTTGTCTAGGAACAAAATTAAGGATATTTTGTTGTATTAGCACCTTCCATGTCTCTCTCTCTTCTAGGGCTCCAATCACCCATTTAGATGCCAGGGAAATGCCTTCTAACCTCAAGTCTTTTAACCCTGGGCCATCTTTTGACTTTCTAATAGTGAACCATTCCCAATTCACTGAGTGTCTCTTTCTCTTCCCTTTACCATCCGACCACAAAAAATCCCTTATCCTTTTTTGGATAGCATTGATCTGATAAGAGTTAAAGAACCAGACAGAGGAAAAGTAGATGCTATAAGAGGAAAGTATTTTTTGGCACACCTGAAGCCTTCCAGTCAAGGAGAGGAATTGTCTGTTCCATTTTGCAATTTTTCCCTCAATCTTATTCCTTATCCAGAGTCACATTTCTTTTAGATTAGGATCCACTGCAAAGGGAATGCCTAAATACCTCACTAGTTTTTGAGGTCCCCCCCATTATAGACCATATCTACTCAACCAATTTGGTGGGGCTTCTTTCCACCCTAGTAGGCAAGATTTAGTAGGGGAGATTTTTGCCCCATAAGCCAGTTAGAAGATATCTAGCTTTCCCTTTTGCTACATTTTCCTCCTCTAATCTCAGAAGGATTGAGGTTTCATCAACAAAATGTAGGTTGAGAAGTTCATTATTATCTATAAAAATGATTCCATTCAAACTTGGGACTGAGGAATTCTCCCTTAAAACATAGTGTAGTGCATTTGAAGCAATGAGAAATAGTGTTGAGGCAAGGGGGCACCCTTGTCTTATTGACCTCTCAAGGGAGATATTTTTCAATGAGAATTCCATTTACCTCTACCTGAGTTGCAACGTCTTGGAAGAGGGTTTTAACCATGTGACAAAAGGACTTGGGAAAGTGAAAATCCTCCATTACCATCAAGGAAAAATCCCATTCAGTTCTATCATATTCTTTTTCAAAGTCAAGGAGAAGCATTACAACATCTTGTTTTGTCTGTTTTGCCCAACCCATAGCTTCCCAGTTTGTAATAAGGTTCTCTAGTAAATATCTTCACTTAATAAAGCTAGTTTAGGTAGAATTTATAATGGAGGGAAGGATACCAGCCAATCTTTCAGCTAATAGTTTAGCCAAGATCTTATAGGAAACATTAAGGAGAGTGATAAGTCTAGTTTTTGAATAAAGACCTATCACCCTCCTTTGGGATCAACTTAATGATACCCTTATTAATATTTCTCCCCAAGGAACCTCTGTTAATGGCTTCCTTAATGTAAATCGAGTGCAGGTCATCACATATCCAATCCAAGAATGTCTTATAAAACTCTGTTGGGAGGTTGTTTGCAACTGGAGATTTATCATCTTTAAGAGAGAGAATGGCTTTCTTTACTTCATCCCTGGTAATTTCCTTCCCAAGCTTAATTGCCATATCCTTATTGATTCTTTTTGGCACTAGTTTCTTTATGAGCTCCTTGGCTTTGGAACTAGCCTCATTACCATCCTCAGAGGTGAAGAAGTTCTTTTGGAATTGAAAGAATTGCCCTCTTATTTCTTCTTGGTTCACTAGGGTGGTACCATCAAACTAGATATGATCTATTTGCTCCCTTGCATGCTTCGCCTTGATGTATCTAAAGAAAAATTTAGACCCCTTGTCACCATTCTCTAGCCAATTCATTTTGGCTATGACCCTTAAGCCCCAGATCTTGGTAGCCTGTAATTTCCTTAGGCTAATTTTGGCCAAAATTACCCTATTTGTTAGCATATCATCTGTGTGGTTTACCTGTAAATTGGTTTCATCTTGGAGTAACTCATCCTACAGGAGAGCCTCTCTCCTTCTATCTTTGGCTTTTTTCTTGTTGATGGTTTGAAACAAGATTCTCCAACCTTTTGTATTCATTTTCCATCTTTTTATAGGAGACAACCTTCAATGTATCCACTTATTGATTAATTTAAGAGATTCTATGGCATTCCTACAATATTTATCTTTCAGTAGGTTAGTTTTGAGGTAGAATCCTTCATCACTACCAGCCACCTTTGCCAACCTCCCCTTAAGGAAAAACTTTGCTCTTATCGGGTGGTGGTCTGATAGAGAGTATGGAGTTACCTCAACCTTACACCCATCTTTCACTGGAAGAGCTGAGAAGAAGGATTTTCTCATATAGAATCTATCAAGCCTACAATATATCCTCTTCCCCCCTTCTAAAAAATTGCACCAAGTAAACCAGATGTCTTTACAATCCTTCTTTTTGGCCTTCAATAGGATCTTCAATTTTTAGCTTAGATTTCATCCTTAGCCAATAATATCTCTCATTGCCTTTCCAATCTTGACATGTGCCACCCCACTTATCTTCCCCACTTTCAACAAAATTAAAATCTCCCCCGATGATCTAAGGGATATCCTACAAGCTGTATAGCTAGTTCCACGTGAGGATTCATTCCTTGTAATCATTGGGGGCATACACAAAGCATATGCCAAACCAAGATTCTTTTTTCTTGATAATGACCCATATTGCCCGGTTATAAGGGGTAGCTCCATAATTGGTTACAAATTGTGCCCACTCTTGTGCCAGTAGGATCATAGCCCCACCTTTTCCCCCTTCATGTTTGGTGACAAACTGAGAGGCCTCTTTCTAGATCACTTTCAAACTGGTTTCCAAGATAAAGCCAATGGATTTAACTTCTTGCAAGAGGACAAGATCCTTTCCTCTCCTTTATGATAAAAATCTCCTAGTAACATGTTTCCTATCTAGGGATTCTAGTCCCCTCACATTCCATGAGATGCAGTTGATGTCCATTAGGTTTGATCTTTAGTGTGGGGCTCCTTATTACTTTTAAAATTATCAAAACATTTAGGAAGTTTGTTTTTTGATTCCATCCTTTTGGAATTGGGGGGTAGGATCCCATTGAGTTTTTTCCTCTTGTCCTTTAGCAATTGATTGAGGTCTTTATCTATACCTTCTTCTTTTTGTATCTCTAGGTCTTTTTTACTACTACCTCCATGGGTACCTCCTCCCCATCAGTGGTATCCTTAGTAGAAAAAGACCCTATGTCATCTATAGAGTCCATGCCTAATTGAGAAGAAAAACCATACGAGCTTATCACTCCACCAAAAGTGTTAAGAGGAGTCACCTCTTGTTGGGGAACCATAAGTTCATCTACTCTCTCATTCCCATTCACCAGATAAATAGTGTTAAGAGAAGCAGGTGTCATTGGCGCCCCTTCAAATCCATTAGATTGTAATGCATCCAATTCCACATCAAAATTTTGGGGGTAGTGCCCCTGCTCCTCAGAATCATTTGCAACTCCTTTAACATGTGATGGGTCCTCAAGTTTACTTTCTAGAGTGTTAATGTCAACCTGATTGTCATCATTAAAATTTAAAACATTGTCTTCTTTGAAGCATTTTGAGTTGAAAGAGCATATTTCTTTTACTAGTTTTTCATTATTCTCCTTTGTTTTATTAATTTGCCCGATTTTAAGTAGCCCCAACTATTGAGCATTTAGTTTACCATTTCTCGTGGGTTCTTTTATCTCCTTATGTCGAGGAGGTTCAAAGTCTCCTGACACCCTCATAGTGGTTTCTTGCCTTGTTTCCTCCCCCTCCAGGTTTTCAAATGGGAGATTTTTATTAATCTCTTGCATTAGGGTTTCCAAATTATCTTCTATCTGGGATGATTCATTGTTATTCTTTATTATTTCTGTAGACAACTACATGAGAGGTTTGCAATTTAGCTCATCATTAGAACTAGGGCTTGAGGGCAAAGAGTTTCTTTTTAAGTCTTCTGAAGTAAGACCATAGTCCACTGTCTCCTTCACTTTGTTTTCATTTTCCTTAGCCACCACAACCTTTGTCAGGGGTGGTTCCATAGTTCTTCCTTTTATGCCAAGATTAGAATTATTATTGGTTTTATTTCTAATTAAAGGGAAATTCCTCCTAATGTGGCCCTTGCGCTGACATAGATAACAGGCATTAAGCCCACCAAGGGTTTTCGAGTCACAAAGGACATTGCCATTTTTCAATTTTATCTCTAATTTTTTCAGGGAGATCAACCCTTGGATACAAGGATACTAGGGCCCACACATCCAAGTGTGGCAGTGGGGCTTTAGTGTCATCTAATTTCAAGATATTCCCATATGGTTCCAACAAAAGTGGAATGAATTTCCACAATCAGGGAGGGACCCATTTTATTACCAGCCATCTTGGATTGGATAATGCCAACACTTCATCTTTCAGTGCCTCAGGAAACCATGCTAGGGCTCAAAAAATAATTTTCCCAACACTCCAAAATTGTTTTTTGATTACTTCTTCTTGGGAATTATGATTATTAAAGAAAATTACATACAATCCTTTTTGAACCATTTGACAATAGTAAAAATGAAACCATAGTTTCTTTTCCCAGATATTATGGAACCACTCATCCATGTACTTCCTTGTCGGAACCCTATTGGTATCGACAACAACAAAGAAAATTGTAGATTTTGAAAGCTTAGCATCTTCAACAAAAATTGCATCATCTAATACCTCATTAGGAACCAAGGAAATTTTCTTAGGAGGATTAAAGGGTTGCTTACCTTATTCCTCCCATCCATATTCCTTGACATTCGAGTGACACCTTTGATCACAAACTTTGCACCTTGCGACAGATGACTTCTTTCTCCCGCAATGATATCTCTGAAAGATTTAGGAGGCAAAGTGCCTTCTTTTGTTTATTTAGAGTATTATCTGGGGGATCTGTATCCCCCCATCATTAAAAAACCAAACCCCAAATGTCACACATGCGGCAATAAAGCCCAAGAAAACAGAGAAATATCCCTGTCACACCCACAACAAGCAAAGCGAGTGAAAATGAAAACCAGGCGAAGGGAAGGGAGGTCGTACCCTAGAAGAATTATGAATGAGTGTGGAGGAGGGCCAAGTCTCCTCCATGGTAGGCCAGAGAAACCCCACCAACAATCCTTTCACATGTGCAACCAGAGCCCTCCTCTGAGCAAACTCCTCAAATTGTATCCCTCCTATGAGATCAAGCTATTCTATTACCTTTCATTTTTGCCTATGTGATAAATTACATTTTCAAATCTACGGTTATATGTCACATAGGCTTGTTAAACACACATCAAATTTATCATCCTCACAACTCAAAAAGGACATAAACCCTAAGAGATTGATTCTCCCTTGTGGCAGCAAGCTAATCATCAACCCTAGTTGGTTTATGCTCGAATGTGGAGTTAAGTGAAAAGAAGCTAATCCTAGTTGGATCTAGGATCACTTTTCCTACTCTACAATTTCTATTATTCCATTCTATATGTTTGGTTGAGTGTTGTATTTTACTTGTTTAGTTAGATAGTCCTTAACTAGATCCTCTAAACTTGATTATGTTAGTTGGTATCAAAGTAGAGGTTTAAAATCCAATAAGAGAGTCATTTTATTGAAGATTGAATATTCTAGCAATGAGCACTGGGAAGAAGGTTCCTATTGGGCTGGTTGCAAATAGATTGCTAAATTAAAGGCAATTGACTCTAGATATACAAATGTATCCTAGAAGGACAGATGGAGGCTTATATGTACTCCATGTTGTAGTTTAGTAATCAAGCAAATGTTTAATATTATGAGGATTGTCCAAATCTAATTGAATATTATAAAAGAGGATAAATGAAGAATCATTCTTAACCCCAACATTGATGAAAGTGGTGATGGATTAAACAATGGACCAATTGAATATATCATAATAAATGAAGAAGATAAAGATGAAATAATATAAAAGGCTATTTCCAAAATTGTTAAGAAAACTAGAGTTGATTTGCTTAATTATTTTGGTAGTTTGAACCCTAAAGAGTTGATTGATTGGATTATTGATCTTGAAGAATATTTTGAGCATGAAGAAATTAATAATTTCAATATAGTGAAGTTTATTAAAGGAAAAATTGAAAGGTCACGATGATATTTATTAAAGGAGAAATTGAAATTTTGTGATTGGATTATTGATATGCTAGAGAGTGTCTTATGTGAGTGTTAGAAGATTGCTTCTATGGGAATGACTAAATAATTTCCAATTTATATCATTCTATGATGGGATGGGGGCAAAGTAGACCATGTTTAAAACTAATATGGAGGATGGTTTTATTCAACTAAAATTGTTATCTAAAAGTAAGATGTAGTATGGGAGAGTAGAGGAAAGGGAAGCAATGTGGAGGTGATCTAAAAGAGACATACAAAATCTTAGGGTATGACCACTACCAATGATTTTCTTGTTTTGCTATGCTAAGCGACACGATTAGAAGGTCAACATATTGATGGTGTGATTGTAATCATAGTAATAGCTAAATACACTAGATTCATACAAATAAGCAATATTTAACTAACTAAGCTACAATCCCAATGAAATGTTCGAAAATCATTAACAAAGAAGCCATTTAAGCAAAATGATAAAGAAATGCATAAATGAATCCTAGCTAAATGCTTCAAACCCTATCCCATTGGGGGATCGTTGCTGAATTGATGTGGAATGGCAACCCTTTCCTAATCCCTTTGATAAAAATGAGCGTCTAATCAAACTCCATTGATGAAAACCAAGCTAATATGATGAAAACTAAGCTAAAGATGGATGAAAAACCAAATAATGAATGCAACGATGAATAAATATGGTATTCAAACGCGTAGCATAACTTTGCTTTGATGGAAGTGGATCCATTTTTCTCCAAAATGCGAGGTATTTATAGGAGAAAATGGTGAATCAAGGGTCAAGATTAAATTGATCAATCAATGGTCAAGATGCAATCAGGGGTGAGGACATGGATCAAGGATTCTCATCAATGGATGAGAATGCAAGATCCCATGGATCAAAGAGTCAATCAATGGCTCACAATGATTTAAACACACTTTCAAAGTTGTTAGAAAGTTTGTTAGAAAAGAATATTCCCTTTTTTGAACTCAAATGGGAGAATATTCCCATGCAAGTGGATGGGTGAAGGTAAATTAATAATCTGTTAATTAAAACAAAGCTTTAATTGTGCAAGTTGAGGAATATTAGGATTTTCATTAAATAATTAATTTATTTAATGAAAAAGGGGTAAGTGACATTTAATTAAATAATTTAGATTATTTAATTAAATGACAGGACATAAGGGGGTTTAATTTAAATAATTTGCATTATTCAATTAAATTAGATGAAATGTTAGTGTGAAAGGGGGGGAATTAACCTAATGAAATTAATTAGATTAATAGATGAGAAAATGATGCATTTAATTAAATAACTAGGATTATTTAATTAAATAGTAAAAAAAGGGGATGAATTTTAGGATGAAACGATGTTAGTAATCAGATTCAAGTGTGTAATATCATTCAGGACAATTTTAAGTGTCTACAGATGGGAATAACTTAGTAATAATTCTCCTAATTATGTAAATACAAAACATTATTTAGTTCAAAGGTTCAAAGATACATATCACTCTATAAATTTTTTAATTAAAAACTCACTACATAGACTCTTCTTAAGGGTCTTGCTAACTACCTATTCCAAACAATGTAATAGATTGGTAATTTTGTCATACAACCTAGAGGAAACTTTATATAAATAGTATTCATATTAGGAGATCATGGCAAATGCAACAACGTATGTTAGGAAAATTACTAGGTTGATCAAACCATTTCCTACATAACCCTATGAGAGAAAAACATACATATAAACTTACAAAATAATTGTACTACGAATATCAAGGACATGTCACAAGATTACACACGATGTACCTTGGATAAATCCTCAAGAGGAAAAAACTCAACCTCTAGAAGCATCTACACATGTATTATTCAACAATGAAATGTTTCAATACAGTTACAAGTCTTCATAAATATTTTTGAAACATGAAACTCCTCAAATGCATCTTCCATGTATCCAAGCATATAGCCACATATCATATGCCATGCTTCACATATGCATCCAACAAGAGGGTTCAATACAATGATAGCCTACTTAACCAACCAACAAACCAACCAACCAAACCCATCCACTGAACATGTATATGCTTTTATAGAATGAAGCTCACACAAAACAACCAAGTGGTAAGGTAAAACCATTGGCTCAAAGCTATGAGTGCACAAACCATTAACCCTAAATTTACTTTGTTGTACTAAGTTTTTTCAATATTAAATATTTTAATGAAAAAGGGGTAAGTGACATTTAATTAAATAATTTAGATTATTCAATTAAATGAGAGGACATAAGGGGGTTTAATTTAAATAATTTGTATTATTCAATTAAACTAAATGACATGTTAGTGTGAAAGAGGGGAATTAACCTAATGAAATTAATAAGATTAATAGATGAGAAAATGATGCATTTAATTAAATAATTAAGATTATTTAATTAAAGAGTCAAAAAAGGGGATGAATTTTAGGATGAAAAGATGTTAGTACTCAGATTCAAGTGTGTAATATCATTCAGGATAATTTTAAGTGTCTGCAGATGGTAATAACTTAGTAATAATTCTCCTAATTATGTAAATACAAAACACTATTTAGTTCAAAGGTTCAAAGATACATATCATTAAATAATTAATTTATTTAATGAAAAATGGGTAAGTGACATTTAATTAAATAATTTAGATTATACAATTAAATGAGAGGACATAAGGGGGTTTAATTTAAATAATTTGCATTATTCAATTAAACTAGATGAAATATTAGTGTGAAATGGGGGAATTAACCTAATGAAATTAATTAGATTAATAGAAGAGAAAATGATGCATTTAATTAAATAACTAGGATTATTTAATTAAACAGCTGAAAAAGGGGATGAATTTTAGGATGAAACGATGTTAGTAATCAGATTCAAGTGTGTAATATCATTCATGACAATTTTAAGTGTCTGCAGATGGTAATAACTTAGTAACAATTCTCCTAATTATGTAAATACAAAACATTATTTAGTTCAAAGGTTCAAAGATACATGTCACTCTATAAAATTTTCAATTAAAAACTCACTACATAGACTCTTCTTAAGGGTCTTGCTAACTACCTATTCCAAAGAATGTAATAGATTGGTAATTTTGTCTTGCAACCAAGAGGAAACTTTATATATATAGTATTCATATTTGAAGATCATGCCAAATGCAATGAAGTACATCAGGGAAATTACTAGGTTGATCAAACCATTTCCTACATAACCCCATGAGAGAAACACATACATATAAACTTACAAAATAACTATACTATGAATATCAAGGGCATATCACAAGATTACACACGATGTACCTTGGATAAATCCTCAAGAGGGAAAACTCAACCTCTAGAAACATTTACACATGTATTATTCAATAATGAAACGTTTCAATACAGTTACAAGTCTTCATAAATACTTTTGAAATATGAAACTCCTCAAATGCATCTTCCATGTGTCCAAGCATATAACCACATATCTTATGCCATGCTTCACATATGCATCCAACAAGAGAGCTCAATACAATGATAACCTACTCAACCAACCAAACCCAACCACTATACATGTATATGCTTTTATAGAATGAAGCTCGCACAAAACAACCATGTGGTAAGGTTACAGTGTTGCCTCGAAGCTACGAGTGCACAAAACCATTGACCCCAACATTTACTTTGTGGTACTAAATTTTTTCAATATTAAATATTGTTTCCATGTACAATTCATAAATAAAATATCTAACCAATGTTACATGCAACTTTACAATAAATCCAAATAAATATTTAATGTAGCTAAACACATCTCCTAAAATACACCACAAAAAAATATTTATTTTACCTATTTAAAACATATTTTCTTTGGGCAAGGTGTACACCCTTTTCCTAACAAAATAAGCCACTAAAGTCTATATCCTTGCTACTTTGTGATATCCTTTTAAAGTAATGAACACAACTAATAATATTTATAATCAATTGTATTATTTATGATATTTCATGAGTACTAAATCATCTCTCAAAAAAGATGATGGTCCACTTAAATGATGCCATTCATAATTTAATTAAAAACAACATAAATAAATCTTAATATAAATATCATAAAAAAAATCTACATTGATTTTGATGAGATTGATAAATACATTACATTGATTACAACATGTCCTTAGAATTCGCTCTGTCTGGTGTCATTTAATAGGGAAGGGACATGCATAGCGCACCTTATCTTGTTTCAATGCTAGTGGGAAAGTACATCCTAGAGTAGCCACAGGATAGGTTCCATTGGATTTTAATTTGGTTACAAACGGATGAGTAGCTATCTTCTTTACCCCTTGTATAAGTGAAAAAGAGAAATAGTAAACCCTAGTCTTATCCATCCGCTCCCACTAGCTATAAGTACTAATATACGCTCCCCAACGCCTTCATTTCTGAACCATTTTTCTTTTCAGGTTTACTTGCAGACGCACCAAGGTTGGCGGTTCGATTCTCCCTGTAAATTAGCAGGTAGGCTTTTCTAACTGCTCTGTTACAAGTGATCATGGAATTCAGGGTTTGTGTGTTTTGCATGTTTCTTTTTCTTTCTTTCTTTGCACGAGAATAAGGTTTTTTTTTTTTTAATGTTTGTATTTGATTTATTTATTCGTCTGAAATAAAATTAGGGTTCGTATGCCTCGACTGTAGCTTTTTTTCATTTCATGAGAATAAGGTTTATTGTGATTTAGGGTTAATACCTGTCTTATTTATTCTTCTTTCCTCATGAGATCTCGGTGGCGAATTCCCCCTTGTTTATAGGGTTTGGATCTTGGATCTCTCCTTTGTACGTTTTCCTTATCAAACAATTCTAAGAATTCGACTCTGTGATTACTGCCCTTGTTTGTTTTATTGATTTGCCTCCTTTTAAACTTGCTCTTGCGCATGCCTGTGAAACATACCTTTTTTTCTTCGTATATTTGATCTTGAATTTATCAGATTCCGTGAGAGCAACAAGGTTTTTTGGATGAACGGAAAGCGGGTTAAATTTCGTCTCGATTTACATATCCGAAATTTAATTATTCTTTTCTTTTTGTTTTTAAGTAGAGTCTATGGTTATTTGCTCTGAAATCTATTCTGGCATAAATAAACTAAGGATTTTTCTTCTTGAAATTAGGTGTTTCTTTTTTCTTTGGGGGTATGCCTCTTTTTGGCTTATTCTCAGTGGGATCTGCCGGGTTTGCTCTAGTTTCTATTGTGGGATCCGAAATGGGGGCAATTAACTCGAACGATAAGAGGGAAACTAAGGTTAAGTATCTTAGGAATCTATGAAGTTTAGAAGAGAAGGAAAATTTTAACTGGCTGTCAACCCAATATCCTTCTCCGATTATACACATGCACACATGCACACCCTCATGTACATACGTACATGTATCTGCCATAGCTGCTTAAACATATTGTGATCCTTTGTACACTTTTTGGGAACAGAAGTCACGAATGAGTTCCTTTAGGTGTCAAAAAACTTCACCTCAAGAAGTTTCCTACTGATTTCTAATGTGTCTAGTGTATCTTCTCTAGAATGGCTTCAAAACCGAAAACGCTATTACCTACTGTTTTCCTATCATGAAATTTTGAAATATGATGCGTGTTTAATTTATTTTATACACACTACGATTTTCAAAACTTTCACAGCCTTTTGTTTGTCTTCCTCATGGCCCTTTTGTCTTCGTAAAATGGCCTTTCTGTTTCTGTGCACAAATTGTTTATTATGCACGTATACTCATGTAATTAATGATATACTTATTCAAAAACTGGATTGTTACCAGCTATAATAGAACTACTCTTTAATAGGTCGTGAATTAGGATTTAGAGGGACCATGTTGTGATATGAGCCCAGTATCCCACGTCTAAGTGACCTTTTCATTCTATGTGTGTATATGTTTTGCCTGTACATATGCAAGAGTTATTAAAATTTGCCTCTGGTATAATATAGAACAAAAATTATTACTCATTCGCCAATTTGAAATATATGGATATATCATATTTCCATTCTAATGATTCTTTTTTTTATTGGTAAATCTGGGGTCCTCACTGCGCTGAGGAAGATTCAGTATGCAAATGAGGGCCCCATTTCCTTGGTTGTTTACAGGCTGCAATAATTAAGCTATGGGCAGCTTTAATAGTGTTACTCATTAACCATTATACTCCAACCCATTGGACTTCTATGCGATAATTGATAGTGGTAAATTTCAATGGGAGGGAAGGGAAATCTAACATAAGACTGCCTAAAGCAACTAGGGGATATCACAAAAAAATGTATAGCAGAAAATGTGTGAAATATCATAACAAGAGACCGATTGATCGGAAGTCTATCTGAATGGCGAACTCAGGTATGTACAAGTTGAAGTTGCTGTTTTTTTATTGTCTTCTATGTTCAATAAAAGCGGTAGGACTGCACACTTTGGAAATGTTGCTGTGCTTGGGGATTATTTTTAGTTCACTGTGTTGCCTGAAAATACTAAAATGCTTTTATTTTGTACTCTTCTGATTGAGTATTTTATGAACTTTTCACTTGTTACTTATTTTATTTTGAGGGTTTTCCTGATATAAATTAATTGTACTAAGTGAAATTTACCTCTCTTGATTTTAGATTAAGGACTGGTGCCCTAATTCCAAGACATGTCGGATGGTATGGAATATCGGTGTTTCATTGGAGGTCTGTCATGGAGTACTTCAGACAGGACTCTGGAGGATGCTTTTGATAAGTTTGGCCATATTGTTGAGGCAAAGGCAAGTTTTGTGTTTTCTTATTTTTCTGTTTGTTCTATTTTTTATAGCTAAGTGGTGCTGAATATGTCTTGTGGGTTTGTTGAGTGGAAGATCAGCAGGTCTGAGCTTGTCCCTTCTCTACCAAAGGAACGTTTCTTCTCCGTTGTACTTTTATTGATAGAATCTTTTGCATATATTTTTACCCTTGACTTGCCTCCATCTGTCCATAATTATTTAATTTGTACATGATGGGTTGTTTCTCTAAAGAGTGAGAGGGACACTAGTGCAATATAACTGCGAGCAGAAGTGCCAAGGGTTTGTAGGTCTTCAAAATTCAGTTTTCTGGGTTTCTATTATAAATTTAATTTTGACAGGCATATTATGCATATTTTTTAAATAATATAATAACTAGACTCACTCTGTCTATGATATATGAAGAAGTACAGATAGTTTGCCACTCTAACAACTGAGAGGGGTACAATTGAAACATGATAGTGCTTTTACTGAATTTTTTGTGCTCAACTCTATTTACAACTTCATTCATCTAACTCAACATTTTTTAACTGGAGTGTTCATTTCAGGTGGTTGTTGATAGAGATACTGGTCGCTCTCGAGGCTTTGGGTTTGTAACTTTTGATGATAAGAAGGCCATGGAAGATGCGATAAGTCGAATGCATGGAATGGAACTTGATGGCCGTTCCATCACTGTTGACAAGGCTCAGCCAAAGAGTGCTGGGGGAGACCGTGGTGATCGTGGTTATGGTGGTGGGCGGGGATATAGCGGTGGAGGTGGTGGAGGTGGAGGTGGTAGTTCAGAGTGCTTCAAATGTGGTCAGCGTGGCCATTTTGCACGAGAATGCACAAATGGAGATGGGGGTCGAGGAGGTGATAGGTATGGTGGGAGGAGTGATCGTTATAGTGGTAGTGGTAATGGTAAGTATGGTGCAGACCGCAGCAGTGATCGATATGGAGGACGTAGTAGGGATGGAGGAAGTCGTGGGGGGCCAGGTAATGATCGATATAATCGTGATCGTTCTGGTCCATATGATCGACCCAGTGGTGGTGGATCTCGATCTTATGATGATCGCCATTGATGAAGGTACTTAAAATTCCATATATCTGACTTTGTATGATTTGGTTGATTTTCGAGGAATGTCGATGTTTTGTTAACTGATTTGCATGTAATTTTGTGGTGTTTCTTTTCAGGTGGCTGTATTTGATGTCTCTGAAGCCCAGTTAAACAAATTTTGAAGCTTTGTTGGCCATGCAAATGTCTTGCAGGATTTATGAATATTTTCACTATTGGCTGGCTAAATGATCTACTGCCAATGTGTAACTGCTTAATTAGTTTTACTCTTGAATGCCGGGCTCGAATTTAACCTTGGGATATATATGTTTTTCTATCTTCTAAGACGAGATGTTTTGAAGGCAGTTCCACTTTTGATTGTTTTGCTGTGCTTTATGAGATTCATTGGCTTTCTTGAGTTCGATTGTTATGGGCAAAGATGGGAATTGTACTTTAGAAGGTATTGGCCATCGCATAAAGAGTTTATCGATTCTGAGTATCTGGTAGGAGCTTTGTCCTGGAGATGTGCAATCATTGTGAGAAGCCCCCTGCTTAGAACACCAAGGAAAAAAATTCAATTTAGTGGAAGGCCCCCCTGCTTTAAACAATGATTGCTTCCTATCAGAAGAATGGAGCCTTTTCTAACTAGATATGGTCTGAATCGAATATAATTCGTAGTACTGCTATCCTAAGGAGTGAATATAACAAGATTACCCTGCAAGAACATAGGCCTGGATGTCACATTTCTTGATCTAAATGCTGTAATTTGGTGGGTTAGTTTGGGCGGCAAGGATTCACACTATGGTAAAGTTTGTCGGTGCTATCTCCCTGTTTTAGTCGACATTTACATACATAGCATATATGATATTTGTGATTTGATGTTACTCTTTACCTATATTTTCATATCTAGGCAACTTCAAATGCGACTTTTAATTTTGATGCTCTTGTGGCAGGCTGGGATTTTGGCCTTTGTCCTTGATGCTCTTTTCCAACTGTTTGGCACATATATTACAGCTTGGATTTATTTGTCTAATTGGTCGAGGCTGTGACATGTTATGTTTAGTGTTCCATTGCAATGATATGTTCTTGAAACAGTAAGATTCTTGGTGAGTTGTGTTCAAGACAGTCCATGCCTTATGTTGCTGTTCCAGCGGTGTTCTTTTAGGTGTGCCAAGATGCTACTATCTACTGGCCTGGAACTGTGTGATCTGATACTTTGATACCCATTTGTTGCTTCAAAGGATAAGAATGTGGTAAACTGTCCATGGTAGTTAAGAGCAATTATTCAGTTGATTCTGATGTTGCAGTTCCGATTGTGTTTGTGTCTTGGGTGCAGTGGAGAGGTGTTCTGTTATTCTTACTGTTTTTCATTAGCATCGTATCTTAAAAGGTAAGAATCTTGATGGATTTCTAAAGACAGTTTGAGCACTGCAGTGCTGAGTTCTCAGACTGCAGTTTCAGTTACTTTCTGCTAAAAGGGTGCAGCTTCATTATGTTCCATGGCCAAGATTTCTTTTTTTTCTTTTGTCCTTTTCACTCGATAAAATGATTTCTTCAAAGGAACTATTGGGAATCATATCATGGCCTGACAAGCTTTCTACCTTTTTCTTGAAAGAAGTTCATTAAGGCAATTTTTTTATTTGTTACCAAAAGAACAGTTAGAGAATAGCTCATCGTGATTAAGCCTACTTCCAGCAGTGCAAGTAATCAGCTTCATTTCATGGATCCTATTACATGTTACAGCTACTTTCTGCCTTCTGATATCATAGCAATAACCTTGGATATCTGCCAGATTCTTTCCAGAAATGCAGTGATTGACCCATATCCTGGCCTTAGTTGTTAATTGCTTCTGCTGTTGCTTTTCTGGCTGCTTTCACCAAACAAGCCAACCTTAAGCAGTGCAGAAATCAGCTCAACTTATGGTTTCTATACTCCTTTTTTTTTTATTGTCATAGCATCGTTGTATGTCTATTTCCAGAAGTGGATTTTATTATGTATTGTGCTGCATTTAGCTAATCAACGTATTGAAGAGGCATTTTACATCATTTCCATCATGTTTTTAAGTTTCAACGTTAGTGTTAAATTGTGTGTGAAACGCTATTTCTATTATTTCGATGAGATGTTAATTTTTTCTTGTAACAAAGAGTATAGGTTCTATATACTTTATAGTTCTCATATAAAAGGTAGATGGTTATTTCTTTATTAACATGCTCATAAAGATGTCCGTCTTGTTGCATACTTTTAAGTGTGGCACGTATGGCTTGCATCGCTGAATGGAAAACGGTCCTTTTGTGGCCTTATTGGAGAGCAGGGTGTACTCACCAAACTGGCATCTTGTTTGACAATGACAATAGCATTGCATTAGTTGAATGTATCAATATGTGTACATTGTTTTAAATACTGATGTAACATGTGAACTTCTGATTTGTTTATTTTACTTGTATTTTAGTTGGTGGCAGGGAATGCTTGATATCTGTGATGTTTTGTTTTGGAAGGCTCTCATTCACGAATCCTTCATGGGCCAAGGAATGCAATTTTAAGGACAACAATTTTATGGGTTTTGATTTTATAGAGAAGTGTTTCCATACATTCCTTCCTTTTACATTTTGCTAGATATATTTCCAATAAACTTTTCACGTTTTACATTTTGATTCAAAGTTCTTTTTATATATTGTTGCTTTTTAGATGTAACAGAAAAGTTAGGCCAATACCCTTGTAAAGAATTACTCTTAAGTAATCTTTGTATTGGCCTTGCAATATTCTGGTAAGTTTTGAGTGTGCTGTTCGAAACTTTTATCTGGAAAATTGAGATATTGATACTTCATGTATTGTTTACTGCAATTATTAGTAAGTTTGATTCTATGCAAACGGCATTTTATTTCAATGTTTTGCAGCATGTTGCAAATAACTAAAACTAGTACTTTTACCTATATGCTTAATTGCACGATAGTTATCAACATTTCTTTTATGCCAAAATTAGGTCATTTAAGATTTCAAAATGAGTTATATTTCATTGGATTTTTTGTCTTCTTTTCAGTGTGCATCATAGAAACACGTCCTGTTGTGCCTGTTCTCACTATGTGTATGTAAAATTTAATTTGTAACCGACTGAAAAATGTCATGTAGCTCTATAATCTTTCACTCTAAAAACTATGTTAGTAGAAATGAAAAAGTATTTGTTAGGTTAGTTGGATTTTTAATGTTCTTTTGAATGCTAAATTTACTTTAATACAGTGTAATTTGTATTTTATATAGCTCATGTTTAGCAATCCTCAACAGCATGAAAGGAGTCCTTGTCTGGTGTTGAAACTTCTCTTGTAATTTAGAAGCGAGCTTGTCAAATTTAGGGAGCTTTTAACATTTATTCGGCAATCAGAATGGTTGCCCGAGTTCTCTAAAGCTTATGTAGACCTTCGGTGGTGTCTTGTATGGTGTCAAAGTCAGTACAACTGTTTTTTATGTAGTCAGAGTCAGATTTAGAAGATTCGGGGTGCACTAAGTTAAAGTTTGATGGTAGAGGACAATTGCGGGGATTCTATCATTTTATTATTTTCCATAATCTAACATTCTCGATTTCTTGGGCATTCTCGAAAGTAGGGTATGGTAGTAGGTTGATCATAAAAGTAGCTATGTAATTTTATATACAATTTTTCTATGATAAGATGTGATGAAGGTTGTAAGTGATGGGATAGCAAGTAAAACCTATAGAACCTGAGATATATATGAAAATATGTTTACGTCTTCGAGCTCTGTCTTGTACTGTTAATCTTACACATTGTACCAGTTTTGAACCCTTTTATGGAAAATGTTGACTTCCGAGTTGTGTACATCTTGAAGAACCAAGAAAAGACGGCTAATCCTTGAGTATTAATGGCATGGGTAAGATTGCTTAATTTTTTCTTCAGTATTAATGGCATGGGTAGGATTGCCTAAAATTTTTTTTATCTCGAGTGTTCAAAACAAATATAGGAAAGAAGTCTGATTTTGTAGATGCTCTTGTAGTATGGGATTTCAATTTTGAAGGTACATGAATGGTAGTTTGGTAAACAATTGGTTAAATTTGCTTTTGAAATGGATTATCGATTCATGTTATGTTTTGGAGGATTTTCATTGGCTCAAATATGCGAAGCAAATGGAGTATTAATGGCATGGGTAAAGATTGCCTAAATTTTTTCTAGTTCTAAACGTGCAAAACAAATAATAGGAAACAAGTCTGATTTTGTAGATGCTATTGTAGTATGGGATTTTGAATTTGAAGGTACATGAACGGTGGTGTAGGAAACCATTGATTATAGTTGCTTTTGAAATGGGTTATAGATTCATGTTATGCTTTGGAGGATTTTCATTGGCTCAAGTATGCAAAGCAAATAAATTGCGTCTCTCATCAGTACAAGGTATGGGCATTGAAATATCATGTCATTGGCTCAAGTATGGAAAGCAAATTTATAGTCTCAAGATTCTAAAGGTATGGGCGGTGAAATATCATGTCATTTCAAGTGATAGATATGGAACATTTTGATTAGCTTAACTACAATGTAAAGCAAATAGTGGAAGATTGTATGCCATTTTAGGGGTTTTAAAGTAGTCGTGAATGTGTTGTTTAAAACATTTTATGTGGCATGTACCAATGAAGACACCTATAGATAGTGGCCCCCACCCTTTCTACTCAAATCACTTGCTATAAAAAGGGTAGAAAGGAAGGGTAGGGAGCAATTCTATGAGGTAGAGATTGTACCCGAACTCTTAGGACAGATTTATTGTTAAAAGCATTGTACTAAAGATGAGTGATAAGGGGTGAGTGGATTTTGTTTGAGGTTATAGGAACACTTGCTTAAGCTATAGAGGTGCCAAAGATTTAGGTATTAAAACCAAGATTTAATGAAAATTGATGATGGTTAGATTGTATGTTATTTGTTGATGCATTGGGGAACTCATTATAGTGGAAGTTGGAGTTAGAGGAACATGATAGCCACAATCAACAAATACATTTTGAAATTCTCATAGTGGCATCAAAGTTCATGGTTAGAATGGGATCATGAATGGACTTAAAATGCACGGAAGCATGGAGTAACATGATAGCCACAATCAACAAATACATTTTGAAATTCTCATAGTGGCATCAAAGTTCATGGTTAGGATGGGATCATGAATGGACTTAAAATGCACGAAAGCATGGAGTAACAAAATGTAGGAAATACTCTTAAAAGAACAAGATAGGCTTAGGCTTTTTTCTTTCCAAATTTGGCACTTGTAAATAGTGCAAGATTTTTTTTTCTTTCAAAATACTATGTTATATTTGACCTTACATGTGGGTGTTTATTGGTTTATTTTGTTGATGTTAATGGGTGTTATTCTTTGAAAGTTGTAGAATTATTTGAATCGTTAGCAATACTTCCTTATGGTTGGGATGATGCCCCTTTGAATTGCCCAATCCAAGGGTGATTATGGAATATGCCCATCCAAAGCCATGAATGGTCTCATTGTAATCGTATAGTGATTAAGTGGCATTGCATTAATGCACAACTCAACCATTCCACTCACTTGCTTTGCTCATTCCTTGCATATATTATTAGGTATTCTTTTAGATGCTTGTTCACCAACTTTGTTTGTCCATTGTTTTAAGGATGGTAGATGGTACTCATATTGAATGCAATCATTACATAACAAAACATTCCTTATAAATAATGATTGTGGGATCCCATGTTGTGTAAAGATTTTAAAGTTTAGTTTAGACACCTTAGGCATATTTCACCATCCACCATAACAAAAGTTTTATCCATACCTTTAGATTTAGGAGGTTGCAAAGTCCAAAATCTTATTCATGCAAATTTGGATGACAATTCTTCTAGTCATCTATCATGAATTATAGACTCTTTTCTCAAAACATTAAAGGGATTTCACTCCCTCCTTGTAAGTATAAAGTAAAAGAGGTGGTTATTTTGGAAGCTCAATGTATTATTCCATCATGAAGTTAAGCTTAGTAACATTAGACTTGAGGCATCTTTATGGATTTTTTTTGGAGAGATACCACTTTTCCACATACATCTCATTTGGATGGCCAAGGTGGTTTTGTTATTGGAATTTCATCATGGGTTTTAGAGATGTCGTTGATAAGGGTGAGGACCCATCTCATAGTTGTGTTTGGGCTCTTATAATCAATGGACAATTCATTGGGTTTTGTTTTATTTATGCTCCCAATAATACTAGAGAAAGAATTGAGCTTTGGGGTTGGATGGCCAGTAACCTACCCGATTGGGTCTTAGGTGGTGGCTTAATGTGGTGGAACATCTTCAAGATTGCAGTTGGTATAAATGACCAAATCTTAGCATGGATGAATTTGATTGGCGGTTCTTGTAGTTGGGGAAATTCAGATATAAAACTAAAACAAAAAGATATCAAAAACCTAACTAGCACATTAGAGTACGAACAAGCATGAAAAGCAAAATAACAAGTGAATGCAAACCCAAATCCGCGCTAAACTCAATTTCTCTCCATTACTCTTCTCCACCTTACATGAGAATGCAAGATTTTGAAGGTTTGGTTGCCGATGGAGGAATGTTGGTTGCTCACTATTTCAACATAACATTAAGATGAAGATGATAGATGGCAGAGGATGGATAGATAGATGAGAAGATCGAAAGAATTTTGGCAGAGTGAGAATACTAGAAGAAGATGGATGTAAATGGCCTGTGAAAAGCTAGATTTATAGGCAAGAGCTAATATGATTCGATGACTAAGATTAAAAGTCAATTGTGTGATGTGTATAACTAGGATTAAAAGTTGATTTTAGTGCTTATGATGCACATTAAGTGGGTTATGACATGAGGCTAAAATTAGGATGTGAGGGAATAAGTGGGATTCTTTTATTTGACACAATGAATGGGGCTAAAAATAGGATGTGAGTGGGATTCACATAATTTAAATAATAAAACTATTTAAATTATATGTGCATGTGAAGAGTTGTAGTCACGTGACATGTTGCAATGTGGTAATAATAAGTGAAAGATTAATTCAAATATTTAATTTGAATTATTTTGAGACGTGAAGGGGAATTAATTAAATAATTCAGAAAGTGATTAAGTGGAATAAATGGGATAAGTGGGATAATGTAATGACCTAGGATAAAATATTACAAGATGTCTTACAAGGTCATGTATCGACTAGGTAATGTAATGGCATAGACATTTTTGGGTGTCTACATTTGGCCCCTCTTTGAGATGATGTTTGAGATGGTGAGATTTATGTCAAGTAACATCATTTCAAAAAAGCTAAGGTATGGATAGAGGAGAAAAATATGATGCCCAACCACTTGAGGAAGTGAGGAGTAAGATGAGTGAAGAAAAGGGATGATAGTGGAATATGATGATGATGTAGGATATGATAATGATGATGATGCTCCCTCGAGAGGATAGGTGGGTTGGAAAAACACATGTATGCTCTCGAAATGAATGAATGAAATGATAAATGATACAAAATAGGAAGTGGATGAAAGAGAAGAATGACACGTTATGTTGCAATAAAGTAAGCAATCATATGTTTGATATAACACTAGATGATATGTACCAAGGTATAAGGACCAAGGTGACAATGTGTGTCATGCCACAACACAATACAACCTTGTCTAGATACAAGATATGAATATTAGTTGGGAGTGATTCAAATTTGATGCAAATGCAAGATAAAAATGATAACACACACCAACAAGCAAGCAAACATGCACAAATGATACAAAAACAAACAAGGTATTGCCCTTGTCAAGTTGTAAACCGATTGAGGATGATGATAGTGTTGTCATTGCAAGGAACGATATATTCCTAGATCAATACAGATCAATACAAGGATGATTGACTGATTGATTAATTGATTGGGTTTACAACAAGGCTATGATCAAGACCAAAGGTTGTGATTGGATATTTTGGCAAGATTGATTAACTTGATTGGTATGGTCTTAAGGATTGATTTGCATTTGGATTATTGCTGGGAATGATTACAGATGATTGATTTGAAGATTTGGATGATGATTGATGAATTGATTTGCTTGGAATGATTTTGATTGATTGGATTGATGAAGAAATGATTTGATTTGACGATAATGATTGGATTGATTAGAAGAATGGGTTTGATTAGAAGAAGTGATGTGATTGGATAATTTGATGAAGAAATTGATTTGAAGGAGTGGTGAATTGATGCGTTGAATTGATTGGAAGAAGTGATTTGGTTTGATTTTATTGTTTGGATTTTTGTTGGCTATTTGATTTTTGTCTTTTTTTTTTTAAGACTTTTTTCCATTTTTTTGTATTTTTGGGGATATTTTGATTGTTTTGTATTTTGAAATGTTTTTTTTTTTTGTATTTTTTTATATGTTTTGATTTTTTTGGTTTTCTAATTTTGATGGCTTTTGTGAGAGATATCAATGACAGGGGAGAACCAAGTCTAGGTGCAAGGATGGGATGGGATGAATAGATAAAAGGATAAGTAATAATGGGATGGAAGACACGTGAGAGGTGGATGGAGAAAAAGGATAGACCATGGAAAGCTCATGATAAGTGGATAGATAAAAGGGATAAGTGACAACATATGGAAGCCTCATGATAGATGGATGGCTAAAAAGATATGCAATAGTGGATAGGACAAAAGGGCTCATGATATATGGATGGATAAAAGGAATATGTGCTAGTGTATGGAATGGATGTATGCATCATAAGGGAGCTAGGATGTGATCTCCAAAGACTGTTGCATAGGAATAATATGCCCCATTCTAGGTATAATACTTAGGATTTTTCTTGACAAAACATACGACAATAGGATAATGACAGGCTTGTCTGGAAGGATGAGGTATGGAAAGAGATACTCAAAACATGTTTCAACATTTTGCCCCTATATCTTCATCAAGATCAAAAGGAGGAAGGAGGATGAACAAACTCAAATATGATAAGTAGGTATGATGGCTAAAGATGGTAGGATGGTAAGGTAGAATGATATGACATGAAAATGATAGGTTGGATAAATGAGACATTGTGCCCCCAAGTGTAAGTGACATAGAAGATCAATCTACACATGACGCTTGTTTGCTAGGTTTTCATCATTGTGCTTATCTAGGGCACCTGTTTATTAGGTTTTTATTGTTGGACGGAGGGATTTCTTTTTACTTTATTTATTTTTTGATTTTTTTGACTTCTTTGATTTTTTTTTTTTGACTTTTTTTTTTTAGATAGGAGAAGGGGAATATGGATAGGAGGGACTCAAGTGTCTAGTTCCATGAAAGGTGATAGTCCCACTAGAGATGGATGTCATCACATAGACCATGTCAAATGTCATTATGCTCATAGATGTTGGTAAGGGATGCCATGAAAGGGAGATGGAGTAGGTAGATGATGGATTATGATGTGGATTATGGAGGGAAATAGTGGATTATGTAGGGAAATAAATGAGAAGCTTAGCCAAAAGCATGGACCATAAGAAGGTGATGGGGGAGATATGTAGGATAATGAGTGAAGGATGAGGAGATGGAGGTAGGTGGAATTGTTGTGAAATGGAAGGGAACCATGACCAATGGTTGCACACACTATGATAAACATTGAAGCTTTTGATGTGGAGGGGGTGTAGGAAGCAATGTAGATGTTTGCTTAGGAGATGGGTGATGAAGTGCTTTAGGTACCCACATAGATTTAGTATTTTTATGACTTTTATTTTGCTTGTTGGATGGAATATGAGATTCTTGAATAGAGTGGGAATGTGAGGTGGAAGTGGATGGTTGGGATCTTTGTGATGTAGATGCCTTGTTTGACTTGCTTTCCTTTTTCTTAGGTACCCAAACCATTTTGTTTTTAGACTTTTCTTTTGAAGGTATGAACTTTTATTGCTTTTTGGATGTACTTGGCTTTAACTTTTTGCAATTCTCTACTAAGGCATTAGGACCTTTAGGATTTTTGACTTTATGTGTGGAGGCATCCAAATTTTTATTTTGGAATCCCTTGGGTTTGGTGGAATGAGTGGAAGCTTTATGTTTAGATAATGTGTGCATTTGTGGGTCATGATTAGGATTTTTAGAGGATTTATGGGTAGGTGGATAAGGGGATTGGATAATGGGGATATTAGGTATTGGGAGTAGTGGAGGTAGATTAGATGGAGGGATATTAAGACTTGGAAGCAATGGTGGCAAAGTTGATGTTGGAAGGTGTACGGTCACATGCTTTTGACATTTGTAGGATGATGCAGGAGGGATGACAACATATGTTTTAGGTGTATGATAGGATTTATGGTGGAAAGAGGACTTAGGATGGATGGAGGAAGTACCGACATCTTTAGCTTGTTTTCCTTGGGGTGAGCATCCAAGGCCAAATGAGCGTGGAGGGACTTTGACTTGGATGGGCTCCAAAATACCCTATTCATAAAGGCCTAAACCTTTACCTTGGTAGTTCATGTTTTGGAGTATGCGATGGACAATGGGACTAGATTTGTTTTGGACACTAAACTTGAGTTCATTATCAGATGAAGGAGGTGAAGTGGATAAAGGTTGTTGTTGTCCTAAAGAAGAACACTCATGCTGAAGGTGGATAGATCAATAGGATATGATGGAGGACTTGCAATGGGGTCAATAGTGGGTGATGGAGGATCATTAGAATTTTGATTAGCATTGTGTTCACTTAGATCCAAGGTATTTGTTTGATCTTCTATGCTTTCTTGGAAGGCATGATTCTCATCATGACAAGTGAATGTTTGTGGATCATGGATAGGACTAGGTGGAGGTGTATCTGGGATATCTTGCTCATGGATGGGTATAGGATCAAGTTGCTCATGGATAGGCTCTTCATCATTATGGATATCATCTTGATCATAGAAAATATATAGATTATGGATAGGTTGGATGAAAGTGATTTGATCTTGATTAGGACTAGGGCTTGATGTTTCCACATGCTTGGGAGTAGACTCTTGATATAACTCTTGGGTTGCTTGAATGGAAGTGGACGAGGAAGGCTCTTGGAGGGGCTCGACATGTTCTTGATGGTCAATCTCATGAGGGCATGATGGAGGTTGACTTGGGCTCATAGGGGGAGACTCTAGAATAGGTTCAAGGGGTTGTGGGTGACATGATGGAATTAGAAGACTAGGTATAGTGGTGGAAGAATCTTTGGTAGGTTCAAACATATGAGTTGGATGAGATGGTGATATTTGATTCCTTGCTAGTAGCCCTTAGGTCACATCCTTTGTAGGTGGATTGGTGGATTTGGGTAATGCCATAGGTTTACTTTTGAAATGTTTGAATTTATGGTGTGGATTGATGGAGGATTAGATGATGGTGGGGGAAATGAAGAGTTTGATGGGTTAGAAGGAGGAGAAGCCAATGGCTTAGGACTAGGACATGGTGGCTTAGGGATAGGCAATTGATTGGATGGTGGTATGATAAACTTATAGGGTGCATGAACTATATTGGTGTTCCCCTTGTCAAATGGAGCATGAGAATTGAAAGGCTCTTGATTTTGTTGCCAAGGTGGACTTGGGCTCTTATGTTCTTGTTGTGAGATGGGTGGATATATCAATGTGGCATTGACATGATAGATAGATGGGTTAGGTTGGCATGATGGTGAAGGTGACACATAAGATTGTGGTTGAATGTGTTGAGGTTGGAATGGTGTTTGGACTTGTGTTATGATTTGTTGTTGTGATAATGATGGATGGGTTGCATAAGATAATGGTTGTTGAGAGGTGGATTGATATGGATAAGGGTTGACATTGGAATAGGTGTGATATGGGGATGGATGAGGTTGATATAATGATATAGGTGACACATAGGATTGATGTGAATTTTTTTGATGTGGTGATTGGATTTGATGTTGTGCCTGTTGGATTTGACAAGTGGCCATGAGGTATTGGGCTTGTGCTATGATTTTTTGCATTTGAGGTGATTGGTTTGTTTGAAGTTGAAATTTTTGGATGGGGCCTTGGAGCATGTGTATAATTTGTTGGTCTAAGGGTTGTGGTGCTTGATAAAGTGATTTGGGGAGGTCTTGGAATTGGGGTACTAGGTCTTCTAACGTTGGCATGGTGTAAAATGATGTTGATTGGATTAAAGAAATGATGATGATTAGGATATGATGTGGAATGACAAGATTGGATGATTTGGATGATGTGGAAAATGTTTATTGAAAGTTTGACTTGGGCAATATCAAACACAAGATCTCACATGTAAATGCATGAACACACACACTAAACACAATGATAAATTTTTCTTTCAAGATTAAATGTTATGATTAAGCATACACTTGAATACACAACAACAAGCTTAACGTTAGTCAAGTGGGTATGACAAATTAGGTCTTAAGTTAGGATGCACGAGGTTAACTAGGGATGATTTGAAAGCAAAATCCTACCACATAGTCGGGAGAAAGGGGTAACCCACCCTTTACCTCCACTTCCCAAAGGTATAAAGTTCTTTGGGGCTTAGCCAAGAGTGACAATATTTTAACTCCCAAAGAAACGTGTCTTTCGATTCACACCTTGATTGAGGTCGTCCCTTGGAGTGGTGTGTGCTCCAAGTAGGCCTCCTAAGAAGGGTATGACAAAAGCGAACCAAGTGAGGTGTTTTTGATCACACCCACACTTGATTCACACTCGCAGTTGTTAATTTCCCTTTAGAAAATTGAAATGTGTAAAACAGTTCAGATTCCAAAGCCAAATGTGTAGGAAGATAGTTGTTCGTTTTAAGCCAATTTCAATGATGTGATCAAACGAGATTGATTTTATGCCCAAATCCAAATGTGTGATCAAACAAGTTGTTCCTTTTAAGTCCCAAATTGAAGTGTTTTGCAAACAAGATTGATTGATTAAATGAGAGATAAAGATAATAGAATGAGTGCACCTAGAAGTTTTCACTTTCCAATCTGCTATCTTTGACTGATATTGTTGCTACTACAACTCCTTATGATCACCTACAAAATAAAAAAATGATATTATAATGCAGCCATAAAAAAAAAGCTCATCAGAAAATTGCAATTTTAGATACACGTTTTTAACATAGCCGAAAGAAGACCCCATTAGAATTTGAAGAACTTTCTAGAAATGTAAATTTTTTTGGAAAATTCGTTGATTTGCGCCCAAAATGTCAATTTTATGAAAAAACATAAAATCGCAATAACTCCTACAAAAAGGTGATAAACCCTCAATTTTTCTGCTATAACTGCCTTAGATGATGGAAAAAATTCTATGAAAATCTTGTAGAAAAATTCATAGCCATTTGGAGGAAATGAAGAAATTTGTAAACCTTCGGGTTTTGTTGAAAAATGACATAAATCTGCAACAAAACGTTAATGAAACATGGAAAAAAAGTAAGCTAGATCAAAGGATTCATGTCGGGTTCACCAAATGTAGTTAGGGAAAATTAGATATAAAACTAAAACAACAAGATATCAAAACCTAAATAGCAAAATAGAGTACGAGCAAGCATTAAATCAAAGCGAATGCAAACCCAAATCCACACTAAACTCGATTTATCTGCATTGCTCTTCTCCACCTCGCATGAGAATGCAAGATTTTGAAGATTTGATTGTTGATGGAGGAATGTTGGTTGCTCACTATTTTAGCATAACATTAAGACGAAGATGATAGATGGTAGAGGAAAGACAGATAGATGAGAAGATTGAAAGAATTTTGGTAGAGTGAGGATACTACAAGAAGATGGATGTAAATGGCCCGTGAAAGGCTAGATTTATAGGCAAGAGCTGATATGATTCGATGGCTATTATTAAAAATCAATTGCGTGATGTGTATGGATAGAATTAAAAGTTGATTTTAGTGCTTATGATGCACATTAAGTGGGTTATGACATGAGGCTAAAATTAGGATGTGAGGGAATAAGTGAGATTCTTTTATTTATTTTGGAGGAAAAGATGCCTATGACGCAGAATGAATGGGGCTAAAAATAGGATGTGAGTGGGAATCTCATAATTTAAATATAAAATTATTTAAATTATTTGCGCATGTGAAGAGTTGTAGTCATGTGACACATGTTGCAATGTGGTAGTAAGTGAGGGATTAATTCAAATATTTAATTTGAATTATTTTGAGACATGTGAAGTGGAATTAATTAAATAAATGAGATTTATTTAATTAATTGGGAAGGTGATTAAGTGGAATAAATAGGATAAGTGGGATAATATAATAACCTAGGGTAAGATATTACAAGATGTCTTACAAGGTCATGTATCGACTAGGTAATGTCATGACATGGACAATTTTGGGTGTCTACAGTTCTTTTGTTGAAATTTTGTGGGTGTGGTTGATCCTATGCATGATAAATCTGCTAGCCATTTTAAAAGTTGGTTTCCTTGGTCTAATTGTAGAATGGGACATAATAGGAAATTGAGTAGGTTGGACATATTTTATATATCTCTTATTCTACCATTGGTCCATGATTTGTGGGGTTTGTGTGTCCAGGTGGACTATTCTACTACCCTTTTTGACTATTATCCAATTGTTTACGATGTTTGTCTAAATTTTTGAATATTGACAATTTCTCCCTTAGAAACTTAATGTTTCTCATTTAAAAAGCTTGGTTTGTTTGGTTTCCCTTGAGGGGATTTAGAATTGTTTACCTAAACTTGATGAAGGAGACAATTGGATTGATTGGTGGTGTGCAACCATTATTCAATGCACTAATTTCCTTACCATTTGGCAAGCAAATGGCTTGGCAACATAAATGTAAGAAAAAATCCCTCCAAGGGAAACCTGTTCATGCCAAAAAAAATCTCAATGCTAATCCTAGCAATATTAGACTTCAAACTTCCATTGTTTCTACTAAATCTGAACTACACAAAATTGGTAGTTGCAGAGGACAAAGGGATAAACTCATATCTAAGTTACATTGGATAAAAGAAGAAAATCAAGAGCACTAAATATTTTTTTAACTATCTCAATTCTAAACACAAAAAGGAAGGAATCAATGTTACAAGGGATAAATTTGATGTTCTTCATTCTAATCCTTTTGAAACATGTAGTTTATTTAAATGGTTTTATGAAGATTTTTTCAAAGATGACCAATACGAGGATATTCAACAAGCCCTTGAGGATATTATTGAAGTTCATATTCCTAATTGAATAGATTCTAAATATAATTGATGCTTAGACAAAACCCTGATAGAACCCTTTCCTTGGGAGTTGGAAAATGCTCTTTTCTTCATGACCCCTTACACAAATTTAGACAACAATGAGCTTCCTATGGAATTCTACCATGCTATTTGCATCACAATAAGATTTTTATTGCTTATTCTTGGAGGCCTTTTAAGAAAGGATCATTAGGTTTGAACATTAATGGTGACATAATTAAACTTCTTCCTAAAAGAAAAAATGACACTATCTTTGGTAGGTGTCTTATAACGCTACTTAATACCTCTTATAAAATCATTGCAAAATTCCTGTCTATTAGGATTAAACCAATGGCACAAGGAATTGTTAGAGTTGAGCAAACATGATTTATTGTTGGAAAATTTATTTTTGACAATATTATTTTGGCTTGGGAAACTTGTGAATGGACCCAATAAATGAGTCAAAATGTTGTTTTGATCATACTTGGTTTTGATAATGCATATGACAAAATTCGATAGAATTTTATTTTGATCAAACTTGGTTTTAACATGCTTCAATGATTAGGGTTCATAACTAAAATTCAAGCTCATATGCAAATGTTGTTTCAAGATGCTAATGCTCAAATGATTATTAATAATATGATGATAGGCTCATTTCCTTTACGAAGATCTATTTGACAAGCATGTCCCTTAGCTCCATATCTTTACATTCTTACAATTAATGATTTGGACTATTTGCTTCAAATGCCAACAAAATGAAGCTCATTTCATGAATCCCTAACCCACAAAATGCTATTGTAATTAATTTTCATTATATTGATGACATTTATTTCTAAAAAAATATATTTGGAAGGTTTGTCAATATATTTTCCATCTCCTAAAGTGGAGAGATGTCTCTTTTCAACATGTGTTCAACTTCTCCACTTTATTTATTTGGTGGAACAAACATATTCTCTATTAGGAACAACCCCTTGCAATGTTGGACACCTTTGGGTTTTTTCTACATTGAGCTAGTTACCATGACATATTGTTAAAACTCAATTTAGTTTTAGCAACAAATACAAACATTTAAAAAAAAAATGTGCAGTTTTTGGTGCTATTGGAATTATCTATGAAGCTATGTATCCCTATATAAAGTAATTTCTTCAAAGATTGGCTCTAGTTGCGATCTTATCCTTTCTTATTTTTTTCATTAAAAAATATATACTTGTAATTGCTTCCTAACCTGCCCTTGAAACCTCGCTTGAACCTCAAATGAAATTGTAGGTTTAGTGAATAGTTTTGGTTAAAACTAATTGCTCAAATTCGGAAAAAATTCAATTCAAATGCTCAATTATTGGCATGTGAGATACTACATTGCAAATTACCCATTGGTGGAAAGTTGAAATGTATTATGATCCAACCAATTAATTGCTCATTTTGCTAAAGACTTGAAGAGATTAAACACATTTTTTGGGGATGCCCATTTGTTAAAAAATGGAATAATGACTTGCTATTTTTAACAAAAGCTAAGATTGAAAGAGGCCTTACTTAGGGTTGGGATTCATAATAATGTTAGTGTTGATGGTATTATACATTTTATTTTGTTGCATTTATGGAGAAAAGAAGTGTAAAACTATCTTTAATAACCATAATGATCACCAAGAATTTGTAGTTTTGAGGCTTTACTCATGTGTTTTATTGTCTTTCTTCTTTATTCTTGTAGGTACAAGTGGAAGCCAAGAAGAATTTCCAAATTCAACTAATCAAACTTCAAGTAGATCAATTATTGAGTAATAAGAGGATTTGTTTAGCTCAGGGACTAAGGCCTCTTTTGCAAAATTGAAATTTGCTTCTCAATTCTTTTTGCTACTGGTGGCCAATTGGTTTTTGCTCAATTTTGTTGTTTCAAATTTAGTCAATTGGATATTGTGTTGTTGTTGGTCTTCTTCTTTGGGAAGTCCTTTTTATATATTTGTCCTTTTAGCCTCTCTATTTATAAATTTCATGTTAGTTATTATTTGTTGGACTATTCTCCTTATGGTATGTATCTTCTTGCAGTCTTAAACTACATATTACTATTTGTATATTACATTTTTTTCAATATAAAAAAAAATACTCAATTTTTATTTGGAATGGCTTTTGGTTGTAGAAGGCGTGGAAGGCACTCTCAATTTTATATTGGTGGCACACGTATATTTAGCAACAAATTGTAAAATGTCACCTTTTCGTATTCAACTAGAAAAAAATGAAGGTAGTGTTTCTATAAGTTCTCTAGTAACCCACATGACCTATAGATGGGTACTCATGTCCATGCTTAAGTGCCTTAAATACACGACCTCAAAAAAATATAATTTTGAATAACCCAAGTGTTTTCTTTTTTCCCCAAATCTTCATTTTTTTGTCTAAGATTGTTTGTGGTAGGGTGAGTTAAGGAATCATGTAGAAGATCATGTGTCCAAGTAGGTTGACTGATGGAAATGACATAAAATATAAGAACTCTTTAAGAATGATAGTGCATCTACCAACTAATTATCCTTCTTGTTGTTCTCTTGTTAGTGTCCCCTAAGTCAATAAGTGCTTGTGGTTGAGATGTTTAGTCTTTATTAAGACAATCTCCTCACTAGCTCTAGTTACCCTAAACATAATATAACTAATTTTATTGTAAACTGATTCATCCATGAGCCTTTATACAAAATAGGCCATAACATACTTCTAATGCTTTATTGTGCTCAGATACATGACAATCTCATTAGTTATGAACTTCATAAATCTTTACTTAAATCTAATAAGTGAGTTTCTGTTGAGCTACTTTTAGAGAGTTGTCTATATTAATATTCTTAACACATGTTATTGTTGTTAATCATTTAACTAGAAGATTTGAGATTGTTTCCTTTTGACACATTTAGGCCCTAAGATGACTTCATATATATTTATATCAAGGAAAGTGAGAATTAGATGACTATTGGTGGTAAGAAAACTACCATCATTTGGACCATATGAGGTGCCTAAAATTGATTGTTGAGCTCCTAGTGCAACAAGCTCTATTTGTAGGAAAATTTGGGTGTGGCTTTTCTATACTTTGGTTGTGTTACTATTGCTCAAGACATGCATGTAGATGAGAAAAAAGATTCAAATTCTTCTAATCTAGTCACTCTCTATTACACATATATTAAAAAAAACCTATGTAGTGATAATAGGTCTACCAAATTATTTTCACATATAGTAGCACCTTTATAAATATGACAAAAAAAAAGCTATTACAAGGGTGGATAGAACACTAGAAGCTTTTGATTAGTCTAAGAAGGTAATAAATGCTCTATATTTTCTATTTTAGATCTCTCACATCCATTTGTGGTAGAATGTGGTCTATTAGGAGAGGGCATTTAGACCATGCTAATGCAAAAGTGTGGCTCCATTAAAATTGAGAGAAAGAAGCTGAAAGATTCAAGAAACGGTTCTTCTATTTATGGTAGGGAGATTCTATCCATCAAACCTATTGTGGAAAAACTTAGATCTCACTTGATTTATGAACATTATGGGGTAATTACTCTAATATAAATTTTTGAGAAAATGGATGAATAGTCGTGTCACATATTCAGTGTTGTAGGTTATGAACATGTTTATAAGAGAATTCATCACCACAAGTGAAGGCATACCTCGGTGGTTTAATTCTAGCTATGAAGAATCATGCAGGAATAGATCACTCAAAGAAAATGTGAATGCAAGTGGCTTATTATATACAATAATTGTGCCTAACAAGTCTAGCAATGATCTACCCATACTAGTGGGATCCTTAGAGCCCAATTTTATAAAATACAAGGATATTATATATTTGGAAATTAATAATATGAGGTAGGTTTTTAAGCTTAAGAGATTTACTCTTATAAATGAAGTTGTCACTTACTTGCTAATAATGGTGTTGATGTGCCTTGAAGCCATATCCAAAATTATGAAGATCATGTGAAAAGACAACCTTACATACTCTTGTGAATTCTTCATTTTCTAAAGATACACTAGTAAGGAGGAGCTAAGTGTTTACATATCCTTGATTAGCTTCATAAGCAGGTTAGGTTTTGGAAGTACATATAACTTTGTAATTCCAAATTCTCTTTTAGCAAGATGAACATTGCTGAGACTTTATCCCAAGCATCCTAGTATAAGTATCAACCTTTAGTGCTGCAAATCATCATCAACTATATATTTCTTTAAAGTCACTTAGTGCAAATTGAGAAGACTTTAATGATTTTTTTTGCTCCATCACCAAATAGTACAAAAAATTCACAACAAAATATACTGACGAATTTGTGATCTTGAAGTCAATTAGACCATTTGGTACTCTAAAACCCTTGGGGGGCTAGAATGAAAATTTGGTCATAGATCTATATAATTCTTTAGCCTCATGCATTCTATTTGTATGACAAAATCTCTAGAATGTAAAAATAAAATCATTTTCAAATTTATGGAGTATGAGTATTGATGCATTTCTAAAAAAGTCTTGGATTTTGAACACCTAATATCAAATCCGAGGATGCACATGGAGAAGAAAATTAAATTGGAGTTCCCTTTGAAGTAACAATCAATATTACAGTTGAGAAAGGTGCGATTGAGCATAAAAAGGAAAAAGATACAGATTCTGATGGAGATTGTATACATGTTTTTGTGTTATAGTCTTCAATCATGAACTGAAATTTCTCATCTTTTAATTCTAGACTTCATATTACTTATTCTCAAGGTGGAAAAATGTCACTCATGTCCACACAGGATACTCCAAATGCAACTAGCCTTATCCATGGTGTCATTTATTAATTAAATTACTATACATCAATTTATAAATTAGACATTATCAACTTTGCATGAACCAAGAATTATCAAATCACCTCATAGAAAGCTTATTTGGACATGTTTCCAACTTTTCAAATATTCCTTCCTCTAGATAATTATTCTATTGATAATGGACACAATATTTTATATTTTCATTGAGGTGCAAAGCAAGTGGCTAGTTGCTTTAGGTAGGGATTATTTCATTTGATAGATGTAAAACTCACACCTAATAAAATTATCAACTACAAATAGTGGGGCAAACAAGCAAGTTGAAGAATATTGGAAGAAATGTGTTTCAAAACCAAAATCGACAGGGATTAAGTGGCTGCACTTGGGAGAACATTGCTGCAACACCACCCAAATTCTATCCCTTAGGATTAAAAAAATCAAGAAGTGGAGTCATCACAAAATATCCGATTTGTTGGAGGATCCTATCTGCAAGGGACACCACTAGGGAAGAATCATGTAATACTGGTATTTGCAAATAATTTTAGATAGTTGTCGAGCACCATCATTAATTAATAAATATGTTGTAGTAGGAACAAGCACTCAACTCAACGGATCATAACATCCCTTATCAAGTGACTCTCTAATTATGATTTGCTACATTTATAATGTCAAACCCAATGACATAATGTTCTTGGATGATACCAATATTGTATGTAGACTAAAGATTTATGGGGTTTATCCTAGGTAGTTGTGTATAGGAACTTGGCACTCAAAACAAATATATGTTTTGAGTAGTAACCAAACATGAATTAATAATTGTTATAAGTTATTTCTAATGTTGCAATTTTCACTAACAACAAAAAAATATGATGCTATGAGTAACAACTACTTTACTAACTATAATCAATTATTTGTATGAAATAAATCTAACTAAGATTATTGAAATCACTAACTACTAATACTAACAATGGAACTACAACTTAACCTCAAGTGGGCCCTTGCTTGCGTTTAACTGCACTCTTCTACTTCACAAAATATTAATCAAATCTCTTTATCATTCATTCACACAATATCATCTGAATTGAAGAATTATCTTAAATTACTTGCTCATAAAACAATACAAATTGGTAGAGAAATTTCTCCCTTATCCCCATACAAAGTCTACAATATAAATATATATTATATATAGATTCTAGCTATTTAAACTGATCGGACTCTTAACTACTTAAACTACACTTATCAACTTGCTCCTAACAGAGGAGAATGAATGTTTATTCTAATACAAATAAAAATAGGAGACTAAATGTGATCAAATTGTTAGGAATTGTAGGCAGAAAATAGAGAGATTCAATCACCAATTAAATGTAAATTATAATTACACGAACAAAAACAAAAGAATGAAATAGAGGAATTAAAAATTCAAAAAATAAAGGAGAGACAACAAAATAATGTGGTTCACCCTTATGCTGGGCTACATCCACAAACAATAGTCCTTTTATTAATTCAACTTCTAGCGAAATTACAGATATAATTAACTTGCAGCAACAACAAATTCACTCAACTTCCACTGCTTAATTTAGCGTGCACTCTACTATGTGCACCACACACTAAACCTACGATGAAACTCACACCAAATCGTGTGACTTGCAGAAATTGTATTAAACTTTCATGTTGCTGTTCATTCCTCACGCACGCCCTTGCTGTTGGCAGTTCACAAAATTGTGACTCTTTAATTTCATGTAGCAAATAAAACTCTTCATTTTCAGGCAGCTTTTCCAATTTTTTTTCATCGAATTACAATTTAAATATGCAACAAATTCTTTATTAAAATATAAGGCTAATTTTTCTTCGAGGGCATGCCTTGCATTCCCTTGTTGATTAATTTGCGGGAAAATGCATCGGAGAAAGGGACGAAAATTTAAACACCAAGTCTGATTAGGATCCACATACCAACACAAATTTTAGGAAGTATACTTCTAATGCAACTTTCTAACCGTTGAATAGAAAGAATGGAGTTATTGAAAACATGAAGATAAGTGGCACAACTTATGCAATGCTTGCTTGATTCTTGCTAAAAATTTGTTGTACTGTCCACAACTATTTGTTGTGTTACTAGAGTTCCTTGTAATTATCCATGGAAAAAAATGTTGTTTTTGATGAGTTGTTGATGGTTAAGGTCATTGGTTGCATGCACTCACTCCTTCGACTATGAGTACTCCCTCCTTTAGCTATGGGTCCTCATTCCTTCGGTTGTAGGCTTGCAACACCCTTGGCTATAGATTGTCTACTTTTCTTATTACATGAGGAGTTAGCTTTCTAGAATAATTTTACTCTAAGACCACCATTAACACCATAACGTACTATCATATTTTGAAAACAATTGACTTTGCACATAATCATTTACCAAAACATTATACATAAAATTTAGTGCTTTTACTTCAAATATTAATATAAAGTCTTAAACAAGATGAAAATGTAATGGAAAATTTATATTCTATAGGAAATAAGCATAATAAACAAGGATAGTTATGGAACCCATCAAAAAGATGAGATGAGGGCAATAAAATTCAAGTGGGCGATATTTTTCATGGCCCCCTTTTCCATAATCTATGTTGTAGTCCAAAATGCCCACTTTCTATCTCCAACATCTCCCCTAATCCAAATTTATGGATGATTTCTTCCCCTTCTCCCTTATTCATCTACCTAAGATCCTAAAATTTACAAGTATGAAGGCATGGCCTGTCTTCTAAGTCTATGTAATTCGTCAAAGTTTTAGAGTCTCCCTTCGTCATGAATTTCCTCCCAACTTCACTTTATCTTCTATCTCCATCAAGATATTATACTTTCCCATCTAGTAATTCCATTTGCTTGTTTTTCACCTTTGTTGCCTCTTCAATTGAGATTTTAGAGTTTCTCATGCCATCATACCTCTCTACCAAACCCTACTTGCTCCATAATTAGAGGTCTACAATTCAAATGTATTTAACCTTAATTACAATTATTCCCGATCTAGACAGAATTGCATGACTGTGTTGTTTAATCGTTGAAATTACAGACTAGGTTCATTTTTACATAAATTAATGAAATTACTAATTACTAAAATGTTGTAATTAGAAATCAAATACTAAATTGAAAAATAAACTGAAATGGAATTAGAGAGAATGTAAGACAGGAGATAGAAGAAGAATGAGACAGAAGATAGAAAGATCAAACATAGATTGATAATGGAGTTCGTCCTTGAAAGGACTACGTCTCTGGGTTTGCTTCTCAATGTTGGACCACTTTTATTAATATCGCCAAGCACCTAAAGATGCTTTCTTACAATATTCAATCTTCAAAACTTGCACAAAACTCCTCACAATCTCTCTAACTTTTACAATTTTGGTGTATAGTAACACCTTATAAGTCTTCTCCTCAAAAAAATTCTCACACTAGAATTATTCCTTCAAATAAACTTGATTAATTATTCTCAAGCCAAAACTTTCAAAATTCTAATAATTTCCCATCCCCAACTCACCATCTACCCCCTCTTTTATACATAAATTTTCCCAATTTTGGCCTAAAACCATATGATATTGCAAATATTGCATATCTCCCATTTACATATGTAAATCTTTGAAAATCCCCCCTATTTTCATTTAAAAATCACCAATTCCCTCATATAATCTCCTTTAAAAATCATAAAACCCCTTTTAAAATCCTTTAATATCTTTTGAATTTTACTTGAATTATTTTAAGCCCTTAGTAGTTTCATTTATCAGGGTAAAAAAATATTTACTTTAAATCTATAAAGTTAGGAGATTATCTTTTAATCGTATGGGTTGATTTTGATAAGGTTTAGGAGATTTCGGTTTGAAGATCTTTAAAAATAACTGCGTCCCAAAATATTCTCAATACTACTTGTGGTGTAGTGATAGAGAGGGAATTTAGGGGTGGGGAGGTCTTTGGTTTGACCCCCACCCCTTTCAATTCTAGAATGTAATTTAAAATATGGCTTTATAAAAAAAAGGCTGCCATATATAGATAAAGTGGATTCTTTGGCATGTTGGTAGGTGGTTGTGCTTGTGATGGAGAGGTCACCGGGTCAAATCTTGCTTAAGAATTTTAGCAAACCGTTCAAACCAAACTGGAGGTGATAAGGGGTGCCACGTGGCACCTTCTAGTTTGTTGGTCAAAGGACACGTGTCTATAAATTGTTGATGCCACTTGTCAACTCATGACTGGTCTTGATATTGCCATGTGTCCTGCACTGCCACGTCAACATCCTCATTAGCTGCAGCATGTCACACTTTGATTTGTCCACATCACTGTGCATGTTGACTGTACTTTTTTGCTAATGTCATCAAGTCAACCCATTTTCTTGCAAACTTTGACCGACTCTATTTTGCTCATACAAACTCCGTTTTGCGCGATTCAAGCGGCGTCATAATCATCTTGATGAGCACTTTGATTTGACACTAAATTTGACCAACTTGAAGATGACCAATTTTTGACCTTTGACTCGCCTCTGGTACCCAGTTTGTCTGAACCTTTGACTGAGCATAACTCGCACGTATGATATCCTTTTGATGTGATTCAAGTTGCATCGGGATCGTGTCAATGAGATCTTTCCAATGATGTTGGTTTCATTGGATTATGAGATTGTGAAATTTTTGAGGTCTTCTAGATCCTCTTGGATCACTACTCCTTCACATACCCTTGTCAAAGAGTTAAAATTTCACTTGCCAACATGCCTCCCTTGTGAACCTCTTACCCTGATTTATGAAATGAGTCATAAGGTATTCCTACTACCCAAATTCCAACACTCCCACCTCTTTTCACTATTTTTATCCACCTACCTCTCTGCATGATCAAATAACCATTAATACATAGATTGATGACACTTCATATAGAAGGGTTCTTGTGGGAACAAAAATATCATTTATTAATGAGGACATTGTTCTACATCTACACTTGACTATGTAAATAAAGAAGATAATTTCAATTGTCATTAATGAGGTAGTTAGTGTTTTAAACCCTAAGTAACCTCTCACCATTATTTCTAAGGATAGTTGCAGTTCACTCCATTCCTCCCAGCCATGTTTTTGCACACAAACATGTTTTCAAGCACAAATCAAGGAGAAATGATGCTCAATAAGTATGGGCAATCCTTGTTTCATACCAATCTCAAGATATAGGCCATTATTGTAAATTTCAACATCCTTTTTGGGCGTATTAAAGATTTAGAGTCTAAAAAAAATAAGGGATTATAAAAATATTCAAAAACCCTAATTGGAAAACTATTTTGAGTACTTGTGTTCAAACACCTGGATTCAAGGATGAAAACCCTCTTGGCTAAAGGAGCAATTTCTTTTAGAAATCATGGAAATAGTGCCTTCTTTACCTTTCATCAAGCTACTATCAACAACAACATTCTTATCTTGGATAGACTTCTCATCCCCCTTCCACTTTCTCGTCTTTTCATTCAACAATATGAGACCTTTGGCATTGTTCTAAAGGGAAGTTTAACTGATCTTAACCACTTGATCCAAGTTTTCATACACCTTCATAGTCATTTCTTCCAACATAGAAATTTGATTTTCACGATCCTTCTTGATAACCAACACATCCTTTGCAACATCCTAGAGGATAGTCTACATCTTATTGTTTTCCTCATAGGTCTGGGACATATCCTCTTGAGAGTTCTTCTTGTCCTCCTTATTAAGCAAAGAGTTAACTTTAACGATGAGCTGGTTAATCTCCGTAAAGAGCCATCTAAACAATCTGAAATAAGTGACCGAGCCCTGCTTAGCCAAACCAAGGATATAAAATATCTCCTCCTTATTACAATTAAAGACATTAAGATCCTTAGCAAAGTATTTAGGAGGAGAAATCTGATCATCTTGTTGATAGTCGTCCTCCATAATCACTTTTCCTTTATCCTTACTAAGGCCATCAACAAACATATCCATCAACTTAATAGGTTTAAATTCCTCCTTAACCACAACAAAGGGTTGAGGTTGCTCACCACTAGGAGACACCACATTAGCATTATCCTCAGCCTCATAGGACCTAGATAAATTCTTCTTCTTAATAGAAGAGTGGCCAAATTTCCCCTTATCCTTCTTACCCTTACTGCCACTTTTACCAAACATTTTCCCTTTACGAGCATGAGAGGGCTCCACAACATCCAAAGAACCCTCACCAGAGCCCTAAGTGAAATTCAAAGTCTTCTTTTAAGAAGTAGCAAAGACCTCCTCTTCCTCCATATGAGTATGAGAGCCCCTAGACCAAGAGGGCCAAGGTCTTTTCTTAGCAGACTTAGGAGAAAATTTAGAGGGAGGTTCTGAAAAAACCTTCATGGAGTCCCCATCAAAAATCTCCTCCCAATCAACATCTTCCAACTTCTCACTAATCTCATACCCTGAGGGTTTCCTATCTCTCTTCTCCTTAGATTTCTTAGGGGCGTCAAGGATCGAGAAAGTCTTAGCATATTCCATAATTAAAAAAATTAAACCTTCATGCAAGATAGGGCTCGTAGAGATCTTCTTATGCTCCTTTATGCCATTTTTCAAAGACAACAACAAATAACAAGGGAAAGAAATAACATGCTTGTGTCTAAAGTGATTTAGCAAAATAATGTGATACCCAAATCAAGTCAAGAATCTTCCATCAAGAGAGAAATACCTCATCAATTCCTTAGTTGTTTCTGCCCAAATGGGCTTAATGGAGAGCTTGTCAAACCCACCACACACAACCTTGACCAATTTCTCTCATTCTTTGCCTTTGAAAAAGATCTTCATAGCAGAATTTTAAGCTTTTCTTTCGAATTTTTTTCCTTCTAGTAGTAGGTAGACCTGTAATCATGCTAATGAACTCCTCAGTAATTTAAAATTCAAAACCATACACCTTCAACACCTGATCCTTCCAACCAACCATAAAGACATTAGAAATTTGGGAATCAAGCCCATGCAACTTCTCCATATAAGGAGTGACGTATCCATCCTTGAGGATTTTCCAAACCCTCTCATTACTCTTGATATCCTTGCACGAAATTGGTTCAACCCTACATCTATCTCCCCCCATACTCGCAGAAATCCAACATAGAGAAGAACAATGGAGAAAGTTCTAGAAGAGAATGAACACAAGCCACCATAAAAGCCACATAAGAGAACCGAAATTACCACCAAGAATTTGTGTGGAACTGATTTTGAAAAGACTGGTCATAATAATATTTAAATGTCAGGCAGATTCAAATCTGTTAATGTCCTTAGCAATCATTCTAAGGGCATCAGAGGGGAAACCCTTAGTTTTAATCATTAGATTACACTTCCTCCCCCCCCCTCAAATAAATACCAACCAATCAAACACCCCCTTGTGACATTTGTATTTCATGATTCAAGATATTAAGAGCTTTGAAGGAGGGGTCATTAAGACCCCATTAAATAGGAAAATATATCATCCCAATAATGGAAAAACAATCAACCAACACATTTCCTTCTTGGAAAATATGAGAAATATGACAAGAATCAAAAGAGTTAATAATAGAGATAGAGTCTTTAATAATGCTCTCAATCAACCAACTAGGGGTTTGGTTGTCCTTAAGACATTTAATAATGTTCAAAGAGTCTCCCTCCAACTAGACCTTCTTAAACCCTTTAAATTGAGCCAGTTTTACACCATGATAGATAGCAGAAGCTTTCGCGAAGTGGTTTGTCTAGGTTCCCAAGGGGAACCACAATGAAAATAAACCTACCATTAGAATCTCTAATCACTCCCCCACAACCAATAGATCTCAGATTTCCTTTAGTAGCTCCATCAAAGTTAACCTTGACCCAATCCTTGGGCGGAGCATGCAAGAACACATTCTCCCTAGAATGCTTAGTTTTCACAATTGGAGTAGAAATATCAAAAAGGAAGTTCCAACATTGAGAAACCTGAAAATCATACTTAGAGACAAAATATTGCATCCCAACATGCTTAACATTAGAAACTCTAGCTAAAATATTATCCTTAATAGAAGAGAAAATTTTGAAGAACACACACAAAGGAGGAAGGGAAGAGTTTTGAAAAATCCTGTTATTTCTTTCAAGCTATTTTCTCCAAGCCACATGTGGCATTATGAGAGACCACAACAAAGAGAGAGGGATTAGAGGAGGGAGCAATCCATTGGGCCCAAATTTGACCAAAAGAGGAGGGGAAAGCCTAACTTAAGTTCTAAAGAGATCAAACATGCTCCCAAATGACATTCACATAGCTACAACCCACAGGGAGATGGAAAGCATCCTCAGAATCTGCTTTTGACATGAAACATCTATTAGGCATAACAAAACCCCTCTTCCACAAGTTGTCAATAGAAAGCACCTTATTTGGCCCAATAACCAGAAAAAATATTAATCTTAGGGATCAATTTGGGATTCCACAAAGACACCTAGAAGGGATGAGGACCAAGAAGATCAAATTGCTGGGAAAAGGTATAAGCAACAAAAAAATTGCCATTAGCAAAGAAATGTGACACCACCCGATCCAGTTGGGGAGAATCCAAAATATGGTCCGAAGCTAGAAACTTCTAAAGAACAAGTCCCAGTTAAACACTCTAAATATCCTTCTAAATACCATCAGTAAAATAATCAGCAACATAATAGAAAAAGACACGAATACAAAGGTCCCCAGAAGGACTCGCCCAATGCACATGTTTAAGGGCACCACACCATATCCACCAATCATCCTAGAAAAAAATATGACACCCATTTTCCAAGAACCATCTCAACCCCTTAGTAATTGTAGTGTAGAAAATTATATACCTTTACGATTTCACACTATGTTTGCATCCCCTTAATTAATTGGACTTAATTAAGCCTCTAATTGACTAAATTATGCATTCCAAAGCCTTATTATTCCTATTTTTTGAAAGGGGAACCTATATTGAAAAAATATCATCATTAATTAAAACATCTTGGATCATTTGTGTCTTGGGCTTAGGGGCCAAGACCCGTTTTAAAATACGTTTTTGACAACATTTTAATGATTCAAATTTAAGTTTCAAGTGTTGGCTTTTGGAATCTAATTGTTAAGAAATTAGATAAACACCTATAAATACATAGCATTTTTATCAATTCAAATCTAAGGGGCATGATCAAATTTCATAAGAGAAAATATTATTGTCAAGACCATTAAAGAGAAGATTTATTAGTCATCTACAATAACAATCAAGATCATATCATTATGTCAAAGTTCATGTGTGTTCATGTCATGTTTTGGAACTAACATTGTGATGTAGGTTTCAAGCATTCAAGAAAGCATTCAAGCATCAATCAATCAAGCCAACCCATGCAAGATCCAAGCCTTAGAGTGATGTGTTTGGCTTCAATCCTCTAAGGACAACTATCAAGAGTTTGGTGAGTTGTAATAATATTTTTTCATTCATCAATTCCTTCATTTTGCCATTATTTCATTATCAAGGTTTAATTACCAAACATGGGGTTTGACTAAGGAAAACCTCCTTTCACCCCAAAACAAACATTTTACTTCTCTCTTTGTATGTAAAAATGTATAGGTGAAGAAGGATTGAAAGTTGATCAAAGGAGAAATTTTGCAAAGTTGCATAAGTTGTCATCATTGTTGTCAAGCTACAAAAAGTCACTTATAATTTTATTTCTGGATTTCCAATAGTTAAACTTGGAGAAATCAAAATCTTAGATCTAAGATCAGAGGACTACAAAAACTAATTTAGGACCCCTACACTAAGACCCATTCGCCCTGGGTGAATGAGTCCCTGACTAGAGCTTAAAACCCATTTTTTATGATAGATGCACACTATCAGTCCCTTCTCAGATATGCCTACAAATTGTTGTTTATGTTTCTATTATCATAGAAATTTGCATTTCAAGTATTAGGTCATACAATTCATTTAGTTAATGCACTTTAAATAATTCCAAAACATTGCAAAATTAGTCATTTCTATCATAAGAAAGAAGACATCCAAGGTCCAAAATAGGGTTGACTCACCTTAAGGTTGAAATTCAATCCTATCCCTTTGTGATCTTTTCTCTTTCTAATGAAATTGGGGAAATGTGTGTTTGAATCCTAGGTCATTTCATCATTCCACATTGATTGAATTCATTCCCCCTTTTCCTACATTTGAGTAACTATAAATTTGGCTTTCATCATAAAGTTCCATAAAGAAGAACTAGAAGGAGGAAAAAAATCAATTGATAGGAGATCTCTAAAACAATCAATCCCTTGAAGATACTTGCTAGAAAGAATCCAAGACTATTCACTATTCTTGGAAAGAAGTTTTCACAACTATTTGGCAAGCAGGGAATAATTAAATTCTATGATTTTTCTGATCCCCAAACCACTAGGATTCTTAGGCTTGCAAACCTCCTCCCAAGAAATAAGGTCTAATATTTTCCTTTACTCAGTCCCAAACCGAAATATTTTTTTCTAAATACTCTCAATCTTATCTAAAAACTTCTTAGGAATATGGAAAAGACTCATCACATAAAATGAAAGATTATGGAGAATAACTTTGATTAATTGGACTTTACCAGCCTAGCTAAGTAAAGTTCCCTTCTAAGAAACAAGCTTAGAATTAAAATTATCATTAATTAACCTCCAAAAGGATTTAGGAATAGAGTTTGAGCAAAGAGGCATACTAAGATAAGTCGAGGGACCTCCCCAACTTCACACTGTAGGATCTTAACAATTCTACGCTTGCTCGGTTCAGGAGTATTAAGAAACAAAATGGTGATCTTAGGAAGACTAATTTTCTTCCTTGAAGTATCTTCATACTTAAGTAGAATAGAACAAACAATTTTATCCTCTTTCATAGAAGTCTCCCCTAAAACGATAGTATCATCAACAAACTTTTGATGAGAGGAAATCTAATTATTAGAGGAAGGGGCAAGACCCATCATGGAACCATCATGCACCGCCTTTTAAATAAATCTACCCAGAGCTTCAACCATAGTAATGAAGAGGGAAGGAGAGATAGGATCACATTGTCTTAAACTTATAGAACTGCTAAAGAAACAAAAAGGAGAGTTGTTTATTAAGACCAAAAAACTTGGAGAAGAGATCAACTGGAAAACCAACTAAAGAAACTTATTCCCAAAGCCAAAGGCCTTAAGGATTTTAATAAAAAATGTCAATTCACCACGTCAAAAGCTTTCATAAGGTCCATTTTAAGCAAAATCCCCACCTTCTTGTTGACCATCAAATAATGAATATTTTCATGAACTGTAAGGATTGAATCCAAGATCTATCGACCGGGAACAAATCCATTTTTTATAAAGAAATAATCTAGGGGAGAACCACCTACAATCTCAGTGCCAACACTTTGGAAAATATTTTATAGATAAAATTTCACAAACTAATTGAGTGAAAATCAACAAAAGAAGAGGCCCCGAGCTTCTTAGGAACTAGAACAATAGAAGTAGATTTAAGTTTCTTCAAGAGGTTTCTGCTCCCAAAAAACTCTTTTGTAGCATCCAAAACATCCTTAGAAACAGTATCCCAAAAGAGCTAGAACAAAATAATGAGAAAACCATCTAGCTCAAGGGATTTATTGCCTTCAAGAGAAAACATGACACGTTTGATTTTAGTAGTTGAAGGAATGCTAACCAACTTACTGTAGACACACAAAATATGCATACATGTCAATCCAATAGTTTAATCAAATAACCTTCATTTAATCGAATCTAACATTTCATCATTCAAATTAAATAAGCTCACTTCATCATTACCTCATCTAAATAAATCAATCAAATAATAACATTTCATCTCTCATAAATCATTCAACCTTTATCTTGCATCATCCATTTAATTAAATAAACTAGGACTTTATTTAATTAAATCTCCAAATGCATATTCCATCCTTTTCTGATTTAAATAAATCAAATATTTAAGTCCTAAAAGTCAAAATCATCCTAATCATCATTAAGCTTATCTAATCCTGATTTATCTTAACCTAACCACCCATCACATCCTCTAGATAATCCCATTGCACAAATAAATCAATTTATTGATTTATTGAAATTATCATTTTCACTCAACATGGCATTTATGGGGAATATTCCCTCAAATTTGAATTCAAAAGCAAGTTGAAATGTACATCCAAAAAGGCAATAACTTCCTCTTACATGTCCTTTGCCTTGAGCCAAGTGGCATTTACTTCATTTTCCCTTCCCTCTTACATGTCATTTCAACAAATTTGAATTTCAAATATTGGCATTTATTGGCACAAACCCCAAATCTTGCACATCCATCATCCATTCATAGCTTGACAAGTGGCACCATATCATTTGATGAATGTTAGTCCCACATTGCTCAAATTTGGGCATTCATCCATCTTGAAATCCTATAAATGAAGAGCTCCTCTCCTCATTTGATCATCCACAAACATTGCAAATTTACCATGCTAAAATACTTAGCCATTCTCATCCATCATTTGAATTCTTAGCTAGGCCTTTTGCAGATTTGGGCTTGGAGTTCTCATCTTTCATCAAAAGTGGATCAATATCATCTTCAACATATCAAGATTTCATCATAGGAATTGGGAAAGGGCCAATTTTCACATCAAATTGGCACCAATTCCCCCATGGGATCAAGTGTTTTCTTCTTTAATTAGGATTAAATCTAGTTTTATCTTTTGTATTGTGTTCTTCATCAATTTCATTCCTATTTTGAGTTTGCAAATGGATTTCATGGGGAATCCTTATCTTAGCTTGTAATTCCTTGTCTAACTTGTTTATTCATGTTGTTTTGCAGGTACTAGGAGAAGGGTTCGCACATTTGGCGCTATAAGGAGGGCTGGATATCATTAATTCTAACTTTTTCTTGAAATTTTTGCGTTTTTCTTCACACACAGGAAATTCCAACGCGGGCTCGTCAGTGTCGCTGTTTCGGCACCATTGGACTCATCCCGCCAAAAACATTCAAATTTTTAACTCCGCCGCTGGACTCGTTGACTTGCAGGACCTTTTGAATGTTTTGAAAATAGCGACGCTGGACACAATCTCCGACGCTGGGCGAAATTGCAACGCAATCGAGCTCTCTATCCCGACACAGAGCGCCGCTGACTGGTAAAGCAGTGCTGTAAGAGCACCGCTGGGAGAAAAAAATAGTGATGCCTTCACGAGTTGCAACGTTGGGAGACAGTAAAAGGGAGAATTTAATTTTTCAGCACGTGCTTTTGATTTATGATTTATTTACATTCTATTTTCTAGTTTTTAACTTATGTGTTGTTCCAGAATCTGACTATTTTTCTTCTTTGTAGGTTGGAAATCGAAAATAAAGGAAGGAGGAGTATGGTGATGATACTTTTTCCTATCAAAGTGTTTTTTAACACTTAAGTGTTTGTTTAACACTTCTCTAAGAATTTTTCATCTTTTTCTTTCTTAGAACACTAGCTTTCATTTGGGGTTAAAAAGAGTTTTTTTTTTTGTTTATAGGATTAACAAATTGAACAAATTTCTTTCACTTGTGATTTGGTGCTTTAAAATGAATTCATTATTGCTTTGTGGGATCTAAAATGAACATGTGCTACATTGTTTTGTGAGAGCTTACTTGAACTAACTTCATTGAGAAAGGACATATGCGCTTCTCTCACGCTTTATAGCGATCTTGAGAATCAAAAGGCCTTTTTCATGATTTTAGGTTAAGACAATGCAATCACTTCCACACTTCATTTTTTGGTTTAAAATTAAACAAAATATTGTGCAAGTGTGAATGAATTTATTGCAAGTGTTCTCCCTTTGTTTCTAAACGAAGGTTGATCAAACTATGAATAATTTTATTCGCTTTTTTTTATCCTAGAGGGCCTGCCTTGGGGAAAAAGTACTCACCCAAGGGAACGATTCAACTGGTAACACTCTAAAGCCAAGAGTATTTATAGCTGGGATATAAATGTGGGTATTGGAAGAAACGCCAATATCACGTGGTTGATTATGATGAGATGGATCCGAAAGGGGACTCTTGCCGTATGGGTCAATCTCCACGAATGGAAAGTCTAAAATAGAACCCTTGTTTTGTAGTGACCAATTGATCCATTGAGTGAGTTTATCAAAGTGGTGCATTGGAACTTAGATTCCAAGAAGTTACTTGCCATGTCTGATCTTGGTTAAAGTATAGAGGTTAAGACTTCATTCTTAACATACCTTTATACTCTTTCCTTGGTTGCATGTAAAATCATCTCTTCTACGAAGGGCATGAGGCAAGCCCACCAAGAAAAACGTACCAATTGAGCTAGGGTGTTATATTGCTTCTGAGTTAGTTTGAAAACACAGTGCTTTAATCAAAAACATTGGAAAACCAACATTCAACATGAGCATCAAATATCAAACCCTTTAGGAGAAGCAAATATGCTTGAAAAAATTCACATGTTATTGCTTGCCCTTGGGATTCGTATCCTTAGAGGCTTCTAAGCATTTGGATTTCATCTCAATTTTCTCCTACTAAGATCAACATTAGGAAACCTTTGCCTTGATTTCCTTGATTTCCGTATAATGCATTTTGTGGGATGAAAGAAAATTAGGACATTGGACATTCAGTTGAAAACCTAATCAAGAAGTGTGTTTGCGATAAAAATAATCCATTAAGCAAAGATTGAATCAATTGGACCCCACACATATGCTTGGCATCTTTTTGGTCATATGGTTTTCATGCAAACATTGATCTTTTGATTTTTGAATTACTCTTAGAGAAAGGCATGTTCTTCACTGTCTTGGTCTTGTAAACAAGTCCTTCCTAGGTTCATTTAGGAGAAAATCAAACATTTCACCTCATGCATCCCAAACATTTATCAACCCATCCCACCAAACAACTTTAGAGCTTTGGAAACATCATTCTAGACTTGGGTACATCCTTAAATCAAATCAAAATCATTTGTTTAGTTAGGTGTGTGGGAATGCATCCTTTCTCATACATTTAATTAAATCAACAATCCTTTGAACAAGTTAATCCTAAGATAACATCTTACATCTTAGGGTTTACAAGTTCATTACCCAAATCAAACCAATCAAAATCAAACCCTAAGTCTAGCATTTATCCAAAGTTCCTAAATGTTCATCATCCATATCATTTACACCTTTCATCCTTCATATCGTCATTAATCCTAAGAACCTTATAGGTCACTTTTGCAACAAGGTCAAAACACAAGAGAAACATGGAATATAAACTTGATCCATACATCGTGAGTAATCCAAGTCAACTAAGCTATCAAAGCCTTACAACACCGATTGATTATCAACACTCACATCTATAAAAACCATACATGGGATCATTACCTTCTAAAAATGTCAATAGTACAACAAGTGTGAGTATGCCCAAATCAAAGATTGGAACACATTTCCTGATGGTAGATCTAAATCCAAACCTACAAGTTTTTCAACCAAACAATCAAAGCATGGGCCTTTAAACGAACAACGCCATCCCACCAAATCCCTACATGCCAAATGAGAATGTACCAAGTACAAGTTTTTCAAACATGAATCCGACAAACTTTGGGATAAATATGTTTGCAAATCATACAAATGGTGTTCAAAGTCCTAAAATGATGATAATGACTCTATGCATTAGTCCAAGTCAAGGTAACACCATGCAAGATCATAGTTACCTAAAACAAGGCAATGTGATTCCCAACATCAACAATGTTCAATTTCAACCCATAATGCAAAATTTGAACATCATCCCAAATCAAAACATTGTCCAAAATCAACCACAAGTATGCATCCCAAATTTGTTTGAACAAAAGCCAAATCAACTATATCAAGAGAGTCAAGATTGAAATCAAGGAAAAAATTGGCTAGATCGAATTGCTACACTTACCAAAATAGTTGAGTCATTGCGCCAAGAGACATCTCCACCACCATTACCCATATCAACATCATTCCTTGGTTTAGGGCTTCCCCCCTTACCTAGCACCAATCACTCCATCCAAATCAATCCACTTAACACCAATCAAGCCATCGACATCACACCAATGGATGGTATCTAATCAAACAACAACGTTGATCCTAAATCAAAATATGGTCTCCCAAGGGCCTATCACCTTGGTCATTCTGACCATTCCTATCACCTCAATCACTTCAACCACCACTCTCACACCCATCATATCTCAACCCCTCATTACCATGATCACTCCAAGTGTAGCTCAACCACTTGTCACTACATCCAACATGATCCCAAATACACCACCACTACCACCAAAACCAAGTGTGATAAGTCAATATTGTAACATCGCACTAAAAGCACATCAAGCCTACCAACAAGCGCTTCAACAATCTCAAGCTACCCAAGCCTCTCAAGCTACCCAACCAACACAAGCACAAACACAAAAATTGACAACTGTTGAGAACAATGATCAAGATCAATCCACCACTGAAACTATGTCTACTTCATCCAATGATCAAATCAACATATGTCAAGAGTCACTTTTCAATCATGATCAAAATCCACCAACCAACAATGATCCAATTTAAGAAATGTCAACATCGTTTGACCCTATGGTTAAAGACATTGGAAATCCCTCCATCACAATTTTTGAAAACAATGATCAAGATCTCTCCATCGACGAGCACTTTGAAGATGTTTCCACCCCATCCGATGATCAACTCACCATACATCAAGAGCCACTTTTTAGTGATCTATTTCAAGGAGTGTTAGGATTATTTGATCCTATTGACATAATGCACGATCCATTGACCTATGATCATGTTGAAAATTCCTCTACATCACCTAATGAGTTAGAGGACATATCTCAAGAATTTATTCCAAAGCAAGATCAAAATCTTCCACTAAGGTTTAGCAACGATCCTTTCCAAGACATGTTGACCCTGTTTGACCTCATGGTTACAGATACTGAAGGAACCCTGAACTTGATACTTGAGGATATTGAACCACTTACCATGTCTAATGATGACATCCAAGAATCCTTTTCAAGAAACTCATCCTTTGAAACTAACCCATGTCAAGAACTTGATCCAAAGCATGTCGAAAGCAATCCCAAAATTAATCAAGATCAAAATTTTGTATCTCCAAGATACTACAATAATCTAATGGACACTCTCCTATCTATGCATGATGATCATATCCATGTAGCACATACTACTCCATCTACCCATGAGATGCTTTCTTTGGATGAACATGTAGATGATCTTCATCTAGAACAAGATTTTGTTGCACAAAAAGAACAGATTCTTAACTCCTACAGTCAAATCGAGCTGTCAACATCAGGATCAAATATACCCCGAATTTGGACTGAGGACAACATGTATGAAGATATCCAACATTATCCACTGAAGGAATTAGGTCAAATAGAACAAGATATTTCAGAGTCAGCAGAGCATCCAATCGAAATAACATCATCTACAGTGGTCATTTATCAGAGAATGCACTCTAAACAGGAGCTCTTAGAACAAGCAGAATCAAAGCATGAAGGTACTACTTCTACCATACTGGGGGCAACTATGTCTCAAGAAAACGTCAACATAGGGAGCATGAAGAGTCCTTATGAAGAAACCGATGCCAATAATACAACTAGTCACATCATGAATCTTCATCCACCCATCAACCCATCCATGAATTGGGACCAACGTCAAAAGAAAGAATTGAGTCAAAGCACAAAGAATGTTATCAAAGCAAGAGAAGCTGAGAAGCATAATGGACAAATCAAATACAAATGGATACCAAAGAATACGAAGAAAGATCATCCCTATCAAACTCCATCAGTCAAAGAAACTATGGGGCAAAATAAAAAAGGGAAAAGCATCCATCAAAGATGTCCACAAAAGAAAAAGCAGGCTTTTCAAGCAACATACAAAGTGTATCAAACAGTTGGTCCTAATTCCACACACACTTTCATATCCACCCATCATTGCTCATCTTCCCAAGTTTGGAGAGTCAAAGGTTCCAAACTGTCAACCAATCCATCTTTTATCCCTAAACACACTCCATCCATGCCTCCACGCATGATATCTAATTCTCAAATTGACCATGTATTGGCAACGACCCTTCATCATAAGGATTCAAAAGGCACTCTATCATGATGTGCGCACAAAGATGGAGTTAACCCCAGTATCAACAAAGCAGATCATAAATCCCAAAAGTTACATTCAAGTGCACGTATCTTAGCAAAGCAACTTCTTCAGGAAGGATACCGATGGCACATTATGATAGGGGCATCTACATCAGCAACACCTTGTGATTCAACATGAGCTTAATATATTTCAAAAAAACCAAAAAAACCAAAAAATATGAAAATCCAAAAAAAAATTAGAAAAAGGATTGAAAATAGTAAAGAGAAAAATCATCCTCTAGTGAAAACCACATGAGTGGCGCTTTGGGCAAGACCATGGTGAAAACCTAGAAAACATGCGTCATGTGTAGAATCGAGCATCTACGTGTGCCACTTCAGGTGCAAGCATCTCATCCCATCCGTAATAAATCTAGCATCCTATCCATCTCAGCCATAATAAATCGATCCGTCCATAAACCATTGATCCAATCCATTTTTGCACATCTGCATCCATCATCCAAGTTATCTTGATCTTGATGAAAGTTTGGGGCACACTTTACACTTGCTTATGGTAAACATCTTGACATGGGTCAGTTTTCATTGATCCTATCCTATCCAATGTTATCTGAGCCATGAAGCATTATCCAATGAGCATTCTTTATCCAAACACCTTATCTTATCACAAGATAATCCTTGGCATCCTTTTCCTGGTTACCATATCCATCCATCCATACACCTATATGAGCATCCACCCATCACACTCCATACATTGCTAGACACTAGGGGCAAATATTTACATCTTGCTTCGAAAATAAATCTTGATCTATATTCTCTAACTTATGTGGCAATTCGAACATTGGCAAATGTGAAATCAAATTGGTCAAACCACTTGTGAGAAAAAATTCACATAATCACTAGCCCATGGCATATTTTGACAAGATGTTCCTTATCAGTCTTCATCTTTAATCAAACATCGATCCAAACAATCATTATCAGTTGCATCTAATTTACACTTCAAACATCACATCAAATCATTCGAACAACTTTTGTTCCAAACCAAGCTTCAACAATCCTGATCAATCGAATCCAATCAATCCATAATATTGGGATATCCTTCCCGATCCTTGTGTTTCTTAACACTATCCTTGCATTGTTGGGCATCCTCAACAATGTTATCATCATCAATCGTCATCAATCCTGATCAATCAAATCCTTGCATTGTTTTGTATCCTCAACAATGTTGTCATCATCACCAATCCATCGATTCGATCAATCAACCTTAGCTTGGTTTTCAACAAAATCCTAAACAGAGCACTGATATCATCACACATGTCCATATCCAAGTCGTCAAAATCATGCGAAAAATCCAAAAAAAATCCAAAACATCAAAAAATCCAAAAACATTCATAAAAATAGAAAACATCAAAACATTGAAATCTGAACTACGTTGTCTTTGAGCTTAAATGTAGGAAAGGCTAATCTTCGATCAACCCTCGAGACATAAAAATCCAAAAACATCCAAAACATCAAAATCCAAAAACATTCAAGAAAACATCAAAATATAAAAACATTCGAAAAACATAAAAAATCCAAAAAAACATCCAAAACATCAAAATCCAAAAACATCCAAAAAATCATCAAAATTGCAAAAACATTCATAAAATCTCAGAAAATCCCAAAACATTCAAAAAATAAAAATCAAAACATTTGTAAAATCTTGAAAAAATCTAAAAACAACCTCAAAACATTCCAAAAAATGTCAAAAAAATCCAAATATTTGAAAAAATCCATCCGTCTCATCTTGCTTTCACTTGAAATAATCAATCATCCATGATAAACTGATCGTCACCTTCATCCTTTGACAAAACAAATAGAAACAAGCACAACAATTAGCAAAAGCAAGCTTCAATCACAAAATCAAAATCGAAACAACAAACTGTTAAAACAAAATCAAACTCTTGATCATTTTCAGACATGTCAATCAACCTTATATCAACAACCTATCAGTCAACTTATCAACCCATCATCATCCTATACAATGCATGTCCTAGGATATATCATTCCGACAATGGGAATCATTTTGGATATCACCTTGGATTCTTATCATATCAAAATACATCCCTCTGGTTGAAGGTATGAAGAACATTGGCTTGCTTGCGTACTGGATCTTTTCTTTTGATTTATCTTATTGCACTCATTCCAAGGACTTCTAGATGATATCCAAATGAAGGATTTAGAGAGATAGGAATGGGGCAATAATCATTATCTTTTGTTTTCTATGCTTGTTGGACGTTCTTGTAAAATAACTTGGCGAATACTTGCTTTGTTAGGTATGTCCTAGCAAGGTTTCTGTATGTCAAGTGTGAACAAGAATACTCCTATCTGTTTGTTGAGTCAAAGTCCATCGCACTAGGTACAACGCCATCCTGGTTCTTTATACCTTGATGCATTGTACCTACATGTATTATCAAACATAAGGTAAGTAGCCCTTTTAAAATCCCAATCCTTGATAAGAAAATCTATCATCATCATCATCTCTAATAAAGTCTCGACCAATCATGAGCTTTTTGGATCCTCTTGTCATCATCTAATTTCTTCTTTTCTGCAGTAACATCACAGCATGAATAGTTAATCATCATCATCAGTGCATCCATCCTGCATCCACAAAACCGTCAGCATACCCAATATCATTCATATCATACATAATAGGAAACATTGATCATTTCACATGCATTGCATTTGCATCATCATCATAATATAAATTTGCTAGTCTAAGCATCTCATAAATTACACATTTGCATAAATCATCCATTGCATAATCATAGCATATCACATCATCCATCTCATCCATCATCACATCATATCATCATTTAAGTTGTTTAGGATAATATAGATTTGTTATTCTAAGCATCTTAAAACCATCTCATTTGCATCATCATCCATAACCATCTAGTTTGAACCTCTTTATTGCGAGATCGATCCTCAAATCAAATCTTTTTGCTCGATCTCTCGAGGGGGAAATGTACCAGTGTACTTCTTTCCACTGGGGCAACCGAAAAAATAATTTTTTTTTTAAATTTCGATCGCGGCAAGTTTATTCTTTGAACCAACGCAACAAGTGCATTATTTCAAAGAGGGGAAAAATGTAGACACACAAAATATGCATACATGTCAATCCAATAGTTTAATCAAATAACCTTCATTTAATCGAATCTAACATTTCATCATTCAAATTAAATAAGCTCACTTCATCATTACCTCATCTAAATAAATCAATCAAATAATAACATTTCATCTCTCATAAATCATTCAACCTTTATCTTGCATCATCCATTTAATTAAATAAACTAGGACTTTATTTAATTAAATCTCCAAATGCATATTCCATCCTTTTCTGATTTAAATAAATCAAATATTTAAGTCCTAAAAGTCAAAATCATCCTAATCATCATTAAGCTAATCTAATCCTAATTTATCCTAACCTAACCACCCATCACTTCCTCTAGATAATCCCACTTGCACAAATAAATCAATTTATTGATTTATTGAAATTATCATTTTCACTCAACATGGCATTTATGGGGAATATTCCCTCAAATTTGAATTCAAAAGCAAGTTGAAATGTACATCCAAAAAGGCAATAACTTCCTCTTACATGTCCTTTGCCTTGAGCCAAGTGGCATTTATTTCATTTTCCCTTCCCTCTTACATGTCATTTCAACAAATTTGAATTTCAAATATTGGCATTTATTGGCACAAACCCCAAATCTTGCACATCCATCATCCATTCATAGCTTGACAAGTGGCACATATCATTGGATGAATGTTAGTCCCACATTGCTCAAATTTGGGCATTCATCCATCTTGAAATCCTATAAATGAAGAGCTCCTCTCCTCATTTGATCATCCACAAACATTGCAAAGTTACCATGCTAAAATACTTAGCCATTCTCATCCATCATTTGAATTCTTAGCTAGGCCTTTTGCAGATTTGGGCTTGGAGTTCTCATCTTTCATCAAAAGTGGATCAATATCATCTTCAACATATCAATATTTCATCATAGGAATTGGGAAAGGGCAATTTTCACATCAAATTGGCACCAATTCCCCCACGTGATCAAGTGTTTGCTTCTTTAATTAGGATTAAATCTAGTTTTATCTTTTGTATTGTGTTCTTCATCAATTTCTTTCCTATTTTGAGTTTGCAAATGGATTTTGTTAGAATTGTAAAAATATGATATTTTCTCAAGTTTTCCATTCATATTTTTCCAAATAAGTTCCATCTTGAACACTTTCTGCCCGTATTTTGCCCATATTTCCCCATGGAATTCATTATCCATGTCTGCATTTTCCACCTTTTGGTCCATATCGGCATGAATCTGTTCGGGTCTCCCCGACCCGTTATGTTTTTCTGCTAATATTTTTTGTTTCAGGTGTATCGGTGAGACTTTTGTAATGTTACAACGATTGGAATTTTCCTGTGGGTGGCTATCGGCATGACGTTCATGCTGTTTTGGCGACCAAGGATGAGCATATCGACATGAGTTTGGCCGTCGGGCTGAGGTCTTAGTGATTTCTAATTGTCTTGGCGACCGACAAGTGGGGGATGCATATCGGGGGGAGTCATAGCTATCATTGTAAGGTCTTGTGAGCGAACTTTGGTCTCGCCGACCTTCGGTCTTGCCGACCTTACACATAGAATTTCTTTAATAGACTTATTGGTGAGAGACTCTTCTTCGAAGTAAGGTCATAGCAATCTTCCTTTGTCTTGCCGATCGACAACATAATGATATACTCTTCGGTGAGACTCATGTGCATCGGGGTATGGTCATAACGAAAAGGTCGGGTCTTGCCGACAATATTTAATGATTGGATTGCTTTCGGCGAAGGGTTGGCTTTGTCTTGGCGAACAGGTGTGAGCTCGGGTGTTTCGGTATAACTCTATAGTTTGCATAATGTCTCCTCGAGAGCGATAAGTTACAACAACACATGAGATGAATAAGGGGCTTTTAGCATAATGATTAAATTCTCTATAGGGTCTCACCGATGTCGTGTGGTCATAGCGAAACATAAAGGAACATAAGAATACTCTTTGACTTTGGTGTAACAAGCAAGCTGTTATGGCAACATACAGGTGGTGAAAGACTTTTGGTGAAACAAAGTGAGATCTGTGAGAGGTCTTCCCGATATCATAAAGCTACGGCGACAGTGAATAAAAACAAAGGGAGCATTTCGATAAGACATTTTCTTGTGTCTCGGCGACTGAAACAAATGTAACACATATGTGCTCTTGGTATGAAAAAGGGCTTTCGATATGATATCTCCATGACTCTGATGGTCACGACGAAGGCGAATAACACAAAGAACAGAGGAACACGGGGTGAATAACAATTGACGATATTTTTCCTTCGGCATACTTTTTGGTGGTCTCAAACACTGGTCCACTGATGATTAATAAAATTCAAATGCTGTGGGCCGACATTAGAGATTTTCTATATGCCGTTGTAGGCCGACTCATTGGAGCCCGATTTCTACGGTGGCCGACATGATTTGGAAGCAATTTATTTCCTTATTGCTGGTGTATATATATGCATCCCGATTGTAATTTATCATCAGATTTTAGAATAGATATAGTATATTAGGAATGGACACAGTAGAATAGAGTTTTCATTTCGTAAACTATGTTGCATGTTTTCAAATGGCAATTTTAATAAAATTCAGCTAGTGTGGCATTTTATTTTTGGTATCAATTGTATGTTGAGTTTATTGAAAAGTATTGCTAAGCTGTCTCCATTTTGATTCTTTCTGGTTGTTTAAATTGACATAACAAGTTTATGTTTAGTTTATCAGTGCACATTTGTTGTATCTGTGTGATTAATTGACTGGTTCTCTCAAGTAGAGATTAAATCCTTTTCGTTGATCACAATAATTAGGAAGATTCATCTGGATTATTAAAGTAGAGCTTAGTAGTCATAATCCTGCATTGTTTATAAAAGTTATGAACATATCATATGCCTGCAATTTGATTTTTTGCCAGAATAAGTTGCCCACTTCTGTTTCATTTGACTCTGAATACCCAACAAGGCACTGGTCTCTGCAATTTCATCATTTGAATTTATTCAATTTCTTTATATCTGTTAATTAAGCATTTTAGGATTTAGATCAGAAGATTGCTATCAAGTTTGATTTCATTTGTTCACTTCCATTTTCCATTGTGGACAAAGCATTTTAGAAGGATAATCATAAGATAAGTCTGCTCAATTCAAAATTTACACCCGCCTGTGTTTAGAGGCACCTAAAGAGTAGAAGGTTGAGTTCTCTTGACCTTGTCTATTACCTTGAAGTGTATCAAGAGATTAGCAGCCTCTTGAGGCATTCAGCCTACATTTTTGAGAGCTAACAGATTTCATGGGGAATCCTTATCTTAGCTTGTAATTCCTTGTCTAACTTGTTTATTCATGTTGTTGGATTTTCTAATATGAGGATTTTAAGATCATACACGAATCCAAAAACATGTCAAAAAGTCAAGAAAAGTCATAAATAGAGTCAGCTTTTCGAACTACATCATCTCTGAGCTTGAACGTAGGCAAGGTTGATCTTTGATCATCCCCCGAGATATTTAGGTCAGCCCTTTAGGAGTCTGTCATAATAAACTGACATTTCATCATGTATATCTTCATTTGTAAATCAGTCCAAGTCATCAGTCGAACTACGTGGTCTCTGCGTATATAACGTAGGCAAGGCTAATTTGTTGATCAGCTCCCGAGACCCCTAGGATAGGTCTTTAGGTTAGTTTCTTGGTCAAAATCTCAGAAAATCCCAAAAACATAAAAAAATCAAAATCATCAAAACATTTGCAAAATCTCAGAAAACACCAAAAAATAGCCTCAAAACATTGCAAAACATAAAAAACATCCAAATATTTGAAAAAATCCATCCGTCTCATCTCGCTTACACCCACAATAACACCACTCATAATAAACTGATCGCCATCCTCAATCTTTGGCAGGACAATCAGAAACAAGTCTAGTAGCTTAAAAGTAGAACTCAAAAGCGTCAAGTCTTAAGTCTAAGTTAGTGTGTAAGCAAATTGGTCACCTCTTCGTATCGGTAACTCATCATCTGAATTTTTCCCATATCAATCATCCCTTATAAACAAAATGACGTGCCGCCATCCACTAACATGTCCTAGGATGAATGCTTCCTACAATGGGCATTATATTTTGGCAATAAGTTTCGGTTATCATCTTAGAAAACACATCCTCTTTTCGTTAGCGGTATTGAAGAGCATTAGTTTGTTTGTTTACTTGGTCTTGTATCTTTTGACTTATCTTATTTTGCACTCATTCCAAGGATGTCTCAATGATATCCCAAAACAACGGATTTAGAGAAATAGGAATGGGGCAATGATCATTATCTTTTGTCTACTGTGCTTCTTGGACGTTCTTGCAATATAACCTTGGCAAATACTTGCTTTGTTAGGTATGTATGGAAGAGGTCTAGGGAAACTTGTTGACTATTACAGGCATAGGTTCACCTTCCCGTGTTTTGGTCCGAGGTGCTTAAAACTTTTGGAGTGCATCCTAGCAAGGTTTTGGTATGTTAGGTGTGAACAAGAATACTCCTATTTGTTTGTCGAGTCAAATTCCAACACATTGGGTACCACGCCATCCTGGTTTTCTATACCTTGATGCATCGTACCGCATGCGTTGTCAAACATAAGAAAATATGGCCCTTTGAAAATCCCAATTCCTCAGTAGGTAATCATCATCATTTGCATTTGTGTCATCTTGTGTCTTGTTGAAATGACTTCTTCTTTTCTTACTGACTGCGCTAACAAGGTACTATGACAGTTGATCATCATCACCATCATCGTCATCGATCTTGCATCCACAAATCATTAGCATATGACATAAACATATCATATAGGAAACATACACGTTGCATTTTTCATCATCATAAACAATTTATCATAAACATTCTTTAATAGGTGCATCCATGTCATTGCATTTCACCCATTACATCACATAGCATTCATTTGCATTTCATATTACCATTTATCATATAAATCATCACATAAGCATGAACAAAAGCATTCCATCATCATTTTTGCATAATCATAAGCAATAGATATATAAGCATTTAATTCATTAGGCATACATACTTGCATAATATATATAACATCATTATTATCACATTACGTTCACATTACGCATCATCATATCACCTTGCATTAACATATCATTGCATCACATACATCATCATTTAGGATAACAACATTTGTTATTCTAAGCATCTCATAACATTATTTCATTAGCATCATATCATGACCATCGCATCATGTCACATCCATCCATGAATCATCTCATATATAAGCATATCACATATCATTTGGCATTAACACATCATTTGCATACATCATTGATCATATTAAAATCCATATCACATATCACATTGGCATAAACTGGACCATCATATAGACAACATCATTGCACATCATATCATAGGTGAACATAATATAGATCTGTTAGTCATAATCATTGCATAAACATCATTAGAAATAAATGCATCCATAAAACATAACTGCAAAGCATATAGAAATAGATCATACATGCATAAATAAAGGAGTACACATGGAATCACATCAAAATCAGCTCATATATATTATATCAGCAATGTCACTGTCATAGTACAAAAAATAAATCGGATCACTGTACATGTATGTCAATCGGTACAAAAATGCCCATCGAGGCTATAAAAAATGAGCCCATAGGGCACAAAAAGTGTGTATCATCTAGATCATGCTCGATCTCCATGAATGCTGCCCTCACCCCTATCACCGTGACCCTCTGGTGGTCTCTGGCTGGCCCGCTTTGAGTACTCGGGGACCCAGTCTACTCTAGGTACAGTGTCATGGTAAGCCTGACGGTAGTACTCTATCTCTCGGATAGCATCCCTGTAAGATCGCAGGCTGTCATGCTCTCAATCTGCTACCTGCGGCCCAGCTCTGTAGCTTCTTGTAGCTCTGCAGCCTGTCTCTGCTGCACGGCCTGGTCCCTCTCTGCTATCACTGCCTGGACCTGGGCCTGCAACTGTAAAATCAAGGCATCCCATGCGTATGCCTGCCCTGCCAGCTATACCCGTGGCTGCGCATGAACCTGATCCTCACCCTCGGCTCGTGGGGGTTGGACTGGCGGATCCTGCTGCTGGTCCTACATGTGGAAATCCTCGTGACTTGGTGGGGCTGGGGACACCAATGGTGGGTCCTGATGAATCTCAACCCTAGGTCCTTGTCCTCATCCTCGTCCTCTCGCTCTGCCTCTAACCTTGTGCATATCTAGATCCTCACCTGGAATGGTCAACCGGCGGGGAGGTCTGAACCAATCTTTGTAGGCCTATGTGGTCCCTAGATCTGCTGGGCCCTGATCATAAGCCCACGGTCGGCCTACCAACTGCCGAAAGCTATCAATTGCCTCTGCGATAGGAATGCCAGACCCCCATGCCACCTGTGTCATACTGCGTGCAAAGACAGCTACATAACCATCATCCGACCAATCCTATGGCTCTCCAAACTAATGCTGCACGCACCCTGGCAGGTATCGCTCGATCATCATGTGCTCTCGCCCCTGCATGTATCAGTCCTGGTGACAATAGAAGAGCTGAGCAACATCGTCAGCCCATCCAGGTTGACCAAGGTATGGGCGCCAAGTAAAAACAAGCATCTTGTCTAGGACCCGCCTCTAGTAGGGGATCCCATGCTCGCCAGTGTGTGTGAATGACACACCCCCTTTGTATTGTGCCACTAGGGCATCCTCTACCCCCATCGGAACCGGAACAACCCATGGATGTAGCACAAAAATGTGCTCCCACGCCCAGACATGCAAAAGTGTCACTTCGACCCCCAACGCTTTACCATCCACGTAAACGTACTCATTCAAATCCCTGTAGAGTGAAGCCAGAAGGACGGGTCCCCATGCAAACCAAATTGGCCTATCCCAGACCATCCTCTCCCAGTAGTATCCCCAACCCGGACTGAAATACCGCCCTTGTCTGTCTGGGGCAACCAAACTCGAAATAATAGCTGCAACTGCCCAGTAGAAGGGAGGTGCAATAACTTTGTACCTCTCCAGCTCGATCTGACCCTCGCAATAGATAATATCTCATGTAGCGAGGACTCTGACGCAATGCTCACGTCCCTCCTCCGTATCGTAGATCACCCAGCGACCATGAATGGGAAATCGTAGTATGTGCTAGACATCCTCCAAGGTGACGGTCACCTTGCCAGTGGGAAGATGAAACGACGAGGTCTCACTGTGCCACCTCTCGGCCAACGCTGATATCATCCCTAGGTGTGTGCGCACAGGCATTGCGTATGCAATGTGCCATAGTCCTGTGACTCTCGGTTAATCCTGGTCTCTATTGCTGAGGTCCTGTAAGATGCTCACCAAATCTCGCGACTGGTGCTCTCAAGAATAGAGCTCCCTCGGTCTGTCCTGCATCAAGGAAAATCACCATGTTAAAACTTTTGAAAAATTCCTCGTCAAACGCTCCAAACTCGCCTCCAGTGGTGCAATTTGTGAAGGCGTCACAGCTTGAGTTTCCTTAAACTCCACTGTGCGACCCCATATCGACCCAAATAGAGCCGCCGCCGCGCACTTTAGCCCCAGTGTCACAATTTTCATGAAAAGGGCGCCGCCACGGCGCACTTTTCCCAAATCGGCTCGCCGAGCTTGAGCCCAGCGGTAGAGTTTCTAAACTCCAAACTGCACCGCTGTGGCGCTAAATAACACCGCTGTGGCACAGAAAGGCAATTAGCGGTGCACTTTATACACCGAGCGGTGCTATAATAGCACCGCTGGAGGTGAGCTCAACTTTAAAAGGCTAATAAATGCGTCAAATGAAAAAAAAGAAGCTTCGGTCAGATTCACATACCGGTGCCTTGATGCTAGGTGGTCGCTGGTAGGTCCGAACTCGGTCTGAAATGTGTAGAAGAAGCTGTTGTTGCGCCATGTCATTGGAGGGTCAGAGCTCAAATCTCAAGGTTTGCTAGTGGAGGTGTGTGAAAATGACTTGAAAGTGACCCCTCGGGCCCCTTTTAAGCCTAAAAATTAGGGTTTTTCAACCCTAATTAGCTGTCCTGCTAGGGTTTTGGACCCTCAAACCTGTTTTTGTCCATTCAAGGCTTTTTTTTCATTGTCTTATTGCGTTTAGACATGTTTTTTGCCTCCCGGACCCCTTTCGGACTTGTTGGGTACTTTGTCATCTTTTTTCGCAAGATCACCCACAAAATTAAAATTTTTCATCTGATCTCTTGAGGGGGCATTATAATGGCATATTTTCTCGCGCCATGCAGTAGTGGGGCAAGTTTTTAAATATTAGAATTTTTGGCTTCGATCGAGATCGTTTATTCTTTGAACCGACGCAACAAGTGCATTGCTTCAAAGAGGGGCAAAATGTAGACACGTAAAATATACTGATTGACATTGTGCATTCGATCCTGACTTACTAACATCGTTTCTTCCTGAATTGTCCCTCGGTCTAACCATTTAATCAAATTCCCCTATCTGATTAAACTCATCAATATTCGTCTCTTAATTAAATAAATCATTTTGACTAATTAAGTCAATCTCTTTTGTTAATTAAATCAATCCATCTGATCTAATTATCCCTATTTAATTAAATAATCAATTTATTTGATTAAATCTCTAAAGTCTATCTATTAAATTAAATAAATTAAAACCTTATTTGATTTAATCTAACATCATCCCTTTTAATTAAATAAATCAAAATCTTTATTTAATTAGCCTCTTACCATATTCCTCTCTTATCTGATTTAAATAAATCCATAAATTAAGTCAAATAAGTCACATCATCTAATCTCCTGTTAAATTAATTAACCCTTGATTAATTTAACCTCATCTCATATCACATCCTCTAGATAATGCAAGTTGCACATGAAAATAGATTTAATTCATTTATTAAATCTCTATTTTCCTCACAAGGCATCTTTTGGAATATTCTCTCAATTTGAATTCAAAAATTCCAAGTCAACATGTACATCCAACAAGGCAATAAATTCATCTTACATGTCCTTTGCCTTGAGCCAAGTGGCATTTATTGCATTTTCCCTTCCCTCTTGCATGTCATTTCAACAAATTTGAATTTCAAATATTGGCATTTATTGGCACAAACCCCAAATCTTGCACATCCATCATCCATTCATAGCTTGACAAGTGGCACCATATCATTGGATGAATGTTAGTCCCACATTGCTCAAATTTGGGCATTCATCCATCTTGAAATCCTATAAATGAAGAGCTCCTCTCCTCATTTGATCATCCACAAACATTGCAAAGTTACCATGCTAAAATACTTAGCCATTCTCATCCATCATTTGAATTCTTAGCTAGGCCTTTTGCAGATTTGGGCTTGGAGTTCTCATCTTTCATCAAAAGTGGATCAATATCATCTTCAACATATCAATATTTCATCATAGGAATTGGGAAAGGGCCAATTTTCACATCAAATTGGCACCAATTCCCCCACGGGATCAAGTGTTTGCTTCTTTAATTAGGATTAAATCTAGTTTTATCTTTTGTATTGTGTTCTTCATCAATTTCATTCCTATTTTGAGTTTGCAAATGGATTTAATGGGGAATCCTTATCTTAGCTTGTAATTCCTTGTCTAACTTGTTTATTCATGTTGTTTTGCAGGTACTAGGAGAAGGGTTCACACACTTACTATTAAAATCCTTGGAAATGACCCTAAGAATAACATTTAAGAAGGAATCTTGGCAATTTGAATCCAAAATAAGATCATTAGACAACAGATTAGCGAAAAAAGACGAGGAAATTTTCATTATCCACTCCTCCTTATTGATAACCAGACCATTATTACAGATGGATTTGATATGGTTAGAAGCATGATGTTTTAGAGTGGATAAATGAAAGTATCTAATGTTTCTATCACCACTCTGCAACCATATAGCCCTTGATCTTTGGTTCCAAAAATATTCCTCACTAGAGATGAGAACATGTAACTAAGATAGCAAAGATTTCTCTTGAGCAATAACAATGGGATCATAACCAATAGCTTGGATAGTCCATTGTAACCCGTCAAGTTCCTCCTTAATAGAAACTTTTTCATTGAAAATTTGATCGAAAGAGAACTTGTTCCACTTCTGAACATTAGATTTAACATAATCCAACTTCTTATCCACTCTAAACATTGTTTATCCATCAACCTTATTATCCTACCAAGACTGAACTTTATCCCTAATATCTAAGTGATTAATCCACATCTTTTCAAATCTAAAAGGAAAGTGTTTTTTTCTGCCCAAAAAATACACTAAAAGAGAGATAGGGAAATTATCATATCCCAATCTAGTAAGGGAAAAATGAGAGAAAAAATAGGAACAAAACCACTTAGGAGAAAGAAGAGCCCAATCAAGCTTCACCTGAATAAGAGCATCACCAAATCTTCTATTAGAACAAGTAAACGAAGTCCCTTAAAGATCTAAATATAACAAAGCATGATCATTGATAAAGTTCATTAGATCAAATCTACTATCATCAAAAATTTGGGATCCACCATTTGTCTCACGATCATAAAGAGGAGTGTTGAAATCCCCCAAGACTAACCACTATTCCTAGAACCAAGATTTAAAGTGACTCAAGCTGCACCAAAGCCTATTTCTAGCACACTTGGTATTAGGTGTATAAATATTAGAAATGATCCATGAAGAATCATCAAAAGCATGCTTAAAGGAGGTAGAAATATGATTAGAATATCGAAAAATATCAATGCCTTGAACCACCTTAGGATTCCAAAAGGTGGAAATTCCACCAGAGGCCCTATCAACATCAAAACTATGCATACCACAATATTTAAATAAAAGGTTTTAATTTTATCCAGTTTATCCCTAACCATTTTAGTCTCTTGAATAAGAACACTATTAGGCCTATGATCTGTAACCAGATTGGAAATAACATCATGCTTATGAGGATTATTTAACCCTCAAATATTCCATTAAAAAATATTCATAAAGGTTTTTGAGGTGTGCTCTTCAAGCACATTTCAAATAGAGTTTCTAGGTACCATCTGCAATTTCCATTTTTCTCTCCTTCTCTCTACTTTGTTGGGATGAAGATCTACATTTCTCCCTAGTTTCAGAGCCACAATCCATTTTTTACATTTCCTAGTAATAACTCTCGGAGGAGATGAGGGTTTACGTCTATTTCTACCTATAACCAAAATAAACGAGGGATCCTCAGTAATCCCCAAAGAAGGACCTGATTTTAGAGCCAAAGGCTCACTATTCTCTAACTGTAAAAAAATTCTAGTAAGGTCTTGCCCATCTTCATAATCTTCAAATGGATCTCCTTTCTGAGAAGGAGAGATATCACCACATAAACCAACACATACTTCCTTAAGACCTTCAGAAAGAATGCCCTCTACCCATGAAATCCCAACTTCCCCCAAGCCAACACCATCTTCCATAAAACCACCCTTAGGGCTTGTATAAGGCACAACCTCCACCTGCTTAACCAAAATCTCCAAACCAACAACTCCAATCTAAACCTCCTCAAGTAGAACCTCTGACAAGGCTTAGAAGGCTTCATTCTAGCAATATCAACAACATCAAAAAGTAGGTAATGAACCTTAATTACATCCCCAAGCTTGACCCTTGAGCATCCTTAGGATCTGAGCTTTTCGATCTCCCTTTCTCCTTCCATTCCTTAAGAGGGGGTTTTAATAAAAGGGGGGTTTTGTATCTTATTTGGGAATTTCTTAGACTAGTGACCCACCTTCTTACACAAGAAATAGGAAAATGGGATGGACTCAAATTCCACCACTTGGTTCCAAACACCTAGCTTAGAATTAATCTTAACTGATGAAGGAAAGTCCATTGTTTGCTCCACACTAACATAAAAGTGGGCATACACCAAGCACTTCTTGGAGGACGTAGTTTGATCAATGAAGAGTAAGCTCCCAAAAGTATTTGCAATCCCTTTAAAAATAGCGTCCCAAAATTCCAATGGAAGACCAAGGAGTCTCACCCAAACTGGGGCTAAAGAGAAAGAATAATGACTAGAAATAAATCCCAATTCCCATTTTTCCAACAACAGGGTAGATTTTCCAATAATTCAAGGAGCCCCATAAGAGCACACAAGTCATCCTCACAGTTGAAAGAGAAAGAAAAATACCCTTTCACCATTGCAGACACATCAACTTGACCCTTGGTCCTCCATCTCTTAAGGGTTAAAGACCGAACCATCTCAATACTCAGACGAGGACCTAAAAACTTACCAACTAACGACATATCCATATTGGACACACTTTTCTCAATAAAACAATCCAAAATAGAGATAGAAAACTCACCAGTCGAAAGATTAGACATAAAACCCATCAGAGGTGAAGACCTTTTTCCTTTTGGTTTAGCACCAAAAAGGTTTGAGCACTTTGAACCCACAATAGACCTGCCAGATAAATTCTGATTGCAAACATCAGCAACAAGAACCTCAGGAATAGTACTTGTTGATGAATTTCCAGAACCAAAGGACACAATGGGGGGGCCCTTCGAGATAGGACAAGTCCCAACATCCGACACCTTTGAAGGAACCAAAATAGAGGCCTTGGTATTTGAAAAAAATGGCCCAATCGGCAAACAAGCAACAAGACAACCATCTGTCACCCCCTTGCAATCAACAAACCGACCGTCATTAATGCAATCCTCAAGACAAAGGTTTCTTGCTTTCTGTAAATTTGAAAATCTCGCTCCCGTTGAAGAAACTTCCATTGCTCTATTTTATATTCATCATAGTAGATGTTTATGAGAGATCATAGTCTATTTTTTAAAATTTGAGATTAATTAAAATACTTAAAAAATTGTTGCAATCCATTAAAAAATATTCATTTTTTATGTGGATTCTTTAACTAACTATATTAATTGACAAAATTTGTGTCAATATTTGGTTGAGTATTTTTGTTTTGTTAATATTTGTGTTAGGGATGCATTAGAACTTGTGTCAAGGTTGTCTTAGTGTTATGACATAATATATATTAGGGTTAATAAGGTTTTACAATAGATTTTCATTGTAATTCTTTTAATTTTCCAATTGAAAGTTATATTTTAAGTTCTTGGGAATTGTTATAAATGCTAGTTCTAGCAATCTAAAGAACTTTAGAAATGCTTCAAATGTATTAAACACAAAATATATGTGATGCATTTGATATGAACCAAAATTACCCTTCATTCAACCATGAACACCCGACTTGTACTCTAAAAATATTATATAATGTTTGAATCTACATGAATTAGTATTTTTTAATCTAAATTCCACATCAATTGATATTAGAATATAGTGGATACCTTAGGAGTTATTTATTTGGGTGAACGAAGACAAGTGATATGCAAGGAAATAAACAAATTTAGTTCAACACCTATCCATTTGGATCAAGGCTTGTATTAGGACAATGTTAAGGCTTCCATTAAAGCTTTATGTAAGGGTTGCACTAGCATTCATTAAAGCTTTATGTAAGGGTTGCACTAGCATTTGCACTAGGGATGCATTTAAACTTTGTTTTGGGAAATATTATTATTTTTATATTTTCTTCAAAATTTGAGGAAATTATGCCATAGATTAGGTGGTCATGCATTAGTTCATGCAAACAATTGTACATATTATGAGAGCTTAAATAACTTGGAATCATGTTTTCATTGACTAATAATATTCTTTTTTCCAACTAGCTTGTTTATGATAATTTTATTAATATAGTTGAATTACTTGAGAAAAAAGAAGACATTGTTCACATGTATGATTGTAAAAATGGATACAAGGTATGTTTTTATTCCAAATTGTCAAACCTTGATTTTGGATATTGATTTGATTCTTAAAATTCTAGCTTACATGGTTAATTTGTAGGGTGGGATAGATTGTGTTATGCTTTTAATTGATTTCATGGTAGAATGAAAATATTTTTTTAAAAATGGCTTAATGTTCACAAACAAATGAACTAGACTCTTTCAAAATAGTATTACAAAATCTCTTGTATTATTCAATCCAATACATTTGATTTATGTGTGTTGTTTTATTTTTCTTTGCTAAAAAATAAACAAAAAATTATTGAACTACATAATGCAAAAAATTGTGCTCATCTTTATTAGATCAAAGTCAAAGATTATGCCTCTTAACAATTTTTTCAAATTTGTGAGTCTAGAACTCTCCATGGAGAAAATTAAAGCAATAAAAATTACTCACCATTGTCTTGCTTATAATTTAAAAATCTTTGGGGCCTATTTGGACAAGCATAAAATTGTTTCAAGTTTGAGATGATTTCATTATGTGTGCCAAGCCTTTAGTATTGCATATATTTGTTGCTTGTAAGGTCAACCTTGCAACTAAATCATAAGTGATGCGCATCTATTTCTATATGAGCTTCATGATGTACTTATGTTTTTACACAATGATAGAAGCTTTACTCTTAACATTTTTCTTATAAATTCTACAAAGTTAATAAGCATGTTTTTGGTCTAGATTTGTTACAATTATTTCAATAAATTTATTTGATGAATAAATTATGAATCCATAAAAGTAAAAAATTATTTTCATGACATGAGATCCAACATTAATTTTTATTGAGATTGTATAATATCTCTAATAAAATCTTTACTAAAACTTTCACTCTTTCTACAAACTCTTCTAAGACCAAAATAAATTGATTTTACCAAAAAATATTATATTCATGATAATAAGTACAAAAATAGTGAATGGCCTCTTAGGCCTCTTATTATTACAATCCTTAAAGCTTCAAGGGTTTGGTTGTCTTTTATTTTCTCTCATTCAAACCCCTTTTTCATAGGAATCTTCTTCTTTGAGAATCAATAACCATTAATTTCAATAGTATGGTCTTTTTCATTTGATTTTTTAAGGCTATAGTTTAGATCCCTCTCTTTATGTTCTTCTATCATGTTTTTAGTTGTCTTCTAGAAAGATAAATTGAAAATCCTTATCAAAGGGATTTTCTTGAAGAAGAAAAAATTATTTCTCACACTTCTTAAGTCAAGTCCTCTTTGTACAAGGTGCTCTCATGCATTAGTCACTTTTTACAAGAATTTGGTTTGAATATAATGGAATAAAACTAAATATTTACAAGAAAGCACGATCCTCTACCTAAATGTCTTGATAATTTCAATCAAATAATATTCAATGAGATGAGATGCTTGGCACCCAATTTTCCTACATTGGCTCCTTGTTTGTCTTGTGGCAATATGTTTTGCAAAGGGTCGAGACAAAAATTTAAAACCTTGTTTTACACAACCCAACTTCGATTTTACATTAAAGTGGTTGCCACTACTCTTCTTTATTGATTTTTAATTTGGGCATCTTCTAAATTGGCTTATGATTATGCCATCCAATTTTCTGTTGTTTATCTCTAAATACACTAGGGATTTTCATAGAGTGTTATGGGATATTTATTGCCTTAATTAGGAATAATATGGCCTTGTTATCATTGGAATATATTGAGAAGAGTGTTGGAAATCCATTGTATCCCCATATCAAGAAGGTTTAAAGAGGACTTGGCTTTCACATTTGCTTCATCTCTTCTATGTAAGTAAAAATTGAAGGCACTACCATGGCTTGGAATACACTTATAAATATATGAAGGCATTGAATTGGTCTTTCTTTTTTTACCATAATTTATAATGGTCCCACATTATTAGAAATGACACTCATCCACTTATGAGTCTACTTGGGATTAAATCTATTTATATTTTTAGAAAAGACAATTGATTAGGGTCTCATCTCTTCTAGAGATAGGATTCCTCTACCTTGTTTATGTTGGCCCATCATACAGTTTTCCCCCCTTTTAGTTTCAACGTGTGTTCTTATGTTGTATGTGCACCCTAGTTGTTATCCACTTTTGATATGTTGATTGTATGTCCCAAAATATGGAATTTCATGTTTTTTATTGTCTTTTTTGTTATAGTGAACCTTATGGTGATAACTGATTTGAGACAATTTATTTCAAGGTTTCATATGTATTTTTGGTTAGGATTTCCACTAAAGGTATGAGGTATTCTTTTCAACACATGTTAATTATCAAGACCTACTCCACTTAATTCAGTCAAGTCCATCTGTATAAATAAGTATGTCCTAGGCTTACCTTAGTACTATAACTATCTTAATGATATCTAATATACAAGATAGTTACATTGACAAGGTATTCACTATACAACTATTCACATTCTATGTTTGTGGTAATTATGTGCCTATGGTTGGTAATTCACTATCGTATTTCCCTCTTGGTTTTTGTTAATCAAAGCTACTGATGTAAATCTTAACATGTTTCTTTTCCTTGGATGGTTGTAACTTCATAATTAACCTTTGGTGTTCTCCTCCATCTTGACCACAACCATATAACTTTGTCACAAAATCAAATGTAAAAGCATGGTTCTCACATGTATTTATGGTTAGGATTTCCATAAAAGGTATGAAGTATGCTTGTCTACAAATGACAATTATGAATACCTACCCCACTTAATTCCTTTAGGTCCACATTTATTTAGGCATGTTCTAGACTTTATCGATTACTATAATTGTCATAATGATAGCTAATATACAAGACTAGTTACATTGACAAGGTATTCATTATATAAATATTCATGTTCTATGTTTGTGGATGGTGTATTTATGTTCCTATGGTTGGTAATTCATTACCATGTGTCCCTCTTGGTTTTTTTTAGTCAAAGCTATTGATGCAAATCTTAACATGTTTCTTTTGCTTCGATAGATGTAGCTTCATAATTAACCTTTGGTGTTCTCCTCCATATTGACCAAAACCATAGATCTTTGTCATAAAGTCAAATGTAGTAGCATGGTGCTCAAATTAATTTGTGGTTAGGATTTCCATTGAAGTTTTGAGGTATGTTTTTTACACATGTCAATTATGAAGACCTAATCCACTTATTTTATTCAGATTCATCTTTATTTATGTCCTAGGCTTACCCTAGTACTATAACTATCTTAATGATAGCTAATATACAATACTAGTTACATTGACAAGGTATTCATTATACAAATATTCATGTTCCATATTTTTGGGTGGTTTATTATGTGACTATAGTCGGTAATTCACTACCATGTGTCCCTCTAGGTTTTTGTTAGTCAAAAATACCAATGTAAATCTTAACATGATTTTTTTGCCTAGATGGATGTAGCTTCATAATTAAGCTTTGGCGTTATCCTCCATCTTGACCACAACCATAGATATTTGTCATAGAGTCAAATGTAATAGAATGGTGCTCACACCTAGTGGATTTTAAATTTTTGGTGTTTTCATTGTGTTGGTTGGGGCTCTATTTGTTCCTTTTGACCATACCTTAGCCAATGTTGTTTACTCTAAAAGATGGGATTTTCTTGTTCTTGCTAGCATTGTTGGAATTTAAGGTTTATAAGTGTATTTACATGGTTTTTGGTAGCATGGTTGAGCTCATTGTTGATTTATAGGTACATTGTAGTTTGATAAAATAATATTCCAACCACTAGAGGACCATGTGTGAAAAGGGCATATTTCAAATTGTAGCTTGTTTGCAACATTTTCTCCTTAGTGGAATTAATTTTTTACATGGGATGGGAGTGAGATATAATTTTTATGTACTCAATCCACAAGAATGGTACACATTATGTTACAAACCTACCAATCAGATATATTGGCTTACATGGGAAAATACATTCTTCCCCCATAATTATGTATTAGACAATTATTTAAGTCAATTTTCTTCATCAAAGCATGTGTGATTCTATAGCATATAGATGTGTGTTAATTGTGAGAGGTTTTATTACTAATGTAACATGATTTTTTGCATGTTATCCATGTCCATGTGTTTGAAATTGAGTTGTAATTACTATATAAGGATACCTTTGTGACAAATAGGGGTTGTTTGGTGTTAAATTATATAATAGAAAAGAAAAGTAGATTGTAGATTGTTGTATTAAGTATCATGTAACAATTTTAGAGTTGGTATTGAATGGATTTATCTAGATTTCATATCTTCAATGCATTAATTTCAATATTATTATAGGAAATATGTTTAATGCACAATCTACTAGCTACTTGAATGTCTCCATGACCATTGTGTAAGTCTCTCATGGTCTCAATGGACCTCCTAATCACACTTGTTCGAAGTGTTGATTTTGATTAGTTTGTCAACTATAAGACAAAAAAATCTTGCAAAGATTTTGTAAGGCATCTCTTCAAAGTAATACAATAATTTTATATGATTTTTAATGGACTATTAAGGTACATTTAGTTAGTTATGATTTCTTAATTTTCTTCCAACTTGCATGCATAGAGTATAACTTATGTATGGGCTTGTAAGGCATAGTTTCTATTAAAATCTTCATTTAGGTATCTTCTATTCGATTGTAATCATCTTACTCTATAACCTTGGAATTTAGGATCTACTACACATACAAAATTATAAAATAAAGGCACCCATTCTCTACATGATCAATCTATTGTCATACCATCACACACACTGAAAAAAGTATAAATATTTCAAAAAAATAGGGTTAATTCTCCTACAATCTGTGCCAACTCATTGTGATCATAAGAACATATCTCAAGGAAACTTGATTTAGATACTGTTGATGCCAAAAATTGGCAAGGTAACAACCCTTTGTAGGAAACTCAGTTTATGGGGGACCTATTGCATTAAAATGAGTGACCTCTAGGTTTTTAAAGAAGTCGCCTTCTTTTGTAATTAGGGTTTGGAAAGGGAAAAAGAAGCAGATATAAAAATAAAGGATCTGACTAAGGCGATGTGCCAAAATTTAGATAAAAGGCATGATAAATCTATATTTTGGATACGATCTAAAGGCCTGTTCAACAATTTGCTATGTCCTAGAATGACAAAAATTAAAGATTGAAGCATGAATAGTGCATTCAATGACAAAATAATTTTCACACCCATTCACTAAAAAGAAGGTCAAAAGACATGATCTAAACTAGCAAACTTTCATTAAAATAATAGAATTTTTGCAAATGAACCATTCAAATAATAATGGTACAGTATAAAGTTAATCAAATAGCTTAAGAAAAATAGAAAGGCCGAACAATGGCACAGTCTGTGAGTCTTTCTAAAATAATCTAATAACAATAAAAAGGCCTAGTGTCTAAAATTATGTATTTTCTACAGTTCTTGAACTCATGGAACCCCTCCTCAGAAGCAAAGAGCAGTATATATAGTGAGCATTCCCACCTCCTGGCGAGCAGTAACTAAAAATATTTGGTATCCTGAGCAATGATGTAGTAGCAATGATCCCCCTTGGCCGTTGAAACAAAAAAAGATTTGGGCCATAACATGTGGTTGCTCCTCATCCAGGTGCATCCCCTGCAAATGATGACAATGGTCCCGACATAGTCCCATGTAAACAAGTGTCACCACCCAATATAGGTAGTTAGAACACGTGGAAACATATCACAACCCATAGTTTGCTCCATCCTTTGCTTTGAAGAAGTACTCGTTGAAGAGATGCATGGCGGTATTTCACAACCCATGGTTCATTCTTCCTCCTCACCATTGAAGGCTTGCACTAGGAAGATATGTGAAAGTGTTCTTTTTCATTGGCACCGACTATGGGGTCTGCTGAACCATATGCAGATGAAGGCTGCGTGGCACATGGTTGCGGCCTAACTCAAAAGTGAAGGGAAGCAACCTTTAAGCGTGTGCGGTGACGACATGTGGAAACATGGTGAGGGATATTTGAAAAGCGAAGGGAACAATCCCTTTGGAAAGCACTAAATAGACACGTGGTGGAGGTCGGTGGTCATTTATCAAAAAGGGGCCGATCATGTTCATTTGAGGCATGGGCTGGTACTTAGCAAAAAACAAAACCCGAAGGGAGCTTGATGGATTTTATATTCACAGATACATCATTGGATAGCTTGTCATTGGTTGTTCTACATATCAAGTGTGTATGAAGTAAGCTCATTATTTGTAAATAATGTTAGGGATTAAATATCCATAAGTTATTTTGAATATATAGTTTTCTTGTCTACTTGAATAAAGTTATATTTTGAACCATCATTAGGAATTAGTGACATTCATACAAGTACTTCAATGCATTTGAGCATGGTTTAGGTACAATACATTAACATTTTATCATCCACCTTATGGTTTTCCTTAGATAACACTCCCCTGGAAGAATGAGTTTCCCACCTTATGCATTGACCCTTTATTTCCCTTTGCTTGATCATAAATTCAAGACTTTTTTCCTAAGTTGACATTCCTTGATTTCAATATTTGATCTTGTATTTTAGGGTTTAAGGAGAATTTTTGAGTGCCAATGAATGGTGTCATTGGTGTGGATAATTTGAAGAAAATCATCACTTCATTTTTTTTCTATTCATATTATTATTTGGTTCAAATCATTGATTGTTACAAGAATCACTTTCTCTTCCAAGTGGAGAGTGGTGACTACTAATTTAAACCCAATCAAATACAAAAATAAAGGTTTGAATATGAAGAGAATAAAGTAGTCTAGGAGCCTACAATATGGTGAAGATATCTCTCAACAAGAAAGAAAGAAATGACTTGCCTAGAAATCTAAAGACATGGGTAAGCTTGTTCATCCCTCTTCTCAAATAAAAGAAACTAGTACATATAGTAGGGGGAATTATTTTATAATATTAAGGGATTAGTATCGATACACTTATGATGTTTTTTCTAACAATAGGGTAAGAACTCCTATAACACTTCATAGACTAGACTATATTGTTAGAAGATATATGCATGGGAGGGGAGATAGAAGAAATAGGGTGTCTCATGATGCACCTAATAAATTTTTTGGTGTTTATAGCTCTAATACAAGGACCCCGCATTCTAGATCATAGCACACTTCTTCTCATGCCTCATAAGAGCATGATATTGATTTCCATGATACATGTTAGGTCCCAAAATCGCAAGTTCACAATCCTAGAACTTTATGACTAGGGGGTTGCCTTCAATTAGGTATAAGGGGAGTTCATCAACATATTACGAATGGTTTAAGGCCTATAATGAGAGTGGGTAAACTCTCATGAATTTTTGGCTTATCTTAATCTTGGGAGGGTGTTTCTAGAGGTTTCTTTAAAAATATTTCTACATCAATTAAAATGTAACAATGAATAGAATAAACAACAACCATACCCAAATATACACCTAAAACATAGAAAAAGTGAAACCCTAGGATTTGGAAATTTTTCAAATGGTTCATTAGTTTTTGATTGTGGTGGGGTTTGATAGATCTGACAAGATATATGATTAACTTACAACCTGAAAGGTGAGTCAACTATCCCTTAACCAAATTTGGAAATGTCCCAAGGATGAAATGTAATGACTCTATTGACCTAATGATGCAAATTATAGTTCTGATGTAAATATAGAAGATCTGATAAATCATAGATAAAATCAGACATCAAAAATGGAAAGGACAGGACACTGTGCACCTATGATTCAAATTTGGAGCTAAAATTTGAGGACATAGGCACCCTAGGTGCCACTATCTTAGTAGGGAAAACTCAGATCTATTTTTTCGTAGTCCTCAAGTGTCCGATCAGGGCTTCTATTTACCATATATTGCATTGTTGGATCATTGTCAGATAATTTTGTAACTAAGTTTCCAAGATTTGTCAAGGTGCAGGGTTTCAATTGCAACAATGAATAATTTATCTCCAATCTTCCTTCAATCTTCTTTAGAATTGAAACTTGCACATTCAAAGAGAGAAGAAAGGTTGTGCCATTTAGGGTCTTACCTTGGTCAAACCCCGTGTTAGTGTTTTCACTTCCACAATGACAATGTCAATGATAAATTGATAAATGATAGGAAGGAATGATGAATCCAAAAATTCCTACAACTCACCACCCTTCAATGGTTTCCTTGAAGAACTAAAGTCATGCACATCTCCTCAAGGCTTGGATCCTACTTGCTTGATTTTCTTGAAGTGCTAGAATTGCTTGGAGACCTACAAGGATTAGTCTTCACACTCACATGCACTTTGACATGATCTTTGGATCTTGAATTACTGCAATAATTCTCTAATGGATGCTCTTAACTTGTTGAATAATGCTCTTGATTCTAAATTTTTCCAATTAATGTTCAAATGATGCAATAACTAGGTATTTATATGTTATTATTCTAATTTCCCAAAAATTAAAATGTTTAAAATAAGTTGTGGAATGCATAATTTAGGAAATTAAGTGTTCAATTAGATTCAATAACTTAAAGGGGAGCAAAACATAGTGAAATTTTCATGGGTGACAATTTACAACATTACAACACCTAACCCAGATTTCTATCACTAGGTCAAATTTAAGTGGCTATAAATGACCTCTGTATAGTTTATCATGCACCTTGCACATGTACTAGTAGAAAAAAACAATATTTTCATCCCTTATTATGGTTTCTTTCATCATTATTTACACATTATCAAGGTATCAAACATACTATTCAAACTATCTAATGGTTTACCAATTGTATTCCACTACAGATTTATCCCTAGTTTGTAAAATTGAATATTGGACAACATGCATAAAACCTAATTTATTTCTACAACTAACCAAGATGGATGTTGTTTAAATGGTGGATTAATTAGTTCTTCACAATATGGACTAGTGCCTACTCCATTAGGAAACTAATTCATAAAAAACAAAGAGAAAAGAAAATACATTTGATAGAGCATAAATAGAAGTAGGTTTACAATCATATGAAAATTATAGATTATATTTATGTAATAAAGATACTTAATAAGATCCATAACCAAAACTATAAAAACTAGTACAAAACATTTGCAATATTTTAGGTTCTATCACACACTACCAACCATCATTATATTAATGCCAGTAAATGTGGTAAGAGGAAATGTATAACTATGATTATATACTTCTCTAAATCATTACAAATATCCATAGAGACATCCATTATAAAATATATATAGTATAAGACCTTTCCTACACTATGCTAAATATATTCCTTGATGTATAGTTGAGACATGTATTGTTTGAAGCCCTAGAATAACATGGAGACTTTACCAAACTAACAAATTAGCTCAGTGATCAATTGTTTAAATGTATAACTCACTAACATAAGTATATCCATCATTTTGATACCCAAATCACTCAAGGAAGCCTAAATCTGATAAAAATTTGGATGATGTGAGAAAATCCATCATCCCCTACTCATAGTCATCCATGTGCTACAATTCATGTTTGAAATCATGTGACAACCATTAGGAAATGAGTTTAAAATACTATGAGAAACTGTGAGGAACATCATTTAAACATGCAAAATACCTTTTCATTAATGAAACCTCTATATTTGGAGTGATATGATCTAAGATCAACCCATAAAATCCACTGAAGATGTTTCCATGAGATGGTGTGCAAACTTCAACTCGTGAGACCCTAATTACAACATTAAATTAGGGCATGGGCTATGCTATTCATTATTTCCATTAAATATGCACCCTTTTGAATAAAAAAATGTTTTTGGGTGCTTATAAATTAGTTATGATAGTTGTAAGGATTTACTAGCCTCATTAATGGCTTTTGGGCCATCCATGAGGTAGGTGGGAGTTATTATGAAATAGTGTTGGAGTTTTAGACTTCAAAGGTCGGTGGTGACATATACTCATATCATTGCTAGGGAATTAGGGATCGAGGATCAAGCATGACAAGAAGCTCATACTATTAAGGGATAGAAATATAAGAATTCCAACAAACTCATACTGTTAAGGGATGAAAATATAAGGATTTCCAACAAGGAAACCTAATGAGGAAATTTAGTGGAAAATATCAAGGGTCAAGGTTTGGGACTACCTCATGAAAGGTACTCAAGGAGGGGGAAGTATAATAGGATGATAGATATAAAATAAAAATGCACTTCAAGAAATGTTATGATGGGAAGGAAAGGTCCAAAATGCCAAAAAATACAAAGAAAAAGTGGGGTGAAGGTGGGGGTTAGGGAAAAGGTATGACAAGTAGGGAAACCCCGCAAGTCTACAAGTTTGGAAACTTACTAAACTTAGGGAAATGACCATAAAATGAAAAACACGTAGAAATTTTTTTATTTCCTAAAAATGTTGACTCATGTGGAGCCACTCAGTATCTCTTAGATTGGTTATCAACAATGGGTTAAATAAGGCCAAGACACAAAAAAGTGAATGAACTCAAGTAAAGTTTTGTACTACAATATTGAGTCCAAACAAAGTTGATGAACCAAATCAATTAGACAATGACCATAGGGAAAGAGATCTATTAGGTACTGATCTACTTGATCACCTTATGGAAATAACTCAAGCAATCCAAGTAGATATCTAACTAAAGGAAGCCAGGATTTCCCAACAAGATCAACTACAAGACCAATTAGATTAGTGTGCCCAACAACAAAATGTGAACCAAGGTCAAGATGTTCCTAATCAATTAGTCCAACCCAATAATAATATAACACACAAGTTAGCAATCTTCCTAATGTGAGAGCTCCATTTAGGAAATAAACTCAAAGGTTCCCATTAACAAGGCCACCTCTTGGATTAGATAGATATAGACAATTGGATTTCTTTGAGATCCCTAACTACCCTAATCATATACCCAAGAAAATTAGAGGGAAGATTATTAAGTCTGAGGAAATAATGCAACCTTAGGAGAGGAACACATCATGAAATTTATTAATGTTATTGATGATAATGAGAGTGAACATGAGGATGTCAAAATGAAACTAATTGTGTAGTCCTTAGAGAAGAGTGCAAATTATTGGTATAAAATTCTACCTAGTGATAATATTGACTCATGGAAATAATTTGTGAGGGTTTTAAGTTGCAATATGTAGATAGGATATAACCAATTTTTTTCATACATGAATTAACAACCATGCAAGAAAGGGATTAATGAGATAGTGGTTAATTTTAACATCAAGTTTATAATGGCTATGAGGAAAGTGCCACCTAATTTAAGACCTGATGAATCTATGTGTCTAGCGATCTAATGTGATACCTTTTATACAAATCTTAGATATTTTATTAGAGACAAGAGCCCTCAAACATTAAGGGAGGCATATACAATGGAAATAAATATTGAAAGAAACATTAGGGCATCATTAAAGCATATCAATAAAGCTAATTTTAAGATAGCCCAACTAGATAATGTTGCTCCAAGTAAACCTATTATAGATGATAAAAAACTAGACAAACTAAGGTGTTCCCGTTAACCTATTTTGCTCATCTAGTCCAAATAGTCTCTAATAAATGACTAGGGTTGGAATGGGTTTTTTTTTTAGTCCCGATGTCAAATTTTCCCTATGTTTGTCATGTTTCATTATATCCTCAAAGTGTGGTCTCAAACATTAGAGGGAGTCTTAAAATTATATGAATTCTTCAAAATGTTACTAAAAAAATCCTCTTGTCAAGTACCCGCATTGTATGAGTGTTGGAAGGAAATTTAAATAATGAAAGGTTTGAGTTTTGATAGGAGAGGTAGACCACTTTAGGGTTTCCTCCTTTTTTGGGTCTCTTTCTTGTGTTACATCTATTCATGGCAGCCAAGAGCATAATTGAGCTCCAATGGAAGGTTACTACTAAGAGTTTCTTGGTTCAAGGATGTTTTCTTCAACTTAATATTTAGGAATGCATTCCATGAATGTAGTCATGGTTGTTTCCACTTTCAACAAGCATGTTTAAGTGAAGAAATGTACATAATAAGTTGAAGATGTGTGAAATAAATACGCTCCTATTCCAGCTTTAGCCACGTTGAAGAAGTTGTAAAGGAGTAATGACACATTGCAGGGAGCTCAAGGAAAGAGGTTGAAAGATTTAAGCAATCACAAACCATTACTCACATGTTCAAGATCCCTAAGATGTTGGTTCTATGTGGTATGTATTCTATTTCTTATGATGGTTTGTGTTTCTTTTAATAATTTCAAAGAAGTATGCATAAGGATGATGATAATAGATTTTGGAAGTCTTATTCCTAGAGTCTTCATGAAAACATGCATCCCTAAGTCGTGAAACCATATAGACCTATTGAGGTTTCTTTTGTGGCATGTCACTATAGGTTTTATACTATCACTGAATGAGCTTTAAGATAATATTCAAATTTCATTTAGTATAGTGACTTTGAAAATCTTATGTTTCAAACAAACCTATATTCATTTTACTTGTGAGTTGTAGGTGGTTGTCAAGAGTCTAGTTAGATATCTAATATGGCAATGAGTAGATTATGCTAAAGAAAGAACATGAATAAAGTCTTTTTTAGAAGAAATTAGATGATTACAAGTTGTGTTTGGAAAAAAAACTATATTTCATGATAGTAGGATACCTCAAACATTAAATGACAGTGAAAAGGAGGTTTAGTGAAGTACTAGGTTTGTTAGAAGATGAGAAAAGGTGGAGTTAGTTGATTTAGAAGCAAGAAAGAAAACCATAGGCAAGGTTTACATGTTTTTCAAAGAGAAGAGTGGAAAACTAAAGTAAACGTAGTGCTACTCCAAAACCGTGTCATGGGACAATCCCTGAAAAGGACAACATCTAGTCTAGAAGATGACGTGTTGAGGTATTTTCCTATCATTTCAGACCTTACCCATGTGTGATTAGATATGATCTTTGAGGATATATGAGACCATAAAGGGGTACCCTAGATTTTGTACATTGTATTCAAATACAAAGGATATCAATATAATCAATGAATAATCAAGAGAAAGGCTTTATGTTCTCAAGTACAATCCTTGTAGCCAAATGGCAAGGAAGAGCATGACAAGTTTGTCATGGAAATAGACAATTATGGAGGTTTGGAGAAAACAAGCATGTGTTGGTCAATAAAATGGAAACCTTTAAGATACATGATAGTCCCATGCATGACAAGGAAGTTGCTACATCACACTGAATAGATCATAAAGTGATAGTCTTTATTAAGGGAATATGTGATACATAGCTCAGGGAGCATCCATAGAAGAAGGCTATCTTAAGGGAAAATTATCACTAATGAAGTATAATAATCATGATTAAAATAGCATGATAGTGATATAGAGAGAGTTCCACATACTAAAGCAACCACGAATGATAGAGTGATGGTCAATAAGGACCATAGGCATTGATGACAAAGCCACGAGATAGAGTTGTCAAGAAATATAAGTTGATTCATTGTTGTGTCAAGTGGTATTTCATCATTGAATGGTTACCTATAGGAATATTCATCACAAAGAATAGTGTGGAAATTTTAAAGGAACACAAAATTGTATGAAATTAGGGACTATCATAACTTCAAGGGATAGATTACGACATTGTAGTGCTTGTTCCATTCATTATGAAAGGATTGATTTTTTAAGGTTAGAACTATGAATTGATAACACTATAGTAGCATCAAAGATTGCTACAATAGTTATGTTATCATGATAGGTGTGAAAGAAAAAAGTAAGGCAAGGAACTTAGATGGAGAATGCAAGGAAAGCTTCCACTAGACATCTCCAACAAGCATGAAACCTTATTTTCTTTCATGGTTGTTAAATAGCATGATGTATGTCATTTGTAAACCGTTTTAAAGTTGAGAAGTGACACATAGTTAATAATTGTGGTGAGTAGAGATAAGGTATCAATGAGGATATGTCAAGCTAGAGGATAGTTAGATATCACAGGTATGGCACAATCATTCATGACAGATCATAGGGAACATAGACCAAATTTAATGAGTGGATGGTTGGGTGCTTGCAATAATCCATAAAGACAAAGCTAAATAAGGAATGATGACAATATTTGAAGAAATAAAGTCATATTGAAGCTTATAATAGGGATAGTCATGTATAAGATGAAAATGAAACTCTAGGCATGATAGTCACTTAAGCAAGTTGCAAGTCAAAAAGTCATTTAGCATGGTAGTGATAAAAGTTTAGGAACATTCAAGACAAGACAAGACTATATGTTGAAGAGTCACAAAAATTTCGTCAAGTAACAAAGATTACATGATAGTGGTAGGTGACCATGGGTATTTATCACAACAATATTGATACAAGGTATGCCAATCAACCATGGTTAGTCAAAGGAAGGGGGTTGCCTTACTTTTCATAACAGGGCTAGATATAATGAAGAGGAGAGTATGAATTCATGCAAGGAAAGTATGGTAGTCATGTAAAAGTGTTTGAGAGTACAAGCCAATATTAAAAGTACAAATAAAATTACATGAAAGGTTTCATAGTCATGAAATGTAGGTAATCTACAATAGTGGGATAGCCCTAAAGGAAATAACAAGAGCATGAAGAGACATGCCATGCAACATGAAATTCTTATGGAAAAAAGATGGAAAACATAAGTAGATTTTTAATGCATGAATGGATAGTGAACAAGTTTAGAGGATGATAGAGGTTTCAGGACAATACATGCCTTTGAGCTTTGAGTGACAATGCATAGAAGAGTCTATGGTAGAGATGAAGATAACAGGTCATAGCCCTAGAATATGCATAGTAGAGGTCTCATAGTATATTAGAGATGAAAAAAGTAACGGTAATTGAATGCACATAGGATGAGGTATGAGGAAGAATGAGCTACAAATGAATGAGACATGTGTCACATACTAGCCCTTGAAGTTCTCCCATGCCCTAGAAGGTCTCTAACCACTTTATACCTTTAGCACATGTCCTAAAAAAGCATGCAAGTGAGGCTATAATAGTTGGAAGAGATTTATGGGTCAGTTGGGAGCAGTTCTAGATATAGATAGGAAGGAGTTTGAATATGAGTGAATGGTTGCAAGTATTTAATGGATCTGAGAGCATATATAGGAGCTAGCAAAGCAAGGATAATGATTAAAAATTCAACATTTGTCTTTTCCAATGCATACTTTTGTGGAGGTCAACTACCAAGTCAAGCAAGTAAAGGGTCATTTATTATGTTAGTGTGTTAAGTTTTAACATATGGATAATTAGTTTTTCCCATGTCGGGTTGTTTTTCACCTGTATGTTTTTTCATGCTTTTAAAAAGGCCTGTACACTATGTAATTTACCATCTCAATTTTCATTCACTCTTGGTGAAATATTGTGTTGCTTCTCTCGTATTTATGAAGGTTTATTTTGCAGATGGTGATCTTGGGCTCGGTGGTCTCCACTAACATGGTATCAGAGCTACCCATTCTGCCCTCCTTCCCTTGAGAGTTTTCATTAGAAGTTTTTTTAGATCCAAATTAATATTTTTTTTTTCCAAACTAGCATTGGATCCTGCGAACATTGAAGTCGCTTTTTTGAAAGGTGAGGTTGTGATTAGTTCATTGTAGGGTGGGATTCTCTTTTTGAGAGACCATGATTTTTCTTGTTGAAGGGCTACCTTTTCATTGAAGAGTTACTTGCTCTAGACTTGGAATATTTTCCTATTGCTGGTGATTATTCCTTCTTTGGTTGTAGGCCGCTATCTTCCCCATTGCAAACCCACAATTTGTCTTGTTGCTGGTGTTTATTGGTGCAAGAAAGCCGCATTTTAATTTGGAATAGCCCGCAGTTAGGGTGGCATGAACATTCAGGCCACGCCCTTTAAGGCGTTTCAACTATAGGCCAACGAATGGTGCACAACATTTTGGGAGGATGATGATTCAAATAAGAGGCCCAATTTTCTCTGTTCATTATTTTTCTACCTCTATTCATTGCAATTTTCCTTTGATCATTGCAATTTGACATCTGTTCATCACATGGTTACCATTCAAACCTGAATTTTTTTTTAAGGCCGAAACACATTGTATACGCCACCTTTTGAAGCCACTACTGGTGAGAGCCCAAGTTTTCTTATAAGTGGTTTACACCAACATTTTCCTTTTGTGTTATTCTTCTTGGAAAATTTACATGTCCCAAGCATGGCGCGATTTGAAGGCAGGCGCTATTTCTCTGATTCTTGGCATTTGAATCATTAAAATCTATGTTTGGATTTTACGGACTTCAAATAGTTTTTAATTATGCTATGGTGATTTCCATGTATTGTGGATGTGATTTTCTACCTAGAGATCACATTTTTACCTACATTTTGTTTGTTGAGTTTTTCCCAAATCTTTGTTGAAGAGAGGCCTGATTTTTTTGCTATAGAGGTGATTCGATTGCTATTTGAAAGGCTCAATTTGGTGTTGACTATCTTCATTGGGATCTTCATTTTCTTTGAGGGAATAGAGTCTAGAGGTTGTCCACATCAAGGGCATAGGGTTTCCATGTTTCTTGCTATTCTTGCACGTGAAAAAAAAACCATTTTTTTAACCCTGCTGCGAACATTTGTCCCACATTGGTGTGTTATGTGCTTTTTGGCTATTGATATAGCCTATTCCATCACATATCAACCATGAGAAAGCCTCACATGATAGTAGACAATGTCTCTCATGGATCCTTGTGCCTCAAAGATCATGGTGCTTGAATGGTACAATTTTTGTACCAAATCAAATTTTTTAACCTTATAATTCTTTTTTTTGAAGTTTGTTATACTTGTGAAAGCACTATCTTTGAAAAGTTTGAAGAATTATCAATTATAATGGTTTCTTTAGAGAAAGGGAACTTTAGGAATTGGAGTGATTTTATTCTCACTCATCTTAGTGAGCAAAATCTATTGCCATATTTGTATAATGCAGTTCCTATTCCAGGCACACGTAGTGGGTATATTATTTGGAAAGGATATAGGGATAGCGTCTTTAGAGTTATTTTTGAGCATATAAATGATGATGACCTTTTGGATTCACTTGTTCATTTTGAGCGCCCTTATGCTCTTTGGACTTATATTCGAGAATCATATGGAGATCATGATACTCTGCCATCTCTCAATGATCCTCTTTCCAATACCAGTGTGCCTCTTTATTCTTCAGAGAACATAAACCATTCTTGTGATCCTTTGGAGGTTTTTGAGACTTCAGATGAGGTTGTAGTTGCTTCAGAGGTTCTTGATTCTTTATCAGAGATATTTGATCCACCTTCATTAAGTACTTCCATCATTCTTGAGCAACATGATTATCATTGTCTTCCTAATTAGGATTCCTATTTGTTGGACATTGGCTCATTGTTCGTGGAATCTCACATTTCAGACTTGGAAGACACATTTGAAGGATTAATTTTCCTATTTGATGATAGTTGTGGTACAACTGTTGTCTCTCCATCTCTATCTTTGGAGAATGTTCAAAATCAATTTCTATCGGTACCCTATTTGTCACCTTCTATTGTGATTGGGCATGTTCCTGATTGGTTCATGGCATCATCTTCCAAGGTCTTGGTGAAACATGAGAAAATTTTAGAGACATCATCATGATCATACATCTTCATGCTTCCTTCTTTCAATTCATATCCAGAATGGGAAGCATTCTTGCATTTGTACTTGGTTTTGTTTCTTCCAAAATGGAGACAAGTTGTTTTTTGACATGTTTTTTCTTCTGATACTTACCATTTTTGCAGGTGATTACACATTGTGGGGGGGATACATAGTCTCTCTCTTTCCCTCTTATGGGGGAGCTATTGATTGTAATGTATATATGTGACATATGGTGTACTTGGGGGGTACCATGGAGTCCTCCATCCTTCCTCACATGATTTGCTTTTGTTTGCATTTTCTCTCTTTTGGAGAGGATTTTTCTCCCATAGGTTTTTTCTCCTTTTCTCCGGTTGTGAGAGATTGCATTGCATTGCATAGTATTTGTGCATGGGTACCTAACATGGCCTTTAGCCAGGACCCATCTTGTATTTTCATTTTTCATAATAATCTCCCTAAGTTTGCACTTAAGGGGGGTGTTAGTGTGTTAAGTTTTAAGATAGGGATAATTAGTTTTTCCCATATCGGGTAGTTTTTCACCCATCTGTTTTTTCATGCCTTTAAAAAGGCATGTACACTATGTAATTTACCATCTCAATTTTCATTCACTCTTGGTGAAATAGCATGTTGCTTCTCTCGTATTTTTGAAGGTTTATTTTGTAGATGGTGATCCTGGGCTCGGTGGTATCCACCAACATATTATCTTTAAACATAGCCTACTTTCTCTCCAAGGTAGAGATGAAGAAATAGTATGCCTGAGTCCATTTTTTGAGAGTCCTAAAAATTTCTACTAAGTATTATAACTCTTACAAGTTCTTCTAGTAAGAAATATATTGTATTGTAACTCAAAACTAATCTTGGAAGATTGAGATGTCATGTAAATTCTTCATTTTGAAAACAATAATAGTTCATTTTCAAACTATGTTTTATTGTAAGATACCATTTGATCATTAAATTCAATTTTTCTACCTTCAAAGTCATGTTCTATTATGTTTAATTTGGTAATTGATGTTAATTTTGTGATCTCATTGTATGAATCCTCAAATAAATGTCTTATCTTTGACAAATTTTAATAGAAAAGGCATATTTTGTGTAGGTTATTGTTTGTGTTAATATGTAAACAACTTCTATATGTGAAGTATACTTCATTTTCTTCCTTCTAGGTTTGTAAAAACTTAGCCTTTCTATAAAAATTTGATACATGAGTACATGCTAAAGCTTGAGTTGTGTGAATATAGTTGAGATATTGGTCTTTTGTGTGTCAAAATAGTGGCATAAGTCTTAGTAGTACAATTTAGAGCCTCACCCATTAGGATTTATGCTTCACTTTATGTCTTTTTCTCTCCTTTTCCTCAATAATAAATAGTAGCAAAACTTAATTTAGGTGAGACACCAAGGGAACTAGTCCTATCTAGAGGTTGATCTCAATCTATTAGAGCCCACACTCTGTGAGGTCATTGATGGATAAGGGTTGTTGTTGTCACAATTCCCTAATCATTTAATGTTTATTTGTCAACCCAGGGGTGTCTAAAGCTATCTGTGGCAAGAGTTGGATCAGTTTTGGGGGGGTTTTGTTGTAGGTACGCTTTGTCAGGAGCGGTTTAGAGTTGTTCCTTCCTTATTGGAAGTGGCTCTACGCTATTCTTCTAACTTGTTTCTTACTTAATTTATTCTAAAGCTTTAAACTAGAATTACTTCAAAATAGAAAATGTGCAAAGATAGGTCATATTCCAAGCTAAATCAAATCGTGAGAATGGAGCATTAACTTAATCTAATTTGTAGGAAAATAAGAATCTAACATTTACTCAAATTCAAGATTTGACTAATTGATGGAATTTAAATCTAATTTTAAAAATAAACTACTCCAATCCTCATTCATCCAATCTAATGAGTAATAATTCCTGCTTTGCTCACATTCCATTAAGAACATAATCATTTATCAATGTTGAATTAACTATCTTATTTGCAATCTAATTAACTAGAGAGTGAACTGAAAGGGCTCTATTTAATTAACACAATAATCAAATAAAGATTCCAATGATAGATTTAAGATTTATTCTAACATTAAACTGATGAAATGATTTTAATTTAAAGAAAGAATGAAGATGAGCTATTTAACTGACAGGATCACCTTCCTCTGAAAGAGCAGGCCCTGCTCTGCCTTTGGAGGGATCTTAACACAGATATGATCAACTTTTATTCCATCAAATTTTCCCAAAGAGGGACGAAAGTACAAGGTTTCAGCGAAGAATTGAGAAATGAAAATAAAAAACTAATACAATCTACTACTAAAATAACTTGAGATTGGATATAAATATCCTTCTCTTATTTGAAAACAGGGGAAAGCGGGAAATTAAACTAACTCTAGTCTATTAAAGATATTTTGAAGTGCAGGGAAAATAATCATGGAGATCTCATGATCATCTTCAGTTGATGCAGAACAAAACTTTAGAGCTAGAATATGTGCTTAGTTGGAACTGTTGTTTGGTTGACAGGTAACTTGGTCGAAGATGCTGAGTTGTGAAAGGTTAGCCACCAATCTCATTTGAATGGGAAATGGTTCACACTTCATCTGTTATGTAAATGCTCTTCCAGTTATGCGTTAAATACACACAATCATGAAACAATCATGGTTATAGATTGATGACATCAAGGATGTCCTTGTTGAGTGTTTATATCCATAAAGCACAGTTGAAGACTCCCCCTCTATATTCTACTGTTGACCTGTGTTTCTTGGCGAAGCCATAGTTCTGTTCTAGTTTCTCATACCAAGATTTCAAGACTTCAACTGGAATTTTGTCTAGTGCATTGATTTTTGGTGTGGGCATGATGATAATAGGGACCCTAAATCTTATGCCAATCCAAAATTCTTGTTGGTGTATCAAACTGATTACATGTCTTACCCTGGTCAAAATCCATCTAATGTTATTTGGGTTGATGGGCTCTCTCTTCTCTTCAGTGGATCTAGAATCAAGTTAAATCTCTCAATGCATGCTTGGAGAGCCACTAGTGTTAATGTTCCTTCCACATTTTGGAAGCATGATATACTCTTCAATAAATTAGACTTATAAATAGGCACAACATCATTGAGCCTAGCCACTGATCTAAATATCTTAATATACTCCATTGCATCAAGTGTCTCTCACCTCATTGGCATGATTTTGTAACAAAGAGACAAATGACCTGATCTGTAGCTCCCCAACATAAATGTTAAGAAGTGAGTCATCTATATCACCCATGAGGAAAGCATGTTGGTAGAATTCAAACATTTGATTCTGAACATTTTGATGACTGTTAAAATAGGATTGAAGGAAAGCATTATCAGTCCACAAATCCAGAGGTCTCTTCAATACTAGTTGGTTTAATTTCCACTTCAAAAAAATCTCCTTAAGGAACAAACAATACATCCCTGAAGGTTTTTTGGTTGTTGAAAGTGCAAAGGAAATATCCATAGCTTCAGTTAGTCTGCTTTTTGCTTCATCATTTTCCTTGGTAATTTATTCTATCTTATCCTGAAGCTGTTTATTGAGTTGTTTATACTTCATAGTAGTAAGTGAAAGATACCTTGGCCCTGCGGCCTTTTCCTTGGGTTTTTCCTTTGGTGGAGGTAAATAGAGTAACTCAAAAGATGGATATACAATCTACTTTGGTTCTATCATTTCAGGAGCTACGCATTGCCTTCTTTCCATTTCTTCTTTTAACCCTTGAATTTCACTATCTTTTTGCTCACATTGCTCAGTCATCTTAGCTAGATCTTCTTTTACATTTTCAGCTATGTAAACAACTAGTTTGTGTCTTGTTGCATTTGTGACCTCAATTTTTCCATTTCGATTTTAGATTTTGACATCTCTTCATCTCTTTGTTTCAGTTTTGTTTCCAGTAGCACATTCTGCTCCCTATACTCTTGTATTTATCTTTCCAGTCTTGATAATTTTAGTGCAAATTTACTTTTTCTTCTTCTTTTCTCTGATTTAAATCATTATATGTTTCTTCTGGTTGTTCCATGGGTTGTTTTCCTTCTCTGTGGACAAATATTTCTTCCATTTGTTCACTAAATTGAGTTGGGGAACTAAAAACATTAGGAATTTGGAATTCAACTTCTTTTTCTCCTATAGGAGATTCTTGAGCAGAAAAAGGGCTCCCTTCATGAACAATAGGGCTTGGAATAGATGTTTCCTTAACAGGGGAACTAGAGAATAACCCTGGGGAGTTGTTCTTTGGTGATTGTGAATCTCCTTCTTTTTCGGCCTCATCTACGTCAGATTCTTCAACTTGAATTATGGGAGGAGATTTGTGAGCCTTTCTCTTCCTTCCTCTTTTTAATTTCTTTTCTTCCTCAGGTTTTTCTAAATTTTCAGCTTGTTTTCTCTTTTTCAAAATTTCCTCCTTTCTAGTTCCATTTTTCCTTTTAGGGCTTTCTTTTTCAGTTTCAGTCTCTTTTGAGGTTTTTATCTCCTTTTCTTTCCTTTTCTTGGAAGGCGTTGTTTCCTCAGGGTCTTGTTTTCTAGGCCTTCCTACAAATTTTTCCCTAATTTCCTTCGAGCCCTTCCCCTTCTCTATTTTTAGAGTTCTAGTTATGGGGGTTTTATATTTTCTCGAAGTTTCACCCTTAGTGTGCATCAAAAATTGCCTCCATTCTTCTTCACCATTAGGTTTTTGCATGAAATGATGCTTAACAATTAAGTGCATTAAACCATGATGCGTAATTCTACTTTCTTTCTATTTACACCTCATTGCCATTTCATTGATTTGTGAAAACAAGAATGCGGGTAAATTTACCCTTACCTCTGGTTTAGTTCCTCCATGGTGAATATGGATAAGTAGTCGAAGATCCGACCCTAAGACTGTAGCAAACTAACCCTCATAGGTGAAGTACTTCATCAAACAGTGGACAATTGACAATCAGGGTTCTGGAAAACTCCCTTTGTCGACACCCTTGTTTTTACCCTTGTGAATTTGAAATATAGGCAAAGGTTCTCGGTCAACATGAAAGATTTCAAGAAGCTCTTTTAAATCATGTTGACCTCACTTTACAATTTTTCCCTTAGTTGGAATCCTAGATAATGCACTTATAATAGTTGTGGACACTTCAATTGCTTCTCCTCTCACAACAGTGAAGCTGAGGTGGAAATTCCATACAAATTCCTGAATTATGTCCCATTCATACCCTTCATATTTGAGTATAAGGTCCAACCAGCCCACTTGTTTTAACCACCTTCTAGTTTCACTGTCAATGATGGATTCCTTCGGTTCAACCATTTTTTTATAGTCCATTTTTACTAACTGGAGACTTCACAAATTCAGGATTGGAAAAACACAGAAATGGAGATGTTACAAAAATAACAACAGGTTGCTTCCTCTTGTGAATGAAGATGAAATGATTTAAAACTGCCTCTATAATAGGACATTAAATGTCCTTTACTTGCCATTAAGTTCAATTTACATGCAGTAATCTTCACACACTTGAAACATCTCACCAACTAAATTGTTTTAAATTTTGTTGGTGAAAGGTGGCGAAAGTATATTTACTGATGTTGACGTACAAATCGCTTACTTCTAAAACCATCACCGCATAATCATTACTTGACAACTGATGTCACCTCACAATCTAACTGCTTAATAAATTACACTTGGATTTTAACTAAATGAGATGACCTTTTAAAAAACTCTATGATAAATAATTAAATGCATTTAAACTTTTGAAAAATAAATGCATCATATAAACACTTACCCTATTGGTGTGAAATGATATTGATTTGACTGGTGACATATCTGACGATGGAGTTTACTGGAACAATCTTCGCTTTTTCTAAAAAAGGATCAAAATCTGTCAGAGTTCCTCAGATTGTATGATGTACCGATCGTAATTAATAAATATAATACACTGAGCACAACCCTTGTGGGAGCCCAATTCTTCCACATGCTATAATATTATACCATGAAAATCTAAAATATTAAATGAACCTTTACCTACACAGTCAACAAATTAGTTAGCAAAATAATGAAGCTAAAAGCTTCCAATGACACATGAATTTTTCTTCCTCCTCCTGAATTTTGTGGTTTGTATCATCCAACAACTGATTATTAATAACTTAGAGCAATTGGAAGTCTTCCTCTCAAGATCTTCTTTCAATAATGAGAACAACCGATCAAGATTAATCAAGAGTTATCAAGAGTTGAATTAACTTGTACGTTTAATCAAAGCTTTCATCAAGTAATTGATTTCCAAGTTGATCAGGAGCCATCAAGATCTCTCCATTTTAGTAAGGAGCAATCAAAATCTATCCAAATCTATACTTGCAAGAGACAAGAAGGTTAGGATATTTTTTTATGTTATTTTATTTTTTTCATCATTTTTTCGGAAGGTAAACCACCATTTATGGTTTTTAATTTACCTTATTTATTCATGGCAACTGAATAATATTAAGGACAAGACACTTCACCTAAAGAAGAGAAATCTTCCTTAGTAAAATGTTCTATCCTTTATTGATCTTTAGTTGTAAATTCTTCTTTTGATGTTGGTTTATGATAAAGCCTAAGCCTATGTCCATTTACTAGCATTGTCCTCCTTTATCCATCAATAGGTATTAACTGGACAACTCCATTATCAAAAACTTCCTTAATCTCATTGGTCCAAGCCATATGGTATGCAATTTCCCTTTGAATTCTTGAAACTGTGAAATCAAATAGTAATGCCCAATCTCCTACAGTAAATTGTTTACTACGAATATTCTTGTCATGCCATTGTTTCCTTTGATTTTGAATGATCTCTATTTGATGTAAGGCTTCCATCCTCATTTCATCTAACCTATTTAATTGTAACACTCTACTTTTATGTGCTTCAGTCAAATCTATATCCACTTTTAAGGTTGGTCTAAGTGTCTCAAGTTTAAATTCTATAGGAAGAATATGCATCTCCCCATAAAATAATTCATATGGAGAAAACCATGTGGTTGTTTCCCATGTTGTGTTGTATTCCCAAACAACTTTTGTCAATCTATTAGACCAATCACTCTTTCGAGATGAAACTATTTTTGTGAGTATATTCTCCAGTTCTCTATTAGTCACCTCTACCTTCCCATTTGCTTGAGGATGGTATGGTGATGACTTTCTATGTTGAACCTACTATCTTTGAAGAAATTCCTAAAGCATTAAAGACATAAATTGTGGACCTTGATCTGATACAAGTGTTTTAGGCACTCCATACCTCTATAAGATTTCTTTGTATAAGAAACTTGTAACTCTTTCTTCTTTAGTAGCTGGTAACGCTTTGACCTCTGCCCATTTAGTAACATAATCAGTACATACAAGGATGTAACTATTTCCTTTTGACGGTGGATCTATGGGACCAACAAAATCAATTCCCCACTTCTCAAATGGTTCCAAGGAAACTTGTGTTTGAAGTGGCATTTTTGTAGAATGTGTATGTTTTCCCATTCTCTGAAATTGATTACAATGTTTGATGTAGTGAGTTGCACCCCTAGTCATTGTTGGCCAAAAATAGCCTACTCCCAAAATCTTATGTATTGTTGTCACTGTGGAATGATGTCCTGCACTTGGATCATCATGGCATGCCTTCAAGTTATCATAAACATCTATTTATTGTACACATCTTCTCATGACATGATCTGGACACACCTTAAACAACAAACCATTAATCCATTCAAACCTGGAACTTTCTCTAACTAATCTCTTTTGCTACTTAGATGAAAAATAAGGACATTTCCCAGTTACTAAATAATTAGCAATATCAACAAACCAAGGTGATTTAATTGATATAGAAAATAGGTGTTCATCAGGAAATGCATCTTCAACTGGTTCATTATTCCCTTGTAAAACTATCCTGGACAAATAGTCAGCCACAACATTATCTTTACCTAGTTTATCAACAATCATTATATCAAATTCTTGTAATAATAATAACCATTGAATGATACATCCTCCCACCACAGCTTTATTCATTAGGTATCAAATAGCTGCATGGTCTGTATGTACAAAATTCTTATAACTAATAATATAATGTCTAAATTTATTAATAGCATACACAACTGCTAAAAATTCCTTTTCAATAGTGGTGTAATTTTGTTTAGCTGGGTTAAGATTTTTTCTTATATAATAAACGCATTCATCGCTCTTGATTCATCCTTTTCTCCAAGAACTGCTCTAATTGCAAAACTAGAGGCATCTACATTTATGTGAAAAGGTTCACCCTAGACTGGCCCAGCTATGACAGGTGTGGTTGCTAAGGCCTGTTTAATATCCTCAAAGGATTGTTGACATATTGCAATCCAAAGAAATTCTAAATCTTTCTTTAATAAATTAAACAGAGGACCTAAAATTTTGTTAAACCCTTCTATAAACCTTCTATAATAACGACATGTCCTAAAAATCTTCTCACTTCGGTTTGGCTTCGAGGTACTGGTATCTTCAGAATAATCTCAATTTTCTTAGGATCTACCTTGATTCCTTCTTTTGATACATGATGTCCTAACACAATTCCTTCAGTCATCATTAATAGACTTTTCTCAGTGTTCAATGATAACCTATGGTCTTTGCACCTATTCAAAACTTGGTTCAGATTATTCAAAGATTCTTCATAATTTTTACGATGGACTGTAAAATCATCCATGTATACTTCCACACATTTTGTTGTTAAATCTGCAAAAATAGCAAGAACAACACATTGGAAGGTAGCAGGTGAATTACATATTCTAAAAGGAAAGACTCTATAAGCAAAGGTACCCCATGGGTAAGTAAACGTTGTTTTATCATGATCTTCTAGAGCTACTTGAATTTGGTTGTATCCACTAAAATCATCAAGAAGAGAAAAGTAACTACTACCAGATAAGTTATCCAATACTTGGTCAACAAAAGGTAGTGGAAAATAATCTCTTTTAGTAGCCTTGTTCAATTCTCTATAATCCATACATACTCTCCATTTACCATTTTTCTTAGGCACTATGACTAGTGGAGAAATCCATTTACTATCTGAAATAGGATAGATGAATCCTACCTGAAGCAATTTTTCTATTTCTAACTTTACAATATCTCTTAGTGCGGGGTTAATCCTTCTCTGAGCTTGTCTTACAGGTTTAACATCCTTAGTGTAAATGTGATGTGTACAGATATCAGGATGAATCCCTCTCATGTCCTTATAATCCCAAGCAAATGCTTCAGTATTCTTTTCTAAAATTTCTTTTATAGCATCTTCTTGTTTAGTCGATAAGGAAGTATTAATGAGTGAGGGCTTATCTGTCTGTACTAAGATTTTCTTAGTCTTGTTTTGAAGAGTGGAGGGTTCTCCAATCAAAGTATTTAAAGGACAAGGATGTGGCAAAAGTTGATGGAGTAATTGGCTATGATTTGAATAAGAATTCATGATATTAGTTAAAGACCAGTGATCTTGATCATCAATAACATCATGAACTTTAAGGTTTCCTTCTTCCTCATCTATACATTCTTGATACTGTTCTACATGCTCTGTCAATGTTACCATAGAAAGTTCTCTAACCCCATCATCTTCTAAATTAAAATCATCAATCCAGCTATGATTTTTAGATGACCAAGATGGTTTTGTTGGTGGGTAAAGGGATATTTCCTTCTATTTGATTCCATTAGAAATGGTCATGCTTCCAGACCTACAATCAATAAGGGCAGTGGTTGTTTCCAACCAAGGTCTTCCCAAAATGATTGGATAGCCTGTCTTTCTTTGTTTAATTTTCAAGACAAGGAAATCAACAGGATATTCCCATGTGTCAATAGTAACAATGATGTCTTCAAGAATCCCTTCTAGTTTTGTAATTGATTGATCTGCTAATTGTAAGACTGTGGTTGTTGGTTGAACACTTGTAATTCCTAATTTGTCAGTTGTTTCAGTTGTGATAACATTAATGGCAGCCCCTAAATCAATAAGGACATTTGAAATTTCAATTCCATTAATGTTAAGGTTAATCACTAGACTTCCTGGATCACCATACTTTTGAGGAATCAACTTCCCTGACAAAACATTAGATAGTTTCCCTCCAATTTTAATTATGGAAGGTAACTTCTTTTTCCTTCCAGGTGTTTTGACACATAAAGACTTAACCACCTGGTTACTATCTGGAATATCACAGATAGTGTAACTAAGGGAATTTTTCCTAGGGTTTGTAGATTAAAGCATTAACATAAAAACCCAAAGTGATAATGAAGTGCAAAGGAATAAAATGAAAACAAATGAAAAGATCTCACCAAAATGTCTTCATTCTCCATGGCTGACCTCTATTACACCTTCTCAACTTGCTGCAAATATGATGTTTCCCTCATATTTATGATGAGCAGTCTAATGACAATGACAAGCCTTAAGAAAATGTTGAAGGATTTGAGATGACAACAATGCAATACTAAGCTACAATGCAACTAGTAAGCATCTAAACTATGTCTAATTATGCCAAATGAGATGTAAGTATGCCTATGACAAAATGACAATAATGCAAGATCACAAGATCACAAGATCACAAGATTGCATGAGATATGAGAGATGATATGAGATGACAAAATGAGACCAAAATTGCCATTTTATAGAAAATTCAATTTTGAGTGAATAAATAAGATCAAAAGTTGACAAATGCCCTAGAATCAATGGACAAGATTCAATTTGACAACCCACAATTAGGGTTAGGGAAACATTAGGTTAAATTCAAAATGAATGGACAGGATTGATTTTTAAAAAATCAAATCAAGGGTTGACAATGCATGTGACAAGAGATAAGATTAGCACAAAAAAAAAAGGTGGCTGGAAAATCAAATAATAACTAGAAATTATTTGATTTTTGGAAGAAAAAGACTATTTTGAATTAAAAATTATTTAATTCAAAAGGTGGGGACCACATGACAGTAAATAATTAATTTAAATTATTTACTAAAAAGAGGGAAATGTCAAATAAGATAATTGAATAATTAAAGATAATTATTTAAATCTGAGAAGGTGACCAATAATTAAATAAATTTAAGAATTTATTTAATTATAAGAAGACTTGAGAATTAGTGACGTATTAAATAAATAAACAGAATTTATTTATTTAATAATCAAGAAGACATAAAGATAATTAAATAAGTTAAGAAGTTTATTTAATTATGGGAAGACTTTAGGCAATTAGTGACGTATTAAATAAATAAATAAAAATTATTTATTTAATAATCATGAAGAATAAAAAAACATGAATTAATTAAATAATTATGAATTATTTAATTAATGGACAAAAGTGGACCAAGGACATAATTAAAATGTCATAATTATGCTAGGAAGAACAAGGTGAAAAATAGAGCTTGCAGGCCTAGGTCATTTTTAAGTGTCTACAGATAGCTCTCAAAAGTGGAATCTCGATGTTAATATTTTTAAGTTCTCTGATAATTTGGGAATCTACTAAATCATCATGTTTCTCCTCAGCTTATTTTCCAACCATCGATTCTTGTTGAAATCGTGCAGGAAATGGTGCTTGTTTATCAAAAGAAATATCTTCACTCTTTTGCAATGTATCCTTCATCAAATCTTGTTGTTCATCCTTACTCAAATCAGCTTTTGATGGTACTAATTGAGTCCTCAATTGAATATCTTTTAAATCAATTTTTTTTAAACCAATTGTATTAGAATCAACATTCTAAGCTGGCTATTGAGGTTTAACATTTTTAGGATTGGGAACTGGTTGAGCTAGAATTTGAGGTTGGTTTATTGCTTCAAAATTTGAAGGTTGAGTGGAACTAGGAAAAAGTGATTGATTTTGATTCCAAGGTCTTCTTGGTCCCTGATTTTTCCATTGAGGATTATTACCTTGGTTAGGCTGCCATTGAGGTTGATTAGGCTACCATTGATATTGATTGGGTTGCCATTGAGGCTGGTTCCATTGAGGTTGATTAGGCTTCCATTGATATTGATTGGGTTGCCACTCAGGCTAGTTCCATTGAGGTTGATTAGGCTGCCATTGATATTGATTGGGTTGCCATTGAGGTTGGTTCCATTGAGGATTAGTCCATTCAGGTTGTCCCCAAGGTGGTCCCCAAGATGTTTGCATAGAAGGAGGTGGAATTGGCATTTGTTGGGTGTTCCACTGAGACTACAGATTCCACTAACCAAGAGAATTTCATTTATTTGAACCCTAATTGGCATTATTTCTGGGATTAGACTATCCTCCAAAAGTAGGATTAAACTATCTTTGTCCTATATAGTTGAGTTCTTCTTCCACATGTAAGGATTGAGAAGGTTTCTTCAAATGGTTTTTAATCTCTGGAAGGAGATTACATTTACCAGTAGAATGCCTCTTCTCACAAATATCACACAAATCTACCTGATTAAGAGGACATTCCCTTAATGGATGTTTGTCTATACACTTAGGACAATATATAGCCAATGGTTCTATTGTTCTTTTGTCAGGATAAGAACTAAGATTAAGTATAGGATATCAGTTTTTAAATTTTCTATTTCTTCCATGACCTTAGAAACATCAGTTGAGGAACCCCTATTCTTCTTCCTAGAGCTTGGTCTTGTCCTTGAATAGTTCCTAAAAATCTCAACTATGTCTCCAAAAGTGACTTTGTTGATGTCTCTTTTTCCTATTAAGTTCAAGGCATCTCTTGAATCATCATCAATTCCTTTTAGGAAAAAGGACTTGCTAATCTCTTCATCCAACCCATTTCCACATCTTTTCAAAACAAACTAGTATCTATCCACATAATCTTCTAAACTTTCCTCTTCTAACTGTTTCAATTTAAATAGTTCCTCTTTCATGTCCCTAACTCGACAATAATCCTAGTATTTGTCAAAAAAGTTTGTCTCCATTACTTCCCAAGAGTTAATAGAATTGGCATTCAATCCCATGAACCAACACAAGGCTGATTCCTTTAGAGTGGATGGAAATAGCTTTAACTTTTGATTATCAGATGTGTAATCATAAGTTTGATTTAATACTTTAAATTCAATCAAGAATTGGTCAAGGTCCTCCAAAGTTTTCCCATGAAATGTACGTAAAATAGAGGGTGAAATATTTTTCATGGGTGGTTCATTAGCCTCCCTATTAAGAGCAATAGGGAAAGAGAGCGTTCTGTTAGGAACCTCTTCTTCTCTATCTCCTCCTCCTTGGTCTGCCATATTTTCTAAGTGGATGGAGACTATTCGAGTTGAAGATGATGAAATTGAAGAGTGTGATGGAGACCCTTCCAGAGAAGGTATTATATCTCTTCTTATAAATCTTCCAAAATGGTCTCTTTGTCAATTCATCAACTAAAAAAGAGATTCTTACCAACAATTAAGGCTTAAATTTTCTTTTAAAGGCTAGATCATCCTCGACAATGACGCCAAAAATGATGGATAAGGGTCATTGATGTCACAATTCCCTAATCATTTAATCTTTATTTTTCAACCTAGGGGTGTCTAAAGCTATCTGCAGAAAGAGTTGGATCAGTTTTGGTGGGGTTTTGTTGTAGGTCCACTTTGTCAAGAGCAGTTCAGAGTTGTTCCTTCCTTATCAGAAGTGGCTCTACACTATTCTACACTATTCTTCTAACCTGTTTCTTACTTAACTTATTCTAAAGCTTTAAACCAAAATTACTTCAAAACAAAAAATGTGCAGAGATAGGTCATATTCCAAGCTAAATCAGATTGTGAGAATGGAGGATTAACTTAATCTAATTTACAGGAAAATAAGAATCTAACATTTACTAAAATTCAAGATCTAACTAATTGATGGAATTTAAATCTAATTTTAAAAACAAACTACTCCAATCCTCATTCGTCCGATCTAACGAGTAATAATTCTTGCTTTGCTCACATTCCATTAAGAAAATAATCATTTATCAATGTTGAACTATCTTATCTACAATCTAATTAACTAGAAAGTGAACTGAAAGGGCTCTATTTAATTAACACAATAATCGAAATAAATATTTCAATGATAGATTTGAGATTTATTCTAACATTAAACTAATGAAATAATTTCAATTTAAAGCAAGAATGAAGATGAGCTATTTAACTAATAGGATCACCTTCCTTCGAAAGAGCGGGCCCTACTATGCCTCTAGAGGGATCTTACCACATATATGATCAACTTCTTCTTTTATTCCATCAAATTTTCCCAAAGAGGGACGAAAGCAAAAGGTTTCAATAAAGAACTAAGAAATGAAAATCAAAAACTAATACAATCTACTATTGAACTAACTTGAGACTGGATATAAATATCCTTCTCTTATTTGAAAATAGGGGAAAGCGAGAAATTAAACTAACTCCAATCTATTAAAGATATTCTGGAGTGCATGGAAAACAATCGTGGAGATCTCATGATCATCTTCAGTTGATGTCAAATAGAACTTCAGAGCTGGAATACGTGCTTAGTTGGAACTATTGTTTAGTTGACAGGTAACTCAGTCAAAGATGCTAAGTTGTGAAAGGTTAACCACCAATCTCATTTGAATGGGAAACAGTTAGCACTTCATTTGTTATATAAATGATCTTCTAGTTATGTGTTAAATACACACAATCATGAAACAATCACACATTAAATACCATTAAATTATGAATTCATAGGAAATAAGCATTCATATAAAAACCATTTATATTCTAAGTCTTCATACATAATTAAACTCATATTTGAAGTATATAAAAGATAATATCATAAGTTCTTAAGCCAAACATAAAGTATCAAGTGTTAATCTTGTAAAATATATGAAGTCCTTAGAAGGCCTCATTAGTCATCCCATGTTTCATTGGATAAATGAGTTGAGAACTTGACAAGGGTGCATATCCAAGTTTATAACAATTCCAAGAAAGAAATTTCCTACAAATTTGTGACAAAATGAAAAAGGATTACCACCCAAAAAGTTTGCACTATATTTTAATGAAGGCATACAATCAATTGATAGGATTTATAATGGTAATTGGTCCAAGAAGCTTGGCTAGAATGATAAAAAAAAAAATTGTAGTTAGGGAAGTCAAAGGTAGCAAGGTAAGGACAATCTGGACCCACTGAGGAAAAAACATATAAGCATGTAGGAATAATTCCCTTGGTATGAGGCATTATCTGTACCTCATGACCCTTCTAGATATGTAGTTACCTTGACTATAATGAATGAAGCTAAGTTTCCAACTAATATTAAAGGTGGTTTAAACTATTATGAAGACCAAGAAGAGGAAGATTAGATAAATGCATGTGACTATGAGGATGTACACGACCAACATAGATATGAAACTAGCATTACAAATGATGAAGTATTTCAATATGACTATGCCATTGCCTTAGGTCATTTTGAAATACCAACTAGTGACTTGACACAACTTAGAAAATTTATTCAACAAAGGTATAAGAGGTGTTGGTAAGCGGATTTTTCACTGCAATTTTCCTTGAGAAATGACCCTAAATTGCCCAACAAGCAGCAACAAATGAACCAACAATTGGAGAGATCGATATTGGATTAGCAATCTTCCTCTTAATTTTAGGGGTACAACTCCCTCATATGATAAAATTTGGATTTTAAAGAGTATGTTTTTAACTAAAAAGCAAGAAAGGAAAAAAATTAAAACAAAGACAAGAAAAATAACTATGAATAAAAAAGGATGAACACTTAGATTCATCCTTTGAAGGCATAAAGAGCACATATAAGATGAAGGAAATAACTGCAGTTAATCATATGACAAACATCAAAGAAACAAAAATTCACCAACAGAAGAATTCACAACAAAGAAAACATAAATGATTCACAAACCAATCATAATATTTTTCATTTATTTCTTTAATTGAAGAGCTCACAAACTCTTTCCTGTGTACAAAATGAGAAACTCAATTCTCTCCTTCAGAAATCCTAACTTCCTCACAAAAAAATATATCGAATTCCTTATTACAAATGAAAATCTCTTTTATAACTTCACCGTTCACCATTTTAACAGTTTCTTGGAATTTAACTTATCTTTTTTACTCTTGAAATCCTTTCAAATTCTGATTTCTTTGAAGCATCCCCTTTGAAGAACTTGTTTGTTATATAAAATGACTTTGGATGGGAGACCAAAAGTCCCTCCCTCCGAAACTCAAAAGAAAATGAAAGGTCAAGGTCCTACCTCCTCTAATTTCATCACATGACAAGTAGTATCTGCCTTCAACACATAATGGGAAGCTTTTAAATTCAACTTCTCATTCTTGGGAGTTTCTAAAGGTAACTTTCTTTGTTTTCATTGACAAATGGTTCTATAGTTGTTTTGCAAGTGTTTGATCTGCAGAACTAGAATGACGAGGCTAGAGATGTACTACAGACCCTCATCATAACTACCAAGGTCCTCTAGTAGTATTTTTAAATACCACTCATGCTTTCCAGTTGTTTCAACATTAAATCGGTGCTCACCTTCATCTTTAATGAACTATGATGGATCACGGACTGTGATCAGAAATATTGATGTAAATATTATTACGCAATCGAATTTAAAAATATGAACAAATAAACAATATAGATTATGAAAACTTGATATCATTAATCATTCAACTTTGCTTCCGTAATACAATCGTGTCTACCAGAACCTATACAACTACAACGTCTGACAAGGATTTATCTTCTATTGCATTTCGATGGATGTCCATACACATTTTCAAAGCTCCCATTTTAGCGCAAGCTGGAAGGACAGCAAAGCTGTGAACTTGGCGTTACATTTATCAATTGCATTTCCTTAAAGGATTCCAAAACTTTCATGGAAAAATTCATTCTTTGCATTCCTACAATTTGGCGCTTTGTTTTAATTCTCCCAATTTGGTGTGTAGGTAGGAGGAAACGTGGGAAATATTGTGGCTCCTGTGCATTGCATTTGTTTCAAATTTTCTAAAGCCTTATTATCAAATGTAATGGCGTGCCATGAGACTATCTCAGTTGAGGTATTTTGTCATACAGCCTATGTTTTCACATTTTACATACATGTTCACGGAAGCATTTCAACTATACTACCTGCACTTGAAACGTTCGAAATATTTTTCAACAATTCTATTTTGTGCATATCCTACAATCATCGCATTCCATGAGATGGCATCTCTTTGAGACATTCTGTCAAAACACTCACATGCCTTGTATTGCACATTCTTTCATTTTTGCAAGTATATTGTCTAGGGTGGTTGTAACAATGGAACCCTTTTGTTATGCTTGATGGATGCCTATATAGGCTGAAAATTCATTCATCATGGGAAAATTCACCACCATGACAAATTTATTTTATGGAAAATTCACCACCAACAATTCATGGCAGTGAATTTTCCATGAGACGAATTTGATGATTAATTTTCCCACAGTGAATTGTTGACGGTGAATTTTTTGAGGATGAATTGCCGGTGGTGAACTTGCCTCATGTCGTCTATATCCTATTCAAAGTTCTCCTATTAACATGGAACAAGGAGATGCTGGTGAAGGTTGTGGAATTTTGCTTAACACTTGCAAATAGTGTTTGCATTGAAAGCTTGTATAGTCGTTGCAATAAATCCATTTTGTGCACAAACTGCAATCATGGAATCCATGGGACCACGTTTCTTTGAGACAATTTGTACCTTGTCTACTTCCATATCATGTCTTTGATGGTAGAGTGGAGTTCTAAAACCCACTTTGGCTTCTGAAGTTGGTTTCAAAACCGTTACTACATGTCAATGATTTTTTTATTTTCCCTTCCACCTTCTTTTTACATGTTATAAATAATGTATTAGCTTTTTAAGAGGTTCATATAACCATTGTCAGTGCCAATGGAGGTTTTAAAACCCTCCAAAATCTTCGATGCCTTGAATTTTTCACCTTTTTTTTTTAACTTTAAAAATTGGTGTCGCAAATTTGGGTGGTTCTCATAAATATGTTGAGTTCCCATAAGGTTATGAGAACCTTGTTTGATTTGGATGGAGGTTTACTAACTTCTTCAAATTTTGAAAACATCTTATTTGGAAATCAAAAATTGATTTTATGAAGGATTTTGCAACATTTTAAAATTTGAATTAAACATAGAATTTCAACAACCTTGATTTTGGTGGAAATTTTGTAACATTCTCATAAAAAATGTCTAGAAATGCAGCTTGTTAAACCCCTTGCCATGGCCTTCTTCTAACCTTTCAAACTCTGGTTTTTCATGTTTGAACATGTTATGAATGGTTTCTAGAAGACTTTCTAGGCATTATACTGCATAACATCTTTGCATGGTTTAAGACATGGCATCCATACACTGAAGACAACACTAGGGTGAAATCCAAAGGACTTATTGAAGATATCCATATAAACATTTGATAACTTAGATAATTATTACAGAACATGGATCATTTTTTTCATGACTGTTGGGTGAAAATTATGTAATCCCTTTTTAACAGATTACACAACCTTGATTTCAACCACAGCTGTGTGAGATGTAATCTCTCCTTTTATAAAGGGGATGCACCCTTCTTACTGCTTACTGAAACTAAGTAAAACTAATTAAGTATTCACACAAATGTACTCTACAATTACGAGATGGGGGTGTCACATTCATACTTCTCTCTTTTTTCAGAGAATATGTTTTACAATGCTTCATGGTTGGTAGTTCTGATTCAATACAAAACTAAAAGAAAAGTAGTAATTCCAATATATCTATCTTGTCAAAGCAAAGCTTAGAGATACCAACATGATAATAATAAACGATAAAATAAGAGAGAAAAGCTCACGAAGGCACAAAGTTGTTCTGTAGCTTCTCACCGATGGATCCTTGAGATATGTAACGAGTGTCGTATTAGAAGCACAAAGTCTTCTAGATACAACAATTCCACAAACAACATGAACAATTACAAGCACAATGTCTTGTAGATAATCCACCAATAGTTATCCAAACAATATCACAAATTTGAATAAAGAGTGCAACACAAATTTTACACAAACTTATTCAAAGCCCTTAGATCTCACACACTAATCACTACCAATCTTAATCAAATCCAAAAGACAATTGATCCAACACAAAGTCTAGTATGCAACTTTCTTCTTTATTGATCAAAATAGATACACAAAGATGAACACAAATTTTCATGTATTTTCTTTTCAAAATGGGCAGCACTTTGTTGCAAAAGATAAAAGATAACTTGATTACAAAAGAATTCCCTCTTATTTATAAAAGAGAGGGAAGAGGAAATCTAGGAAAAGTAGATGAGAAAAATTAGGAAAGTTAGGTGGGATAAATTAGGAAAATCTCACCTAACAAGTCGAGTTATTCAAAAATGTTGTTCACCTTTTTGGGAAAACATCTATGTTTTTACATGTAATTACATTTTCTGAAATGACATATAAGATGTCAAAAAATATTTACAAAATGCGTAAATGAAAGCATTAAAATATTCAACACTATAGATCAGAAGTCCTCATGGTTCCTTGCTTTGGGCGCGAAAGTCTTCATATTTCTTCTTGGTCACCTATATGAATGTATCATCTAGACCAATAGAGTAATCAACAAGGGTGTCAACTCTTGTGATTGACCTTCTGGCAGATGAATGAATCTTCTTTCACCTGTTAAGATGCATCTTGAGATTATCTAGAGTTAGTCGTATATCACAAATGACATGCATTGAGGCCTTTGAAAAGTTTTCATCCTCCACTTGCTTCATGATGGCTTCCTTGTAGATCTAGGAAAGTTCACTGGGTAGGAGGAAAATACAATTTTCTTCAAGGAGATTACTCAGTAACTCCTTAATTTACTTCTCTAAAATAGGACGATGTCTTCGACATCTTCTTGTACTTGGTGGCGATCTTCAATAAGAGACTTGATTACTTGAATGCGATTTTTGAGTGATTCTCTTACCTCCACATATTTCTCTCTGTCGGGAATTATCCCAACTTCCACCAACTCATTGAGCTTTTCCTCTTTCATTCGTGACCAAAATGATAGGAATTTTTCCATTTCCTTTTGTTGTTGGGAAAGAATACATTCTTCTTTATCAAGATCTGATTTTAGCTTGGCTATCTGAGTGGTCTTCTCATCTGCAACAATTATAACCTCTGAACCATGTTTTATAATTTCATTAATGAAATCATACAACACTTTACCCTTAGAGGAAAACTTCTTTTCCTTTTTCACTGTTGGGTCCTTAAGGCTTACCATAGCCAAAGGTTGTACATTGCTTGAAGAGCCTGCTAGTTTCCTCAAAACAACTGCATAATGCTCGACCTTGACCTTCTACATATTTTGGGCTTGTTCCATCTTATCAAGCCTTCCTGCTAAGGCATATAGGACCACCTGTGCATCTTCCTTCACACTTTCATTTGTCACCTTGTTGAGTTGGAATCTTGTGACTGTGTAGTCCTCCATGTTTACATCGCCTTCCTCTTGCGGGGCTAGACTAATTTCTACAAACTTATGACTATTTTTTTCAACATGAAGCCTTGAATGTACCTTCTCCTTTTTCTTCCCCTTGGATTTTGGAGGGGTTATCTCTTCAAGATCTAGCTCTTTTGGAGAGATTATTTGTTTCTTTCATTTTGATACTTGAGAGACTAACCAAGGAGGAAGAGAGGAAGTATATGCTTCTTGAATCACCGTCAATTCTTGTGTTGTAGCCACTTTCATAGAAATGATTGGTATGGTAACAATTAGGGTCGTATCTATCATGATTGCTCTAGTAGATTGCACACCAAGTTGACTTTGCAAAGATTCATTCCTAAATTTGTCAAATTTATCTTCTAATGAAATATCAAAAGATGGAGATGACAAACTAGGGATTGATGATGGAGAGCTTGACAAAATATCAATAGTTTGTAGATTTGAAACTGTAGGAGGAGTGACAAGGACGGTTGATGTTGTAGGGGGATGAGAAACATTCATTGCATGTATGGTAGATGTGGGAGGATGTGATGTAGGAAGAGGAGGTGGAGGAGTGTTAGGATTAGGAGGTGTATAAGGAACATTTGAAGTTACAAGCGATGACGTTCGGGGAAGATCTTCAACAATGTTCTCATGAGGAGATAGTTGTTGTTCATCATCATGCCCAAGTTCCTCTTCATTACCTTCTTTTCCTCCATCTTTTTCAGATTCATCTTCTTCTGCAAACTCTTCTTCTAATGATTCTTCGCTTTCGTTTCCTTCTTCTTTAGAAGTATGTTCCTCGAAAGCAACCTCTTTTCCTTTTGCATGTGTAGGTTCAGACTTTTTTGCTTCTTGTTCTTCAATAGCCTGCGTAACTTTCTTTCCAATGGTGAGATTTATTCTAGGACCTCTTCAGGAAGAAGAGGGAATAACTATTTGTTTGTTCTTTAAGCAAATTTATGGTTGTTGACTGGTTTCTACTCCTGGTACTTCTCCTTCTAATTCGGTCTTGAAAACTTTCATTTGGAAACCGTGTTTATGCAACCATTACTGTTGTGTTATGCAAGATGGGAGCAAGCCTTTCCCTGATAGAGATACTTTCCTTTTTTGACCATTGAATCAGAGGTAAGGGCCTTTTAGCAATCTCATCTTCTTCATAGGAAGAGTTTAGGATGTTGCTAGGATCTTGGAAATCCTCAGGTAGATTAGCCACACCCAGCTCTCTGATTTGTTCAACTGTTAGCCTGCAAAAGTCCATTTTGCAAATGTCTTCTTCATCCCCGCAATCAGCCCATATGTCTTCAAAAAGATAGATATGCATGTGATCATTTTTCAATTTTCTCTTCACATCCTGATAATCAAAATCAAATCTATATTTGTATGTCCTAATAGTTACGATCTGCATCTTTTCATTTTTCCTTTTGTACACTGTGAACTGTATACCTTCCAATTGTCATTGGGAACTCAAAACCCTATTTGTGAATTCTCATGTGTTCCTTATGAACTTATATTAGTTGTCTGCATAGCTCCATGAGTATCCATTTATCTGAGGGATATCTAGGAAACATGTAAGGGAACCCAATATAGCAGCCTACCCTCATATAAGTGAAAGTCAAAATTTTCAAAAAGATACAACCAACCTTACTCACCACTTTGTGTGCCTCATCCGACACCCTCTTCTTTTCTAGAGTTGGATCAAAACTAAATAGTAGAGGTGCAAAGAAGGCATCTATGACCCTCCTAAAATGATGAAGACTTTCCTTCAATTTTAACTAATAAAAATATTCATACACGGGTACAAAATATCAGTTTCCCTTTGAAGATAACCCTGGGAATTGCCTCATCACAACAACAACATACACCAAATAAGAATTCATGAAGAACTTTAGATTGGTTGGCACATTTATCAATTGCTCATGAATTTCATCACTGATTTGGGTTCCCCAATCAATATGAGCTTTCTTTCTCCTGATGATCCGAATGTATTCATACATCCACTCCTGAAAATGAGATGATTCTAGCAATCCTTTAACCCTACTTAGGAGAGTAATCATATCCTAGACATCCTCTTTAAAGTCACTCTGAGGAATCCCCTTCGGCCATCTTGAGATAATAGGCCTAGGTGTTTTCAGCCATTGGTTATTAATCAATTTTTTAGCCTTAGTTGGATCTGCATCATAAACCTCTTGTACCTATTTTATTGAAATTTTTGTGTATTGTTCCATGTGGGGAACCCAAAAAACAATGTCAAAGAATTCAGGATCTAGTCTCATCATGACTTGTCCCAAGGAGTCTATTACACTTTTGCTATCACTGATGTAGTGAGATGCAACCTAGAGAACAAACTCTGTATTATGAGCATAAGTCAGGAATGTGGATACCAGGTGCAGATTGCTATGGAAAATGGCTCTCAAGCTACTTCCAAGGGCTTTTGCTCAATTCTTTTAACAAATTCTTCAAGGTCCTAATGACCAACTTTGGTGTCCTTGATTTCATCCACCTTTGAGATCACCATAGTAGGTGGAAAGACACCTTGGTATTTATATTTCATTTTTCCCTCTTTCTTAGAAGATGATTGAAGCTTCTTTGCTGTCATCTAGAAGCACTAGGATCAAAAGATATCACCTTCAAGATCACTTGACAAGATTAGAAGAGGAACTGCAAGAATAGTGAATCAAAATATGTTAGGAGAAATTGTAGCATTGGGAAGAGTGAGGGAAGCAAGCAATGCAGAGCAAGTGGAAATGATCAATTTTGCACAGAAAACAAAGTGTGAGTGAAGAAATGAAGTTTGGAGCGCAAGCAGAGTGATTTTAGAGTGTTAATGGAAAAAACTTCCTTTTGTGTAGGAGTGTTGAAAATTAGCACTCCTACATCTTGAGATGTTGATTAACAATTAGGGGTGTTGAAAATCAGCGCTCCTACATGTTTTGCATTTGATATGTAAAAAGTGTCAAGGCGTTGAAAATCGACACCTTGACATGTTATCTCACACTTTGAAAAAGTGGAAGTGTAGAGGTAGGGAAAAAAGAGCTCTTTGCATTTTTAAGACTAGGCGCTCCATGTAGGAGCGGTGATTTTCACCGCTCCTACATTGGGAGTTGATGAAAAATTCCAAATGTAGTCGCAAAAAATTTCAATGCCTTGACATTTTGATGAGGGAAAACCTTAGTGTATTGGTGGTGAATTTCACCACTTTAACATTGAAGTTTGTGGAAGGTTGGTGTTCAAGCGGTGATTTTCACTGCTTGAGCAATCAAAGTTAGTGAAAATCCCCATTCGAAATCACTTGTAGACTTTGACATATTTTTCAAAAAAAAAAATTCACCGCCTTATACAATTTGAGCTAGATGAAGATTGTAAGGTCAAGAGATAAGAACGGGGAATAGATGGAGAGAAATGAAAACTAGGGCACAAAGAAAGGAAAACCAGAAAAACAAGGCATGACTTAGAAGAGGAAAAATGAATTCAAAAGATGAAAAGATTCAACCCTAAACAAAGGAAAACATATTGGCAAGATTGAATTGAATCTACAGGGTTATCTAAAAGCAAATAGAAAAAAAGAAAATGACGAAGGAGAGAAAAAGAAACGACATACCTGGAGGGAAAAACGTGAAACCCTAGAAATTAAAACTCGAAAGAAAACTCGGGTGTGGGTCCACAGTGGTTTGAAAATGTCCAACACACAGAGGAGATGTGAGAGATGAAATGAAATAAAGTGAGATTAGTCTAAAAATACTTAAAAAGTCGCTTTAGAGAAGATAGTAAATGCAACTTAAGTTGCAAATGTTAATTGTGGAAAACTCAAAGGCGAAACACATGCTCAAGCGGTGAAAATAACCACTCTTGTATGTAGAAAATGAAGTGATGAAAAAGGTGCACTAGTGGTGAAAATCACTGCTCGTCTATAAAAGACTTAAGAAAGACAAAAAGTGTACAAGTGACGATTTTCACTGCAAGTGCACATTTTCGGCACAGTGGACAAAGTGTAGGAGCATTAATTTTCAACACTCCTACATCTGGAGGTGAAAATGACTAAGGCACATGTAGGAGCACTGATTTTCAACACTCCAACATGTTTGATAACTTTACTAACTCTCAAGGGTTGAGAGTTCACGAAGATGCTCGTTTCAAAGCTCTTCAAAAGACAGATGGGGGGGAACACTCAAACAAAATATTTGAGATTTTGGACCGCACATCGAGGTGAATTGGAATTCGCCTCATTTTTTGTGCTTTAAAATCACAAAACTATGAAACAAACAAGTTTCGTAGGGGGGTTATTCGTGAATCGAGCACTGCTAGATTCCATGATAACAACTAGCTCTAGCTGGAGATCTTCCTTCAGTCATTCTCAAAAATGACTAAAGGGAGAAGAACTCTAGAATTCAAGTGCCTTTATCCATCCATTGGGCATAGAGTCAGGCGACGACAACACAAAGACTCAAAAAAAAAAGACACAAGGACTAAAATAAACATATTTACATTTGAAGGCCTGTCACCTTACTGTGTAAAGTGTTTGAGATGTTGCCCATTGTGAGAAAGGGAAAATGGCATTCCATCCTCGTATGCCAATAGGAAAAAATTTTCACCATGCGGTTCATGAACTTTGAAAGGTCCTATCCATAGTGAATCAAACTTCTCATGCATACCCTTTGGCTCTCTTCGCTTGTCCCATAAGAGAACAAGATCACCAATTTGAAAATCACGAGACTTGGCCTTCTTGTCAAAAAGCTTCTTGACTTGGTCTTGATGCTCCATAATGCGGTTAGCCACTTGAACTCGATTCTCTTCCAATTCGGAGAAATACATTATCCGCTTGTCAAGCGAATTATCAAAAGTCTCATCTTCAATGGCCTTAGCCGATTTGAGGGCTGGAAGTTCTAAGTTTATGGGAATTTCTGCATTCAACCCATACAATATTTGTAAAGGAGACATACCAATCGCCCAATTTGGAGTTTTTTTTTTCCCACAAAGCATCACACAAAGCTTTGTGCCACAAACGTTGATTCTCATCTACAAGCTTGCAGATTATAGTCACCAAAATTTTATTTCTTGATTCAGCCTGACCATTACCTTGTGGGTAATAGTCGGAAGAATGTGACAAAGTTATACCATGTTCAAAAAAAAACTTAGTTATCTCGCTTGACGAGAAGGTAGAAGCATTTCCAGCAACAATTTTGTTCAACACACCGAACCTGGAAATGATATTTTCTTTTAAGAAACTATGTACCACTTCAAAAGTAGCATGCTTAATTGAAATTGCTTCCACCCACTTGGTGAAGTAGTCAGTTGCAATTAGGACATAGGTGTGTCTTACACTTGATGGTGGATTCACTGCATCAATGAAATTAATTCCCCACTGTTGGAAGGGTTCTTCAATAACAACTAGTTTTAGAGTCAAAGCCGCTAGCTTTGGCTTACCTACGAATTGTTGACATAGTTCACATTTACGCACCCAAGAGTACGCATCCTGGAATAGTGTGGGCTAGTAGTACTTTTCTCTTAGGATTTTGTGAGTGATAACCAGCGCTGAAAAGTGTCCTCCACATGCTAAGTCATGATATGACATCAACAATCTTTCCTGTTGTTCTTCATCAACACATCGCAAGAAAGTTCCATCCAATGCATGTTTGTACAAACCATTGTCCCATAAGACAAATTTTTTTGACTTTAGTTTTATGGTCCTTTTCTCCTTTGGCGTCAAATGATAAGGATGTTCCCCATAAGTGAGAAAATGGGAAATGTTGGAATACCACTCATCAGTTGTACTGACGAATAACACCATTGGAAGTTTGCTTGGATTTGACTCAGTCTCTAAAATTTCTTCATCGGGATTATTTTCAGCAATGAGCTGACACAGTCTTCACCCATGTATCAACTTGGTAGGCTTGATTTCCATGTCATATTCTTAAATTTTGGCATTCTAATTGCCTCTTTTTGTTCCAAACTCCTATTGTGTTAAGATGGACTTAATAGTTGAATCTAGAACTAGGACTTCGACATGGATATTAAGAATGTAGAGCCAGAAATGTTTAACAGCTTTGACCAAAGAAAAATCATGTTTTTCCATTTGGGAATATTTCAATTCATAATTCTTTAGAGGGAAGCTCATGAATGCAATCGAAGATTCAAAACCCTCAATGTTTTCTTGCACCAGAATCGCTGAAAGTGTATGCTCAAAAGCATAACTATACATGATTAATTCTTTGGTGTAGTCTGGGAAAACTAACACTGGTGCATGAGCAATGGCCTCCTTGATATCATCAAACACAACTTTCCCTTTTGTCGTCCAATGAAAAGTGGTATTACCTTTCATCATATTAATGATATGATGAGTCTTTTCTACAAAGTCTGGAAGGAATCTTCGCAAAAAGTTTACTTTGCCAAAGAAGGAATGGACAACCTTCTTGCTTGATGGTAGAGTGAGTGATTTTATACTTTTAACTCTTTCTAAGTCAATCTTGATTCCTTCTGTGGACACCACGTGACTAAGAATTTTACCTTTTGTAACCCCAAAAACTAACTTTTTGGGGTTCAAGGAAATACCATGTTGTCGACATCTCTCCAAGATTTTTCTTAGATGGTAAAAATGTTCATGATGTTTTTTAGAAAAAACCATAAGATCATCAAGATACACCACAATGAACTTACCCAACACATCACAAAAATCCAAGTACATAGCTTGTTGAAATGTGGTGCTAACATTTATCAGGCCAAAAGGCATTCTACGATATGCAAAGGTGCCCCATGGCGTTGTAAAATCCATCTTGTGTTGATCACTTGAATTGACTTCAATTTGGTTGTAACCAGAAAAACCATCCAGCATGGAGAGCATTTTAGATCCGGTCACGTTTTGAAGAACTTGGTCCATCACTAGAAGAGGATAATTATCCTTGAGAGACAACTAGTTCAGATTTCTAAAATCCACACAAATACGGATCTCACCATTTTTCTTATGAACAGGAACAATATTTGTTAGCCATGTTCAATAATGGATAGGGAATATTATTTGTGCGTTCAACATTTTTTAAACTTTTGCAAGGATTGTTCCAAAAATCTTTGGGTTGAATTGCCTTTGATTTTTTTTATAAGGCAATGCTCCAACCTTAAAGGGAATTTTGTGTTGCACCTCCTTCGGTCGAAAGGATTTCAGATCTTCATATGAATATGCCAAGACATCCATATATTCTTGTAATAGCTCAGAAAACTGCTTTCTCTCTTCGATCGTGCAACACTTACCAATGTTTACCATCTTAGGATCTGCTTTAGTTCCTAAGTTGATATGTTCAACCTCATTAGATGAATCAGAGTTTGAGAGTTGTTTCTTGACATAGCGATCATTGAAAATCTGCTAGTTTTCTGAATTATCAAGAACACTCAGGCAAAAAACCAACTCAATGGTATAGGTGGAACCATGAAAGTCTTTATGCGGTATCAAGAGCATGGTCAAAACTACTAAGGAATCAGCCCTGTCATTATATTCCCTTGGAACTACAAATATATCAAAAGCTTTAAATTCTTCAATGTAATCCCAAACAATATTGTGATAATTCCTAAGTTTGTCATTTTTTGTTTGGTGCAAATTCCTTACCTAACATACTATCAACTCGACATCGCCTTTTGCATGAATATTTTTGATACCTTTCTTTCATGCAACTCGCATTCCTAATAACAAAGCTTCATATTCGGAAATGTTATTAGTGTTGTCAAACTGTAACTTGAAAGAGAAAGGGAAAAAATTTCCTATATGGGAAATGAAAACCATTCCTGCTCTAGAACTAGTGGACGAGCAACTACCATCAAACTCGAGTAACCAAACACCGTTTGGGTCACCAAGACTGACAGTATTAAAATCTGTAGCTTTGTCATTTGATGAAGCTTCATGATCTGAGATAGAAAAATCATCTGATGATGACTCATTTGTTGTTGAGGAAGAATCACTTCTCTCCAACTCATGTTTTGTTAAAGATTCACCAACTTGTTCTATTTGTAGATAATATGTTCCAACACCTGAAGACACAAACAAAATTTGAGCCCTTGGATCATCGGATTGTGTCACTAAGAATTTTGACTCCCTTTCAAGAATCAAATTTTGCATGAAGCCTTTCATAGGTATCCTAGCTTCAAACATGTCCATGTTCAGTTCACCTCCAACATCTTTAAATAAATTGCATCCAAGGAGGATTCTGTAAGATGTTGGCACGCCAACTACTAGAATTGTCATCTTTATTTTCTTTTCTGGGTACGCAACAAATGTATACTGAGCATCTTTGATCTGGCCGATCAGAGGTACTTTTTTGTTCTGCATGGAGAAACGACTAAAGGTTTTGGTCAAATTCAAGCCTAAGGCAGTAGCTACCTTAGCTAGCATCACATTATCTGATGTGCCAGAATCTATAACACAGTTGCTTAATTTAAAACCATTGACAAGTAAAGAAATAAAGAATGGATCAATACGCCCAGATGCAACTGGAGGGGTAGAAACAAGGTTATTCTATGGCGTCTGGGGTTTTGGAGCAACATGAATATCAGAAGATGAATCCTGATTTGGGGTAATTCCTTTATCCTTCAGAAACTTGACAAGCCTATCAAATTGGTCGAGATTGGCCTTGAGGTATTCAGCTTCAAACATTTGGATCTTGGTTTTCTTGCCATAATCAATAATGTCAAAATCTTGGAATGAATTTTGTAGAGTGGATGTAGTAACTTCACTAATAGGTTTAACAAAAGGCACACTAGTATTTGGAACTAGGAGATTGGATTTGGGAACAGTAAGAACTAACAGAGGGGGATGGGGAGCACTTGTTTGTTTGCTGCATTTTTTGGTTGCCAAGGTAGAGGAGATCCTCTTTTAGCAATGGTAACTAGCGGTTTCTCCTTTATCGGTGGAGAAACAGCTTGAGTTTGGTCAAGCTAATTTTGTCGTTGCTGCATAAAAACAACATATGCATCTGTCACCATGTCCTCCTCCTCATATTCATTCTCCATTTGCAAATAGCCAATATTGGAGTTGCCAACTAATTCCATTTCTTCATCTTGAAAGAGATCAACACTTTCTTCCATGCGATAATCCGGCTGTGCATATTCATCTTGTTCAGCCTCATACTATCCCACAACAATACTGGTAGGTGGAGCTTCAAATGCAAGACTTCCTTGTGGTGCTGGGAGATGATTCTAATTTCTATTTCCAACGTAGTTAGGAGAAGTCCTTCTGGGAACATCCTTGTAGTTGTTGTTGGAAACTTGCTTTTTCAAAGCCAAGATTTCATTTTCCAGCCTTTGAACCATGGGATCAGCAAAATTAGAATTAGCACTTGGAGCATTAGCATTAGAAGTTGAAGATCCTGATGCTTGCATCTTCTTGTTGTTGTTGGTACTCATCCTTATTTCTCCAGCAAGGATCATATCATCTTCAAGACTGGTAGCTAATTGTTGAGTTGCTTCAACATTGGTGAGAGCTTCCCTATGCAAGAAAAAACTTACTTTGGGGAGTTGCATGTTGATGAAGAAACACTTCAAATTATGATCAGTTGTTCTTGCTTCATTTGGGATTCTTATCGCCAGCTTATTAAACTTAGCCACGAACTCACGCATGGGTTCATGGGCCTCTTTCTGCATGGTTGTAAGCTATACCAATAAGGTGTGTGTCTTCAACAGGTTTTAACCTTTCCTTGAACTTGGTGCAAAGAGTGTTCCAATTTGTGACATAAGTAGTGGGAAGAGTATAGAACCATTCAGAAGCAACTCCTTGTAGAGATTCGATGAACAGCCTCACAACATCTTCGTGTTCTACACCAAGAACACCGCAAACAATGTAAAAGGAAAAAATGTGTTCATCAAGATGTTGGTTTCCATCACCTAGAAACTTCAGAACATGCTTTCTTGAAACACGTGGAAGTTCGTGTAGAGGTGCGGCCAAATGGAGGGGACTGAAGGAACTTCCCCAAGGTTTTGCAAGTGGTGCGGCCATGATAGGTTGCACAATAGGTACTTGCACTAGAACTTCATGGAAAATAGAGAATTCCCTCGAAAGAGGAGATATTAGCCTTTGTGGAGGATAACTTGCTGTGTGTTTCAATAGTGACCTTACTCGTGAAGGAGTAGGTGGAGAATTATGTTGCAACAAGTCTTTAAAAAGTGGATATGCTACTCCTTGATCCCTCAATCCTCGTGTATACCTTCTATCTACGAGAATACAGATCTAAACAAGATAGAGATTAAAAATAACCAAATACAAAATCACAATAAGATACTAAAAACCTATTCACTTCAATCAAAAGTATGAGGCTTTAATTGCATGTGTCGTTCCCCAGTGGAGTCACCAAAAAAATGTTCAGTGAAAATTATGTAATCCCTTTTTAACAGATTACACAACCTTGATTTCAACCATAGTTGTGTGAGATGTAATCTCTCCTCTCAGAAAGGGGACGCGCCCTTCCTACTGCTTACTGAAACTAAGTAAAACTAATTAATTATTCACACAAATGTACTCTATAATTATGAGATGGGGGTGTGTCAAATTCATACTTCTCTCTTTTTTCAGAGAATATGTTTTACAATGCTTCACAATTGGTAGTTCTGATTCGATACAACTTTAAACTAAAAACAAAGTAGTAATTCCAATGTCTCTATCTTGTCAAAGCAAAGCTTAGAGATACCAACATGATAATAATAAATGATAAAATAAGAAAGAAAAGCTCATGAAGGCACAAAGTCATTCCGTATCTTTTCACCGATGGATCCTTGAGATATATAATGAGTGTCGTATTAGAAGCACAAATTCTTCTAGATACAACAATTCCACAAATAACATGAATAAATACAAGCACAAAGTCTTGTAGATAATCCACAAATAGTTATTCAAATAGTATCACAAATCCGAATAAAGAGTGCAACACAAAGTTTACACAGATTTATTCAAAGCCCTTAGATCTCACACACTAATTGCTGCCAAACTTAATCAAATCCAAAAGAAAATTGATGCAACACAAAGTCTGGTATGCAAATTTCTTCTTTATTGATCAAAATAGATACACAAAGATGAACACAAAGTTTCACATATTTGCTTCTCATAATGGGAAACACTTTGTTGCAAAAGATAAAAGATAAAGATTACAAAAGAATTCCCTCTTATTTATAAAAGAGAGGGAAGAGAAAATATAGGAAAAGTAGATGAGAAAAATTAGGAAAGTTAGGTGAGCTAAATTAGGAAAATCTCACCTAACAAGTCGAGTTATTCAAAAAAAAATTCCACCTTTTTGGGAAAACATCTATGTTTTTACATGTAATTACATTTGTTGAAATGACATATAAGATGCCGAAAACTATTTACAAAATGTGTAAATGAAAGAACAAAAATATTCAACACTGGAGATCAAAAGTCCTCATGGTTCCTTGCTTTGGGTGCAGAAGTCTTCATATTTCTTCTTAGTCTCTTGTACATGAATGTATCATCTGGACCAACAATGTAATCAACAAGGGTGTGAACTCTTGTGATCGACCTTCTAGTAGATGAATGAATCTTCTTGCACCTATTAAGATGTGTCTTGAGATTATCTAGAGTTATCTATATATCACAAATGAAATGCATTGATGCCTTTGAAAAGTTTGCATCCTCCACTTGCTTCATGATGACTTCCTTATAGATCTAGGAAAGTTCACTGGGCATGAGGAAAATACGATTTTCTTCAAGGAGCTTATCCGGTAACTCCTTAATTTCCTTCTCTAGAATAGCATGTTGTCCTTTGACATCTTCTTGTACTTGGTGGAGATATTCAATAAGATACTTGATTACTTGAATGCAGTGTTTGAGTGATTCTCTTACCTCTACATATTTCTCTTTGTTGGGAATTACCCCAACTTCCACCAACTTACTGAGCTTTTCCTCTTTCATTCGTGACCAAAATGATAGGCATTTTTCCATTTATTTTTTCTTTTGGGAAAGAATACTTTCTTTTTTATCAAGCTTTGATTTTAGCTTGGCTATCTGAGCAGCCTTCTCATCTACAACAATTATAACCTTTGAACCATGTTCTATAATTTCATCAATGAAATCATACAACACATTACCCTTAGAGGAAAATTTCTCTTCCTTTTTCACTATTGGGTCCTCAAGCATTACCATAGCCAAAGGTTGTACATTGCCTAAAGAGCCTACTAGTTTCCTCAAAACAACTGCATAACACTTGGTCTTGTCCTTACACATATTTCGGGCTTGTTCCATCTTTTCAAGCCTTCCTGCTAAGGCATCTAGGACCACCTATGCATCTGCCTTCGCACTTTCATTTGTCACTTTGCTGAGCTGGACTCTCGTGACTATTTAGTCCTCCATGTTTGCATCGCCTTTCTCTTGCGGGGGTAGACCAATTTCTACAAACTTATGATCAGTTTTGTCAACATGAAGCCTTGAATATACCTTCACCTTTTTCTTCCCCTTGGATTTTGGAGGGGCTATCTCTTCTCGAGAGATCATTTCTTTCTTTCATTTAAATACTTGAGATACTAACCAAGGAGGAAGAGAGGAAGTATATGCTTCTTGACTCACTATCAATTCTTGTGTCACGACCACTTCTGTAGAAATGATTGGTATGGTAACAATCGGGTTCGTATCTATCATGATTGCTCCAGTAGATTGCACACCAAGTTGACTTTGCAAAGATTCATTCATAAATATGTCAAATTCAACTTCTGATGAAATATCAAAAAATGGAGATAACAAACTAGTGATGGATGATGGAGTGCTTGACAAGATATCAACAGTTTGTAGATTTGAAATTGTAGGAGTGGCAAGGATGATTGATGTTGCAGGGAGATGAGAAATCTTCATTGCATGTATGGTAGATGTGGGAGGATGTGATGTAGGAAGAGGAGGTGGAGGAGTGTTAGGATTGGGAGGTGTATGAGGAAAATCTGAAGTTACAGTAGATGACGTTTGAGAAAGATCTTCAACAATGTTCTCATGAGGAGATAGTTGTTCACCGCCATGACCAAGTTCCTCTTCATTACCTTATTTTTCTCCTCCATATCTTTTAGATTCCTCTTCTTCTGATGATTCATCTCTTTCATTTCCTTGTTCTTCAGAAGTTTATTCCTCATAGCAACCTCTTTTCCTTCTACATGTGTAGGTTCAAAATCTTTTGCTTCGTGTTCTTCAACAGCCTGAGTAACTTTTTTGCTAATGGTGAAATTGATTCTAGGACCTCTTCAGGAAGAAGAGGGAATAGCTACTTGTTTGTTCTTTGAGCGGAGTTCTGGTTGTTGACTGGTTTTTTCTCTTGGTACTTCTCCTTTTGATTTGGTCTTAAAAGCTTCCATTTGGAAACCGTGTTTATGCAACCATTCTACTGTGTTATGCAAGATGGGAGCAAGCCTTTCCCTAATAGAGATACTTTCCTTTTTTAACCATTGAATCAGAGGTAAGGGAATTTTAGCAATCTCATATTCTTCATAGGTAGAGTTTAGGATGTCGCCAAGTTCTTGGAAATCCTCTAGTAGATCAACCACACCCAACTCTCTGATTTGTTCAACTATTAGCCTGCAAAAGTCCATTTTGTAGATGCCTTCTTCATCCCTACAATCAACCCATATGTCTTAAAAATGATAGACATACATGTGATCCTTTTTTAATTTTCTCTTCACATCCTGATAATCAAAATCAAATCTATATTTGTATGTCCTGATAGTTACAATCTACATCTCTACATAGACTTATTTTTCCTTTTGTACACTGTGAACAGTATACCTTCCAATTGTTAGTGGGAACTTGAAACCTAGTTTGTCAATTCTCATGCGTTCCTTGTGAATTAATATCATTCGTCTGCACAACTCCACGAGTATCCATTTATCTAAGCTATATCCAAGAAACATGTAAGGGCACCTAGTATAGGAGCCTACCCTCATATAAGTGAAAGTCAAAAATTGCAAAATGATATGACCAACCTTACTCACCACTTTGTATGCCTCATTCGACACCCTCTTCTTTTTGAGGGTTGGATCAAAACTGAACAGAAGAGGTGAAAATAAGGCATCTATGACCCTCCAAAAATGATGAAGACTTTCCTCTAGTTTTAACTGATAAAAATATTCATACATAGGTACAAAATGTCAATTTCCCTTTGTAGATAACCCTAGGAATTGCATACAACAAATAAGAAGTCATGTGGAACTTCAGAGTGGTTGGCACATTTATCAATTGCTCATGAATTTCATCATTGATTTGGGTTCCCCAATCAATATGAGCTTCATTTCTCCTGATGATCTGAATATATTCATACATCCACTCCTGAAAATGAGATGATTCAAGCAATCCTTTAACCCTGCTTTGGAGAGTAATCGTATCCCTGACATCCTCTTTAAAGTCACTCCGAGGAAGCCCCTTCAACCATCTTGAGATAGTAGGCCTAGGTGTTTTCAACCATTGGTTGTTAATCAAATTTTTAGCCTTAGTTGGATTTGCATCATAAACCTCTTGTGCCTGTTGCATTGAAATATTTGTGTATTATTTCATGTGGGGAACCCATAAAACAATGTCAAAGAATTCAAGATCTAGTCTCATCATGAGTTGTCCTGAGGAGCCTATTACACTTCTGCTATCTCTAATGTAGTGAGATGCAACCTAGAGAACAAACTCCATATTATGAGGAGAATTCGGGAATGTGGATACCAGGTGCAAATTTCTATGGACAATGGCTCTCAAGCTATCTTCCAAGGGCTTTTGCTCAGTTCTTTTAACAAAGTTTTCAAGGTCTTGATGAACAACTTTGATGTCCTTGATTTCATCCACCTTTGAGATCACCACAATAGGTGGAAAGACACCTTGGTATTTATTTTTCATTTTTCCCTCTTTCTTAGAAGATGACATAGGCTTCTTTGTTGTCATCTAGAAGCACCAAGATCAAAAGATATCACCTTCGGGATAACTTGATGAGATCAGGAGAGGAACTTCAAGAATAGTGAATCAAAAGATGTTAGGAGAAACTACTGCATTGGGAAGCATGAGGCAAGTGGAAACGAGCAATTTTGCATGAAAAAATGAAGCATGAGCAACAAAATGAAGTTCAGAGCACAAGCGGAGTGATTCTAGAGTGTTAATGAAAAAAACTACCTTTTGTGTAGGAGTGCTGAAAGTCAACATTCCTTCATCTTGAGATGTTGATTAACATGTAGGGGCGCTAAAAATCAGCGCTCCTACATGTTTTGCATTTGATATGTAAAAAGTGTCAAGGTACTGAAAAATTAGCGGCTTGACATGTTATCTCACACTTTGAAAAAATGGAAGTGTAGAGGCAAGGAAAAAGGAGCACTTTGCATTTTGAAGACTAGGCACTCCATGTAGGAGCAGTGATTTTCACCTCTCCTACATTGGGAGTTGATGAAAAATTCCAGATGTAGTGGCAGACAATTTCAATGCCTTGACATTTTGATGAGGGAAAACCTTAGTGTAATGGTGGTGAATTTCACCGCTTTAACATTGAAGTTTATGGAAGGTTGGTGTTCAAGCGGTGATTTTCACCGCTCAAGAGTTAGTGATTTTTGGCAATGGGAAAATTGTAGGAGTGTTGATTTTCAACTCTCCTACATATCTGGAGGTGAAAATGACTAAGGCACATGTAGGAGCGTTGATTTTCAGCGCTCCAACATGTTTGACAACTTTACTAACTCTCAAGGGTTGAGAGTTCATGAAGATGCTCGTTTTGAAGCTCATCGAAAGAATGGTGGGGGGGAACACTCAAACGGATTGTTTGAGAATTTGGACTATGCATCGAGGTGAATTGGAATTTTCCTCGTTTTACGTGCTTGAAAATCATGAAACTATGAAATGAACAAGTTTCATAGGGGGGTTATCTGTGAATCGAGCACTGTTAGATTCCATGATAACAGACTGTGAGGATTTTATAAAGAAAATAACTCAACAAACATATGCATAAGAAGGCAACAACAAAATAAATGTTTCAGATAGAGAAAAGGAATGCTACCTTTTAGGGATGTAGAGGTTTTATGGAGGATAAACAACAGACCTGCCATTTTCCTCTCTATCCACGTAGGTCCTATCTATGTTCCTTTGGTTTTACAACATGGTGGTCAACTTCTTAAACCTGCAACATGCCCAAAATTGCTCCTGAAACCTCTACAACGTGGTGTCAAAACTCCTTAGACTTCCTTCAATGATAACATTGGAGCTACTCCAATGCCATTAAATTGAAACCCTAAATTTTTTGCTATGTGGATCAAAAAGGATAAATTGACCTCCTTTATTGTTAGAGTAATCATGCATTAGCTAATGATTAATTAACCTTTAATTAATTATTAGTCTAATTTATTCTTGTGCACTTAAGCTAAACTTAGGAGTTCTTTATTCAGTTAACTAAGTGTATTTCTATGTTAACTGAAGTGAGCTATTGTTAGATCATTTTGTCTCATCACATGTGATGTTGACACTTATCTTGATCTAATCCCTCTACCATTTAGGGTTGCTCCTATATAGCACTCAACCCTCATTGTATTATCAATTTGGAGATTTCTCTTCTAATCTCTTGAACTCTCAACCTTTAAGGAGTTTTTTTTCCTTGAAGATTCTTGACGTTCATTTTGTAGCTTTTTCTTGTTAAGGAATATTGCACATATTGTTTGTAGATCTCTTGCATGGAAGGTGTATTTGTTCATTGTTTGATCTTGTGGCTCATGTTTTTCACAATTCTAATATGGTATCAGAGCATGGATTCATCAAACACCTTCTTGATTTACAAGTTTTTTTCTTCAACAAGGGTTACAGGCTTCAACCTAGAATCCCTTTTGCTTTTTTTTTCAAATTTTGGAGGTGGGAAAATTTTTGGTGCATTTTGGCATGAAAGGGTCCTCACCATTGGATTCATAGCTATCAGGAAAGTTAGATTTGGTCCGACTTGGACTCTAGAGGTCAAATTTGCGAGGGTTTTAAGCAATTGCTTTTTTTCTAGATTTGGACGATAGTTGTGATTTTCATGAATTTTGGCATGAAAAGGACCTCACAGTTGGATTCAAGAGGTCGATTCCATGAATTTTGACTATAAACTCGCCCTATTTCGGCATCGGGAGCTTTTGAGGCAAAAAAAATCTTCAAGGGCCTTGCGCATGAAAATAAAACAAATTTTGACTATAAACTCTCTCTATTTCAACATTGGGAGATTTTGAGGCAACAACTAAAAATGACTTTTCCAACTACTTTTTGCCAGATTATTCTATCAAAAAAGGAATATACCATTCGTCAAAATATTTCACAAGGGCTAGTTTTTCTCCAAGTAGAGGGAATAATCATAAAATATTTACTGACATCATGTTGGCATTAACATGACATCATCTATATGGATGTTGACGTCAATTGTACAAGACATTTATTCACACCAATAGTCCGGATAGCTAGCACGACCCCTTCAAGACCCCTTTGTGCCCTAAAGGGGGTCCTTTTTTCTTTTGGCCATAACTTGGGCGTACGATGTTGGATTTTGACAAACAAGATATCCTCAGAAAGTTGGTTCCACTAACTTTCCAATTGTGTGGGTCTCATCACCTATTGTTACTGCTAGTGCATTATATAATCTGATGAAGTCAAAAGTGTTGTTTCCAGTCCTGAGCTTGTAAATTTTGACCAGTTTCTCCATTTTTCACAATTCCAGTGGCAACAAAACCATTTTTTTGATATCTTCACACCCATCCATACACTTTTTCCAAATTGCTCTCTATGTACATTTAATTTAGTTTTTTGTGTTTTTTCACTCTAGTGAATTACTTGGATGTCTTAGCTCCTGCAAAAAAATTGTTTGCATGGGATGACTAGTTTTTGGCTGTTCTTCATGTATTTCTAGTATTTTGTCTTATATAATATTTTTCATGCACATTCTCTTTTGTAGATGCACTGAGATAAAGTGCCATTCTAGTGTATACTTTTTGGGGTTTTTCCAAATCCTATTGTGCCTTTTTTATTCACACTATAATATAAAGTGCCATGGAGGGGTTGATGTTTTCCTTTGGTTTACCATCACACCTTTGTCAAGTGAGTGTCCCTTCCACAATAGTAGTGAATCCTAGTGATTCTTGCCTCATGTGTGTGTGCCTTAGTTTGCACACCCTTTTATTTGTAGGTTGTTTCTCCTACATGCACTTCTTGGTTTCACACAATTTTAGTGTTCCTATCATGGGTCTCCCTTTTCAACATTATGGGGGGGTGGGGGGTTTCTATTGTTGGTGCTAATGCTTCCTTGGTTTTTCAATTTGAGGGATCTATGTATCTAGTTATTGTTCCTATGTACTTTCAAATGCAACATACATCAATGGTTGGTTATTTGAATTTCAATGAGTTGGATCATTTACCATATGTACATTCTTACATTCCTATTTCTAGAGGTGACCTTCCATTTTTCATTTGATCAAAGACTATCGGTACCTATATTTTCAACTTGCATCTTGCATGTTGAGTAGTGTCATTTTGGTCACTCATACATATTCATGTACCATTTGTATCTTCAATTTCCAAATGTTTGCCTTTGTTTTCTATCTAATTCGAGTAGTTTCATTGGGGACACTCATGCAAATTATTGTCTCTCTCATGATCAATGTTCTTCAGATTATTGGTACCTACATTTTCAACTTACATGTTGAGTAGTTTCATTGGGGCCACTCATGTAGATTCATGTACCACATGTATCTTCAACTACTAGATGCTTTTCTTTGTTTTCCATCTGATTTGAGTAGTTTCATTAGGAGCACTCATGTAGATTATTGTCTTCTTGATATTGACATTTGTATCTTTGAGTTCCAAATGATTTGCCTTTATTTTCTGTCTAACTTGAGTAGTGTCATTATGGGCACTCATGTAGATTCTTGCTATCTTGATCCTGATCATCATTTGTTTCAGATGAGGTTCTTCATTTCAGCACCATACCAATCATCATTCAATAGCAATCTATAGCTTCTTAGTTTTTCAACAATGTTCTACATGTTCCTCTCTTTTTTGAGACATTTTTTTAGTTGGAGGAGCTTCTCAAACCTTCACACCTCAATTCGGAGGTTTTTTCAGTCCTTTAGACATCTTTCTCTCTTTTGGAGAGGAGTTTTCTCTCACTTTGGTTTTCTCATTTTCTCTAGTTTTGAGAGATTCTTTTGTTTGTACATGGGTACCTAACTAGGCCTTGTTTTCCAGGATCCATCATGCATTCTTCTTTAGGTTTTTTAGCTACTCCCTAAGTTCATCTTAAGGGGGGTGTTAGAGTAATGATGCATTAGCTAATGATTAGTTAACCTTTAATTAATTATTAGTCTAATTTATTCTCATGCACTTAAGCTAAACTTAGGAGTTCTTTATTTAGTTAACTAGGTGATTTTCGATGTTAACTGAAGTGAGATTTTATTAGATCAATTTGTCTCATCGCATGTAATGTTGACACTTGTCCTGATCTAATCCCTTTACCATTTAGGATTGCTCCTATACAGCACTCAACCCTCATTGTATTATCAATTTGAAGATTTCTCTTCTAATCTCTTGAACTCTCAACCTTTGAGGACTTTTGTTTTCCTTGAAGATTCTAGAGGTTCATTCTACATCTTTTTCTTGTTAAGTAATAGTGCACATATTTTTTGCAGATCTCTTGCGTGGAAGGTGTCTTTGTTCGTTGTTTGATCCCGTGGCTTGTGTTTTTTGAAATTCTAACATTTACTTTGGTGCCCAAATATTTACCTCTACCCTATTTTTCTATTTTCTCAAACTCTTAACTATCAAAAACTCATGCTATCTTTTCCTTGAATTTTTTAAAAACACCTTTCTTAAACAAATTAACAATGTCTTTGATAAAAAATGCTTTCAAAAGATAAATTGTTAACAGTAATAAAATTTTGATGTAACCATTTACTTATGGTTACTAGGGAGGCACACCCAATTATAAGAAGCCAAGCCATCCAACTTATCAAATCCATAAAATTATTTAAGGATTATTCCTTTTTTGAATGTGTAAAGCTAGGAGGAACGCATGATTTCTAATCATTTTAAATAAGAAGCCTCACGACTATTAATGCTATAGTTATTTTATATGTCATAGTGTTAATGTTATTCTAAGCTTTGAGTTAAAGGTTTTCTTTGGTCTCTACATTTTTCTTTTGTTTTTTCTATTATTGTATGCATATTTACATCCAATAGGGAGAGAGATATAGAACAAAGCCTTCCTCCTATAATGAAATTCAAAATAATAATGTTATGGCATATTTGTAAAGAGAGGGATAATTATTTGTACCTTGTTTCTCTATGTGGCTTTGATTGGACTTGATCAAGTTCCTTTCAAGAAATTTTCTCGTTCTTGGAAAGAAAAGAAGGTTTTTGTTAGAAGTGTCAATTATGATGTGACTAAAGAAATCATTGGTGTGGCTACTAGCTTGAAGGTTGACAAGAGGAAAGTAAATAAGTAGGGAAAGATCAGAGACAAGGAAAGTATTGAGGCCTTCTTGAATGATGGTGAAGAGCTCACTAAGTTCCAAAAATTTTACAAGAGGGAGGATTTATCATCTCCCTGAGACTAGGTCAGTTGCATCATGATCAAATATTTCACTCTTGAACATTATTTTAAATGCATTTTCCATTGCCATTTCTTGTTATTGAATCACATTTTTCATGAAGTGATGATTAGATTTATTTTTTCATCCTAAGTTCTTTAGAAACCGTTGTTATGTAGATGTTTCTTGAATGAACTAAGGTGTCATTGTATTAGGTCATAATCTTTACACTTTATAAATATCATCTCATATAGCGTTCCCAACTGCCTACTACTCCTTGCAACTTTGTGAATTATATTCCCACATAGGAATCCCCTACTAAAAATTTGGGGGCACGGGTTAAGGTGTCTAGGGAGCCAATTGTGGCTACATGTTTGTGATCAATTATCCCTAGGGTAAAGAAAGAACTATCAAGGGACCTCCTTCTGTAAAAAGAAAATTATGGATTTTTCGTGATGATTTTAGTGAGCTTGATAAAAATGAGATTGATTTTGTGTTTGATAAATTTGTCATTGATAAAGGTGGGGAGAGATTTCTTATGAATTATGCTTGTGCCCCTTGTGATCAAATATTTCAATCATTACCCTATTTTTTTGGGTCTTACTATTGGTTGTATTACTTAGGATAAGGTGAAGAGTGGGAAGGACTCCTTGTTGCCCTAGAAGAAGGTTAAAATTTAATGAAGTTAATGAGGATAATGTCTTGGTTAATGCTAAAGTTTTGGAAACCCTTGCTATGGAGGATGTTGTTGTTGGCTTGTGTTCTTTGGGTAAGGAACCCCCTCTCTTAAAATAGAAGAATAAAAAAATTAAGGAAATTATGGATATTGTGAATACTTTGAAGGCTAATATTGAGAATGATATTAATTATAATTCTAAGACCTTTTTCTAGGGGTAAGGCTTTAGTTCCTGAAGTGAATACGATTATGGGATCTATTTGGATAAGATCTACCAACTTGGCTACTAAATCCTCGCATAATGTCAAACTCCATGATGATTTTGATGATCATATCACTAAAGTTATGTTTTATTATAGTGAAAAGGACACTACTTCAATTTAGGAGGATTTGGTAAGTGAATCTGAACATGATGATGGTGATTATGTGTGTAAGATCTTAGGGTTTGTTGCTAACAATGTTAGGTTTGGTCTTATTGCTAATGGTGAAGGAACTGATTATTTTAAGGAGATGATCAAGCCTTATTCTAAAGACATAGAAACTATTGCTAATTCATCTACTTATTTGAGAAAGGAATATAAGGTCATTATCCTTGGGATTTCTTATGCACACTATGACAACAATACAAACTTTTCTCTAGTATTTAGGATAGGATGGAAACTTTGGAGACTAAGGTTAATAAAATTCATTTATTCAACACCAAATTGATGCACATATTTACCACCACCCTCATGCTTCTATAGCCTTTTTTAGTGATAAAAGGAAAAGGATCCAGATGTTGTTTCTACTAACAACCCTAATCATAAAATAATAAAGAATGGTGATAGTAAATAAGATTTGTTTAATTTCCATGTTGAGGATTGGGGGAATGCCTCTACCCCCCGAGGATTTCCTTAAATTTTTTGTTATTTGTATGGTTATTTGTATGTTTTTATGTTGGCACCATAACTATTTCTAATTTTGTACTTTCATTTTTTCCTTTCTAGAAACTTTGGTTTCTATTGCCTCTAGGATTTCTCTATAACAAGGTTAGGACACTATTTTCCCACTTTATATAATTAAAAATAATATATAAACATATCCAATTTCATTGTATATAGTAATTATGACAAAATATCTTATAATTTATGAAAAATAAGTAACTAGAAAAATACTTATCTTTTCTTGTGTCGATGCTTTGACATGTGACCCTATAAATCCTAAAGGATTGTGCTAACACCCAAGGCTAGGATGTGTCATAAAAGGTGGAAGCAAGACTTATAATCATATTGTAGCATGAAAGGACAATTGGATAAGGGTGGATATCTTCTTAATCTTCAGGCTTTCAAAATCAAGGGGGGTGTTCCCTAAGGTGTGTTTCTCAAAATGAATGAGAGAAAGCATTGATATAATGAGATTTAAGGTAAATTGTATCCCAAAACACATGAAATCCTATAAATTTATCATTAAGTACTAATGTGATAGTTTACCATGGGCCAAGGATATACCACCTCTATAAAAATATGCAACATACATGTAGAGACTAAGATGCATGCTTCTTGAACTCTTAAGATTTTTGTACATTCTCTCACTTTAAAAATGAATGTGGTGGTAGAAATAATATACATTTTTTTTTAATGGACTCCTTGAGTTTTGTAGACACTTTATGGTATCAAGGTAGTGAAATGAAACCAATATTGCGAGTCAATCTACTCCAAAATGATTCTTGTTCTGTGTGTCGTATGCTTATGACATGTGACCCTAATAAAATAGCCCTATTGCATATCAATTACAAGATTTGTGCTAACACCCAAGGCCTAGGATAGTGCAAACAGAAGTGGAAGCAATGACTTAATAATTCATATCATGATAGCATGAATCAGGCACACATTGGATCAATTGGACATAGGTGGGATATCTTCTTAATCTTCAGGCTTTCAAAATCAAGGGGGGTGTTCCCTAAGGTGTGTTTCTCAAAATGAATGAGAGAAAGCATTGATATAATGAGATTTAAGGTAAATTGTCATCCCAAAACACAATGACAATCCTATAAATTTATCATTAAGTACTAATGTGATAGTTTACCATGGGCCAAGGATATACCACCTCTTAATAAAAATATGCAACATACATGTAGAGACTAAGATAGCATGCTGCAACATACATGTTAAGATGCATGCTTCTTAATATTTTTGGTACATTCTCTCACTTTAAAAATGAATGTGGTGGTAGAAATAATATACATTTTTTTTTTAATGGACTCCTTGAGTTTTGTAGACACTTTATGGTATCAAGGTAGTGAAATGAAACCAATATTGCGAGTCAGTCTACTCCAAAATGATTCTTAAGATTGATGATTGATGTTTTAATTAAGTGTGGTGGGGTTGTGTCTTGTTAAAAATAATTGTAGACAAGTGCCTTCATTTGGTAGTGCAACAAATTTAAATTTTCACTGACACTATGTATTACTTAGTAAATCTTTATGCAACATGTTAAATAAGATGGCATGAAGGACTATATCTAATAATTCCATGCATAGCCTAGGATCTATGTGTAAAGACGAAAAAAAAATGATATTTCATATCAATTACAAGAACATATCTTACATATCCATTAGTAGATCCATATACTTCCTACATTACTTTGAAAGTATACCTCATAAAATATTTACAAGGTATTTTAGAGTCTCTAGAAAGATAAACAAGTGGAAATCATAGCCTAAATTAGAGAGTGATTAGGATAGTTTTCTAAACTATCAAAAGCATACAAAAATTCATGGATACATTTGAAGTATTAAAGATCACACTTTATATTCATTAATGCAATACAAAGTAATATCACACTAATACAATGAAAACATGAATTAATATATTAATTGGTGTTCAATGTCATACAAGATACAAGACAAAATATACACTCTCATTTCTCTCTTTTTGGTCCAAGTAATATACCAAATCAGCTAATAAATCAACCTTCCATCCTCCCCTTTTAATCTCTAATACACAAATATTTAGCATTTTTGTTCGAACATTAGAGGGAAAATTCAAATTTCTACAATCTTGTCACCATTGGACATAGAAAATATTTTACAATTACATTGCTTGGGATTGTGCGAGATCAATGTTAGAGTAAACTCAAAACTTGATAATGAATGTGAGCCACCAAGACATCTACAACAATAAAAAAACCATGAAATCACTAAGGAAACCAACCACCAAGAGCAACCACTAATCAAAATAATATTAAACTCTCTATCATGTAAAGGAGATAAAATAAAAATAAAAATATATGATCCCACCATAATTATGCATAGAGCTTAATACAAAACTCAACATGCATCCTACAACATACCTATCCCAAAGAAAGAAAAGGAAAAAACCAATAAATTATGAAAAGATTTCCAACTACCAACCTCGTTGACCATAAGGACTAAATTTTTTAAAATAACTCATGAACTTGGAAGCATAAAATATGGTAGGTGAGATGAAAAATGGATGATGAGGTAGGTAAAAATTTTAAACCCATCTGAATAATTGTCATCTATGTGGACACAAGGAGAATCATATGGAAATAAAGCATGGGGGATGGGTCAAATAAGCCTAGGTGATGAGAAACCACTTTAGATGAACAAAATGTTAAGCCATCACTACCATGTTGCTATAGAAAAACCACAAGTCCACCGCAAATATACATATTGACTTAATATATGGTGTGAAAAGAACAAGAGCAACCACAAGAAAGAGTGAACATGGTTTTACTTAGGGATTGCCACAAATAGAAAAAAAATTACAAGTAAGGAATGTGCTACTAGGAAGAAGAAAACATACCACAAGATAAACCAAGGTATCTATGGTAACCAAAAAGTGAAGAAACTACAAGAGGCATAAAGCATCACAAATCCATAATATAGGTGTACAACATCAATTGAACTTGAAGCAATCCAAACATATTCATTGTGCAAAGGAAAATAATTGTAAAAGAGAAAGTAAGGCTAATTAGTGGAACACAAGCTCTCATGGTATTAATTTATAAATGAGGCGAGCACAAATGGATGCAACATAGGATGAGGAGGAAATGTAGTGAAAAATAAGTCATCACAAAATAAAAAGGAGAAGTAAGATACTACAAAACAACACTAGACAACACCCTAATGAAAGGAAACAAATTACAAGAATTATGATATAAATTAGACAAAATAAATTCTAGAATACACATTTGGGTCAACATAGATATGATAGAAGTAAAAATATCATAATTAGTTGATAGAATGGACCCAATCCAACATCTTGTACAAGATTTTACTTTAAATATATTAACCAAATAACTTGATAAAACAAGGTAAACTACTATAAATGTTAGTTATAATGCCCCAAGACACACACCTAGGATATTAGCTAACATTTTTTTTTAAATAACAACACCAACAAAAAAGATACATATCACACCACACACCAATGTGAATGTCATGTCAAATATAAGGGAACACGAAACTAACAATAGAAATGACCTCACCATTGCTACATGCAAGGTGACACCAGTGGAAGAATTACTAATCATGGGATAAGCTACCATAATGCACCTACACGAGGGTGGAATGAAACCACCATGGTGATTAGGTACTAACTCATGAAAACAACACAAGGGTAGGATGAGGGAATAATTTAGCTCAAGTTCAACACCCTATGCACACAAGACAACACTCACAACGCCAATATTAACCTACACAAGTGGTGGAACATCTAGGAGACAACACTTGTCAACTAGATGACATGACCACCGATTTCCCAATTAAGAAGTAAGGTGAGGGTGATAAGTACCCTCAATCCACTCAAAAAAACCTTAAATAACACCCAAATATAAGGGACAAACTTCCACAAGAGGTTGCACTACTAGGAGGTACATGTCCCTCAACAAAAAGAACAATAATGAGCCACTTTAATGTGCATGTATACTTCCCAATGTAAAATTTAGACTAAATTCTAAACAAGGATACCTATTATCCAAGTGTCAACATGGGAAGACTCACCAAGTTGAGGAGAACAACTTTCATATATAAAGTTTCCCTAAAAAATGGTTGGAAGTACTCACTATCTAATGAAATAGAGGATTAAAACACACTAAGAGGACACTAACACACCAAGAGGACATTAAAATGATTGCTCAAGTGTCCCAAAAATGCACTAACATCCTGAAACTACATAGGTTTCTAGAATCTACATCGAAGTCCAAACTCATATTATTATCTTAGCCATAGATAAAATGGATGATTGTTTCCAGGTCTTCTCTCCAAGGACAACACTCAAGACTCATTAAAATGAGACTCCAACACCAGGTGACTCCAAAAAGACCAAAAATAATTTGAATACTAAGAGGGTTAACCACAACTAATCTCCAACACGCAACCAACAAAGGAGACACTCCCTACAAGTTGGGAGGCCTGAAAGAGATTCCAAAATGAGTCCAAGGACACAAGGGATAAAGGGAAATGTTCCTAATGCACCTTACTTGTCCTTCTAGCAAGAGGAGAACCTAAATGATGTTAGGAAAAGTTGTGTTGTCCACTTTGTATAATGTTATAATGTAATTTATATTATTTATGGTGCATCTAAGGGATATAGGGATGCTTGCATCACATGGGTTAGCATTCTTGGGGCCACTTTATGTGTTATATGTAACATTGTGATAAATAATTAATGTGGGGTTGCACATTGGGGAGATATTTAATATTGGAGAAATTTAGTACCAAACCAGAAATGTGGGGGTTAATGGTTTTGTAAGCTCATGGTATTAGTCACATGGTATTTTTGTGTGAGCTTATGTCTATAAAAGCAAGCACATGGGTAGTTATCTAAGGCTTTCTAATTGGTCATTTTGGCTAAGGGTTTGAGAGCGTCTCTTGTTGGAATTCATAATGTTTGAAGCATGGCATGGGATGTGTGGTTACATGCTTGTTCACATGGAGTGTTTATAGAGGGCTTGATGTTTCAAAGGTATTCATGGAGAAATCTAAAGATGTATTGTAATATTTATTGTTGAACAATACATGAGTGATGGATGCTTTTTGAGGTTGTTTTTTCCCTCTTGATGGTTTTCCCAAGTTATATGTTGTATCATCTTAGATGGTATGTTGTCTATTCTTTTGCATATGTATTATGAATACTTATTTACATAGATTTCTCTATTTGGGTTATGTGGAAACTATCTTAGGTGGATGCATATTTCCTTTCATTTGGTATTAGAGCCATGGTTGTGGTTTTCATAATCATTGTTGGAGTAGATTTGGTGCATAGTTGAATCCAGGCTTTACATAAAAGAATGAAGACATTGTAAGATATGACAGTTTTGTGTAGGTTATTTTTGCAAATTTGGGGTTTTGAGGTTCTATATTTGTGCTTATTTTTTGCAAATCTGGAAGTATGAATCTTTGTTGGAAAAGGGTTTTTTCTTGGTGTTCACCTTGAGGGTTTTTGTAACAACCTCGATGTTCTAATCAGTAAAATTTCCAATGTTTTCACCTCAAGTGAATAAACCATGATGTCATAATGTAGAAATGAATTTTTTTCTTTCCATAATGTAAATTACATTCACATTTGAAATAGTTCACTATTTCCAAACTTCCATTGCATTCCATTATAATTTCACAAACCTTTCCATAACATAGGTTTCATATTGGATAAACTCAAGTCTATCATTCAAGATAACATCCTTCCATATAAATGGGTACATGATATATACATATCTCTTCTGAGCTTCATCTGGCAATAGATATACAAACTAGTCTTGATGTCGCCACAATGGTGCATACAATCCAGCTATTGCCAATACTGGTGCAAACATCCACAAACCTCGATCACCAAATAATGAGAAGCATCACTCAAGCACTTTTTTGCCAACCATGGACTCAAATGCAGTCCCCCACACATCTGTCACATATGAAAAGATGGCCCAACCCTTCGATGAAGAGATTGGTTGGTAAACCTCATAAAAAAATGTCTATCTGAGCTTAGTGTTGTGTACTACAAACCAAAACCTAATCATATATGTGTTTCCCCTAAAAGTATGAAAATATTGAACTAGAATGCATAATAGGAACATAGTGAACTGACAGTGCAAATAGTGGTAACTTACACTACTTTGGCCAAAGTATTCTCACCCAGTACTTTGAGTGATAGTCATCTTATTCACATACACTTTGATAGCTCAGTTTGTATTATGACCATTTATACACTATGCTTAGGTAATTTCCTTCCATAGGTATTCCCTAACCTCATAAATAACCTATTCCCCTTTTCCCAAAACAAGTTATGGTATCTCTACCAATAAGCCTAAGCACTAGTTACCCCTTCAATGGGTATTCCTATTCTAGGTATAACATATGAGATTTTCTAGTTTACAAGTTAACTTTGCATAAACAAGTTGTTCTTTTCAATAGACAATCTAGTCCCAAGCATAACTTTATAATCTAAAGTTTAGCTTAATAATCTTTATCTATTATTAGATTAAATACTCATAAATAAATGACTTCATTCAACAATACTTCATGTTATTACGTGATTCTCATCAAGAGAGTAGTATCTTCCAAGACCTCAATCGAAGAATAATCATATCAATAGATGATTCCATTCAAGAGTGTAACCTCCTTAGTAAAAAGGATTATTCAAGAGTAGAATCTTGTCAACATTATGACTTCATAAAAAGAGAGCAACCACCCAAGTAGTAAGTAATCCCACCTATGTAATCTCAAGCTCCTTAATCACATAGGTGAGTCTAACCTCAGTATACCCTAATCTTAGGATAAAGTCATCAATAACAATGATTATATAGGTTAATCTAACCTAATCAAGGCCAAATGTACAACCCAACCAATAAGCCAATGTATTCAAGTACATATCCCAACCTAGCAAGTAAATATTAATAGGTTTCACTCTTTAATCAAAGAACTTCTCAATCCAATAGGTTAAACCTAGGGTTTCATTCGAGTATAAAGTATGATCAAGTGATCATTCAAGTATTGATGTGGTTTTTCATAATGTTGCATCATATCTTTCATGCCATCACTTTATTTGATAACCTTAACATTCCCAAGGTTTCCTACATAATTTAGCATCAAGTCACTTCATGACGTTGATACATATAAGAGTATTAGGACCCTTTCTTGCTAATCATGTTTAATGGTTGTTAGGAGCGAATTTGCACCCCTTGCAAATTCCACTTTCACATTTCACAAATCCGAAGGAAAAATTTCACCCATCCAATGTCATTTGTTGGAGATGCATGTTGATGCACAGATATGTGAATGCTTACGTCCCTAACTTATTTTTGCATCTAAAGTTGGTAGAGGCATTACACTTTCAATTGGGGTCGATTTGTAACATCCCTCTTCGACCGACCAACCCTGAAAAATGAAGATTCTTCCCACTTATCCTTCAAATTCATCTATCTTCATCTCATTTCATCCTCTAGCAATCCTCTTGCAATCTCTTCACAAGCTCTTGCATCCTTCTTTCACATTCTCAAATTTATAGTACTCTCTTCATTCTTTAGCAGCACTTCAACACTCCATTGCAACAACAATACTCCATCAACTTCGCAAAGCAAGTGTAAAGCAAGCCATAGCAACGTGGGCTTGGAGTCTTGCAAGACCTCCCTTCATCATAGTTGAGGCTATGGTGACCTTTCCAAGTCCGCTTTCTCCTCCATTGGCTAGTGATATTTTGGGTGGAGGTGGTGATGTTTCGCTCCTCTCCTTTGTGATTTGGTTGAGTAGCACTTTGGTGTAGTATAACTCCAAAGGTTGCTTGCACTACCTTCTAGGAGAATTTCCACTGTCTCCTTCCTAGAACCTGCTACCAAGGGTTCTTTTTGAGCTTAAAAGACTGCTCTAGTCCTGCTCCATCTCTTCTTGGAGAGCTTTCAACTTTGTGCTTTACCTTTGAAGATTCAACACCTTTTGAAATTGTTGTCTCCTTTCCACCTAGAAGGATCTAGATGCTAACTCTATCCAATTTGTTTGAACTGCTAGCAGGGGAGTTGTATACACTGAATTTATGGATTTCACCTCCATTTGAAGCCAGCTTGGAGGTTCTGCAATCTTCACTCGTACCGATTTGAAGAGTTTGCCTTTTGAAGGGGCTAATCCTTGTAGCCCTTACCAGTCAGTTTTTGGCCTTTTTCATTCAAACTTGTCACACAACCTATCAAACAAAAGACACATTCAGGCACCCTTTTCAGAGCTTTAAATCTTGCATTTGGTTTCAGACCTCCAACTGTTCCGTACAGTTGATTCCTATGATCTTGGAGAGGAGGCCTAATTGCCCTATCTTCTAGGGTTTCATTGTTTCCTCCTTCAAATGTACCTATGATGGATTGATGGAAGCCTCAATTCTTTTGGACTATGAAGGTACTATCTTACCCCACCTAGAACTATATGGATTCCGTAAAATGGTCACTTCCCCTGCCTTGGTTCTTTGATTTTCACTCCCAATTCCCTAACCAGGCAGTCCTAGCTCGCCTAGGGTTTGGGATTAAAACTCATTGCTTGGCTCTTTGACACTCCTATCTCTAAATATGTACAATAGGTTGGCTCCTCTCCCATATTCAACTATTCTCAGGGGAACCCCGTGGACAGTGCTTATGGGGGAGCCATTTTGAAACTAACTGCTCAAAAACAGGGAAATTTAACACACTACAATCCTATCTAAGAATTCAAATCAATGAAACTATTTTATGGAAACTAAATGAATGATGAGAAATGATCTAAACCTATTCTATGAAAAAAGAAATAGAGATAAAACTGTATCTACAAAGCCTTTTATGCCACTACTCAAAAACACACGGGATTTACAAGCAAACACAGAAAAAACACAAAAATCTGCTCAATATTTTCTATATTTCACACCAAAATTTGATTACCCTTCTCTCTTGCTAACTACGAGCCATCATGTACATTAGAGATGCCTTTCCCATGTTTCAAGGGCAGTGGATCGAGCACATACCCCTAATTTTAAGGGATTCCACCCCAACTAAAGTGCATGCAAACAAACAAGTTCATCATGCAATCTTACAACATTCTTGCAACTCTGCCTTTATCCTTAATTATAGGACCTCAACCTCCTTAAACTCGAACCAACAGCTCCTTAACTTCCCATGGCATCTCCAAACAATGAGGATAACACACTAAATGTAGTATATCCTACCATATGCTGTCCAAAGCCTAATAAAGCAAAATTTAGCAACTTTGATAACCTACTAAAGATTTTAGTCCTAGTGACTAACCTAACACACACATGAGACCTTCTAAGGTCCAAAACAAACAACTAAGACTTTGACTTGGCTAAGATCAGTACAAGCCAAAATTGCAACCAAACATGAAGGAGTTAAGCCAAGGTGCCCCTGCACCATCCTCCCCAAAACAGAAAACTTCAATCCATCCCTGGATTGAGTAAGTTAGGATCAATTCCCAACTTCTTGAACTCTACCTCCTTGATCCATACTACATCAACTTCAGGTTGTCCTTGTCTTTGGATGAGGTGTTCTTTATATTCTTTGGTCCTGGTTCTCTTGTAAACTCTAGTGTCTAATACCTTGTCAGCTTGCTTAACTGCAGTGGAGGGCAGTTTGAGCTCTTCTACATCTTGAATGACTTGTTGGATGGTCCGATCCATGTTTGGTGGTGGTCCTCTATAATGGACTAAGTCTACAACATTGAAAATAGGGGATAGTCCACTATCATCTGGAAATTGTACTTTGAATGCATTACTTCCATACTTCTCCAAGATAGGACAGGGACCTATCCTCTTCATTTGCAACTTGTGAGGAACTCCTTTCTGCAATCTAGCCTTGTTCAAATGGAACATCACTAAGTCTCCCACATTGAATTGGACTTCTTTCCTATGCTCATCCACCTTAGTTTTATGTTTCATAATATTTTCTGCCAAAGTTTTTCTGACTGTCTCATGAATTTCCTGCATTGCATAAGCAAAGTCATCTGCATATCCACTTCCCTTGACTCCATCCTTCAACTCTCTCAGCTCATAAACACCTCTAGGGTGCAGTCCATAGACAATTTCAAAAGGGCTCTTCCCTGTGGATCTATTTATTGTATCATTATAGGCATATTCAGCTTGCCCAATAATTTGATCCCATTGTTGACCATACTCTTCGTCAAGCATCTTAGAAGGTTTCCAAGTGTCCTATTCACAACTTCGATCTGACCATCAGTTTGGGGATGGTATGCAGATCCAAAGGACAGATTGGTGCCCATTATTTGCCAGAGAGTCTTCCAAAAAAGACTCATAAATTTAGTATCCCTGTCTGATACAATGCTGATTGGTAAGCCATGAATCCTGACTATCTCCTTAAAGAAAAGTGAGGCTATTTGACTGGCATCATTGTTTGTTTTGTAGGGTACAAAGTGATCCATCTTGTTGAATCTTTCTACAACAACATACACACTGTCCATACCTTGCTTTGTCTTGGGTAAACCAACTAAAAAGTCCATGCTCAAGCATTCTCATGGCCTAGAAGGGATAGGCAGTGGCTGGTATAGGCCTGCATTTGAAGAAGTGCCTTTTGCCTTTTGACACACTACACAACTCTCCACATACTTCCTGATATCTAGGTTCATCCTAGGCCAAAAATAAAACCTTCGGAAAAGCTCTTGAGTTTTAGTGATCCCAAAATGTCCACTCAATGCACCATTATGCTTCTCTTGTATTAAGTTTTCTCTAATAGAACCTCTAGGAACACAAAGTTGATTCCCTTTAAACAATAAATCACTTTGCAAGGTATATTCAGCATATTTGCTATGGAAATGGTTCTTATACTCAAGACATACCTTATAAATATCTGCAAATTCTTCATCATCTGCGTATAGATCTTTGAAGTGATATATTCCCATGCTCTTCAACTGAATTTCTTGAATTGTGAGGACCCTTCAGCTCAATGCATCAGCCACTTTGTTGAGAGCTCCTTTCTTGTGCTTAATATTGAAGGTGTAAGCTTGCAAATACTCCACCCATTTCATGTGCCTGTGACTCAACTTCTCTTGTGAATTCAGGAAACTGAGTGCTTGATTGTCTGAGTACACAATGAATTCCTTGGGAAGCAAGTAGTGCCTCCACTTCCTTAGTGCTTGGACCAATGCATACATTTCAAGGTCATAAGAAGAATACTTCTTCTTGGCTTCACTTAGCTTCTCTAAATGAAAAGCCACTGGTATGCCCTCTTGATTGAGAACAACTCCAATAGCTACATTGCTTGCATCACATTCAATGGTGAATAGCTTCTCAAAGCTTGGCAACACCAAAACAGGTTGGGTAGCTATCTTTTCCTTCAGCAACTCAAAACTCTTGTTAGCTTGCTCATTCCACACAAATTTGGTTTTTATTCCTCCTTTAATGGTATCCAACATAGGAGCACAAATAGCACTAAACTGTCTTATGAATTTTCTATAATACTGAGCAAGACCATGGAAGCTTCTTACCTCTGTTGTTGTCTTGGGCGTAGGCCAATTGAGGATGGCTTCTACCTTACTGATGTCCATCTTCAAGTTGCCATGTGATAGCACAAATCCAAGGTACACCAACTCTGTTTTGATGAACTCACACTTTTCCAAATTGATCTTCAGCTTCTCCTCCTATAGCTTCTTGAAAATAAACTCAATATGTTTGAGGTGCTCTTCTCTTTTCTGCTATAGATTAGTATATCATCCAGATACACTACCACAAACTTGCCAATGTAGTCTTTGAGAATTTCATTCATGAGTCTCATGAATGTGGAGGGGGCATTAGATAATCCAAATGGCATAACTAGCCACTCATAGAGACCCTCATTGGTTTTGAAAGTTGTTTTCCACTCATCACCCTCATGTATCCTAATTTGATGATAGCCACTCTTTAAATCTATCTTGGTATAGTACCTAGCTTCACCTAGACAATCCATGAGATCTTCAATCCTAGGGAAGGGAAACCTATACCTGATGGTTATCTTGTTTATTGCCCTGGAATCGGTGCAAAGCCTCCATTCTCCTCCTTTCTTAGGTGCTAAGACAATGGGTACTACACATGGACTAATGCTTTTCCTAATGAGACCTTGGTCAAGAAGTTCCTGAATCTGCCTAGCTATTTCCTCATTTTGCTGAGGTGTCATCTTGTAGGCTACTTTGTTTGGAAGGGTAGCTCCTAGTATCAAGTCTATCCTATGACTTATGGCTCTTTTAGGAGGTAAGGTTGTTGGTTGACCACTACTTACAATACCTTCATAGGTCTACAACAAGTCTTGTATCTCCTTGGGTAACTCTTGCTTTTCATCTGCCTTCTCTTTGCTTATCTCTCTTGGCTTGATCATTACTGCATAGCCAACTCCTTCTCCTTCTTCCAAAGCTTTTAAGAACTCTTTTTCACTCACCATTAGTATCTTAGAACCTGCTATCTGCACCTCAGTACCATCTAACAAAGATTTAATCTTGTAGGTTACATTGTCCTTCTTGAAGGTATATGAATTCTTAGCTCCATCATGCACAGCTTGACGGTCAAATTTCCAAGGCCTACCTAGGATCAAGTGGCATGCATCCATAGGTAATACATCACACAATGCCTTGTCTTTGTACTTGCCAATTGAGAACTCCACCCATGCTTGTTCATTCACCAAGACATGCTAACCCTTATTGAGCCATGTGACCTTGTAAGGATTGTTGTGAGGTATTCTTGTCAATTTCAGCTTACTAACTGCCTCCTCTGACACAATATTGTCAGTAGAACCTGAGTCTATAATGACCTTACACACTTTCCCCATCATCTTGCATTTTATCCTAAACAAGGACCTCCTTTGGCTTGGCTCTTCTTTAACCGGTTCTTTGATCAAAGTCCTCCTCATCATGAGGTTCTCACCTTCCTCTGAGTTCAATGGTACTTCAGGTTGTTTATTTGCTACAATAGTCTCATCTTGAATCAGATTGGTTCTCTTATCTCCTCCATGAGAAGTGCTACCGTTCTCAGGACATCTATAGGCTGGGTGTCCTAATTGGTTGCAATGATAACATTTCATGTTGGTGAAGTAGCTACCTCTTCCTTTTCCACCACTTCTTCCTCTGGAGCTGAAACCTCTTCCTCTACCACCTCTACTAGAACTTCCTTCTTGCTGTTCAGAAAATCTGACTTCTCCTTGGGCTCTTGGTTCTGAGCTTTTTCCACTATAACTTCCTCTTTGTCCTCTGTTGTCTTTCCCTTTACCTCTACTTTTAGGGTTTTGTTCCTACTTCTTTTTGCCTTTCTCTTCTATTTTCAAAGCCATTTGATTGCTTGGCGGACTGATTTGAAGTTTACCAAACTCATGTCTTCTTGAATGGACCATTTGAGTCCATTTAGATACCTTGCTAACCTGATGCTTTCATCTTCAACCACCTTTGATCTATGGCACAATTTTTGAAACTCCTTTGTATATGTTTGGATATCCATATCTTTTTGCCTCAGATTTTGTCTTCTCCTATGCAACTGAACTTCATAATCATCAAGGAGATAGGTCTGCCTTATCTTAGTCACCATTCCTCTCCATGAAACTATGGGACCTTTGCCTTCTTTCTCTCTTTCTGATTGTACAAACTTCCACCATGTGAGAGCTGCTCCTCTCAACCTTGACTTGGCCACCTTTACCTTTTGGGCCTCTGTTATGCCATCACACTCAAAGTGATTTTCAATGCTCTCAATCCAGTCCACAACTGAATCAGGGTCCATTTGTCCACTGAAAAGTGGCACACCATCCAATGCTTTACCACTCAGGGCCTGCAATGCCTTCAAGAATGGTTCCTCTGCAAGAATAGGATCAGGCTTTGGAGCTTCCTCCTCCAAATCCTCTTCTTTTTCCTTGGCTTCCTGCTCTTCCTTCTGCTTTATCTTGTCCTTCACAGTATTTTTTGTCTCATGGACTTCATCCAAGAGTTTCTCCATTTGAGATATCCTTTCTCTGAGCAACCGGTTGTCTTCCTCTTGCTCTTCTACCTTTTTAGCTAGCTCTGCATTTGTCACCATGGCTTCTTCCTCTTGTGTGTTCTCTCCAACTAACTCGGTGGCTTGGCTCATTAATCACAAGCCTTGAATCCAACTCAAAGCTTTGATACCAATATGGTGTAGTATAACTCCAAAGGTTGCTTGCACTGCCTTCTAGGAGACTTTCCACTATCTCCTGCCTGGAACCTGCTACCAAGGGTTCTTTTAAGCTCAAAAGACAGCTCTAGTCCTGCTCCAACTCTTCTTGGATATCTTTCAACTTTGTGCTTTACCTTTGAAGATTCAACACCTTTTGAAATTGTTGTCTCCTTTCCACCTAGAAGGATCTAGATGCTAACTCTATCCAATTTGTTTGAACTGCTAGCAGGGGAGTTGTATACACTGAATTTATGGATTTCACCTCCATTTGAAGCCAACTTGGAGGTTCTGCAATCTTCACTCCTACCGATTTGAAGAGTTTGCCTTTTGAAGGGGCTAATCCTTGTAGCCCTTACCAGTCAGTTTTTGGCATTTTTCATTCAAACTTGTCACACAACCTATCAAAAAAAGACACATTTAGGCACCCTTTTCAGAGCTTTAAATCTTGCATTTGGTTTCAGACCTCCAACTATTCCGTACAGCTGATTCCTATGATCTTGGAGAGGCGGCCTAATTGCCCTATCTTCTAGGGTTTCATTGTTTCCTCCTTCAAATGTACCTATGATGGATTGATGGAAGCCTCAATTCTTTTGGACTATGAAGGTACTATCTTACCCCACCTGGAACTGTACATATTCCATACAATGGTCACTTCCCCTGCCTTGGTTCTTTGATTTTCACTCCCAATTCCCTAATCGGGCAGTCCTAGCTCGACTAGGGTTTGGGATTAAAACTCATTGCTTGGCTCTTTGACACTCCTATCTCTAAATATGTACAATAGGTTGGCTCCTCTACCATATTTAACTATTCTCAGGGGAACCCCGTGGACAGTGCTAATGGGGGAGCCATTTTGAAACTAACTGCTCAGAAATAGGGAAATTTAACACACTACAATCCTATCTAAGAATTCAAATCAATGAAACTATTTTATGGAAACTGAATGAACGATGAGAACTGATCTAAACCTATTATATGAACAAAGAAACAGAGATAAAACTGTATCTACAAAGCCTTTTATGCCACTGCTCAAAAACACACGGAATTTACAAGCAAACACAGAAAAAACATAGAAATTTGCTCACTATTTTCTATATTTCACAACAAAATTTGATTACCCTTCTCTCTTGCTAACTAAAATCCATCATGTACATTAGAGATGCCTTTCCCATGTTTCAATGGCAGTGGATCGAGCACATGCCCCTAATTTTAAGGGATTCCACCCCAACTAAAGTGCATGCAAACAAACAAGTTCATCATGCAATCTTGCAACATTCTTGCAACTCTGCCTTTATCCTTAATTATAGGACCTCAACCCCCTTAAACTCAAACCAACAGCTCCTTAACTGCCCATGGAATCTCCAAACAACGAGGATAGCACACTAAATGCAGTATATCCTACCATAGCTGTCCAAAGCCTAATAAAGCAAAATTTAGCAACTTTGATAACCTACTGAAGATTTTAGTCCTAGTGGCTAACTTAACACACACATGAGACCTTATAAGGTCCAAAACAAACAACTAAGACTCTGACTTGGCTAAGGTCAGTACAAGCCAAAATTGCAACCAAACATGAAGGAGTTAAGCCAAGGTGCCCCTGCACCACACTTTACTGTTTTGTAGTGTTTATTGCACCTTCTACTTTCTTTACTTATTTATCACATATTTCTCTCTCATTTCTATTTGGTTGTTTGTGGAGATGGAAACACCAAAACGGTGGTCTGACTGAAGCAGACCCCTATACAGCCCCAACAATTTTCCCCTCTTTCTTGTGTGTAGGTGGATGTGCATTTGGAGCTAGTTGACGAACTGGTGCCTTAGTGAGATCATTTTTATTACCTTATCCTTCATCTATCTACTTTATCATCTTCATTTGTACTTTTCATATTTTATTGTTCTATTTGGCTCATTCAAGAATAGTTAGCTAGTCGTTAGTTCATTTTTTGGTATTTTTTATTATATTTTCTATCCTTTGTCCGTACGAATGCTGACGTGCTGCGTTGTTGTCCCATAACTGCACTTTCATCTTGAAATAGAGAACTATCTAAGGTACAGTATTGACTTTGAAAACCAACTCGCCTAGCCTAAACTTGGATTTTGGGTATGAGGAGTGATTGAATTACTTTATAGTCCTCATCATTCTCAACCTCTATCTGAAACAACCCTTTAGAGTGAGGTAAGTTAGGGCAGCCCTCCTCTCTTGGCTCTTTGTGACCTAGAGCCTTGATGTGGTTGGTCCCCCTCTCTTACAATGGTATTTCTACCCACAAAGTGTAAGTACAAGTTACTCTCCTTTCAATGGATAACTAAATCCTAAGTGTAATTCACAAGTTATCTAGTTCAATCAAATAACTTAGCAATGATAACCCTTAAGCTATCCTTGTTTAAACATACTTAGTATACTTATACTAATGACAAACCATCCCTCCTATTATGGAGTAAATAGAAGCACTTTCATTGAATAGCATAAAATAACTTTTTTTTCCTTTCCAAAGCAAATGCTATGATTTCCTAATGCAAGTATTCTCAAGTAGTACCAAACAAAGCATTAATCTTTTGTAAATAAAGACAAAATAAGAGAAGAATAGATCCTCAGGCCTGTAATATGCTTAACCAGCTGACTAACTTGATGCATAGCCTTCCAACAACAACTTCCTAGATTTACTTTATCAACCCAAAGCAATTCCTCACTATAGCCTCTCACTCAAGATAATGCAATGCTCTCACAAAGTAATTCTCAGCTCTCATAAAATATCTCTCAACTCTCATAGAATATAGCTCTCAAAATATTACAACAAAGTAAATTTGTAGAATAAGTTTGCAGATTAGTCTGTCCCAAATGAGAGAACTTTCCCCTCTATTTATACAGAGAATTGAGACATTGCAGCCTACAAAAAAGGCATGCCAGTCGATAGCTCTCTCCATGCAAGTTGGCTCACTACATGCAGCTTAAAGGTGGTAGAAATTTGAGTGTAAACTCATCATAATTTACTACAGATCAACTCATTTATATGTCAGTAGCTAAATACTAATTCAAAGGTGCACATTCCCAAATAATGACAGTCGAGTTGCAACCAAAATAGACTTCTACAAATTATAGATTTTTCATATGTTGACACCATCTATCTGCCAACTTCCCTATCTGTTTGGCATGGTTTTAACTCTCTTGAAACAATCTTTTATTTACAGGGAACACTTATACTATGTCAATTTGGTCATAATTTTATTGAGCAACAGAGGAAAGATGAGTCGCTTCAAAAGAATAGTGTATAAATGGTGCTTTGACCAACTCGTGCCTTGATGTTCGCTTTTCCTATTATCATGCATTCATAATACTTTATGAAGTTGGCTTTACATTTCATCCCTTTACATCATAGATATAAGTGTTCTAAGTTTGGAATAAATTGTTGCATAATAATAAAGATTTATTTCCATATAGCCTCGACTATGGTTTACTTTCATATTGACCTTTATTACTGCATATTACTTTTGAATATAAATTGGCCTTTACCTTATTTCATCATATGTATTATTCGACCTATAATACTTGCATAACATATATACAATTCAGCCTCTATTTAATATCATGTATATATAGATATATATTTATATATGCACACATATATATATGTCAATAAATAGCATTAACGCTATATCCCATATATATATCATTTTAATCAAGTATGTATACATTCGATATATAAATGAATACATTATCAAGTTGACATTCACATAATAATCATATCAACTATGTCTATGTGCCATCCGAACTGGGAAACCGACGGTTAGGAATCATGTTTCCCAACTGGCCATTCCCTGAGGGAGAAGTTGGGTGGGAACGGCTAGTGGAGGTAGATTATAGAAGTGGGAGCCCCCCCCCCTACAGGGAGGTGGTGGGGTTTTCCTCCCATAATATTTGCGGATCCCACCGGCCATGCCCTTCGGGACCGTCCATAAGACGAATAGGTCGGTCCCTAAGGCCATAGCCGGGAGGTAGATTCTATTTGTGGGAGATATAGTTGCGCTTCGCGGCCGCCCAGCCCTTCAGGACCGACCTATTCATCTTATAGCGGGTGCCGAAGGCTGTCTTAGGGCAGGTCGGTCCAGAAGGGCATGGTCGGTGGGGTCCGCCCAACTAACTATAATCTACCGGCTATTTATCCATTTATTTCCGCCTCTGATGTCGTGGCCCCCACCATCTAATTATGCTTTGAGTCAAAGCGGGAATTATGCCCGAGGGAGGATAATGTATATATATTTGTACGGCCATTTTTGCTTGTCAAACATACATATGTATCAACACACGTATACATATGGATATATGTATATATATACATATTTGATTTCACAATCAAGCACATATACAATCACAATCTTATTGATAGGGAACATTTGTACGATGTATATATACATATTCACATACATGTCATATTGTCCCTATGATAACACCATACTCATAAGCAACCCATTCATAATTGTCCATAGGTACATCTACCTATGTACTCTCATGTGCATGCTCCTCCACATATATATATATATATATATATATATATATATATATATATATATATATATATATATATATATATTCCTCTTTGTACATGTATACATATGTTGATATATCTGTATGGACATTTCTGCTTGTCAAACATATGTATGTATCTACACATGTATACATATGGATATGTGTATATTGTAGACGCCTAAAAATGTCTCGATGGATCACATTGGCTAACTAACATCATTTCATCCTCAAACCCATCCTTTTTTTGCTTGTTTAATTGAATAAGCCTAATTATTTAATTAAATACCTTATTTTAACCTATTAATCTAATTGACCTAATTGGGTTAATTCACCCCCTCTTAAACTGGCATTTCATTCGATTTAATTAAATAATGCAAATTACTTAATTTTAACCCTAAGTCCTCTTATTTAATTAAATAACCTAAACTATTTAATTAAATATCATATTTGCATCTCCATTTCAATGAATAAATCAATAATTTAATGAATATCCTCACATTCATCATCTTGCACATTCAAATTTAGTTTTAAATAACTAAATTTCTAATTTCCCTCTCATCCACTTGCATAGGAAATATTCCAAAGAAATATTCTCCTATTTTCCCCCAAAAAAAGGGTAATAATTACTCCAAACAAACTTTGAAACAACTTTTTAAAGTTGTTGCAAAGTGTGTTTGTTTGCATAATTGTGAGCCCTTGATCTTTTCTTGATCCATGTTTCATCCTCCTTTCATTTGTGACCATTGATAGATCAAATCAATCTCATCTATTGCTTTTTCATTTGATCTCCATTAAATCAATTATTTAATAAACATCATATAATTCCCCTAATTTGCATAATTGAAACTTTGTTTTAGTTATCAAATTATTAATTCTTCCACTTGCAAGGGAATATTTCTCATTTGCACATTCCTTTAAAAGGGGAATATTCCCATGGAATATTCCTTCCCCTTTTTGCAAAATTAAAATTTTGTTTTAAATTGCAAAGTATCATTTTTCCTCACCCATGAGAATATTCTCTCTCCTCCAATCATTTGAAAAAGGGGTATTCTCACTTGGCTTCTTGAGCAAGCTAAACTTGTGACTTCTTGAGCAAGTTACCTTGTGACCTATGTGTGTAGGTCAAAAGTGTGTTTGTTTGGAACAAATGAGAACCCTTGATTAAATCTCATTTTGCATTCTCACCCGTTGATGAGAATCCATGATCCATGCCTATTCTTCCTTTCATCTTTGACCGCTCATTGATCTTTTTGATCTCAACCCTTCATTTCTCATTTGCTTTCCTATAAATAGAACATTTGGAGACAAATGGATCCATCTTTCAATTGCAAATTTATGTTGTTGAATTCCCTCATACTCATGCTCATACTTTACTCACATTTAGCATATTTTAGTTCATTTTTAGTTGCATATTATCTTTAAGCTTCCATTAATGGCTTCCATGATAACATAGATGCATACATTTAGCTTATTTTTTCATTAGGATTTTAATCTTTTTAAGCTTGCATATATTTAGAGTAGATTTGCATACACCCATATCAATCATCTTAGCATAAATCATGTTAAAATAGCTTGTATCATATTCATTTAGCTTTAAATCATGTTTTCATACACATCTATCAATGGTTTCATTAGTTTTCTTCAATAAAACTAATTGAAACAAGCTCATTATCCAAGGGATTGGGAAAGGGTCACCATTCCACATCAATGCGACACCACTCCCCCAATAGGATAAGTTTCAAATGTCTTAGATTAAAGGTTTTTCAAGGTTTCATGATTTAGAATGTTGGTTTTAATGGCTTCTTTGTCTTTTTTTACAGTGAATGATCTTATTGGGATTAATGCTTAGTGGGTTAAATATGCCTCGAATTCATATGGATCAGGTGTAGTTAATCTTCACTATGTCATTGGTCACATTTTGGCGCTAGAAGGAGGGTGAAATTTAATGTTTTGGGTTATTTTTGAAGAAATTGTGGGTTTAATCTCTTAAATGCATGATTTTCCTTAATTTTTAATGAATTCTACATGACTAATCTTGCAGAAAGGTTGTTGGTTTTGAAGATCTCATGTTCAACTTTCCAAAACATTTTACAATTTCAAAATTGATCAAGATTTGAGGTTGTCATTATCTCAAGTTGTTTTCCATGATTAATTTTGTTTTTTAAAAATTGGGTTTAATCTCTTAAATGCATGATTTTCCTTATTTTTAATGAATTTTACATGACTAATCTTGCAGAAAGTTTGTTGGGTTTTGAAGATCTCATGTTTAGCTTTCCTTATTTTTAATGAATTTTACATGACTAATTTTACATTTCAAAATTGATAAAGATTTGAGAAAGTTGTCATTATCTCAAGTTGTTATAATCTAATTTTCTAAAAATGTAATGCCCCGTCTTATAACCTAAGGAATGTTTCAATAGTGTATAAAAGTGAAATATTTTTTTTTTTGAAAGTAATAATATTAAGTTAATTAGTTGCATACATTCGTTAAGTTACGTGACGTTACACTACTTGACTTTCCATAGCCAACTTTAGTATTTAGCATTGCACATATTTGATTAACATAAACTTAAAAATAATCATTGCATAACATTTAAATTCCATTCAAGATAGCATAAAGTATAAATATGATTCTTACATTACATTTGAAAAGATATTACAATACTCATACATCTGATGAGGTAGATCATATAATAGTTACAATTACATTATACAATGTTCACCTCATGATCAATTGAGGGAAGTTTCACAATACAAGTTTTCAAATAATGCAATAAAGAAAGTACACATATGTATCCAAGTACGAGCTCTCCATCCATGAAGCTCTCGATGCCATGATCATAAACTGGGGACCCAACGAAGTAAGGTGCATGTTCCACCCAACCATGTGGTACCCGTCGGTCCACCCCCCGTGCTAGGAGATAGTAATATGGTTAGCTAGACATAACCTATTCACCCTAGACACAAGTACATAACTAACTGATGGTTACATTGCTTCCAGATTAAGACAATCGAATGTACTAAGTACACAAGGTAAATTGTTATTCTAGGTGGAGTGTCATCACAATGTTGCAAAGGTTACCCTGATGTTTCTTCCTAGGTTTCGGCCCCCATCTTGGGTTACCCTGGTAACCTCTTACGAAACCCGGCCCCATTTGCAAACTATTGTAGAATTGAATATCTTTTAAGGTAACAAGATATCGATTTGTCATTCCAAGCCTTCTCATCTTATACTCAAGACTGAACTTAGCTCAAGAGTCCATAAGTGAGGCATAATAATCTTGTTAAGAATTTTAATTCTAACTACTGTGTTATTTAGTTACCACTGACTTACTAACTCTTTGTAAGTTACCCTGACACCACTTTCTGTGTCGGCCCTCACACAGAGCCACTCCCCTAAACATAACAAAGGTATACTAAGTTTTCTTGACTAAGGTAGACAAGGTGCACAAATTTCAATCACATAATAACAAATGACACACAATGGTCATTAAATCTTTTATTCATAAACCAGGTATCAATACACCATATTCTAACACATGCACAACCCTAGTCAACTCAAGAAATACATTTGAACAATAACATCACCCTTTCTATACAAATCATTCTGGAAGACTTATACATCTACAACATTCCCAATTTACCCAATAAAGAAACATAATTTTAAAGAAAATTTAAAAAAAACATTGGAAATCTACTTTAGGATTTACTAAATCCAATCATTCAATAGAATCAACAAGAAATTATAGCATCTTAATTGTAATTCTTCTCTCAAACATTAAAGGAAATTGCATCAAATTATTCTAATTTTAATTTCCTCAATTTCACATAATTTTAAAGACTAAATTTTCTCTTTTATTCATAACATTTAGAACTAATCGATCTCATACTTCACATATATCCACATACATCTTATTTAATATATAATCATTTAAATTTTAAAACAAATATTTAAATATACAATTTCCTATATAATATTAAAATCAAATATATATATATATATATACATATACATATATATATATATATTCTTATTTAATATAAATCATTTATGCTAAAATTTTGAATGACATATTTTTATTAAATCTGTACGCACTCCATTCAAAATTTTGTTTTACATTTCATAGGAATCAAACTAGGGTTTTGGCCACATCCGCAGCCGACCCTTATGGGCCACGGCTGTGGCGGCAGCCTGTGCGCTGCCTATGAGGGCAGCGTTGGGCTTCCTCCACAGCCGCTACCCTTCAAGGGCGGTTGTGGGGTGGCCCCTGTGCCCCCCCCTCACTTGCATACTATAAATAAACAAAGTAGAAACATTTTATTCTTATAAAATAAAAATGGATTTTTAAACCTGCAAAATTTTGATTTCACATATATGGAAATCTTAATCCATTTTTTATATTATACACCTGTACGGCGATTTCAAAACCAAAAATTCATATATTTAAAATCAAAGACATTTCACAATCCAATTTAATATATGAAAATGAATAAAGATAAAAAAATATATATATAATTTCTTCAGGGGTTTTTTTTTTTTAACAGAGAAGTAAAATAAATTTCTATAGGTTACAGTGGGGAAATTGGGGAAATTAACAAATTTCTTCAGGGTTTCAAAAACACAAAAATTTCCATTCAAAATTTAATTTACCCCCAAAGGTTTTAAAATCCTTTTTTCCCATTTAAATAATTTCCCTTCACTAATTTAATTTTACAAAGAAGGAAGTTTTCAGAAATTTAAAAGAAATCTACAAATCCTTTTAGAAAATATACAGTAATTAACTTTCCCAAGAAATACAAAAATTTTAACAAGTAACTTTCTTTTCTCAGACATTCCTTTTCAAAAACAAATAAATTAATACACAAAGGGAAATACATGTTTCCTTAGTTTCCAAAAATCTGTCTGGTGAAGAAAAAAACCTCTGTTGCCTGTAGCTTCCAGAACCTTTCCTGAACACCAATTCCCAAAATACAAACCAGAGAACTTCCACAAGTATACAATAATACCAAAAAGCATAAATAGAAATTTTAACAGAGCTCGATATTTTCCCGTGAAGAAAATTGATAACCCTTCTGTATTTCCCAAATCCCAGATATCCTCCGAGAATTTCCTCAACAAAAGCAATAAATTAAACTCGCACACATGTCGAGAAGAAGAAAATATCTTCAACAACTTCTCGGCAATCTTGCCTTCCAAGATTTGCATGCATTTAATTTATTTAAAATTTAAAATTTCAATTTTTCAAAAAAATACAATTTTATTTAACAATTCAAAATGTCATTTCCACTCTTTATGCAATGTAATTTATAAAATAATTGCTAAACTTATTGCTGATAGGTTGAAAAATGGGCTTGAGGAGCTGATCTCTGAGGAACAAAGTGGCTTTGTAGCTGGTAGGAAAATTCTCGATGGGATTGTTATTGCAACTAAGGCCATCCATTCTATGGCCAACTCTAAAGAGAAATCGATGTTTATTAAATTGGACATGGCTAAGGCTTATGACAGAGTTAGGTGGTCCTTTCTTCGGCGGGTTCTGGGTGCTTTTGGTTTTGCTGAAGAATGGATTCAATGGGTTTTGAGTTGTGTTACTTCAGTCTCTTTCTCTGTGCTTATCAATGGGAGTCACTCTAAGTTATTTGGTGCTTCTAGGGGGCTTCGTCAGGGAGACCCTCTTTCTCCTTGTTTATTCTTTTGGCTGAAGGTTTGGGGAGATGGATTAAATAGAGTGCGGAGTCTGGTCTCATTCAGGGTTGGAGGTGGGGTGGCACCTTACTTCCGCAGACTCACTTACAATTTGTGGATGATACTGCTTTGATGGGGATGGCTACAATGCGAGAGGCTTCTAATTTACAAAGAGTGTTGGATGTCTACCTGGTTGCTTCAGGTCAACAGATTAATGAGGATAAGTCTTCCATTTTCTTCTTCAACACTCTGGGCCCCATTCAGCAGAGGATTGCCCGGACTTTGAGATTTCAGATCGGGACTCTCCCTTTGACTTACCTTGGCATTCCTATCTCGGTGTGCACACTGCCTAGGGTGTCTTGGCAGATCATTTTGGATAAATTTTGTGCAAAATTTAATCACTGGACTCACCAATGGCTATCCTTTGCTAGTCGTGTCCAGTTGATTAAGTCAGTGGTGCAAGCTCTGCCCATTTATAGATGCATGCTCCAGGTTGCCCCTATGGGTTTTCTTAGGGACCTTGATTTTGTGGTGAGACAATTTTTATGGGCTGGCTGCTTGGAGTCCTCCAAATGGAGTCTGGTCAGATGGGAGGTTGTTTGTAGCCCGAAACAATATGGTGGACTTGGTCTGAGGTAGTCGGCTTTGACTGGGGAGGCTTTGGCTGCAAAGCTTTATTGGCAGTGGTGTAACGAGCAGGATAAGAGTTGGGCCAAGGTTCTTTCTTAGAAGTATCTCCCAGGGATCCCTCAACCTGATATTTCTAGGTACCCCCTGGTGGGGAAGGGCTCTATGATATGGGGCACCCTCAAAAAAGGGGTTGTGCTTATTAAGGATGGGTTATTTTGGATCTGCAAGAAGGGGACTGAGGCCCAGTTCTGGTCTGATTCTTGGGATGGTTTTCCTCCCATCATCTCTCAGTTTCCCAACTTGTTGAATCTTTGCCAGAGATTTCTCGAGGTTGGTTGGTCGCGAGTGAGCGATTTTAAGTCCTTTTCCTCCTATGGTCAGATGGAGGTGGCCAAATGGAAGTCCCTGGATGAGTGGCCAGATGTTGGTATGCAGGAGGATTGTGCTGTGTTGCAAAGTATCCTCTCCAGTTGAAGGTGTAGCTCTCTCCGAGATGATGACGTGCTTTCCTGGTCCCCCAATCCTAAGGGGACCTTTACTATAGCCTCAGGTTATAGTGTGTTATTGTCCCATAGGTTGGCTGGGCCTGAAATTCAATGGTGGAAGAAGGTCTGGAACAAGCTTTCTTGGCTAAAATGTAGTTGCTTTATTTGGATGTTGGCCTGGAATAAGTGTTTGACTTGGGATAACATTCAGAAAAGAGGTTTCCAAGGTCCTTCTGTTTGTGTTATGTGTGGGGCTAATGAGGAGGACTCTACTCACTTGTTTTTTTGTTGCTCTTTTTCCCTCCAGCTTTGGCACTTTTGGTGGGGTGTTTGGAAAATTCCTTGTGTTCATGCCTCCTCCTTGATTGAATTTTGGCAGGGGATGGGTCAACCTCCTTTTGTGGCCTCCTTTTTGCAGGAGGTGTGGTTTGTGGGGCCTATCTTCTTATTGTGGCAGATTTGGTTGGAATGCAATTGACAGATATTTTGTGGAGAGCAAAGGCTGGGGCAACAAATTTGGCAGAGAATATTGGGCATGGTTCAGGAAACAGTGGAAGCTCGGTGTGAAGTGGATTTCCCTTTGGTGAAAAGGGATACAGAGTTGGTGGAGCGATTGGGGATTCAGGGGTCATCATTGGCTTTGGCTAGGACTAAGAGAGGTTGGCATGAGAAGCAAAGAATTGATAGGGATGGCAAATGGCAACTTCCTCCATTTGGTGTTTTGAAGATCAATACTGATGGATCTTCAAGAGGCAATCCGGGACTGGCTGGTATTGGGGGGATCGGTAGGGATTCTTCAGGCTCGGTGATCTTCCTCTTTTCAATCTATGAAGGTACACAAACCATCAACCTAGTGGAAGGGTTGGCTATTCTTGACGCTCTTAAGAGAGCTCATGCTTTGGGGTGGAGAAGGATTGTTTGTGAATCTGATTCATAGATATTAATCAATTTGCTTATTGAGCGAAAAGTGATTGATGTCAGCTGCCAGTTGCCTAGGGTTGTGCAACAGATTCTGCGGGTTAGTTCTTTAATGGAAACAATGACTTTTGTCCACATTCCAAGGGAGTGGAATAGGGCAGCTGATTGTTTGGCGAAATGGGCTTCTGAGCATGGTGGGGGATGGAGAATTGAGGAGTGGGAGTTGGTCCCTCAGGAGATCCATCTTGATTTAACAAATATTCTTACTGAAGATAGGGCTGGAAATGTTGACAGATGATGATGTTGGATGTATTATCTTTGTTTGGGTTGTTGCTCTTGTTTTTCTTTGGGACCTCGGTCCTTTGATTCCTTTGTAATGTTACTTTCTGATCTTCAATAAAGTTTTTACCCTTTTATTTAAAAAAAAATGTCATTTCCACAATAATAATAAATAATTTAAAATTAAATCTATTCACACACAATTTAAAACAATTTTAATTTAATTAATTAATTTATTTAATTAAATAAATTTAATCTCTAAGATCAAATTATTTAACCAAACAAACTAATTATATTAAATAACATGTAAAACTTATTTCTTAAACATTTAAAGATTAATTTAAATTACAGTAAATTAAAGAATACTAACTATCATTAAAATTGACAAAATTTTCCTTTCAAGCAATAAATCCAAACAGAAACAAACAAGACAACCAAGACTCAAACTAAACTGACGATGTACTATGACTGGGTTTAATACTAGACTAGGATGAACCATGCTACTACCTCCCAATCAACATATTCGTTGAGTCTTGACACGCTTAGACCTGAGTAACTAGGTGGAGTTGGTGTCATGTACCTACAATCCTGCAACCAAACAAATAACATGCACATACATATAATCCATAATACAGGCACACCGTGCAGAGAAAATCACGGACATCACAGGGCACTCACAAGCAAGTGATGCAATTTCATTCTCCACACCAATACACGTCACATCAGACTGACGAATTAAATAACAATTAGTCCATCATAAACATATATATAGCAATAACATCTAAAGGAAAACATCTATGCTATATCAAAGCATGTCAGAAATCAGTAATCACCATACATTGTATCATCATATCACAAAGTGAATCCACTGTCGCTCAAAATCAGCGAACAAAATATCCAAACCAAAGTACCAAAGTCTAACAGTGTGAAAACATGCAACAAAAAATATAAGCATAAATGGAGGGGTACTACATCCTCCCCCCCTAGGATTAGGCTTGCTCCTGAAAGCCTGCGAACAGATAAGGATAAATCTCCCTCATGCGTGTCGCATCCTCCCAAGAAGTAGAAGCCTCATGGCTAGGATCCCATTGGACCCTCACCTGATCAACGTCTCGACCCCTAAGACCGAGCGTCTGGCGCTGTAGAATGGCCATGGGCTCCAAAGCCAGCTGCCCGTCATCTACCTGTAACACATTCCAATCAAGTACATGAGAAATGTCGGGATGATATGGTCTAAGAACTGATACATGAAAAATATCATGAATACGTGACAAACGGGGTGGTAAGGCGAGTCGATACACCATAGGACCAATTCTCTCTAAGATCTCAAATGGCCCAACGAAACGAGGTGCAAGCTTAGAGCCTTTTCCATAACGGATTGGACTCTTTCGCGGTTGCACTCAAAGAAACACTCTATCACCAATAGTAAATTGTCAGTCTATTCTATGCGCATCGACATACTTCTTTTGCCTATCCTATGCTGCTATCAAATGTTCTCTAATACGGTCAACCTGTTGCTCCATGTCTCAAAGCATCTCAGGACCAAGTAACACTCTATCTTCAAGTCGATCCCAACTTAGTGGAGTTTGACAAGGACGATCGTATAATGTCTGAAATGGTGGCATACCTATAGAAATCTGATATCCATTATTGTAAGTGAATTCTACTAAGTACAAATAATCCTCCCAACGTGATTTTTGGTCCATTACGTACATCCTAAGCATATCCTCTAATATTTGGTTAACTCTCTCCATTTTTCCATCAGTTTGAGGATGATACGCTGAACTAAAGTTCAACTGTGTACCTAGAGCATGTTGTAATGAAGTCCATAGGGCTGATGTAATTACGGGATCTCTATTAGAAATAATCCTACGAGGAATCCCATACAATCTAACGATGTCCTCCATGAATATCCTAGCTACGGATGAAGCATTGTAAGATGATTGTACTGGTAAGAAATGAGCTACTTTAGTCAATCAGTCAACAATTACCATAATGGCATTATGTCGACGTGATGACGTAGGTAACCCTACAATAAAATCAATGGATATAATATCCCATTTCCATTCAGGAATGAGATGTGGCTACAATAATCTAGCAGGATGTTGATGCTCAGCTTTGACTCACTGGCATTCAAGACATCTTGATACATAGTCAGCAATATCACGTTTCAAACCAGGCCAGAAATACAATTGCCAAAGATCGGCATGCATTTTCTTAACACTTGGATGAGCTGAGTATGGAGCTTGATGTGCTTCAGTCATAATCAATGTACAAAGACCCTCAAAATGTGGTACATAAATACGACCTAAATGTTGTAATATACCATCCGGTTCTAGGTCATATCCTGCAAATCGACCTTCTAAAGGTCTACCAGATTCAATCTCCGACCTTACTTCCTGATATAATCTATCAATAGGAAGTGCTGCTAATATTTGACCTCTCAAATCGACTTCAAGAGTAGTAGCAGAGATCTCATGTCGACAACAACTAAGAGTGTCAGCCACTACGTTCTCTTTTCCTTGAACATATTTCACTTAAAAATCGTACTCACACAAGAACTCCATCCACTGTCTTTGTCTAGCATTCAAGTTAGGTTGCGTAAAAATTTATTGTAGACTACGGTGATCAGTATGAAGTTTGAAATGATGACCTAATAAGAAATGCCTCCACTGAACTAATGCATGCACTACTGTAGCTAGTTCTAAATCATGAGTGGGATAGTTTAATCCGTGATCCTTAAGTTTGCGAAACTCATAAGCAATCACACGCCCATCTTGCATCAGAACTGCTCCCAAGCCCTCTAAGGATGCATCAGTGCAAACTACAAAATCCTTAGTAGGATAAGGAACAATCAATATAGGTGAATTAGTCAACTTTTCTTTAAGTGTCTGAAAAGCCAACTAACACTGCTCTATCCAAACAAACTTCTTCCCTTTCCTCTGAAGAGAAGTAATAGGATGACCGATTCTAGAAAATACCTCAACAAACCGCCTATAGTAACCAGCTAGACCCATAAAACTATGCACTTCACCTACATTAGTAGGCACGGGCCAATCTACAATAACTTGAATCTTTGAAGGATCCACAACAATACCTTTTCCTAATATCACATGTCCAAGGTATTTTACCTCAGTTTGAAAGAAGTCACACTTCTTCAGGTTCGCATACAATTGATTTTCCCTTAAACATTGCAATACCTGTCTCAAGTGTTCTTCATGTTCCTTCATGTTTCTCGAATAGATCAAAATATCATCGAGAAATACAAGGACAAAGTGATCGAGGTATGTACGAAAAACACCATTCATTAAACTCATGAATACTGATGATGCGTTCGTTAACCCAAATGTTACTACTGTGAATTCGTAGTGCCCATAACGAGTACGACATGCAGTTTTATGAATGTCAGCTTCAGTAGTTCACAATTGATGGTAACCAGATTTCAAATTGATTTTAAAGAACACATTAGCTCCCTTGATTTGATCAAAAAGATCATCGATTCTAGGCAAAGGATAACGATTCTTAATCATAACCTTGTTCAATTGATGATATTCAATGCACAGTCTAAGTGATCCATCCTTCTTCTTTACGAAGATGACAGGTGCTCCCCAAGGGGAAACACTTGGATGAATGAAACCCTTTTCTGGTAGTTCCTCTAACTAAATACGAAGTTCCTCTAACTCCTGAGTCGTCATTCTATATGGAGCTCTAGAAATAGGCTCTGCTCCAGGAACTAAGTCAACTCTAAAATCTATATCGCTTTTCAGTGGCATTCTAGGTATATCATTAGGAAACACGTCAGCGAATTCTGTAAGATTAGGATGATCATCAAGAGATACCTCTCGACTCTCACCCTCTTCCAAATCAATGACTATTGTTGCAATAAGTTGGAAACCCTGATGAAGACATCTCTTTAATTACATAGCAGATATCATCCGCAAAGAGATAGGTCTTTGAACACCTACGATTTCCACCTTCGCACCTAAATCATTAATGCAACTAACTATCTTAAGTCGACATTCAATCACAACATGATGAGATGCTAACCAATCCATACCTAAAACTATGTCATACGATCCTAAAGGTGTAACATAAAGATCTACTAAGGTAGTTAATGTACCAATTTTAAGTTCACAATTATGTACTAAGTTCTCTACCGCTACTTTCACCCCAGAGGCAAATTCAACCTACCACTTACCGCCTTGCTTTACTGCCACAAGACCACATCGCTCAACGATGGTCAGTGAAATAAAGGAGTCGGAAGCTCCAGAATAAAAAAGAATGGAAACACTAACACCATGTAACTTACCTGAAGTCTCGACCATTGTGTTCTAGGGATCAGCTTGGCGGTCATTAACCACAGCATATACTGTATGTGATCATCCTGCATCACCCACTATAGGCTCTGAAACTGTAGGTCGAGGCCCAAAACCAGTAGAACCTCTCATCGGACACTGTCTAGCAATGTGTCCCTACTATCCACACAAGTAACAACCTATGCCTCTACTGAATCCTCTGCCACCTGAAGGTGCATTGGATTGCTAGAAACTACCTCTACTGATAGTAGACTGAGCACTCTAAGCAGGATGATCCTACCTATTGCGCTTGTTGTGCCACCAGTTGTGACCCTTTCCTATTTGTGGACTATTACCTTGTTGTGGTTGTGGATTATTATTCTTTTGAGGTGTACATTGTTGTTGTTGCTGCCCACCCTTTGAGGGTGTCTGTTGGTTCCTAGAGGAACCTCCTGTCTGTGCCTGTCCACCTTGTGGACTAAAACCTGTTGCAGGAGCACTGCCAATCTATACTCTTGTGTGACCACCTAAAGCCATAACAAGATTCTCTTCCACTATTCGAGCCTTCTCCACCACAAATTCCATAGTCTTTAGCTCAAAGACTCTGACCCCACCACTAATGCAAGCGTTTAAACCCCTGATAAAGTGTTGTACTAGCATAGGCTCACCATCGCCGATACCAGCATACTGCTTGAGTTCATAGAATTTACGTTCATATTGCTCAACAGAAAGAGCCAACTGACGTAGATCATGGAACTCGTCAGCCCGTCACTGCCTCCAGTGTTCCGATAGGAACCGTGCTCTAAACCTCTCTAGAAACATCTCCCAAGACACTGACCCAATATCTAAGTGGAGCTTCTGCTCCTCCAGGCGCCACCAAGTAGAGGTGAATCCTCTTAGATGCATGATAGTGCATCTCGCTCGAGTATTGCTACCGGAAGGGTGCATGGCGAAGCATCTACCCAAATCCACTAGCCAGGTCTCTACCTCTAAGCCACCTCCTATACCATCAAAAGTAGGAGGGCATGCCCTCAATAAATCTCGCATGTGTCCTGTGGTAATAGCATCTTGATGCACTATATCATCTACTCTCCTAGGAGATATATCTCTCTCTCTAACAACCTCCTGCTCAACTTCCTGCCTAGGTCCAAGATGAGCTAAGACCTCCTCTAATAAAGGATGTATCTATGAACCCTCTATTTTTTACTGTTCAGGATTTTGTCCCTCATTCCTCTTATCCAACTGCTCTACCTGATCACTCTGATGAGGGCTCAAAGGGGGAGTAACCTGAGGGATTGGCCCTCGGCCTCCACCTCGACCTCTACCACAACCTCTACCACCTCGTCTAGGCATGATCTTGTACATGAACAATAACGAGTCTTAGATACTAATCAACCAAGGTTAACAGATAGCGACACTACGTACTAGGTCAACCTAATGGGCTCGCGATTACCCAGAGCATCCAGTGTTTGTAACTTTGGCTCTGATACCAATTTGTAATGCCCCATCTTATAACATAAGGAATGTTGCAATGGTGTATAAAAGTGAAAAAAAAAATTAAAGTAATAATATTAAGTTAATTAGTTGCATACATTCGTTAAGTTACACGACGTTACACTACTTGAGTTTCCATAGCCGACTTTAGTATTTAGCATTGCACATATTTGATTAACATAAACTTAAAAATAATCATTGCATAACATTTAAATTCCATTCAAGATAGTATAAAGTACAAATATGATTCTTATATTACATTTGAAAAGATATTACAATACTCATACATCTGATGAGGTAGATCATATAATAGTTACAATTACATTATATAATGTTCACCTCATGATCAATTGAGGGAAGTTTCACAATACAAGATTTCAAATAATGCAATAAAGAAAGTACACATATGTATCCAAGTACGAGCTCTCCATCCATGAAGCTCTCGATGCCATGATCATAAATTGGGGACCCAACGGAGTAAGGTGCACGTTCCACCCAACCATGTGGTACCTGTAGGTCCACCCCCCATGCTAGGAGATAGTAATATGGTTACCTAGACATAACCTATTCACCCTAGACACAAGTACATAACTAATTGATGGTTACATTGCTTCTAGATTAAGACAATCGAATGTACTAAGTACACAAGGTAAATTGTTATTCTAGGTGGAGTGTCATCACAACGTTGCAAAGGTTACCCTAGTGTTTCTTCCTAGGTTTCGGCCCCCATCTTGGGTTACCCTGGTAACCTCTTACGAAACCCGGCCCCATTTGCAAACTATTGCAGAATCGAATATCTTTTAAGGTAACAAGATATCGATTTGCCATTCCAGGCCTTCTCATCTTATACTCAAGACTGAACTTAGCTCAAGAGTCCATAAGTGAGGCATAATAATCTTGTTAAGAATTTTAATTCTAACTACTGTGTTATTTAGTTACCACTGACTTACTAACTCTCTGTAAGTTACCCTGACACCACTTTCTGTGTCGGCCCTCACACAGAGCCACTCCCCTAAACATAACAAAGGTATACTAAGTTTTCTTGACTAAGGTAGACAAGGTCCACAAATTTCAATCACATAATAACAAATGACACACAACGGTCATTAAATCTTTTATTCATAAACCAGGTTTCAATACACCATATTCTAACACGTGCACAACCCTAGTCAACTCAAGAAATACATTTGAACAATAACATCACCCTTTCTATACAAATCATTCTGGAAGACTTATACATCTACGACATTCCCAATTTACCCAATAAAGAAACATAATTTTAAAGAAAATTAAAAAAAACATTGGAAATCTACTTTAGGATTTACTAAATCCAATCATTCAATAGAATCAACAAGAAATTATAGCATCTTAATTGTAATTCTTCTCTCAAACATTAAAGGAAATTGCATCAAATCATTCTAATTTTAATTTCCTCAATTTCACATAATTTTAAAGACTAAATTTTCTCTTTTATTCATAAAATTTAGAACTAATCGATCTCATACTTCACATATATCCACATACATCTTATTTAATATATAATCATTTAAATTTTAAAACAAATATTTAAATATACAATTTCCTATATAATATTAAAATCAAATATATATATATATACATATACATATATATATATACATATACATATATATATACATATAAATATATATATACATATACATATACATATATATATATACATATACATATACATATATATATATACATATACATATATATATATTCTTATTTAATATAAATCATTTATGTTAAAATTTCGAATGACATATGTTTATTAAATCTATACGCACTCCATTCAAAATTTCGTTTTACATTTCATAGGAATCAAATTAGGGTTTCAGCCACATCCGCAGTCGGCCCTTATGGGCCACGGCTGTGGTGGCAGCCTGTGCGCTGCCTGTGAGGGCAGCGCTGGGCTTCCTCCACAGCCGCTACCCTTCAAGGGTGGTTGTGGGGTGGCCCCTGCGCTTCCCTCCCTTGCATACTATAAATAAATAAAGTAGAAACATTTTATTCTTATAAAATAAAAACGGATTTTTAAACCTGCGAAATTTTGATTTCGCGTATATGAAAATCTTAATCCATTTTTTATATTATATGCCTGTACGGTGATTTCCAAACCAAAAATTCATATATTTAAAATCAAAGACATTTCACAATCCAATTTAATATATGAAAATGAATAAAGATAAAAATACATATATATATATATATAATTTCATCAGGGGTTTTTTTTTTTAACAGAGAAGTAAAATAAATTTCTACAGGTTACAATGGGGAAATTGGGGAAATTAACAAATTTCTTCAGGGTTTCAAAAGAAAACACACACAGAAATTTCCATTAAAAATTTAATTTACCCCCAAAGGTTTTAAAATCCTTTTTTCCCATTTAAATAATTTCCCTTCACTAATTTAATTTTACAGAGAAGGAAGTTTTCAAAAATTTAAAAGAAATCTACAAATCCTTTTAGAAAATATACAGTAATTAACTTTCCCGAGAAATACAGAAATTTTAACAAGTAACTTTCTTTTCTCAGACATTCCTTTTCAAAAACAAATAAATTAATACACAAAGGGAAATACCTGTTTCCTTAGTTTCCAAAAATCTGTCTGGTGAAGAAAAAACCTCTGTTGCCTGTAGCTTCCAGAACCTTTCCCGAACACCAATTCCCAAAATACAAACCAGAGAACTTCCACATGTATACAATAATACCAAAAAGCATAAACAAAAATTTTAACAGAGCTCAATATTTTCCCGTGAAGAAAATTGATAACCCTTCTATATTTCCCAGATCCCAGATATCCTCCGAAAATTTCCTCAACAAAAGCAATAAATTAAACTCGCACACATATCGAGAAGAAGAAAATATCTTCAACAACTTCTCGGCAATCTTGCCTTCCAAGATTTGCATACATTTAATTTATTTAAAATTTAAAATTTCAATTTTTCAAAAATACAATTTTATTTAACAATTCAAAATGTCATTTCCACAATAATAATAAATAATTTAAAATTAAATCTATTCACACACAATTTAAAACAATTTTAATTTAATTAATTAATTTATTTAATTAAATAAATTTAATCTCTAAGATCAAATTATTTAACCAAACAAACTAATTAATTTATTAAATAACATGTAAAACTTATTTCTTAAACATTTAAAGATTAATTTAAATAACAGTAAATTAAAGAATACTAACTATCATTAAAATTGACAAAATTTTCCTTTCAAGCAATAAATCCAAACAGAAACAAACAAGACAGCCAAGACTCAAACTAAACTGACGATGTACTATGACTGGGTTTAAGACTAGACTAGGATGAACCATGCTACTACCTCCCAATCAATATATCCGTTGAGGCTTGACGCGCTTAGACTTGAGTAACCAGGTGGAGTCGGTGTCATATACTTGCAATCCTGCAACCAAACAAATAATATGCATATACATATAATCCATAATACAGGCACACCATGCGGAGAAAATCACGGACATCATAGGGCACTCGCAAGCGAGTGATGCAATTCCGTTCTCCACACCAATACACGTCACATCAGACTAACAAATTAAATAACAGTTAGTCCATCATAAACATATATATAGCAATAACATCTAAAGGAAAACATCTACGCTATATCAAAGCATGTCAGAAATCAGTAATCACCATACATTGTATCATCATATCACAAAGTGAATCCACTGTCGCTCAAAATCAACGAACAAAATATCCAAACCAAAGTACCAAAGTCTAACAGTGTGAAAACATGCAACAAAAAACATAAGCATAAATGGAGGGGTACTACAAAAAATATTTCTCAAACACTTGAAAGGATAAAATGAATTAGCTTTCAAAGTTAGATAAAATTGAACCAAACAACCTCACATTTGCTTTAAATTTTGACATGTGCTTTAAATTTTTTATTTCATCTGATTTCTAACATGTCTCTAACTTCTTGTTTTGGTTTTTTGGTTTCTGCAAGTTTGGACAATACAACTTGAAGAAAAGAAGCATACTATTATCATTTGAACTATAATTGTAACAAGTTTTTCGACACTTTTGGGGCAGTTATAACCAATTTGTAATGCTTTTTTATTTCACGCTTTAAGACCACACTAGTTTTCAATTGGGTCTTAAAAAGAATGCTCAAACGAAACTAAAATTGAACCCTCATTTCATTATTGTATTTTGGATCTAAAATTGAACAAGACAACTTAACATTTCGTTTGGTGCATAAAATGAATTCATCTTTGCTTTAGAGGTTAAAATTTATGAGTGTTTGTTATGTTTTGATTTACAAATGTGTAAATAATTCTCTCGCACCACTCGACGATCTTGAGAAACAAAAACATTCCTTAACACTTTGCAAAATCACCTACATCTTTCAATTTGGATTAAAAATAAACCCCTTGCTAGTGTAGGGAAAAGACTTGGTGTGTGTTCTCTCCTTGTTTCATGCAAACTAGGATGATCGAACTACAAACGTACTTCCTTGCTATTGTTTATCTTTAGAGGGCCTGCCTCCCCGCTTTGAAAGGAGGGAACGATCTGTTGATGGTGTTTTCTACACAGCAACAACTCAGACAAGATACAAGTATCCTATCTCTCTTGAAAGGTAAATCTTTATTAGCAATCCTTAAGAGATAACCCCAAGGTCTCTAATGTCAGGTCTTGACAATGCATAAACAGCTCAGATAATATGTGAAAATGTTGGTAATCACAAGGGGCCTTACAAAACAAATGTTGGAAATATACTTTCATCATATGTAACAATATGGTGATGCTTTCATTCCTAAAACTAACCCAAATTCAAAATAAACATCAAAAGGTATAAGGGTTATAGAAAGATCCTAATGCTAACACCTAAAATCAATCACAACAATGATGAATGCTACAAATGGATAGATCCCCCAATGAAACCAATCTTTGTTTGATCAAGGACAAGCCAACAACTACACAGAAATGGTGCAATCATCTAAGGAAACTAAAAGATTTTCAGACCATGAATACCCCTGAGCATGAACAAGTATCCACAGTTGAACTCAGCACAATATGAGGTCCATACCAACTTTACACAGCAATCTACAATCATAAAATTGCTAAAATTATGGACCGGAGATCGATCAACATGAATCACATCTCACCATTATCATGAAAGAACTAAAATCTAACTTTTAACATTGAGAATTGAGAACAAGAAACCATAAAACTGTTGAAAATAAATATAAAGTTTGCCAAATCAACAACCCAGTTGCATTACTTCTCTAGTATTACATAACAATTTCAAGTCTCTCCTCTCATACAACTACAAACTTCTCCTAACTTGCCAATTATGGCTTTCTACAACTTCTAAAAATGATTCTCTAACCTAGTCTAACCCTTACAAATGAGGAGGCACTAGCCTTTTATAGAAAATTACAGTTTGAACCAATGGCCAAGATTTAATTCATCCAATGGCTGCAATTGCACTTCTAGAAGCATCAAGTTGTTACATTTAATTTGGGAGCTCATGGTACATCATCATCCAATCAATTGCATTTAGTTACATTATGACCCAATGACATCAATTTTTAGAAAATCCTCATTGGAGAATAAATATAGTTTCACATGTCTCCTTGTTAAAGGCACCTCCCCAATTGGTATACAGCTGGTGGCATAGATTTTTATGCAAGCCCCACATTTAATATTCATTTGTAATCTTTTCCATATTTTCTTCCTGACATGAATCCATATGCATGTCCCCCTCTTAATTTATTCAATCTTGAAAAATAAATACAATCATTAGTAGCTCACGTGAAAAAATCCCATCCATAAAATATTCAAATTAAATTCGAATAAAATTTGGCCCTTTAAAAAAACATTCCATTTTTGCAAACTTTCTATTTTTGGAAATTTTCTATTTTTGGAAAATTTATTTTTGAAATTTTTTCCATTTCAATAATTTTTCATTTTAGAACATTTTAAAATTTCAAGGAAAAAATTTCCATTTTTGGAAAATTTTAGGATTTTGAGGGGGGCTTGGAAATTTCAATAAATTTCAGTAAATTTCGGGATTTTCACCCCTTCACGGAATCACGGAAATCAAGTCCAAAAGGAAATTCGAGGATTTCCATCAAGGACGAAAATTAGCGATGATAACACAACCTTCTCATTTACATGCATTCTAGGGAAAACGACAGGGAGATGGAAAATTCAGAGATTTCGTAGGGTGAGGGAATTCCGCGGGATGCTGAAATCTCTAAAATGCAACAATTATGGAAATTCAAGAGGCTAACGGAAATCAGGGATTTCCACATAGGGATGGAAATCCTGAATTCCAAGCGAAGTCAAAATCCCCTAAACCTCATAACTTTTTTCCTAAAAGGAATTTTCAAAAAATTCAAAAAGCAACCCTACCTAATTTTTCATCCTCTATCCATGGGTGCAAAAAAAATTTATATATAACATTGAAAATTCATAATGCAAAAATTATGGAAATTCAAGAGATTGACAGAAATTGGGGATTTCCGCACAGGGATGGAAATCTTGAATTCCAAGCAAGGTCAAAATCTCCTAAACCTCAACTTTTTTTTCTAGAAAGAATTTTCAAAAAATTCAAAAAGCAACCCTGCCTAATTTTTCGTCCTCTATCCATGGATGCAAAAAATATTTACATATAACATTAAAAATTAACTTCAAAATCCCCATTTTCCATCTCCAAGGTAGGCGAATTTTCCCCAGAGCCTCAAAATATTGTCCTCATCAAACCAAGTCTAGACCTAATCCCAAAATAACCTCCCAACAAGAGAAAAATTAAAAATTTGACCAAGCCAAGATGCAGAGATGCAAAATAAAGAAGAGGGTCCCTGCCTTCGATGGGGTGTGTGTGCGAAAACTGCACATCATGACCCAAGCGGTAACGAGCTAAAGCCAAGCTCTTCTGAACCGCTATATAAATGTGTGGTTGTGATGAAAATTATGATTAACAGGAAGTGATATGTGATAGCTCTCCCCTAGTATCTTTATGATGCAAAAAGCCCTTGTTCTAAGGGTTGGGAGACCTCTTGAAGGAGTTTATCATAGTATCCCTTGAACCAGAAGCCCTTATTACAAACCATTGTTTAGAATCCAAAATCCTTAATACTTGTTGGTGCAAGAACGGTCGTTCTAAAGCTGCCCCATATTTGTTCTATTCATTGTTGAAACAAAAAAATCCTTAGGATCTTAGGATCTTCAGGATTTTGATATTTGGTGGTCTCGAGAAGTGTGTGCCGTGGAGGGGAGCTAGTGTCGCCAAATCTCTAACTGTTCACAATGTCTTAGTGTTTGGAGAAATATGAGTGGGGACTCAACAAGTATGGCCATTTCAACCTAGGATTGTAAATGATTGTGATTCAGTTTGATACATTGCTTGGTTCCAAAATGTTACAAACAAACATTCACTATCTTCCTCAAAATTTCAAACACTTTGGCTTAAATATGGACACCTTTTGAAATAGTCTTGATATTACTGCTTGTCCTAAGGATTTCTATCCTTAGAGATTTCTAAATATCTTGACTTATATCTCAATCCATATTTTCCAAAGTTAACATAATCAACTATGGTTTGAACTTCATCCTTTTTCACAAAATGGACATTGTGAAATTTATGGTGTGTTTGACATAGACATCTAGTTTGAAAACATAATCAAGACAAGTGCATGTGGTAAAAATAACCTCATTAAACCAAGATTAAATCAAATGAACACCCCACATTGATGTATGTTCAAACTTTGACTCCCCAAAACAAGCAAATTGAGACAAGGAAAACATTGTAAAACATTGAGTCCAAGTTCCATTATCCAAAATCATTGAGTTTCACTCTACCAAAATCATTTGAGTCCTATTTTACCAAAATCATCAAGTTCTTGGAGTATTATCACCTTAGAGGTATAACATGTTTCTCATCACCTTGGTCTTGCAAAATAAAGGCTTACTCTAGGTAAAATTGGGTCAAACATTTCATCCATCCTTCATCATATTTTCATCCTTCACTTCATCAAACTTTTGAACACACCAACACTTTGTGAATTAAACATCAATCAACTAAACAATAACTTAGCTACTTTCTATGTGAAATGAATCATTTTCCATGCATTTGGTTAAGATAGTTATCATCTTTGAACTAGCTTATCTTGAAGGTCACGAGTCTACCCTAAATATTTCCAAGTTCATAAACATCCTTTATCCAAACATCAAAACATCAAACTTAAGTCAAAAGTGTTGTCCCAAAACTTTTGCAAAGATCGCTTCCCACATCATTCACCTTTTCATCTTCCATTAGCACCATTGCTCCAAAAATACTTAGAGTGTCCCTTTACCTAGATTTGAGTCAACTAGAGAGTTCAAACATTATAGATCTCAACATAATTCTCTCATAGGTGACCCGAAATTTATGGTAAAGAAAAGATCACAACACAAGAGAATCATGGATTAAACCAAAGTCACATTCACCTCAAGTGATCCCAATCCTCAATATTTTGATCTAAAAAGTGAAGTTATCTCGTCACAACAATCCTCATCTCCATCAAGGTTGTATGAAATAGAAGATGTCATGGACAATCCATTTGGACTTACTAGAAAATAAATCATGGAACATCAAGCCTTAGAAAACGTGGCTCCAATTTCCCCACTTTTGTTACACAATCATTGACAGAATGCTTGACTTCATCTACGATTCAACTAACTCCACCCCTTGTGCCAATTCAACCCTTAACATCTAGTCTTACAACTAGGCTAGGAACCAACCTTGGTCTCACTTCATGTCTAGGAACAAATACAATTGTGGGTATTCACAACATGACCATTCCATTAACTTCCAACCTTCCCCAAAACACAAGATGGACACCAACATTTGGTAAACGAATTTCATTCCACAATGCCACAACAACCTTGACATTTCGAGCACAACCATATTCATCCATCACCACAAATACCCCAAGTGTGCCTAACGTTACACAAGGTAATGTGGACCAAGTACCTCAAGTAGGAAAACAAGGGCAAGTTAACACTCTCACGCAAAGTCAACCTTTGACGAGTGGTTCCAACAACTCCATTGACACATCAAATCAAGTGGTTACCCAAGCTATGCAAGTCAATCCACCATCCACATCAAACCCATCTACCATTGATCCAAATTAAAACAACACCTTGGTTACAAATCCCATCAACCAAGGTAATACCTTGATCACACCTCAAATACAACAAGGGAACCCCCTACCCATCGATTAAGGGAACACTTTCAATCAGTTACAAGGTCTGAATGTTCCATTACCATCACAATATTTAATGGCATCATCTTTCCCCACAATCCCTCTCACTATGCAAAATCAAATGGTACCTCAAACTTACATTCCTCCATCTCAATCCACCATATTGCAAGGAATTTTGTGTTGGCATATGGCTTATAGTGTTTTCATTGATGGAAACCTAAGTCATTATTTCGGTCCGCAGATCAAAATTTGTTCCTACTAGTAGGCAGAGTGAACAACAAAGTTTTATCGGAAGTGAGAATGAAGAATAGGGTATTCGGTTAGTATGTCGATTTGTATGCTTCACCATATTATCATTTTAGGTTGTGGATCTCAAGAAAGGTTGTTGAGCATCTATTTTATCTTATTGTTAAGTTTTGTGTTGTCACATTAATTGGTGTATGAGTTAGGAGATCCAACATGATGATTTTTCTGTTTATTTGCTCATGGTGGTCGACTTGGTGAAAGTAGCATGTCGCAAATGTATAAGGAGTAATTGTTTATTTATTTCTTGTGTTAGACATTTTGTTTTGGATCCTAGCTATTCATTAGCTGACTTTGATGGGTGTGCATTAAATATAATTTGTGATTTGAGCCAACCATTGGAGAATATTTCATGTTTTGTTGAAGCCAATTTGAAGTGATTGAAATCCTTGATAGTAGATATATATGCGAGTTCAGGTAATTCATTTTGGTGTGTGAATAGGTGTGAAGAGCAAAGCAGATGTGTGTGTGAATATTAGAAAATCAATTGAGCGAATTTTGATTGTGCTGAAAAGGATTTTTGTGAAGCGAATTAAGGCAAAGTAGAGCGAAGTGCAAAATCAGAAAAAAGGTCCAGAATTTGATCTATCAGATTCACCGGAACTGATACCAGGCATTTGCAAATTCTACTTTCTCAGTTCAACCTTTTGTTGTAATCCAAACATTTTGTAAGGCAATGAGCCTTCCTTATTTTGAGTAGTGAGCTCTAGGTAGTGTGCCTGAATGCATGTGCATTCCCTTTTTCTTCATACTTTTAACAGAGTATAAATTGTGGATTAATCTCCACCGTGGTTTTTCCCCTAACAAAGTTTCCATGTAAAAATTCTTGGTGTTATGGTGTTTTGATTGTTTCCTTCATGTGATTGCATCTTTACTTCTATTAAAATGTTGTAAATGGATTAAGATCGAAATGAAATTTAAATATTGTTGAACACTGATTCACCCCCCCTCTCAGTGTTCCTTGAGTCCAACATGTTGAACCAAGGGAACCCCCAACCTCTCATCAACAACCCACAACCCATGCAAAACATACACCCAAAACCCATCACAGATACCTCGACAATCAAACGATCCTACATTACAAGCATGTGCCTTAGCTTTACAACAAGCACAATAGGCTTATCAGTAAGCCATCCAACAACAAAAAATCTATTAAGCAGCCTTAGTAGCACAACAACAACAACAAGCATCCTTAGTAGCACAACAACATAAAGCAACCTTATTAGCACAACAACAACATCAAACAACCTTATTAGCACAAAAAAAAAATCAAGCAACCTTAGTAGTGCAACAACAACAACAACAAGCTCAACAAGCCACCTTAGTAGTGCAACAAAAACATCAAGCTCAACAAGCCACCTTAGTAGTGCAACAACAAGAAGTCCAACAAGCCACCTTAGTGGTGCAACAACAACAACAAGTCCAACAAGCCGCCTTAGCCACACAATAACAAGCACAATAACAACAAGCCTTAATAGCTTAACAATATGCCCAACAACAACAACAAGGTTTCTACTATAACCCTCAACATAACATCGTCAATACAAATGTGCTAGGAACATACACATCAACCCCTAAATTACCTTCACAGAAGCTCACCCCACCATACACCCCATACAACACCTTATCGTATTAGAATCCCACATACAATCCATCTGTCATCCCAACATATGTTCCTCCACCAAACCCGCAAGATGATCTAGCATCACAATTTAAGGCGTTGTCACAAGAAATGCAGGATTTTTGGATGAGCAAGGCAAAGAAACCCCATACACAAAATTTATGTCCATATCCATTTAATCGAAACATTGTAATGGTATCATTCCCTCCTAGATTTGAAATCCCAAAATTTGATAAATACAAAGGGAGAGGAAATATTATGGACCATATCAAAGAATTTAATGTCATGTGTATGGAGATTGCCTATAATGAGTCCTATTTGATGTGCCTCTTCCCACGAAGTTTAACAGGTCCTGTCATGGATTGGTTTTCTCAATTGCCTCCAAGTGTCAATTTTTTTCAAGAAATCATTGATAAATTCATATATCACTTCTCCTTTAATCTTGATATGGATGTAAGCTTGGAAGATTTATATACTCTCAAGCAAAACAAAGGAGAATCTTTTTCCAATTTCTTACAACGATGGAGACAAAGAGCTAGTAAAAGCAAGTGGCCACTTCCCGACGAACAACAAGTGGGCATTATCATAGAAAATCTAGATCCGGATCTATCCTTCCACTTGAAAATGCAATGCATTACCTCTTATGACGAGCTTGTCCCTAGAGCCCTTAACATCAAGAGAGCCCTAATCTCACAGGGAAACACACAAGTATATAGAGACAACCACCCATCCACTAGTTTTAATGACAAATCCTGCTTTTGGGCTAGGAACAAGAATGTTACTAGTGATGGTGTTGTTGATGCCAAGGTGGTCTTAACTGATCCAAGACAAGAAAACATCCAAACCATAAACACTCAACATGGATAGAACAAACAGTGCTCCAAAATGATAATTCACTTCCTTAAGGGAACCTATGGAAGATGTGTTGAAGAGGTTGATACAGTGTAATATTATCACACTCCCAGATTTCTCAAACTATCAAGAGCCACAATTCAAACCTCGTAGCTATAGAGAAGATCATTTTTGTGAATTCCACCGATACAAAAGTCATAACACACAAAAAAAATTTAGACTCAAACATCTAATAGAAGATCTTATTGAACAGGGAGACATTCATGTTGATCAAAAATCTAAAAATTTACACAAACCCTATGCTTGACCATACAAAAGAAAAAGTTTTAGGAAAGGCATCAACCTAAAAAAAATGTAAACAATACTCATGATACCAAAGTGGGACATATTTATTTATCACTACATGAGGAATCAGACATGTATCAAGATATTATTTTAAAACAAAATCCAAACCCATCAACAGTGTTTAGCACTATTTTATATCGTAATGACATCAAGTGGATATCAGATTGTGATATCTCTCCCACATATGATTCAATGATTGGGCATGTTAAATATGTTCCAAACAAGCCATGAATATCCCTTGTTACACCATACCCACAAACTATTGTGAAGAGTCTTTTACTGATGATTTATCATCCACCCAAGGATCATGTCAAGAGGAGGCTCTTTAGGATGGAGCTAAGCGAGCTAGTTTTTAGGTTCAACACTATGCCTCAGGTAGCTCTCTGCCTAAGGATGAAAGCGTGGTTTTGGGACAACAGCACAGTGCGCTAGCATCTCTCAAGTGCGTTGTTGTTTGTACAACCAGAGGACCAAAAATACAGTGGGAACTGCTAGAAAATGAGCTGATAGCCTAGCCAGTGATGTTTAAGAAAACAAAACAAAACTATAAAGTAAGATAAGTATAAATGGATATGATAAAAAATATATATTAAAGCTAGGGTGACAAAGATGATCTCACAAAATAGCATGTTCACCAACTAGCCCCAAATGCACGTCCACCTACACAAAAGAAGTAGGAAAATTGTTGGGGGTTGCATAGGGGTCTGCCTCAGTCAGACCACCTTTTTGGTGTTTCCACCTCCACGGACAGCTAAGATAGAAACAATAGAGAAAATTATGATAAAGGAGGAAAGGCAGTAAAGAACACAATAAACACTACAAAACAGTGATGTGCTACTCAACCAAATCATAAAGGCGAGGAGTGAAAATGCTTACCACCTCCACCAAGAGCTCACTAGCTAATGGAGGAGAAAAAGAGAGGACTCAAGCCCTTACTGCAATGGTGTTGTTCCACACTTTCTCCACGGAGTTGATGGAGTGTTGTTGTTGCTGCTATGGAGTGCCAAAGTGCTACTTGATAGTAAAAATGAGAGCTAAGAATGGAAGGAGGATTGTGTAGAAGATTGCTAGAGCTTGTGAAGAAGATGAAATGCATGAAGGAAGAGTGTTTTTGAAGGTGGGATGAGAAAAATGGCCATATTCGAGTTGGTTGGTCAAAGAGGGGCACTACAAACCAACCCCAATGGGAAGTGTAATGCCTTTACCAGCTTCAGACGCAAGAATCTATCAAGGACGTAAGAATTCCAAGCGGACATCTATGTGTCACATGGACATTTGTGCTCCGCACGGCATCCCCAATAGTTATTCTTCTACTGACATGTAAGAAAAATTCCAAGTGGAACGAAGGCAGTGGGATGATGTGGAATTTCGCCTTCGAATTTGGTTTTCTAAGGTGAGGAAGTGTAAAAGGGGAATTTTAATAAGGGGTGCAAATTCACACCTATACATTTTTCCCCCACTTTAGCAAGCATGAATGTTGATGAGTGCTTTGGTAAAGTAGATCAGAAAGGTAGTAGGGTTAGAAATGTATACCTGGACCGTCAAGGAAGCAGACCGCGATCTGGAAAACTTGAGAGTACAGGACAAGTAAAGGACTTCATAGCCCTACAAAACTATGAAGATGAAGAATGAAAGCATCTTACAGACTCGCGGACCTACAAGGAGGCGACCCCCAAGATCTCTCACATGAAAGAAGCCCCAAGAAGAAAGTGCCTCACAAGTCCACAGTCGTGCAAGGAAGGTGTCCTCCAAGATATCTCACATGAAGGAATCCTATAAAATCACCTTACAAACCCGCAAACCTACAAGGAAGCATCCCCCAAGATCTCTCACATGGAGGAAGTTGAGAAAGATCCCTACAGACCCGCAGACCTATAGGGAAGGTGTCCTTCAAGATCTTTCACATGAAGGAAACCCAGGCAAGCGCCCTACAGACCCATAGACCTGTAGGGAGGTATCCCCCAAAATATCTCACATGGAGGAAACCCAAAGAAAGCACTCTACAAACCCATATACCTATAGGGAGGTATCCCCCAAGATCTATCACATGGAGGAAACCCAAAGAAAGGGGACTCCGTAGAGTTGGAAAGTAGCTTTATATGCACACCTGCAAAGCAACATGTTTACCTACAAACAAAACATGTCAAAAAGCAACCACACAAGCAAGTGGGCAGTTGCGCAAACTGCCAATAGATTGGAAAGCTTTCAAAAGGGTCCCTTGGGAACCTGGAATGAAAGAAGGGGTCCACTCAAGGGACACACTATTCGAAAGTATGAAAGAGATGTTTCTTTCTCGAATTGATTCATCATCAAGGAATCCTTTTGAAAGATGTTCACTTCATCAAGGAATTCAAAAGGAAGAAGATGCCCTCATGTGAGGGGAAGGTTGAAGTCATTCCCACCTTGGAGGAAGGTTCTCAAGTTCTTTCTTTGTGAACCCATGATGAAGGAAATACATTTCGTTAGGGTTTCAATTCAAGAATGTGATTCTTGAAAAGAATTTTATGAAGATTCTCGAGAAAAGATTCACTAGTGATGAATGTGTTTTCTAAAAAATTGAAGTGTTATAGAAATGGAATTTCCACACATGAAAGGGAAAACTCAAGCAGAGAAGAGAGAAAGATAAAGAAAAAAGCAAAATAGAAATGAACACAAACACAGGGCATAGAGGTAGCCTAATATTTTAGGGTCAAAACTACTCATAAATATATATATGTAAGTATAATATCAGTATATAAAATGAACTATCATCAACCCCCTACTATATCAAACCATGTGAAGAATGCACGAGAAGAAAAAGTAAAATAAAAAATTGGATCAACATGAAAGGGAAGCCTAAATGCCCTCAACACTTTGCATCATCCCTATTTTTTTGAAAATCAATCACAAACATGGAAGAATTATGATAAAAATAGAAGGTTTACAACACAAAAACCATGCATGTATCCAAGCACCAACAAGGGTGACAAGGGTCATCCAGGCACACATAGCACAATCACGAGGGAATGCATTACAACACACACACACACATCTATTCTAAGGATAAAGAAGGTGCCTCCCTCTAACACTGATCGACCAAGAGGTCATCCACCTCACACTCTAGATCATCGTATGGTAAAGGAGGATGGGCCTACAGTGGTGGAGGAGAGTCTGAAACTCCTGTAACAAGGGCCCCACAAGGTCCCCTCCACTAAGCTCTTGTGGAGCTAAGGTCAGCGATTTCGCGAAGATCACTGAAAAGGCTAGAACTTCATCCAAAGAGTTAAACATGCACTTTATAGGGGTTCCAAGTTTCACCTCAATGGATAGAGAAGGTTACGCTTGAGATTCATCGCTAGGCTCACTGAGTGATTTTGGGAGTGGTGACGAACTCAGGGGAAGTCGAGACAGGTTCCATCACTAGGACAAAACAAGTCAAAGTGGGACCACCTTTCAAAGAAGGTGGGATCCTCTGGATCATCTGTTGCTGGAAGGACTACTCTCCACCTTGTACTCCGTCAGGGGATGTGAACTCCCCATAGACAAGGCGAGAGGTGTTGAGGAAGAGGAGGAAGATAAAACTGCAATAGATACCACCGAAGTGTTTGTCATATCTACAGGTTTCGGGAAAGGTCAGACATCCAAAAGGGACATCAACAAAGGTGGCTCCACTGAAGGAGCTATGAAAACTTGCACCTTTTTAGGGTCAAGCACATTCATACTCACACTAGAAGCCAAAAGCAATATGGAGCAAGATTGAACGAAAGAAAAGGGGAGGAGAGAGGAGGACATGGAAAGAGTCCCTAATACAGGGGCAGTCATCTCCTCTTCCTTCCTTTATAAGGTGGCCTTCTCAACCATGAGATTTTTTCTTCGGTGCTTGCGCTCATGCACAAGGAAATTTCTACAACTCTTTGAACTGGAGGCTAGAGGCTGTGAAGGAACAGAAGGCTCTTGCTTATCCATGGGAGTGCCCACTATAGTTGTCTCCAGTGGAGGAATAGACTCCTAAATGGGAGCAGGTTGAGAATCAATGGGGGGAGTCAGCTCAAGTTCCTTGGCAGTGGACCTCTTCCCATTTACTGCTTTTGGAGCAGAAACAGTAGGAGGCCGCAAAGTCCAAGACATAGAGGATTTCCCACGGGGACCTTTTTCTCTACCATACAAATAGTACCAAGGTCCAAGTGGTTTAGTAGGGAGTTTCAATATCCTAATCTTGGGTCTACACCAAGGAGGGATCATCAGACTTAATGGGTAAAAGCCAGACTTGCTCATCCAATACTCCTCCCAAGAAAGGGGAGTGGATGAGTCATCCTGAGAGGAGGCAAGATTGTCCTTCCCTTTTTGGGAAGAGGAGGCAACCAACTGTTGTGCTACAAGAAGAGCCAATTTTGGTTGTCCCTTGTCCCTAGTCTTATACTTCACATAGTTTTTGTAAATTAGGTTCTTCCTTGGAGGAAGCGGACCAACCAGGGCTGGCCAAAAATGGTCTAATGAATATCCCCCACAAGACACCAAAGGTTGGTATCCAGTGTCATGAACTACATGCACTACACCTTCATGAGAGAAATTTAGACATTTATGAATAACAGAGGCAATTACATTCATGGAAGCTAGCCAAGGTATGCCTAGCTTCATCCTAAACAAATTTGACTCTGAAATGACATCGAAAATAGTGTCAATAGCCCTAGGTCTAACTAGGATGAACAAAGTTATCCAGCCATATGTCTTCATACAAAAACCATCGTGTGTACGAATGGTGGATTTTGTTTCTTTGTACTCTTTTCTATGTAGTGAGTTAAACCACGTCTCTTTTGTAATAACATTCACTCGACTTGCAGGGTCTACTAAGACTCATGTCATAATGTTACCATTAAGACAAGCGGGAATATAGAGGGGAGAGGGATTTTTATTTAAGGGTAAGTCTTGTGAAGTGAATGTCACATCTGGTGAACTGGTCGTAGGTTGTGTGATAGGGGTAACCGTGACCATGTTAGCATAGGCCTTGAGCTGAGTGATAGAATCAATGGGGTCGATAATCATACTAGCAAAATGCGATGAAAATGGGTCCGTGTATATTTGCAATTCACTATTCACTTTTGCCACCAATTTATTCATATTTTGCTTGCTTCCATCAAGAAGAATAGTACTGTCCTCAATGCAATCTTGTATCTCATGATGCAAGCACATACAGTGTTTGGAATCATGTTCATTAACTCAATGGTACTAGCAATATGTATTTGCATCATACCAAATAGGGTAAGGTTACTTAAGGGGTTTAGGGTTCGACAAGGTCATGATCTTATCCTTCACTAACTTTTGCAAGATGGAAGAATAAGATTCTTCTAACTTTGTGAACTTTTGGTTGCATTTGAGGCTATTGTCATCCACAACAGCTACTACATTCACAACAACTTTACCTTTCCTAGAGATTGATACAATAGAATTTCCTTCAAAATGGGAGTGCGAGGAGGATCCCCCAAATAGAACTACCATCTATTGGTACTCTCATAAGGTTGCACACAAATATGCGAAAGAAGGGTATTTTACAAGGGAAAACTTTTCCTTCCAAGGCCTTCACAAGTTCCCTATGAATACCTTTTGCATGTCATAATTGGGCAGTGGATATAAGATTTGTGAGAAGAGTGCTTGATACCGTGCAATGAAGTCAATAATATTTTCATTATCACCTTGTTTGCATCAAACGAGATCCATAAAGGTCATCTTCGGCCCGATGTTGGCTTGGAATTGTCATAAGAATTAGTTTACAAGTTGGTCAAATGAGAAAATGGAATTATTCGGCAACAAAAAGTACCACTCAAGTGTTGTATCCTTGAGAGATCAAGGGAATAATTTTTCCATCAACAGGTCATGATGGAAGAAATCTGTGCACAGGGTGTTAAAGGCAGAAATATGCATTTGTGGGTCCCCTTTATTGCCATATTTTTCAAATTTAGGAATCTCCATTCCTTAAGGGAAGGGCATGTTCAAAATTGTGACCGACAATGAGCTATGTTGGAAGAAGGATTGGAAGATAGGTTAGGCAAAGGCTTGGGAGAGACTCGCCAACTGGCTTTGCATCTTACCCATATTCTAAAGAAGTGTATTCAGAATAGGGTCATTAGAAGATATAGGGCTAGAGGAACCTCCTCTTGAACCATCGTTGGAGCCACCACCAGACCCACCTATGTGACCTCCACTGAAACCACTGCCAAATCCACCTCTGCTTCTAAAGCCACCACCATGACCTCCACTAGAACCACTTCCACCAACACCACCCCTGCTATCAAAGCCACCGCCACTACCAAAGCCCCCACTGATCATCCCGCCAAAACCTCCACTACTAGAGGTTACAAGAGGGGAGAAGCTAAAACCCAAGGGGATCTTGTTCACTTTGATAGTTTCAGATCCCTCGGAGGCAGAGGGAATATTGATTGAAGGTACGACATCAGCCATGTACATAGATGTAGGAGGCATCGACATTCCTAGCTATCTCTCATGCTCTTCAACAGTGGCTCCTCATACAATGTTAGGATTATTTGGAGGAGCACATGCATCAATTAGACTAGAGAGACTAGCCAAGATTTGTATGCCTGTTTGGTCTTTTCCCACCATATACTTTAGTTTTTTGATAACCTAGGTGGCCCTAGCCAACTTCGGGTCTCTTTCCAAGTGATATTCCAAGTCACCCAACCCTTTGCTAAGGGCAGAGACATATTCTGAAGGAATGTGAACAACCTCATACTCGTCGGCTGATGATGGTGTGGGAGATGTAGGGAGAGTGGGGATGTGGTCGGTCTCATCAGAGAATCCTACCTCGCCCCTTGACAACTGCTCTTGTGCAATGAGACCAATGGTAGATCCAGCAAAAAGGCCTATAGAGAAACTAGTAGTGACCTTCGTGCTCTCCATCAGAAGGTGTCATACACTTCTCCTGATAATATACCCAGAGGTTGTGTACTAGGTTGTGATGCTCATAAACCTTCACAACACTCAGGGGCACAACAATCATAGGATATAAAGGAAAAGTCTCAACACCAACAAATGAGTAGATGTTGGTTCATGTCAGGTTCACCAAAAATGTAAGAGGGGGACCAACCAAATTCAAGGCCCCAGGTCATGAATAGTCAAGAGTGGAAGGCTTCCTTAACTTACCTCACTCTAAAGGGTTGTCTCAAAATGAGGGATGAGGATGATGAGGACTATAAGGTCCTCCAATCACTTTCCAAACCCAAAACTCAGAATGGGGCTACACGGGCTAGTTTTCGGGTTAAACACTGTGCCTCAGGTAACTCTCTGCTTGAGGACGAAAGCGCGGTTTTGGGACGACAGCACGGTGCACTAGCATCTCTCAGGTGTGCTATCATTTGTATGACCAAAGGACTAAAAATATAGTGGGAACTACCAGAAAATGAGTTGACAACCTAGCTAGTGATGTTTAAGGAAATAAAACAAAACTATAAAGTAAGAGAAGTATAAACGGATATGATAGAGAAAATATATTAAAGCTAAGGTGACAAAGATGATCTCACAAAAGAGCATGTTCACTAGCTAGCCCAAAATGCACGTCCACCTACACACAAGGAGGAAAATTTTTGGGGGTTGTATAGGGGTTTGCCTCAGTCAGACCCTTGTTTTGGTGTTTCCACCTCCACAAATAGCCAAGATAGCAACGATAGAGAAAAGTATGATAAAGGGGGAAAGGTAGTAAAGAACACAATAAACACTACAAAATAGTGATTTGCTACTCGACCAAATTGTAGAGAAGAGGAGTGAAAATGATTTCCACCTCCACCAAGAGCTCAATAGATAATGGAGGAGAAAAAGAGAGGACTCAAGCCCCTGTTGCAATGGTGTTGTTCCACACTTGCTCTATGGAGTTGATGGAGTGTTGTTGTTGCTGCTATGGAGTGCCAAAGTGCTGCTTGAGAGTGAAAATTAGAGCTAAGAATGAAAGAAGGATTGTGTAGAAGATTTCTAGAGCTTGTGAAGATGAAATGCATGAAGGAAGAGTGCTTTTGATGGTGGGATGAGAAAAATGGCCATATTCGAGTCGATTGGTCGAAGAGGGGCATTACAAACCGACCCCAATGGGAAGTGTAATGCCTCTGCAAGCTTCAAATGGAGGAATCTGTCAGGGACATAAGCACATTGTGCAGACATCTACGTGTCGCGCGAGAATCCCTGACAGTTATTCTTCTACCGACATGAAAGATAGACGCCAAGTGGAATGAAGGCAGTAGGCTAATGTGGAATTTCGCCTTCGGATTTGGTTTTCTAAGGTGAGGAAATGTAAAAGGGAATTTGTGGAAGGGGTGAAAATTCAAACCTAGACAAAAAAAAATCAACTACAAATGGTTGTGAGGCTCATAGAACTAAAACACTATCTAAACTTCTCTATGCTTAGAGGTTTTGTTAATACATCTACAACATTCATCAAAGTATCAACCTTTTATAATTTTACCTTCCCATCTTTCACCATATCATGAACAAAATAAAATTGAACATCAATTTTCTTTGTTATGACATGGAAAGTAGGATTATTTGCTCACTCTGACTGTCAAAATAAATAAAAATTGTTCATGCATCAACTCTAATATCATAACACAATCGTCTAAGCTAAATGGATTCCTTACAAGCATGATTATCTACCATATACCCTGCTTCTATAGTGGACAAAGTGACTATAGCTTGTTGCTTACTCATCAGCTGGTTGCGCCACCAAACATTGTGGAAACATAACCACTAGTGGACCTTATGTTGTCAATGTCACCTGCCCAGCCTGAATCCACATATCCATGAATATATGTTGAATGTCAAGGTTCAATAGGATAGCTATAATATCCCTTGAAATCTGATGAGAATTTTACCTCAAGGAATATTGTCAAACACTTTAAATGCAAACTTTAAGCTTGCTGGTCTGAGTTATCAATCTAATATAAATGCTTGAAGATGATATGAAATGTAATTCATAAAGGTTTACAATCATTGCTAAAATGTCTAAACAATGAGTTGGATGCAAATGCAACTTCTTTTTGACCTTTTGAATTCAAATATGTGAATTTCATGAATAAAATGATCACCTACAGCCAAGTGACATTTCGTCATACAATTGGCATGCATACAAGAATGTTGATAATGAGTGCTTCTAATATGACATTTCAACAAACACTTGTCATGCAACATATATCTTCTTTATGTGTATACAAGCCCAAGTACAAGATATCATGAAGACGCCAAGACTCTTGGCTTATAACCAAATCAATGTTTACAATCATATCTGAAGCAAAGTATGTCTAAGATTAGCTACCATGAATGCATCTAAAAGACTATACTTGCATACAAAACAAAAGGAACTTGGTCTTTGAAAGCCGCCTATGCTCAACCCAATGATGAGGTGAATTTAGCTCCAAAAGCCAAGTGATTAGGCCAAGGATGAACACGTCCAGCACTTGGGACTGTACGCCCTGCAATGTAGGGTGTTGTACGGCCTGTGAGTGTTGTAGTAAGGCCCAATCAATGATTATTTCAGAGATTCTTGAGCAACAATTGATGACTATCAAATTTATAACTGAAACCCCTAGAGTGTATGCTCCAAACTGGTCACAAATGCTTGAAATATAATAAGTAATGGCTGAAAAATGAAGCTACAGGTCTGCAACTCATTTATCTTCAATATTAATTCCACGTGATGCTCAAAATATGATTTTTACTATTCACATTGGTACTGTAGCGACTACTATAGCGCAACACTGTAGCAAATCACTGTATGCGGCACTGTAGCACGGGTACTGTAGCATTGTTGTAGCAGCCAACAAATAAAAATATTCCACAATGAATCTTCAATGCTTTATAATTTGCAAATGGATATGCATCAAACCCTTGTATTCTTTATATTTCTTCTCCAATCTAGCACAAATAGAAAGGCTGAGATACCTTCCTCCAATAATGCAACCCTTCAAGAGATATTTCACTCCCTCAGTTATGCCATCAATAGGAAGTTTATGTTTCCTATAATGAAGGAAGAAAACTGTGAAAGCCCTAAGCTCCACAATAAAAATCAATCAAAATATTATTCATCAACTGGATGTTGAGAATGAGCTCTTGCCTCTCCTTTTATCCTTTCCTTAAGAGATCTCAAACACCTTCCTGGCCAATGTGGGATAAAAGATTTACTCCCACATTAAATTATTCACTTAACACACTTTATTATATTAAAGTGACTTTATTATTATAAAGTTACTTTATAACTTTATAATAATATTAAAATATTAAATAAATCACTTAAGTCACTTAAACTTTAATATCTCTTGATGTACTTGTCTAATTGCTAAGCCGTCTAAGCCAGGAGTCGACTCTCCCTGTTCTCCATGTGATTGGATGCCTGTCTAAAAATAGAAACCTTGAATAGTGACTTACTATAAATAGTAAGTATGTGAAACTGAGTCTAGAAATAGTTGCAAAGGCCTAATCAAGGTCAAAACTACCAATATGCTCTGCTCAGGTGTCTTTCTATTAATAAGAACCCTGACTCACCCAAAATAGTAACTTACTATAAATAGTAAGTGTGCCAATTTGAGTCAAATAACCTGCGCAAAGGCCAAAACCTGAATCCAGCTGAAGAGTAATGTCCCTAAACACCGAGTGACTGCCATATGAGACCCTCTATCTATAATTGTTAGCCTACAAGGTTCAAATGATAGGCTAATTCTTATGAACTCAAATGCTCACAAAATGGGGACATTACAATAGCCATGAAAATAGAAGGAATACTCTCAAATATCTAAACACTCTCTTAACTATATCCTAATGCACTTTTCCATAATTAGTCCTTTATTGACTCAAGACTCTCAATGTTTGGGAAATGTCTAGTTTAGTACATAGCACATGGTAAGTAGTCATGTCCTCCACCTCAATAGGATATTTTGGACAATCCTCCACAAATAACTTCATTCCTTGTATAACAAGTGTTATGAAACTTTTTACCCAAAGTACAAAGAAAGTTTTGAAAAAAAATTAAAAGAAGATATAAAAAATAAAGGATAATATGATCCTTTGGTTAAAATGGAGATAAAAGAAGAATAATTATTAAAAAAAATTTAAAGAGTTTGTGAAAGGGTGTGATGTTTCAAAAATAAACCCTTAAAGCTTATATAAGTCATTTGTGTGAGACTTAGAAAAGGCATGGAGATCACTCAAGGAAGAATAAACAAGTTAGACAAGAGATTGCAAGCCAAAACAATGATTCCCCATGAAATCCATTTACAACATTCAAACTAGGAAGAAAATATTAAAGAACACAATGGAAATGATAAAGCAAAGATTGAATCCCTATTAGATGTGCAAACTCATGATCCCATGGGGGAATTGGTGCCAATTTGATGTGAAAATTGGCCCTTTCCCAATTCCTATGATGCAATCTTGATGTGTTGAAGATGATTGATCCACTTGGTTGGTGAAGAATGAGAACTCCAAGCCAAAATCTGCAAAAACCTAGCTATGACTAAATGATAATGGATGAAATTCAAGAGATATTTGAGCATGGTAACTTTGCCTAGATTGTGGATGATGAAATGAGGATATAAGCTCTTTATTTATAGAATGCCAAGATGGATGAATGTCCAAATTTGAGCAATGTGGGACTAACATTCATCCAATGGTATGATGCCACTTGTCAATCTACGAATGGATGAAGAATGTGCAAGATTTGGGGTTTGTGCCAATAAATGCATAATTTTGAAATTCAAATTTGTTGAAATGACATGTAAGAGGGAAGGGAAAATGCAATAAATGCCACTTGGCTCAAGGAAAAGGACATGTAAGATGAATTTATTGCCTTGTTGGATGTACATGTTGACTTGGAATTTTTGAATTCAAATTGAGAGAATATTCCAAAAGATGCCTTGTGAAGAAAATAGAGATTTAATAAATGAATTAAATCTATTTTCATGTGCAACTTGCATTATCTAGAGGATGGGACATGAGATGAGATTAAATTAATCAAGGACTAATTAATTTAATGAGAGAGGTTAGATTATGTGACCTATTTGACTCAAATTTATGGATTTATTTAAATCAAATAAGAGAGGAATATGACAAGAGATTAATTAAATAAGGATTTTAATTTATTTAATTAAAAGAGATGGTGTTAGACTAAATCAAATAAGGTTTTAATTTATTTAATTTAATGGATAGACTTTAGAGATTTAATCAAATAACTGATTATTTAATTAAATAGGGAATTGATCAGATGGAATGATTTAATTAACAAGAGAGAGTGACTTAATTAGACAAAATGATTTATTTAATTAAGGGGTGAAAGTTGATGAATTTAATCAGATAAGGAGATTTGATTAAATTGTTAGACTGAGGGATGATTCAGGAAGAAACAGTGTTAGTAATCAGGATCAGATGCACAATGTCAATTGGTATATTTTATGTGTCTACAGATAGCCTTTGAAACTCTGCAACATATTCTTCCACACTTCCCTTTTGTTTGAGGTTATCCAAATTCTCTAAAATATACTTATGAATCTCTCCTATAAAATCTCTCAACTATTCTGCTACAAAACTCATCATAATATTTGATCAATTAATTTCCTTGAGTGATCAAACCATGGTACCACCAATCATGAGCAATTCCTTCCAAATTTAGGGTGGAAAATTGATGGAATATTTTTTAGACATTGGTTTGAGTACCAAGTATGTATCAAGTTTCTGCAAACATGCCCTAGAAGTGCTCTTCTCATATCCATCAAAGGATGAATTAGATAGCTTCCCCAATGAGTGCTCCAAATATTCTAGCTTAGGTGGTGAATGGTAAGTCCCTTTCTTATTCTTCTTCATTTCCATGAAATCTCCTTGAGGATAATATCTCCTTGATTTGAGGGTCCAAAGCCCTATACTCTTCATAAGCTCTTGAGATATCATCTTGGAGGGTAGTTTCTTCCCCTAGAACTTCTACTCTCTAAATGAATTTACACTTGAGAGGCTTATTACATAAGTTAGTTCTAGAGCTTTGTGTAGAAACCATCTTCTCCTTCTCCTTTCTATCACTAGTTTCACTGGTAACACCCTTAATACTATCATTATCCTTCCTAGCATTAGTTTGCATCCACTAAAACATCTAACCAAACATGTCGACAAGACAATATTACCCTTGCATCATTTCCTCAAATCTCACTTTGGCTTATTTTGCTTCAATATCCATGGTTTCTTGAATTCTCTCCTCTAGAGCCTAATCTCCCTTTCACTTGGAAGAATTAATCATTGGAAAAACCCACAGGCTAGTAGAATCATGCTCTAATAACATTGTAATGTCCCTAACATATAATTATAACAAAAGGTTGATTTGTGGATTGCATTCAATACACATAAACATATGAACACAAAGATAATACTCCAATATATTTATAAGCTTGATATATCAATTACTACTCACACAATGATTCTAAATGATATACATAGTTACCACAAATCAACAATAGTATTATTAACTTCCTTATAAAATCCTTGAAGCTCAGTTGTAATCCCTAAATGAGAATTCCCTCAGGAACCAAAGGGGTTTCGTCCTCTAATCCTAGTGACTATTGGGTTTCCATCAATAGAAGGATTTAGAACACAAGTGTTCCAAAATATAGAAAAATGACATAATAATTTGTTACCTATTACATGAATTGATTCCCTACATTTGTATGTTAATAATTTCCCTTAAGGAATAGGTTGAACTTGAGTTAAAATAGCAACAAATCCTAGAATTTGAATTTCACATGCTACACTAGGTTGGCCTTAAGCCCTGGAAATTAGATTCTTTTGGAGTTAGTGTTCCACCTTGCAGATGTTACACCCTGAGCAATATTACCTATTTACTATTACCTATTTTGGTTAAATTGCTTGAATAAATGAATGAGTTTTATGAATCCTTATATGAATATGTTTAATGAATATTGAATGGAAATATGATGAATGAATGATTGATGCAATTTGATATTTAATAATGTTTCTAACTATGAAATGTATGATGCATATGATGATGTTGTGTTTGGCTAACTACTATTATGATGTGCCAAGTTGAGTGCAGGAACAAGTTCGATTCTCTAAAAGAGAGGGGAAGTATCACTCAGGAGAAGAACTTGGTTCAGTAACCCTTGACGAGCCTAACTGAGGATTCACATAATCACATCCTAATTGGTCACAAAGAGTCAAGTTAGTTTTAGGAAAAGGTAAGTAATCTTTGTTGTGAATATTGTGATTGAGAATTGTGATTGAGAATTGTGATTAAGTCTTGATGTCATGTGTAAGTCTTTCCTTGTATGCTTATTATGGTATCGATGAGATATATGCATAAAACTTATATATATGTGTGTGTGTGTGTGTGTGTGTGTGTGTGTACATGTCTACGGTAGACTCATACATGTGAATGAATACATACATGAGTATATGTAGGTAGACGTACCTATGCATGCTCATGGATGGATCACCCATATGTATGGGAATACTGAGTGGACTAAATTGACATATATATCGTATATATGCATCCCATGTATGTATGCCAATCGATGGGATTGTACGAATGAGTGTTTTTATAAAATATTGAAATGAAATTTTGTATATATGTATATGTGGTATATATGTGTGTGTGTGTAATGTTATAGTAACACACACACATATATATATGTATATTTATATATAATTGTATATATATGTATATGCAAAATATTATTCTTTATATTTATATATTATATAAATATGTTTGTTAATGTATTTGGTAAACCTTATGAAATATATATATATATATATATATATATATATATATATATATATATATATATATATATATATATATACGTGGAATAAAGTTATTTAAATAAACCTCAAGCACATAAGATAGTGTTGATCATTATTGTTAATAATATGCAGCAAGGCATATATTATATGATGGGGTGCATGAAGCTTAAAGTGTAGCTTTAAGAGGGATAAATTCCAATGCATAAAGTAAATATGGCCAAGTCAAACTTAAAACGTAGCATGTAGGAAAACTTATCGTTGTGTAAAACATTCTAGTAGGGAACTAAAAGTTGTTTGAAACATGAGAATATGTCAACAGTTCATACCTGAGAAATTGGTCCCAAGTAACAAGAGGTGGTGCCATATTTGATGGAAGTTGGAACATAAAATAAGTCTTAATTTGAATTTGAATAAGCCTAAAAATAAGTGTTTAGACTCAGTCAAGTACAAACTTGGCAGCATATTGCAATGGAATTTGAATTAGGAAACCTGTTTTGAGTTTGTTGTCCCAAATATCAAGTCAACTCATCCATAAGGACTGTCATGTGACGCAAACTTGTGAGTGAGTCATTACATGAGGAAGAAAGGTGGCAAAAATACTTACTTGTTTGTAGCCTTTAGTTGCTCACGAATTAGTATAAATAAAGGTGCCCATTCTACCAATTGCTACACTTATCATTCTTATTATCTTGATTTTATTTTATTGTGAGTTGAGAGCTTGTGAGTTGAGAGTTATTTTGGTATATTGTATTTGTGATTGTTGTGAGATTTAGTGAGAACATAGAAGAGGGTAGTCAAGTGAATCTTGCAGGAGATATCAATCGATCTTGAGCATTCATACTAGGAAGGAGTTTAATCAATTGGAGCTTTATACAGGAATCTTAGTTTCTATACCTTTGTCTTTATGTTGGAAAGGATAAATTAGTTTATTTAGTATGTTGGGAAAAGAGTTTTTTTGAATATGTTGCGGTGTTTGTTTGAGATTGCTTGTTTCATGGTTATGTAATATGTTGTAGAACCTATCTTATTAGTTATATTTTTATGTACCCTATATATGGGAGTTTATTTAAGTGAAACATATTTATACTGTGTGTAGTTATCATCACTATATGTAGGATGTCTATTCCAGATGTATGTAGCATTATGCAAGAAGTTTCTTTATTCACTTTGGTAGTATAGCTATATTATTATATGATGATATATGGGTTATTCCTAGGATTGGTCAAATCCGTGGGAAAGGGGGTAAGCTAGTTATAGAGTATAGTGGCCATTTTAAACCAAATCGAGCTAGGAAGGTCGGTGAATGTGTGACGTCTACTCTAAGTTAAGGGTGAAGGAAACTCTGGCCAAAGTAGTGTAAGTAGCCATTGTTTACACTATTGGTTTCACTGTGATTCAGGATTATGTACTAGGCATGGGATGTTCATAAATGTAAGTTGCAACCACTGTATGTTAGTCTAGAAATGTATAGGACACAACACCAAGCTCATAACAGGCTATTGTTATGAGGTTACCAAACCAATCTCTTTGTCAAAGGGTAAGGCCATCTTACCACTTAGATAGATGTGCAAGGGACCGCAATAAGCATGTGGTTGGCAGAAAAGCGCTTAGGTGATGCTTCTCTTCATTAGTTGACAACCAAGATTTGAGGGGGAATTCCTGGACCATTGTACTTTATAATTTTTGTAAGCTTGTTTACGTTATGTATGTAATTTATATCCATTGAAAATATGAAATGTCATATGGAAATTATGTATCATCATTATTTAAATCAATCAAAGGAATTCTTTGTATGCAATGGGAAAGTTTGAAATATGTTTCAAATGTGCATTTATTATTCAAAGGAAAAGAAAATTTTTATTGCTCTTAAAGGTTAAATGCATAAACTATTCACTTATGAGCAAAACATAGAAATAATTACTATGTAGAAAAATGGGCATGTTACACATGGTATCAGAGCTATCAGGTTCAACTTTGGAACCTATATGCTCGCTATGTTTCCAATCCAACATTATGAGAATCTAATGTTCAAAAATTCTTGTGCCAAAATTGTGCATCTTAGGATGATTGCAAGAAATTCAATAATCGTGAATGAGCGCTACCTATGGGCCAAGAAGGAAAGAGAAGCCCTTGTTCGTACCATTGAGGGAACCAATCATGACAATGCCATTTGGCTGAGCGATATTGAGACTATTAGTCATGCCCTTTCATGAATTAACCAAGAGAAGTGAAGGATGAAAGATGATGCCAATTTCAACTACTTACCTCCTGTCTCTCTTACAAAGTCAAAATATTTATCACTTTCTAGGGATATGCCCTCAGAATGTAGTGTTAGTCTAGCAATATTGTTTAGGGACCGTCGAGTTATACCTATGGCTGAAATTATTGCAATAGCCTCAAGTGGTGAATCAAAGGAATATGTTCCCCAAAATTATGTGTCTAAGGATAGGTCTGGAGGATATTATCCTTATTATGAAGATAATGAGCAAAAATATAAGGGTTATACCCCACAAAGTTATGTATCAGAAAGTGAATTTGAGGGATACTCTCCCTTAGACTATTTGAATAGTCATTCTATATAAACTTAAGGATATTGAAATCCTTCATCAATTTGAAATAAAAACGTGTTTTTGGAAAAACTTGTGTAAAAGTTCTTTATGATATTCTTTTTATGAATGATTTTTCTTTAATGCTTGTAGAACTTTAAGTAAAATTTCTTAGATCTAATTAAATGAAACCTCTAGGTAAACTATTCTTGGGAAAATGGTTAGGACACAAACTAATATTGGGGGAAGTCAAGAAGTAGGACAAGGTACTGAGAATGTTGAGGTTAAGTTGGACCACATATTGTCTATAATGGATGAAACAAGAGAAAGGATAGGAAACCTCAAACAGGAAGCAAGGGGTAAAGAAAGAGTGGAACAAGAAGTCCCAAATAATGATGAGGAAGTGCATCATACTGAAGAGGAAGGGGAGAATTCTCATGATCACACCCATTGTAGTGAACAAGAGGATGAGGAGTCAGTCGAAGTCGAAAGGAACTAAAAGGAAGCGATTGGCTAATGAGTTGTCCCATGACATGAAGATCACACCTCGTAAGTTTGAGGGTAGTGCTATTGGGGATGCGACTAAAGCATGGCTTTTGGATATGGAAAAGTACTTTGAGATTAGAAATTACTCTAAAGTCACTAAATTCATATGGGGAGCTTTCCAATTGGTAGGTGAAGCATCCAACTAGTGGATGAATAAGAAAATGGAGTTAGGACTTAGTTCGTTGAGGCTGACATGGAGCGAGTTTGTAGAGATTTTTCAAAAATGGTGGTTACCACAACTCTTCTATGATCAAAATCTCATTGATTCCTAGAATCTTAAGCAAGGATATTCTTCAGTGAATGAATATTGGGAAAAGTTCACCCACCTCTTGAGGTATGGCCCCATGTACCAAAAGGATGAGTGATTCAAGATAAGGAAGTTTATTATGGGTCTTAATGCTCACATAGGTGGTGAAGTAGATGTACATGGTCTTGCAACCATGGACTTAGTGTATGAAAAAGCGATTAAGCAGGAACAAAATATTAAGTCTATTTCAATCTATCAGGAAAGGAATAAAAAGAAGTTTAACTTGGTGCAAGCTAATCAAGCTCCAAGAAGACCCAATGAAGGGAAAAAAATTATGAAAAAAGGGGACAAGGGACCTCAAAAAGGGTGGAATGAACTACGAAGAGACCAAAGAGGAAGTAATTGTTGGGCCCACAATTGTCGTTGCACCAAAAGATCAACGTGTTAATGCCCGATACAACTGCCAGAATTAATGGATACATGTGAGGTGGTTAGACCATATCACGAATCTTGAGGGGAGTGTTGACCAACTGCCAACAATCTCCCCCTCAACGTTACTCAAGGGGATTCAAACCTGATACCTTTGGCTCTTATACCAATTATTGGCCCCATAGTTGTCGTTGCACCAAAAGATTGACCTATTAATTCCTGATACAATTGCTAGAGTTAATGGATCCATGGGAGGCAGTTAGTCCATGTCATGAATCCCAAGGGGGACGCAAAGTCCTAGTTTGTCACCTTCTTCTTTGATTGGGCATGTACTTGATTTGATTGTGGCATCTTCATCTTCAATGGAAAAGGAGACACATGAGAAACTTTTGAAGACGTTATCATCTTACATATTTATGATTCTTTCTTTTAATTCCTATCTAGAATGGGAAGCATTCCTGTATTTGTACTTGGTTTTATTTCTTCTAAAAGGAAGATTGGTTGTTTGTTGACATTGGATTATGTTTTATCTTTAGGCACTTACCATTTTTGCAGGTGATTACACGTTATGGGGGGCTACATAGTCTCTCTCTTTCCCTCTTATAGGGGGCTATTGATTGTAATGTATCTATATGATGGATGATGTACATGGGGGGTATCATGGAGTCCTCCATCCTTCCTCACTTGATTGTTATTTTCTCTCTTTTGGGGAGGAGTTTTTTCCCACTAGTTTTTCTCCTTTTCTCTAGTTGTGAGATTTGTTTTCCATTTGTACATGGGTACCTAAAATGGCCTTGTATCCAAGACCTATATTTGCATCTTTTTTGCATCATTTGCATAATAATAATAAGGGGGGTGTTGGTGTGGATATAAATTTTTGTACCTAGTAATTTATCTTACTAGGGACTTAGGGGACTTATTCACATGTTAAGTTTACTTAGGATATAAGATTCTTTCTAGAAGCATTGGTTGGATTTTCTAGAACTTATCTTATCTAGCTTTTATGCACAATTCCTAGGTAGTTAGTTTGTTAGTTGTCAAATGTCATAGGATTAAGACACATGTCACAATCATGATCAATCATATTTCTCACCTTGCCTATGTAAGGAAGGTCATTGTACTCATATGTAAGATACTTCATACCTCATCATCATTTTTATATGTCTTAATATCAAGAAAGCTCATATTCTTGCATACTCTCTTATAGAAGGTTTTCATTATTTTTGTAGGTGGTATTGGGTATTGAGTTAATCTTCAACTCTTACATCATCATCATTGAAGGCCAATTGAAACCAAGCAATAAATTAGTTTCTCCCTAGTTATTTCATGTCATTTAAATATATACAAGATTTTGATACTGTGTACCTTTTCTAGCTTCAATTTCCCATCTTCCAAAACCAATCATAGGAAATGATACCTAAGCTGGATATGTTTAGTCTTAGAATGAAGGGTCGAGTTCTTTGCAAGATCAATGGAACTCTAGCTATCAATATACAACCTGCTATCCTCTCGCTTCTTTCCCAATTCCTTCGTAAGCCTTTGTAACCAAATAATTTCTTTACCAGCCTCTGTAGTAGCAACATACTTTGTTATTGTTGTTGAAAGTGAAACAACCTTTTTCAACCTTGAAATCCAACTTACCATTGTTCCACCTACAATAAAACCATACCGTGTGGTGCTTCTCCTACTATCTGTATCACTTGTTAGATCTGAATCAACATATCCCTATAAAGTAGAGTTGAAACCTCTAAAACATAATGCCTGAGTAGTAGTACCTCTCAAATACCTAAGAATCCACTTTATTGCATTCCAATGTTCCATTTTTGGATTGTTCATATACCTTCTTACAATTCCTACTACACATGCAATATTTGACCTTGTATAAACCATGTCATACAACAATCTACCAATTGTTGATGAGTATGGAACCTTGGACATGTATTTTATCTCTTCTCATATCTTGGGACACAACTCCTTGTGTAGACACTAAAAAATGTCTTACTCTATGAGCATAATTTTTCTTGGTCTTCATCTTCACATAATTCAGTAATTTTAACTATTTAATTATTATTCTTGATCGCATTCCTCTATTAATTAAATAATTTTTAATTATTTAATTAATTCACTCCTTAACCTTTATTCTTCTATGATCAATTAAATAAAATTAATTATTTCGCTAAGACCCCCTTTCTTTTTTTTAATAAAAGGGGGTAAAAAATTTATTGAAATCAAGAACTAAACAGTACACAGGGACTAGGGAACACGCCGGCTCCCAAGAAAGAAAGCAGAAAAACACCCAACTAAGATAGAAACCACCATTCACACCGTCATAAACACCTTAACCATCCATATCCTTAGTGATGACCCTCTCCAATTCATGACAATATTCAAGGGACAATTGTACCCATTCCTCAATCTTCCAATCCTCAACATGCTCTGAAGCCCACTTAGCCAAACAATCCACAACCCTATTCCATTCACACGGGATGTGTACAAAAGACACCACTTCCAACATAGAGCACAACTGCAAAATCTATTGAACCACTAAGGCAAGATACCAATTAACCTCAACCACCTTATGCCCATGCAATAGATTAACAATAATATGTGATTCATATTCACAGATAATCCTACACCAACCCAAAGCACAAGCACACTCAATAGCCATGAGAATTGCCAACCCCTCCATAAGGTTGTTAGAATTTTGTCCTTTGTGAATGGAGAAAAAGAAAACAACCAAGCTATAAATACCTCTTCCAACTCCACCAATCCCAGTAGGCCCAAGATTACCCCTAGAGGATCCATTTGTATTGATCTTCAGAACATCCATTGGAGGAGGCAACCATCTTCCAACCCTTTGAACCTTCTTTTTAGCTCGTCTACCTCTTCTGACACAAGTAGAGATAGAAGTCAACCCCTGTAAGCTCAATATATTCACAATCTTGTCATCACTCCTTTCTAAAGGATAAGCCACTTCAAATTTGGCCTCTATAGTTTCTTGGATCATACCAACAATTATGTGCCAAACTTGTTGAACCATTAGCCTATCTCCATGAAAAATCCTATGATTCCTTTCCAACCAAATTTGCGAAAGGAGGAAAGTAGGACCGATACACCATACAATCTAAAGGAAAGAGGTCTAAGAAGGTGGTCTTCCAAGACTGCTCTAGAACTCAACAACACCCCCTTTCTTCAATAATTAAATAAATCATTATTTATTTAATTATTCGTCTTTTATCTTTTGTTTATAGTCAAATGATAATAATTGTTATTATTTGATCTTTTTCCTATTCCTCTATAATTAAATAATTGTCAAAATTATTTAATTATCTAATGACTTTTCTTTCCTCCATTAAATAATTAACTTAAATTAATTATTTAACATCCCATATCCATTTTCCCCATTTAATTAAATTGATTTCATAAATTATTTAATTAAATGACCATTTTCTCCCACTTGCCTTTTTCTCGAAATAAATAATTTGGAAAAATTATTTATGCTCCACTTGTCCACAGATTCCTCCTCATGAATTAATTGATTTCAATTTTTAATTCCTCTATTTTCTTCCTCTACTATCTCAGTTGTCGATTGACTTTGGGCTCTTTCTAATCTTGGCCATCCATTTTGTAACCTCCACTCTTTTGTGTTGCATGTCTTCTCATCTGTCAATCTTGGAATCTTTCTAGAAGCTTGATATTGATCATCCATTTGAATGGATGTCTATAAAATAAGCCTTCCTCCTCCATTTTTGATTTAACAACCACTTATCTCTAACTTTCATGATCACTATTTGTAGGTATTTGTACATGTTTAACTCAATCTGAGGGTATATTTGCAAAGGCAGATTTAGGAGAGACAAGAGAAGTTATTCAACTTCAAATGTGGGGAGTGCTTTTACTTGAATGCTTTCATTTTTCTCATGCTATTTTGTTTTCTCTTGTTTAGATTGGGTTATTAGCTTAGAAGTGTTGTGGTTGTGACTAGAATCTAGGTTGCTTGATTGTTACCCATATTACACCTTAGTCAATTTGAAATGGGTGGGGAAAGGTGTGTTAACTGATTTAGCATCCTACATTTGAAATCTTTCAACACCTTATCTATGTACTCACTCTAAGATAATGTTAATTTGTGATTTTTCCTGTCTCTTGTTATTCTCATACCAAAGGATTTGCTTTGCAACCCCCAAATCCTTCATCATAAATGAATTGGATAATTTTATTTTCAATATATTTTATATATTTCATGTTAGATCTTTCAATAAGCATGTCACCTACATACAATAACAAGATAATATAGCTCCCATTATTTATACTCTTGAAATAAACACGCTGGTCAAAATGACATCTACTATAACCCCGTTTTGTCATAAACCTGTCAAATTTTAAATACCACTACCTAGGAGCTTGTTTTAGGCCATACAAGTTCTTTGATTTATAGACTAATTTCTTCATCTTGTTGATAGCCAAATTGACATAGCAACATGCAGGCAAGATTCAATTACTTTACCTTTCTTGAAACAGACAAACGATCGTTAAATCGATCATCTTCCAAGGTCCTAGATGTTGGGTCACAACGTTGTTGTTTTGCTAAGTAGTCAATGAGGCTATAATGTTCAAGGGGCTTGTTGGTTATTGAGCCTCTTGGTTGTTGCAAGATCAAATTCCTACCTAAACCTACTCTAATCGAGGGATAAAAAAAGGCAAAAGATAGATCAGGGACACAACAGAGAAAAGAATGTTGATTCATTTAGTTAACTGGACACGTTACTCTTCAAGGAATTCCTAACTTAAACTATAGGATAAATCAACCTACAATCAATACAAATCCATTCATTCACAGTGCAAATATTAATAGCAGATTGCAAATTACAATTTGAATAAAAGAAAAGAAAAACTTTACTCATTCCTTGAAAGCTTCAAATCAAATGATTAACATAACAAATATCACTCCAGAGTATAACTTAAGACGGGTTTGAATCTGACTATTTCTACTATGGTAAATAAATAAACAGTATTTACAATTCTGGAAAAACTTCACCAATGTACGGAAACCAATATCCTCAAATTACCTCATCTAAAATAAGAAAATCATAAAAATGTATCATCTATCCTATTGCTAGATTCTAATTGACACTTTAAAATTTCTAACTAATTTCCCTAAGTTTCTAACCCCTTCAAAGTGAGCAAATTTTACAATAAGTAGCTTAGTAATTGCATAATTACCTCCAAAACCAAGACATCAAAAGTTGTAGCTTTTGTATGCATGTCATTCTTCTCACAAGAAACTTTCAGTTTCAGCTCTTGCTTGACTTCAGTTAAACTCAATGAGCTTTAGTAAATTTTTAATTTCCAATTCCACTTTGAGTCCTTCATCTTGCATGATGTAAAACGACATCCTTCACCAAAAATCACTCCAAGTGGGACCACGAATCCTTTAGTTCATTGTAGTTTGATAATCCTTTTAGAAAATTCCCCTCTTTGCACCTAGTTTTGTAAATCGCCTCCAAGATTCTTTTACCAATTTCCATTTCAAAAGGGGTACCTGTAAAGCATCACATGAATTAATTAATTTGTATGATTAATTTAAAAAATACATTAATTTTCATTTTATCCCAATTGTATGTGAATATAATAAACTTTAAATAATCACAATTGAATAATAATAAACCCCCTTTTTCCATTTAATATTATTTTAAAATAAAATAGCATTAAATGATATTTTGCATAGAGTTATCCTGGGAGCACCATTTACACTTGGATCATTTACACATACACACAATTAATTAATTCATCCAAAGATTGAATCACAAAGATTAATAAATTAAAAGATATGAATCATTAAATCCGTCTACTGAATTGATAACATATCTATCATGCCCCTTCAACAAAGTCAAACATCTCAAGGTATGCTCACAACCAATACACTAGAATTGCATCTTTGTTGTATTTTTTTTATCCTAGGAGCACCATTTACACTTGGATCATTTTTCACCATGGTATGACATCTCTTTGAAGTATTTGTTACACAATTTATGCTAAGTCCTTGCTTCATATTTTATGCTTTGACAAAGAACCCAACCCTTATTTAAAGCTCTCATTCCTTGGGGCAATACTAGAGCTCTAGGGCACCATTGATGTGCAAACTACGTTTCAAAATAAGCTGCAAAATTTGCACATTGGATCCTTGTGTCAATCCTGTTTGACAGGACAACTATTTCTTCACTATTGGATATCATGAACTCGAGGGAAAGAAAGTTCCTCTAAAGAAACCGTTACTGGTTCTTAGAAAACACAAAAGAGTTGATATAAGATATTTGGATGTTAACTTCAACATTCTCGAAGTAAAGCATTCAACTATAGAATATGAAGTTATTGGCATCATCAAACAAAATATCCTCTTCAAGACAAGGCCAAAGGCACTCATCTCGAGTACTATCTTCAACCAACACTTCATGGAAAAAATTATCACTGAAATAACCCTTGCTTCATCTTTGTACGCATTCCTTTTAGGGTAGTTGCAATGATATGATTTGTAACAAATTCCTTCATACCCTTTGATGCTTGGATGGATGTCCAAAAAGTTGTGGGTTCAACTTACACAAGCTACCATTTTCATTTATTTTGGAACCTTGTAAAACTTGCTCAAAGAAGACCTACAATCTGCCAATCTGAATTTGCTTTAAAGTTTCTAAACTCATTTCTACCAAATAATTTTGTACATAGCCTATAATCATTTCATTCCATTGAATACCATATATCTTGTTACGTTTCCTCATGGATGACACTTTCATGCCTTCTCTTTCTTTTTCTCTGCCCTTCAAGGTATTCCAATTTGTGCACAACCTACAATCAACACATTTCTATGAGAAAACTTCATTTGAGGCATTTTGTTATTCAATTTTTCACCCTTGTGTCTCCACTTTGTTCAATAATTCTCACATTCACCCTCTATTTCCAAGCTCTATCTCAGCACACGAATGGAGGATTTTTGTAAAAGTTGTGACTAGTCTAGCTTTACACAAAGGATTTCCATTTGTTCAAGAGTTCCAAAAAAATATTCAATGAATTCACTTGTTCGTGTATATCTCACCATGCTTGTATCTCATGAACCTTCCTTTCTTCGAACATTTTGTCGAACAGTTCACATGTGCACTCCATGATGTTGAATGACTGTGTGAGTTCTTGAACAACAATTAATTGCATTTGCTTGAAAATCCCTTGAGTTTGCACCAAATTCCTTTCACAACCTTAAAGACCTTTTTGTTGCTTCCCATTTTAGCATGAGCATGGGCGAGATGAAATCGTTCGATAACTACAAATGCATCTATTCTTTAATTTCCTTCTAAGATTAGCTTCCATCTATGCACAATCAGACAATTTATAGCACCTTATTCTTTGCTTCCATCTTTTGCATTCATGTTATGAGCCTCCCCCCATGTTGTGCTTTCAACAAATCCATTTTATGCAAGTTTCGCAATCATTTCACTCCATGAGATGACATTTACTGAGGAGTTCCCAATCAAACAACTCTCGTGCCTTGTTAGTCTTTGTTTCCACATTTTTTTATTCCTATCAACACAGGCACTGAAACTTTCAAAATCTGACCCAAATCTGCATTTCTATACTGGAAAATATTCATACCATGTTCTAAAGCTTCGATTTGTGGAAGTTGGTTCCACCCCTATAAATGCACCTGTTTGTAAACCACTCTCTCCAATAAACAATGAGAAAAATCCAGCTTCCTCTACTTGGTGCACCCAATCATTTCATTTGAAGCAATTACAACTTTTTCAGGCATTCTATCATTTACGTGCCCTGCTGCTAGATCGTCAAAATTGACAATCTTCTTAATGTTGAGTTGCATCTCCCTTACAATTTTGAACTTCACATTTGACTAAAAGGGAGCGAGAAATTTCATTGAGGCATTCATTCAAAACCTTCTCATCAAGCCATGCATTATAAAGAATTGTTATATTTTTTATTACTCAAGTCTTTCAAAATCCATTTATCCTCAATGCTTCAATGGATGTCAATATGATGTCATCATGGCACTGTCAGATAGTCCATGCACCTTATTTCCTTTGCAACTGAATACATTCATGAAACTTCATTTCTTTGAGGTAGTTCGTTGAACACTTCATGCAATGAGATCCCCTGGGGCATTCAGTCAAACAGTTCACATACATGCTCTCTGTTGGCATCGCCCTCTATTGTGAAAATCTGGCGTCTATTGTATTGACTCGAAAGTTTTTGAAGCCTTTTCAACAGACCATTTGTGCATAAATCTGTTGCCATTGCATTCCATGTGATCACATTTCTTTGAGGGTTTTGTCCAATAGTTTGCATAGCCTGTAGCCTAGCTTTCACATTTTGTAGGCATTTCTTCCTTCAAATAGGACGTTTAGGAGCGAAGATCGAAATGCAATGGCATGAGAAATCTTTTTTCTTCCATCTAGTGCCAATTTTTCTTTCGATTCCAAATTTTGAAAATACCTTTGCGGGATCAGGAATCGGGAATGCACTTGCACCTAGACATTAAAACTTTTGGTGCCAAGTTTTCACGAAGTTCTAAATCTCGACATCCGACGAGAATTTTTTTTAAGTTTCAAACTCTTTTTCTTTTAATGCGGAGTGTGGGGTAGGGTGATGATTTTTTAGGGATCCTTTTTATTTCTTTTTACTTTTTTAAAACTGTCTTTCAGGGTTTCACCCAAACCTGAACCTTTTGGCATTTAAATGCATTTTTTATTTTATTTTTACTTTTTAAAAGTTTTTAACTTTTTATTTACTTTCAAAGATTTATTTTATTTTTATTTTTTCAAGGCTTATGATTTTTAATCTTTAAATTTAAATTTTAAAGACTTTTATTTAATTTATATTTTTTATTTTGAAACTCTTAAAAATCTTTTAAAGTAAAAGATTTTATTTATTTAATTTTTAAATCTTTTAAAATAAAAGATTTATTTAACTTTAAACTTATTTAAATTTAAATTTATTTTATTTATTTTTTTGTATTTTTAAAATGTTCAATTTTTTTGATTTTTTTGTGTTTTCTATTTTTTGACTCTAAAGAAAACCGACACAAAAGAGGACAAATATGAAGATGAAAAGAAAAGAACAAAAATAAAGAGAATAAAAGAAACAAGATGATGAGGCAAAAAGATGCCAACAAAAAGATGAGGATCAGGATTGGAATCGGACAAGGAATGCGAACCCGAACAACACGTAAAGGAAAAGTGAGGATCGGGATAAGGAACGAACAGAAAATGGAAACCTTCAAAAATTGTAAGGTATCAATTCTAGTCTAAAACCCAAACCTAAAAGACAAAAAGCACGACGCGGGAATTAGGATTGGGATGAAACTAGGAACATGAACCTTCAAAAGGTTCCTAGTTTTTGTTCCAGTCTGATACACGATTTTGAACCAAACAAAAGAAAAACAAGGAATTGGAGATCAAAGTTAGGATGGAACCAAAACTTGAAACCATGAAAGGTGTCAAGTGTCGATTACATTTTGAAACCTGAATCCAACAAAGAAAATGAAAATGAACAAGGCACAAGAAAAGATGAAAACAAGAATGACAAAGCACGAACATGACAAAACCAAACAAAAATATGAAGAAAACAGAGGGGGTCCCCGAATTTTCCAAGAAAAAATTTGGGATGTGTATGTAGGGCATAACACATCCCTTTGACATTATACCCCTATGGTTGTTGTATATAAATCTCTTCCTCCAAATCCCTATGGAGAAAATTTGTCTTTATATCTAATTGTTCAAGATGGAGATCCTCTATTGCCACTAGACTTAAAATAGTTCTAATTGAAGTCATTTTAACAATAAGAGAAAATATTTAATCAAATTCTATATCTTTTTTTGTATAAACCTTTGACAACAAGTCTTGCCTTGTACCTCCTTTTGCCTCCATCTTCTTCTTTCATCCTATAAACCCATTTGTTTTGCAATGCTCTTTTATCTTTAGGTAATTCAACCAATCCCAAGTCTAGTTTTGTATTAAAGATTTCATCTCCTCTTTCATAAATTTCTCCCACTTCTTTTTGGTTTCTACTTGCATAGCTTCTTCATAACTTTTTAGTTCACCAAACTCAGGACCAATAATGAAAAATAATAAATGAGTATCATTTAGGGGGTCTACATAACTTAGTAAATATTCTTGTAGGAGTTTGAGGTACTTGTTGTTCTCATTGTTTAACATTTTTATTTTCTAGCACCTTTGGAATTGCATATTTTGTGATTTCATCAAGCACCATATATTTTTTTTTCCTTTTCTTGTGTATTTCCTTGCAATTGATCTTTGTACATAACCTTCTCATTAAATATCACATCTCTATTCTGGTGCAGGAGCGCCCTTGTGAGATCTTGCCTCCATGAGGCCATTTTAGCTCTTGAATTAATCTATTTGATCTCATGATTTAAATAAGGCCTAAAAGGTCACATTTAGCATGTAATAGAGCCTAGTTGGTTAATTTGGGGCATTTTGATACATAATGTAAAAGTTGCACAAATGGACCAAAAGTTGTATAGAAATATTTGAAAAAAAATGCAATATTTTGTAAAATAAAAGAAGGTGAAGGGTTAGGCAGTTAAGAAGTTAGTTGTAGAAGTTGGATAGGATTTAAAAAGGCATTTGGAACCTTCACAAAATTTGAGGGAGGTTGTGTAAAGGTGTATGAAGAAGAATTTCAATTTAAAGTTCAGATTTTTTGTATTTTTCCTGATTTTTCTATGTTGCAGGCCATTGTACGGATATTTATTGTGCATAAAATCCTCCATTTTATGTTGTATCACCATTAATATAGTTTATTCTACAATTTTTTTCATCAAAAAATGTTTTGATTTGTGTAAGTTATGAGTAAAATACTCCAGGCAGGTCAAAACCCTGATTTAGAGTGGCAGCAAGCAGTTAAAATTGAGTTTCTCCTAGTTTACATGGTGGAACAGCATAAATTTTGGTATGTAGGCCTGTTTTGATATATACTTTCATATTCTAAAGTTTTAGACCGATTTATGAAGGTTAGCATATGACAATTTGATGCTCTAGGTCTGAAAAATTGTGCAAAATTATGGAAAATCACTATGTACAATGAAGAATTCGAGTTTTAATGCTATTAAATGGTGTTCCACTTGTGTGTTAGATTTTTGAAGGTTGTATGGATGTATTTGAGACTATTTATTGATTTGGTTTGGTGAACTAAAGTTTTTTATGTTCATTTATATGTTGATCTTTCATGGTAGATGTATGATAGTCCATTTTTTGAGTCAAGAATGAAGGCTTAGATTAGTTGTTTGTTGAAATATCTTGAACATAGTTTGGGAGATGATCTAATGTGATTGTGAAGGTTTATTTTCACATGTTTGAGGCATAAAGAAGGAGGAATAGGCTGGGTAATTTGTAGTTGCTTTTTTTTTATGTGGCCTAATAGGCCTAGTTGTTGATTTGGGTCAGTCTATTTTGGAAATCCTTATGTTTGAAATTTCTAAGTTGGAGATTGGGTTTGAGTCTAAAATTTGATGTTTTTTAAATTTTTTTGAGGAATATACAAGAATTTTTGGGCCTTATTCTCAATGTTGGATACTTTGAATCAATAAATTGTGAATGAAAGTTGAAGCCTAGTTGTGAGAGTGAACCAAGATTGTTGAGATCAGTCAAGTTGAGTTCTAAGATTGAGACTTTTCTTCCTTTGCTCTGCATTAGTTTTGTATCAGAGCTCAAGAAAGATTTGGGCTAGTGAGTTGTGGTATTTTGGTTTTGTGTTTGGTGTTGGTTGTGGTTTTGTGTAGGTTAGGAGAACTTGGTTGTTGCCATTGTGAAGGCAAAGAGAAAGTTGAGTAAAGTTGGGAAGTTGTGAGCAAGGAGAGACTTGTTGAGACCATATAGAAGAGATGGAGATACTAAGAAGGCACTTGCAGATAGAGGAAGAGGGAAAGAAGAAAAACAGACAAGCAAAGATGGATAGAGAAATTGTTGAGTTGAAGAAAGAGTTAAGTAGAATGGAGAAATAGTTCCAAGAGTCCATGAAGAAGATGAAGCAGATGATTGAGGAGATGAAAAGTTGGAACTTGAAGATAAACAAAAGAGTTTCATATAAGGAAGATAATCAAGAAGAGAAGAATACAAATGAGGATAAAAGAGGCAAAAGTCTTTGAAGATGCTAAAGAGGAATTCATGAATGAAGAAGGTAAAGTTGTTGCAAACATTCCAAGCAAAGAAGGTGAAGGTACGAGAGAGATCATAGACCTAATTTCAAATATTGAAGACCTTGAATTAGTAACAAGTGTGGATGAAGAGCAGATCATGGATGAATTGGTCATATAGATTTGCAAAGAATTGAGAAAAGATGGAGGTAATGTGATCCATTCAATGTATCATTTCTTTATAGTACTAATATTTTGGACAGTGAACAAATTGCAGATCAAGATGCATCTAATTGAAGGACATAAGAAGGTTGGAACATTTCAAGGAATGAATGAGCAGATTCACAGAGGAAGGACAAGATGGAAACCAGTTGGCATAGACCAACTCAAACCAAAAGTGAAAATGAAAATTTTAGGGCATAGAAGAGACTATAAGGAGGAGCATTTATTGATCCAAGAGGACTTGGATTTCTTTTTTGTTGGAGAGAATGGTGTAGGAGCACCCTTGTGAGATCTTGCCTCCATGAGGCCATTTTAGCTCTTGAATTAGTCTATTTTATTTCATGATTGAAATAAGGCCTAAAAGGTCACATTTAGCATGTAATAGGGCCTAGTTGGCTAATTTGGGCCATTTTGATACATAATGTAAAAGTTGCACAAATGGACCAAAAGTTGTCATAGCAATATTTGAAAAAAAATGCAATATTTTGTAAAATAAAAGAAGGTGAAGGGTTAGGAAGTTAATAAGTTAGTTTTAGAAGTTGGATAGGCTTTAAAAAGGCATTTGGAACCTTCACAAACCTAAAGTTCAGATTTTTTGTATTTTTCCTTATTTTTCTGTGTTGCAGGCCATTGTACAGATATCTATTGTGCATGAAACCTCTCCTCCATTTTATGTTGTATCACCATTAATCTAGTTTATTCTACAATTTATTTCATCAAAAAAAAAATTGATTTGTGTAAGTTATGAGTAAAATACTCCAGGCAGGTCAAAACCCTGATTTAGGGTGGCAGCAAGCAATTAAAATTGAGTTTCTCCCAATTTACATGGTGGAACAACCTAAATTTTGGTATGTAGGCATATTTTGACATATAATTTCATATTTTAAAGTTTTAGACCAATTTATGAAGGTTAACATGTGAAATTTGATGCTCTAGGTTTTAAAAATTGTGCAAATTCTGGAAAATCACTATGTACAGTGAAGAATTCGAGTTTTGATGCTATTAAATGGTGTTCCACTTGGGTGTCAGAGTTTTGAAGGTTGTATGGATGTATTTGAGACTATTTCTTGATTTTTTTTGGTGAACTAAAGGTTTTTATGTTCATTTATATGCTGATCTTTCATGGTAGATTTATGATAGTCCATTTTTGGAGTTAAGAATGAAGGCTTAGATTAGTTGTTTGTTGAAATATCTTGAACACAGTTTGGGAGATGATCTAATGTGATTGTGCAGGTGTATTTTCACATTTTTGAGGCATAAATAAGGAGGAATAGGCTGGGTAATTTGTAGTTTCTTTTTTTTTTATGTGGCCTAATAGGCCTAGGTGTTGATTTGGGTCAGTCTATTTTGGAAATCCTTATGTTTGAGATTTCTAAGTTGGAGATTGGGTTTGAGTCTAACATTTGATGTTGTTTAAAGATTTTTGAGGAATATACAAGAATTTTTGGGCCTTATTCTCAGTGTTGGATACTTTGAATCAATAAATTGTGAATGAAAGTTGAAGCCTAGTTGTGAGAGTGAACCAAGATTGTTGAGATCAGTCAAGTTGAGTTATGAGATTGAGACTTTTCTTCCTTTTCTCTACATTATATTCCTAATTATTTTGTGATTTTTATAATCCCATAATCAATAACCAAAATCATTAACTCCATATCAAATAAAAATACACTTCTTAGATTTTGCCTCAAGCTTTGTTCTATTGTTTATATCAATATGGACAAATGCTTCACAACCAAAAATTTTCAGACATGACTAGTTTACCTTTTTACCTGTCCATGCCTCCTTTGGAATACCACCATCTAGGGAACTTGAAGGCCCTTTGTTTATTAAGTAAACAAAAATATCCACAACATTTTCCAAAAATTGTAAGAGTAATCTTGCATGCAATCTCATACTCCTTGCACGTTCCATGATTTTTCTATTCATCATTTATGACATGCCATTTTATTTTGGTGTTCTTGGAGCTCCGTATTTTGTTTATGAATCCCATGGTATGCAAAATAACTATCAAAATCCATGTTGCAATGTTCACTTCCATTGTATGGTCTAAGACACTTCAACTTATTTCTTGTCCCATTCTCAACCAAAGCTTTCTATTTCTTAAAAGTATCAAACACATCAGATTTTCTTCAAATGAAATAAACCTAAGTTTTTCTATTTGTATCATCAATAAAAGTAATATAATAATAAAGGCCACCAAGGGATGATACCCGAGTTGGTCCCTATACATTTGAATGCTCAAGCTCTAACTTTTTATTCTTCTTTTTCTTCCCAACTCCGAGAAACACAACTCTCTTTTATTTTCCATAAACACGGTTTCACATAAATCCAAATCAACTTGCTTCAAACCTAGCAACAAATTATTTGAGTGGAGAATCCTCATCCCCTTCTCGCTCATGTACCCAAGCCTATGGTGCCACAATTTAGTATTTGTTCCTATAGAACTCAAGGCAATAGGGAAATCATAATTACCAATACATAAATACAATATACCTACCTTTTCTACTTTTGCTATTATCAATGCTCCTTTAGTGACCTTCCACGAATTCTTTGTAAATGTAATTGTACAACCTTCACTTCCTAGTTTTCTTGCTAAAATTAGGTTTCTTCTCAATCAAGAACATGCCTCACCTCTTTCAACAACCATTGGTTTGCATTTGGTAAATTTATTTGTATTTTACCCTTTCCAACAATTTCACATGGTTCATCACCACCCAAATAAACTTGTTCAAAATCACCTTGAACATAATCTAGACAATATTTATGTGACATGAAATGAAGCACTTGATTCTAACACCTAAGAATCAATAATATTATATAATGAAATGATCAAATCATCTTGCAATACATCACCTACTACATTTTCTTTCTTACTATTTTCTTGTTGTCCATCTCCTTGTTTTCCTTTTTGAGACCAACATTCTTTCTCTAGGTGTCCTTTCTTCCCACAATGCTAGCTATAAGATGGGGGAAAACATTCTAGCCTAGATAAAGTGACATCCACAACATTTCTAAGCTAAAAACCTCATCTACAACAAGAGAATACAAGCAAAAAAATGAATCAAAATGAAAACAAACAACATAAAGCACTCCCCATTGTAGTTGGTTCACTTCTCTTGTCTCTCCTATTTTTTCTTTTGCCAATATTTCCCTCATATTTGTTGTTGAAGTTGTGCAAAAACCTGCAAATAGTAAGCAAGAAAGTTGTAGACAATGGTTGTTAAGGAAAAAATGGAGGAGAATGGCTTCTTTTATAGATACTCATTTGAACGGATGGACGAGATCAAACTTCTAGAAAGATTCCAAGATCAATGGTGGAGGATTGATGCACTAAAAAGAGGTGGGATAGGGACGGCCATGACGCCGATGGTTATGACACTGACAACTGTGACAAAGATGACTGAAATCAATGAGCAAGTGGGGGGGATAATGAATTAAAAATTAGAAAATAATTAATTCATGAGAAAGGAATATTTGGCCAAGTGGAAAATGAACAATTCATTCAAATTATTTACTTGAGGAAAATGGAAATGGGCATTTAATTAAAATAATTTGCATAATTATTTTAATTAAATGGGAGGAAATATGAAAAGAGGTATTAAATAATTAAGTTGAATCAATTATTTAATACAAGAGACACATGAAGGACAATTAAATAATTTTGATAATTATTTAATAATGGAAGAATTGAAAGGGGAAATGAATAGTTAAACAATTAATAATAATTATTTGACCATAGATGAAAAGGTGACAAGCAAATAATTAAACAAATAGTAATTTATTTAACTATTGAAGAAAAAGGAATATTAGTGACACAATTAATTTATCTGATTGATTGGGATGGAATAAAGCTAAGAAGTGAATTAATTAAATAATTAGAAATTGTTTAATTAATAGAGGAATGCGATCAAGAATAATTAGATAATTTAAAATTATTTAATTATCGAAAGACAACGACTGAGAAAAATGATGCTCGCAGACTTAGGACATTTTTCAATGTCTACATTTTGCCCCTCTTTAAAATAATGTAGTTCATCATGTTGTGTCAAAGAATAAAGAATAAAATTAGGTTTATATCATGCCCCAACATACCCTAGTGAAGACAAAGTATAGATATTGCCCCCTCGGGAAAATTTTACAAATTTGTAAAAAAAATTCAAAAAATTTGGAAAATTGTCCCAATAAGATAAGTTGATGGCCAGGAATTGAATGGTTAAGATGGAACTAAGTTTCTAGGTCAATAAGGAGGTCGAATTCAAGTTCAAGGTCACGAAAAAGGATCCCCCAATAGACAAGGCAAGCAAAAACCCTAATTTTGAACCTATAAATAACAATTGGATTGAAAAAAAGGTCATTTATGCATTCCCAATTTAGAAATTCTTAGAGCTATGAGTGATTTAACTACAAAGATGTCACCTGTTCTAGAGGTCGCCCATTGCACGTATCGCATTTGAAGGCACCACCGTCTTAAGGGAGTGCCCGCCCCGATACATACTACAAACTCGCTTTTTTTTTCTTAGCACATTTAGATAGGGAAAAACTTTAGCAAGCAATTGCGTCACATGATTTTGCGATGCAATTGCGTATGTGTTCGATGCAGGTGATAAGCAATTCATGTGCAATCACCTTAACATGACACAATTGAATTAGGGTTATGGGAGGGGCGATTGCATTGCGACACACAAAATGGTGTGAAACAACTGACTTTTTGAGTTACACATGTGACCGAGAATGACACAATCAAAAAGTTGTGACACAAGCGTTGTATGATATGATGCATGTGAAAGGTGAGTGATGCAATTACAGTTGTGAGCCAGTTAAAACTATATGTGATGCATTTGATAAACAAAAACACAATTGTCGAGTTAAAATTTGCCCCAAATGAATTTTTTTTGACTTAGTCAACTTAGGTCTAATAGTTCAACTGAATGTTTGAGAGTGACATAATGGTTTGCTTGATGATTGCAGGAGCGTTTACCACCTATCTATACACAAGAGTCAAGACCATATGTTTTTTGACTATGGGACTAGTTGGGTGACCAGGAGAGATATATTGTTGGACCTTGGATTACATTATGTTACCTATATGCCTAGTATTAGGGAAAATAGGGGGATGTTGACAACATTGGCGGAGCGATGGAACTTTGAGATGAATAGCTTTCACTTGCCGACAGGGGAGGCGACAATCACCCTTGATGATGTATACATGATCCTATGGCTACCGATTCATAGTGAGTAGGTATGATATGACCCTGCTCGAGGACTGCAGGCGTTGTATGAGTACTATGAGTGTGATGATGATGCAGAGCTTGGGATCTAGGGGTACGAGATTAGATGGGAGACCCTGGCAAAGACATATGATATATATGATTGTGTTCTATGCACATTGATAATAGGAGTGATGATTTCTGACCGTAGGGACATGGTTTCTCAGTGGGTTGGGGAGAGATGCTCGGGTTGATGGTTCGCTTTGTCATAGTGTACATGTAGAGGCCATGTCTATCGACTATGCTTAATTTATAGCTCCATGATATCGGCTACAAAGGAGGATAAATTATGAGTTGCAGGGTCACTTTGTTGATAGTATGGGCTTGTGAGAACATAGCAGTGTTCCGACATCTGGTGATACAACAACTGGAATCCGGTGCTCCATATGCATAT